>BSYO01000007.1:6911128-7544761 GCA_033239525.1 Nepenthes gracilis | reverse complement strand
TGATTTACTGCCGCTGTCATCCTCCTTTGAGCTAAATATCTGCATATCCATCCATCCAAATTGCCATCACAATTCTCAAAGCTCTTAGGCAACACGGAACAAAAGGAGAAGAAATCCATTCACGAATCGCGCAAGGGATTCAAGTAAGACCTTGTCCAAAGCTACAAGCTACCGAAACCGATTCGAGGAAAGAGAGATAAATGATTGCTCAGAGTAAACCTAATTGGTTCTCATTAACACAAACAAATCGATCGAGAAAATCATGAGAATAAGACCGATTGAACCGTGTCGCAGCGAATCATACCTTCCAGAGGCCAGCCTCGAGTCCGAACTTCTTCGTAATTTCCTCCGCAGAAGAAGAAGAAGAAGAAGAAGAAGAAGGTGGTTTGATTTCCTCTTTTACCGCTCTTACTCTGACACGGTTTGAAGCAAATCCAGAGCGAGGTGGTGTAGAAGAAGCATAGCTGTCGAGCTTCAATTTGCGCGAATCGAAGAGGAAGGACGAGTGGGCAGAGGAGAGAGAAAACGACTCCAAGCGCTGACATGCTTGAAGCCTCGTCCAGCCACTACGCGGCACTTTCTTTCTCGATCGTTGCTCCTTTCTTTCTATCCAAACATCACACACTATCGGCTCCCATTTTGCTGCGCGGTTAAAATATTTTTTTTCTTTTTATTTATTAAAATTAAACTCAACCTTATCAAAATTAAATAATTTTTTATTAAAAAATTAAAAATATATATATAATTTTTATCTTAATTTTAGGATATAATATATTTTACTTTTTAATTTTATAAAATTCCTTAGGTCGTGAAGGCCTTCCCAACAATAAAACACCACAATATTCCCAAATGGGCCTTCTTAGCTTAGTGGGCTGAGCCACACTGCAACACGGCTAAGGCCCATACGTGCTGCTGTAGCCTTTAATCTAGTCTTCGAATGGTTGATTTCTTTTTCTTTTTTAAAAATAAGTCCTTGACTAAATATAAAAAAAATAGAAAATATATATTTAATAATTTATGTATAAGTTTATTTATAATCTAAAAGGTACAAGTTTAAGCCATGAAAATATTCTCCTTAAAATATCAAGATAAATTTATAAAAGTATAGAGCATTTGAGAAAGACTACTTGCTTGAAGAAATCTTCTGTCAAACAATTTTCATTTTTTTCTCTTTTTTCTTACAAATAACAAAATTGTAATAATAATAATAATAATAACATATATAGTTATATCATTAAAATGGTTAGGCGATGGTCATGATCATTAATATTTCTTGTGAATAATTGCAATTGGGTACAGCTCTGCTATAACTGTTGGCCCTCATGAAAACTTCCATGTGCATAGCTACAGCGGCCTGATGGCACATACTAACAAAAGATGGCAAAAAATATTGATTGAAGAGAATATATATATATATATATATATATATATTTTGAAAAAAGGGAGAAATAAAACAGAGAGAGAGAGAGAGTAATCTCTTTGCAGACTGCTCTGGTTGCAAGTGGTTGCGGCGGCGGCGGTGGTGGCCATTGCCAGACTGACGCCATTAACAGAGCACTAATGGCAAGTAATTGCTTCCTTGTGGATGCCATTTCATATCGCTCGTGTTAAGATGACGGCCGCAACAGTATTCCTCTTTTCCATTATTATATATATATATTATATGGTCAGGTGAGTATATATAATAAAATATCAAACGATATAATATATTAGTAGATACCACTGTGTTATGCCACGATATATCGTCTGATGTACTTTATATTTTCTGATATTTAGTAAATATATTAACTGGAATGATTAATGTTGGAAAATTTAGTGTCAGTTAGACAATAAATTCGTAAGGAGAAAAATAACAAATGTACAACAGAGAGATAGGAAAAAGTTAAAAACACATAATTTTATATAAAAATTCTCTTCTAAATAAGAAAAAAAAATTATGATACACTTAATTTATAAAAATTTTACTATATAAATTTTGATTATAAAAATCCTGGTTACACAAATCTCTTAGGAGAATAAAAAACAGAGAACAAAACACAAGAATAAAATGGTAACTCCTTATTTTCACTCTATTTTTCTCTCTTTCGTACTCTCACACTATCCGTTTGCTCAGCATACACACACATATATAGGTACCGAGCGACCATCTATTCTGTAGGCTGGTTGCGTGCACTACAGGACCTACCACCATCTCTACAAAAGTACCTTTTTGTTGAGAGCAATTGACCTGCTCTATAAATTGGCTATCAACTCTGAAAATCAATTATTTTCTTTTATGAAAAAATTATTTGCGTAAACTTTACAGGTAAACAACTTTTTCAAACAAGCTGTCTTCGATTGTTGACCAAAGTCCTCGACCTTTTAGCTAGTGTTTTCGGCCATTAACCTATATCCTCGGTCGTCACTTTGGGCCACATCATCACGTGCTTCCTACACGGAAATGGCTCAAATCCCAACAATTAATACTAGTATAATCCATTCGATATAAAAATTTTCGTTCATAGAAAAGTACTACTATACACCAGTCCAGCCTTCTCTAGTTTAACTAGGCACAAATCTTCAATTGTCGGTGGTTTGCAATCTGGTTAGTTTTGGTAAATATCACACTCTTTTAAAGTGGAGATTAATCTCGACCAAATGTCTTAAATAACATTGAATAAAATATATAAGGAGATTCAAATGTGCATGCAAGGAATGACAAATGAACTCTTATATTTACATAAATTTATAGATGTATATATATGTGTGTGTGAATTAATTTGAAATGTATGTATTTTTTTTGAATTTTTCGTTACTTGTTTCCATAATCTTTCTCAATAAATAATAGAAAGGTTGATTGTAATTATAACTCTGAACAGTTGATATTAAAATTTTAACTTTAAATATTCTATAAATACTTCATGTTGCTAGTAAGCTCAAATCCAAGACCTAATAACCAATAGGCCCAGCTTGGCCTGTATGGATTGTGCATTATACGCCATGCTTATCCTAGGAAAAAAATATCAACATATTTTTTAATAAATAATTAATATTATAAATAAAAAAAGGTAATAATTAAAAAAATACAACCACTACGAGAAGATTAGCAATGAAAAAACGATAGCTAATTAAGAAGAAGCTGCTGCTGCTATAAAATAGAAACATTAATTAAAAAATTAAAACAATAATAATAATAATAATAATAATAATAATAATAATAATAGAGAAGCCCAATTGTCTGTCGCAGTGCAGTCGAAGCAGAGGTGAGATGTTTTCAGTAAAAGCTCAGCAATTAAGCTTTGATGGCGCAATTAGTTAAACCCATTTAATAATTAATTAATCAGCCCCCACCACGTGTGCTGTCTCTTGCTTTTGTTTTAATTTCGTTTGTCTAACGACGCAAAGTCCAACACACCATTCCATTCTATAATATCAATAGAGAAATAAAATATCAAATTATTCAATACAATCGGTAAGGTATTTAAAGGATATTTATGAAATATTATAATATTTTTACTTATAAAAAATATTATTGCGTCCCAGATCTTCGATTATTGTATGAATTGTGGGTTGATCTGGATCGGGTTTGATCTCCGTCACTGATAACCAAAAACCTGCACAACAGGAACCACAAACAAAAGATTAGAGGACAACGGGGGGCTATCCCCCATTGATACTCCGACGCTCAACTATGAAATTTTTCGCAATAAAGGGATGAATGCACGCTTAAAGGTAAACGTAGTGAGGATACAAAGATGTAGCGATGAGGGAAGTGTGAGAGGAATGTATTCAAAGGCTTGAGCTCCGTGAATGCGCCCGACAGAGGGATGGCTTACCTGTACGCCCGCAGATGGCAACTTAAAGGTGCGCCCGTAAAGGGCGGCTTAGAGGTGCACCCACGGAGGACGACTTGAAAGTATGCCCGGCAAAGGGGCAGCTTATAGGTACGCCTGACAGAGGGGCGGCTTATAGGTGGGCTCACAAAGGGCGGCTTGGAGTGCGCCCGGTAGAGGGGCGGCTTATAGGTGCTCCCGACAGATCGGCGGCTTATAGGTGCGCCCGTGGAGGGTGATTTGGAGGTGCGTCCGACAGAGGGGTGGCTTATAGATGCGCTCGTCAGAGGGGCGGCTTAGAGGTGCGTTGAGCAGAGGGCGGCTTGTAGGTGCGCCCGTGGAGGGAGGCTTATAGGTACTCCCACAAAGAGCGATTTGGAGGTGTGCCTAACAAAGGAGCAGCTTTTAGGTATGCCCAGCAGAATGACGGCCTAAAGTGCGCCCAGCAGAGGGCGGCTTATAGGTGCACTCGTGGAGGACGACTTACAGGTACGCCCGCGGAGGGCGGTCTAGAGGTGCACCCTATAAAGGGGCGGCTTCTAGGTGCGCCCGTGAAGGGTGGCTTATAGGTACACCTGCGGAGAGCAGTTTGAAAGTGCGCCCTGCAGAGGGACAGCTTATAGCTACGCCAAGTAGATAGGCTGTTTAGAGGTGCGCCAGGCAGAAGGACGGCTTAGAAGAAAAGAATTAAATTGTACTAATAAGTAAACGTTCTAGTTACCTGAGTAAATGATTAACTCTTAGACAGCAAGCTCTTGACTCCAGGATGGAGGAATCGTGACTCCAAGACGAAAGGCTAAAGGCCTCCTGGCTGACGGAGGGCTGATGGCCTCCGGACGGGAGGAGGGTTGAGGGCCTCCCGGTGGCGGAGGGCCGATGGCCTCCGTGCCTCCTAGAAGGAGGAGAGTTCCGTGCCTCTTGGATGGAAGACTGAGGGCCTCCGGATAGAAGGAGGGTTGAGAGCCTCCTAGTGGCGGAGGGCCGAAGGCCTTCGGACTAGAGGAGAGCTGAGAGCCTCTGGGACTGGCGGAGAGTCGAGGGCCTCCGAACGGGAGGAAGGTGGAGGCCCCCTGGCGGAAGAGGGCCGAGCGCCGTGGTTTTGGAAATTACTCCTCAATGGCGCCTCGTGCACTCATCGAATGCCCACCATCTAGAATTTGCGCATTAGTGGTGCCTCAAGCACTCATCAAGCGCCCGCCTTCTACAATTGGCACCTCAAGTATGATGCTACCGAACTTAACTCCTCAGGCCTTTCTCACGTATGCAAAAATATTCATTATTTATATCACTATTTGGCACATCAAATAGGTATGAGTTTATATGGAAGTGATCCATAATCCAACAATAATTTCTCATTTTAAGCTTTTCTAACAAGTTAGCATAAATGAACTTACGATTAAGGTTTCAGGGTTTGGTATTCCGTGTTTGAGGGTTGTGTTTGGGTTTATAACTTAGGGTTTAGAGTTTAGGGATCTAAATTTGGGATTTAAGGTTCGGGGTTAGTAGTTGAAAATTTGGTATTCAAGGGTTTAATGGTTCAGGTGTCCGGGGTTTAGGGTTTAAATAGTGTAGGGTTTGTGTGATGAACTGGATAAAATAAACACCACCTGAACATAATGTCCATCAATAACTAAATACAAATTAGAATAAACCACCATATATATATAAATCAAACATGTACGGGATCTAAAATCATACCATAATATCGGTGGCTCTAACACCGACCCAAAAATATGACGTCGGACCTTTAGTAAGGAAAGATACCTACAAAAAATATTAATCCAACATATACATACCAATCCAACAATATCGCGAAAGCAAAAAAAAATACATCCCTTACAAATTTTCTTGAACCTGCATAATATGAAATATCCTATTTCACTTCCACAAAATAATCCAATACAAAATAATAATCATTTCCATGATCAAATATAATATTGACAATTTTAGACATCATAAAATGCTATATAGGCTAATAATATCATCTGAAAATTCATAATATATCAAAAATCATGTCTGAAAATCAAACTAATTAATCTACAATAAATAAAACGATCTAAACCTATCCAAATACAACAATACCTAAATATCAGAACCAACAAACCTAAACTCTTCCGAATCTTCGATCTAACTCGCTGCATAAAAACTCCTACATCTTCTACTCATATGAAGGTTAGTAAAAATAGTAATGAAGTAAGCCAAACGCTCAATAAGGTATAAATATAAATAGATAACAAATACAGTATACTTTGAAATAAATCGAAAGAATGGAATAGAATCATAATACATATATAACATAAAATATAATTAAATAATATTTTTGAAACACATTTAATTTTTTATATTTTATATCTGATTCCTTTAGATTCTAAAATATGTAAAAAAATTTTATTATTTAGGGACCAGAGATAGTAGGCCTTACCAACTAATTGAGCATTTGATCGATATCTAGATTGTATTCAGTCCACATTATCAAAGGCCATAACCTCCTTATTTACATCCTAATAACATGATAGTACTATTTATTATCTCCCGATAAATAGGGCCTAAATCGTATAGCGATACATTTTTAGATAATAATCTATACTATAATATATTAAGGCATATCAGAAAATACTATCCCCTGAAATAACAATTTTTAATCCAATTTATTGATTTCTTTTTATATTGTATATTGAAACTTTACACAAATATTCATAGTCCTTTTTTCTTGATTCTCTCACTCCAAAAAAAAAATATCAAAACAGATAATAGATTATAGAGTTTTAATTTCTTAATATAGATTCATAATTTTATATTCTTGAGAATACAGATATATATTTCATAATCCTCTAAACTTGTACAGATATATAATTTAATATTCATATATCATGCATATTTAAAATTACACTTATTATCTACGTATAATAAAAAAAGTGATATTTGACCTCATTTATAGAAAGTTAATTGTAAATGGCATTCGAGACTATTAGATTTTAGTTATTGAGCCATTGGAAAACATGTGATTTAGATTTTGACTAATTTCGTATAATTTAGATTATTTGATATTTGTATATGTATAATAAATTTCAGTATACGAAATCATAATTTAAACTACATATTTTAACATTTAACATATTGAAACATTTTACATAAATATTAAATTTTACATGTATTTCACTGTTTTTTTTTTCATCTAATTATTTTATGGGCACATATTTATTATTATATACATATATACTCAGTAAGTTTTAAGCTCACATTCTATAAATATTTTCTAACATTTCAAATTAGTGCTATGGATACTTATAAAAGTCGGACAAAAAATGATTAAAAATTTTGTTTAATTCTATATTTATTTAATTTATTTTAGGACTCATATTTAAAATTATTATATATTTTGATTTATTACAACTTGTATAAATAGAAAAATTTAATAGTGGATGAATTTTAGTATAATTTATATTATAATAATTTGAATATTTTATAGATGCTCTCCCTTATAAATAGCTTTTGAGTTTGAGCAAGTTTATTTATTATTGTAATTATAGGTTGATTGGAGTTTAGTTTAACTAGATTATATATCAGTCGTAATTTATGATCGTTTCATTTTTTAAACTTGGGTATAGTTCGTACAACATGATTTTGAGTTATTCAAATTTTAATTATTTATGTATTATTATTTAAATTTATATATTAATAATTAATATTTACTCATATTAAAATAATTGTTCAATTCTTTATAAGTTTTTCAAGCCCATGTTTTTGACGAGCCACAACCAACCTAAGGAGGGATCTAAGGACATACGTGTTGGTATGTTATCTATCTCTATCAACAAGATTCAAATATAATATATATATATATATATATATATATATATATTTATTTATTTGTTTATATAATTTTATAATATTAATATCATTTAAATATTTAATTCCAATATATATATTTTTTAAAAAATTAACCATTTAAATTATTTTTTGTTAATTTAAACCTCAAAATTATTTCATTCAACGAATAAAAAAACATACATATATGTTTAACATATCTTTCCACGCACCAATTCTAAATCCATATGAAGAGTATTTGAAATTTATTATTACCCAAAAGCTACCCTCTAGACTTTGGCTTATTGCTTGCCAAGATCATAAGCTTAATCCTAGCTACCATTGATAGAGATTGTGATTTTTTCTTAATTAGAAGAAGCAGGTGTTTCGTCTTTTTTTAAAAAAAATTTTTTTTTAAATATATTTTATAAAAAATTTAAAAAAAAATAAAATATCTGTTTCGTAAAATAAGATCCTTACTTAACCATTGATAAACCCATATTACAGTTCGAGCCTTTTGCCGTACAATTTATCTATTAATATGATTTTTATTTAATAAAAAATATCTTCATTTTCATTTTTATGAGAGCAAGTTATCTAAAAAATGTTATGACTCTTGGATGATTTCTTCTTGGGAAAAATATATATCATAATATAGGGATATAATATACGGATATATCAGAATAAAAATAAAAATTTATTCAATTTTTATTTCTTATTAGGTAAAAAAAAGTTTAATTTATAAATACTTTAACTTTTTTTTATGTTACATGCATATTATTATATGATTCTAAATGAATTTTAGACACAATTACTGAGAATCTACTATTAAAGGGCATGCCTTTAACCATGCTAAGGAACGTTACTTACCTTTTACTTTTTCCTCTTTTAATAGCATTAATTAATTATTTATTTAAAAATAATATCAAATTAAATCGATTACAAATTTTCTATTATTCAAAAAATAGAAACTAAAAATAAAATCTAAGAGAGTCTGTGTGTGTGTACGTATGCTTTTAAATAGTATACAAAATAGAGGTAGTTAGAAGGAGGAGCAAATTGATCAAAACAGCGGAGCATTTAAACAACGGTAACTTATTATTTAATTTTTTATGGAAAAAAAAAGGTTTAAATTAAATTTACTTTTTCTTCTTCTTCTGCTTCTTCGTCATCTTCTTCTTCCATTGCCAGCTATTACTTAAAAAGGGAGGAATGTTTGGTGGGGTTTCAGGTGTGGGAAAGGCCTGTCTGTCCCCAGCTCATTCATCATCGACTTTCATTTCCACCAAAAGTTTACAACTTTTTTTTTTTTTTTTTACATTTGGTTGCGAAGAAGACGGAAATTTTAAAATCTGACATCAAACCCTAATTCCTTGATTCCTGGCAATCCCGTCTTATGGGCAACCAAACGGGTCATATCCCAAAACCCAGAAAAAGAAAGAAAAACACAGACCCAAAAATTTGTGGGTTGGAGAAGAAGGAGAAGAAGAAGAAGAAACCTAAGGGTAGAGATAAAAGGCATATCCCAAAACCCAGAAAAAGAAAGAAAAACAGAGAACCAAAAATCTGTGGGGGGTTGAGAAGAAGGAGAAGAAGAAACCTAAGGGTAGAGAGAAAAGACACAGATGATTTTGAGCGAAATATTCCCCAATTAATTCTAGTTTCTGGCCTTTTTGTTGATGTCCTCCCGGAGAAAATCGAGCAAAACGGTGCTTTTGCACTTCGGGCACTTGGGATCTGATTCTGACAGCATCACGTACATCAGGCATCTCGGGCAACCAACGAGCACCATGGATGACGACTCCGGACTGCTCGAATACTTCAGGCTGTCCTCCGAAGACAAGCACGACCTCGGCGGCGACGCCTCAGGCGACGTCACCTGCCCGCTGGCCCTCGGCGGCGACAGGTTCAGCTTCAAATCAAGCTCACGGTTTTGCGTGTTATTCCTCCGGCTCATGTTGCAAATCACCTTGGACCTGAAAATAAAATAGAGAGTTCATCACAGAATCAATTAATCAATGAAAACCCCGCTTCTCGTAACAAATTAATCGTTCTCGTAACAAAATAATCGTTCCAACAAACAGAGTATCGCTAAAAGAGGGAAGGGGTTTGGCGTTGGCTTACCTGAAGGAGGAAGAGATGCACGGCGGATGGCACGGCGCCGTAGGGCGGTGGACTTCTTCGAAAGGGGTTGGTTTGGCAGATTTAGTCTCATTTGAAGGTCATTATATAGTGAGTTGAGTGAGTAAGAAAAGAGGGAAGAAGAGGGTGTCTTTAATTCTTAATTAAAGTATGGATAGGAATGGGAAGCTCTTAGAGATAGAGTGAGATAGAGATGGAGGAAGGTGGGGGAAGGAGAGGATTGAATTGAATAGAATTGAATGGGAGAAGAAAAATGAGAGGAAGAAGACGAGTGCAACTTAATGCTTGGAAAATTAATGATTGTAGGGAAAATAATAATAAATGAAAATAAATAAATCATTTGTGTAAATGGGAAGGAGTTATTGCCTCTGTGAGCTTTCCTTCAATTTCATTGATTAGTTTGCAGTGCTAATCCATTTAATGATCTTTAATTAATTAATTATATTTATTATCTGCCCATTTCAAAATCTAACGGCTAATAGTAGCAATAATAATCAACTCATATCAAATAATTCAACTAACCTGGTCAAGTTCTCTTTTCTTTTTTTTTTTTCTCTCTCTTCTTTTTGGCCTAACGGATCTCGGCCTGTATTTTTTTAATTAAAATTATTTATTTTTAAATAAATTATTATAATTTAATCACTTTTAAAAAATTAATTATTAAATTATAATTATCTATTTAAAAATAAATAATTAAAAAAAACCATCTATCTTTTTGAGAAATAGGGTTCATTTGATCCTTTGTTTTCCAGAAGTACCCGCATTACAATTTAATAGTTTCAAAGTATTAAAAATTTTAATCTACTAATTATTAAAATATATAATAGCTATGCACATATTAATTATGTAATTAATATTAGTAGATGATATTTCTTATTCTTAATTATTAGGCATACCCAATACAACTATTTGCAAGTCAAATATGCGTGGTTTTTTTGTCTACTTCGCACGTATTGATAAAATTTTCTGATCAAAATTTAAAAATAAACAAGCCTTTAAATAACTTTCAATTATTAAAATATTGTGTTAAACATTTAAAAGAACATAATATTTTAAATTTAGTCGTTAAATTTTTACCGAACCTTAAAAAGATAACATTACCTTGTGATGGATTCAGTATACCTGATCCAAAAAGAAAAATCGTTCAACCTTTTCATCTTACCTATAGGGGCTTGTCACGAGCAATTATTAATAGATAAGAATAATCACCCTCTAACTTTATAAATATCATCATTCCAGTAAAAGAAAAAGGAGAAAGAGGAAGAGAGGAGAAAGGGGCCAGCCTCTGGCAGGGAGTACTCTCCCTCCAGAAGGCCCCTCGTGAAGCCCTCCAAGGAAAATTCATCACTCTAGGATATCGTCCATCTAAGATGTCACTCAACCGGACATACCCAAATACATAATTCACTACACATATTTTATTCAAAATATATTTTATCTTTCTTTCTACAAAAATGGTTACTAACTTAAACGTCGAAGAATAAATACGGAATGAATCCTGCCGTTTTCCTCTAACCTCTTATTTTCTATTGTATTATACAGATTTTAGGTTAAAAAATACGAGAATTAGACCCACTTTGATTCGACCCACCTGAAGATCGAAGTAACTCTATAACCCGTTAGACAATTCAAAACTATAACCCTATTTTAATTAACTGCTTAATTTTGTTTTAATGGTGAAATTTTGCACGGTCCATTTTGGTATCTCCTATTGAATTCTTAAACAAACAAAAATTAACAGTTTATTACAAAACCTCAATTAAAAGGCATTTAATTAAAGCCTAGCTTAAGTTCGTCGCATGCACGTACTTGTTTCAATTATATATATTGGAAGTAGTATTAAATTTTCTGTAAATATGAGGCAATTTAATCCACCAAATAGTCGGTCGATTATATTGGATTTAGGCTCCTAACTCACATAAATAAAAAATGCCAAAATCATAATCTAAGGTCAAAATAATCTTTTTTTTTTTTTTTGTCTTGATCTAATGGTCAAAAAGTGATCAACATGGCCAATATCTGGCATATATAATCAAAGGACTTACTGATGCAATGGTAAAAGACTTGCTTATATATGAAAATATATAACAGATTATTATATTTTGAACTGACTATATGTGCTATAATAGCCTACCGGGAATGACGGGTGATACGATATTTTCGGCCACAAATAATAAATAAAAAATAAAATTTAATTTAATAATTTTATCATCAAAAAATATATATTTATATGATAATGTAATTAGTCACGGAAGTACAGGGTGATTGTATTGACCGTTATCATATCAAATAAAATTGTAAAATGCCAAAATGTTTTTCCATTTTTTTTTTATTTTTTAATATTATTATTTTTATTTTATTTTTATCCGATGTGTACCATAAATTATGATTTAATTTAAAAAATTTTAAATAAAATTATTTAATTTTTTAAATTCAAATCCTGCACAGACCAACTAAAATATTTGGTAAAAATATGAAACTTGCTCTATAATTTATTTACTGACATTTTAATTAGGATCGCGCGGGTTTAACTAAAATACAAGTCAAGAAAACGAGGGGAAGATTCCAAATGCTTGTCGTCAGACCCATCATTATTTAATTGTATTTTTTATATTTATTTTATTATTAAGTTTATTCCACGTAGAAAAAAAAAAACTAAAGAGATTCCATGTAAAAAAATCTCAAAATTATTTATTTATTGTCAACTCTTACCTTGTAATAATTTTTTGGCATTATGCATGTACAACTACTGTATATTATTAGATGATACATACAAGCCAAGTTTTATTATTTTACATAGAATAACCATAGTGTGAAAATAAAAATAAAAATTTAAGAAATAAAAAAATTAAATACTATTTTTAGTGCATTTTTTCACTACTAAAGGGCCCACAATGAGCTATGCCCACATTTAAGGCCATGCAGTAGTATATATTGGACTTCATGGTGATGCAACAGCGCATTTAACTTATTGTGAGCTCGCTTGTGAAACCTCAGCTTCAATGTGTATTAACTTAGATAATAATTAAGTATATTATATTATACTATATTATATTATATTATATCTGATGAATTTAGTTTGTATCACAAAATGTTTAACATGTCGGAGGATCTATGGGCCACTTCTATCTATACTTAACAACTTAAAAGACACCTGAAATTCTAAAAAGGAGCTCTAAGCATCAAGCGTTGGCCGTGAACGAAATTATTTTTTTCTTAGTATTTTTGTTGTTAATGTTTAGTATTGACACAAGCGTCAAAATGACTTTCTATTTATCATGTTCTCGGTCCCAAAATCATAATCAATTTAATTTATAGGCTATGATTATCTTAATTTGATTTAGATTTAAACTTGCAAGTCAATTTTTTATTAAATTGATTTAAACTCAAATTAGTATCGGGATGTGAACCTATATTAAATACCATTAAAATGATACATACTAATAATATGATGATTAAACTATATGATTCAAAAGTACTAAAAAGTGTTGAATGAGCTATTTCCCATTTAAGGCCATGCAACAAAATAAAAATTGGACTTCATGGGATGCAACAGCATTTAACTTGGAGCTCGCTTGTGCAACCTCAGCTTCAATGGTTAACTTAGATAACAGAAGGGTATATTATATTACTTTTATATTCGGATGGGCGTTTGTAAAAGAATAGTCGGAGGATCTATGGAGATTGATTGGACTTAACAACTTAAAAGTAAAATTTGGTCAAAAAGATGGACCAAGCGAGGCAAAAATGGTCAAGGAAAAAATTTTTGTTGTTAAGGCAAACTACGGAAGAGGATTTTCGGAGATGTTCTAGAAAATCATAATCAATTTAGTTGACCTATGATTATCTTAATTTGATTTAGATTTAAAGTTGACCGGTGTAAATTTTTTATTAAATTGGCTCAAATTAGTATCGGGAAGGACATTGGCCGGCCAAGGAAGCAATATGCATCCCAAGCAAAATGGAAGGCCATTTTGCCAGGATGGCCAATTGAAAGGTATGCAAAATGAAAGGTTTTCATTTTTGAAAGGTTTGGCAAATTTGAAAGTTTTTATTTTTGAAAGGTTGGCCAAATTGTCAGGTTTGTCATTTTGTCAGGTTAATTAAATGAAAGGTTTGCTATTTTGCCAAGATGGCCCATGCTTGGCAGCTTAAAAGATTTCAAAATGAGTATTTCATTTTGAAAGGTTTCAAATTTGAAGGTTTTTATTTTTGAAAGGTTGGCCAAATTGTCAGGTTTATGTCAGGTTAATTTATATTATTAGTAAGATGATGCTTTTATCTGAAATAAAATATTTGACAGAATAACAATATATATATGCATACTATAAATTATGAAAATAATCCAGGTGTGAAAAGAAAGCAAATAAGTGCACCACTATTGAGGAAGAAGAGAGAAAAATAGAGAGTGGGAAAAAGAGAGTTTCCTGTTACTCTGATAAGATTTTTCCTTGTCATTATCGGGCGTGTGGTGAATACTTAATTTTGGGGGTTTTGTAACCAATTTTTACATAGTAAACTTGCTGTGAATTTTATATCCCGTAATTTTTTTCTCCGGTTTGTGAAGGATTATCTACGTAAACGTGTGTGTACTTCTTCTTCCTCTTCTCTTTCACTGTGTGTGACGTTGTGTTATTCTGTTCAACCGACTTTTTGCCCCAACAAAAAGCAACTTTGAACATTGATAACTAATTAATATCAGATTATATATAAAAAATATATCTCAACTAAAATCAAAATATCAAATAAAACTTTTAAATTTTGAAATTAAACTTAAACATTTTTTTAAAGTAATCACCAAACATAAACATACCAATCATCATAATAACAATATGAACAGTTGGGTATAACATTAATTGAAGTTACTGAAAACTAAAAAACTAAAGCTATAATTTTATTCCAATAAAAGCATTAGAATATTTGAACATTGTCTAGCATACTAAAACTATTTTTGAGCGGTCTTTCTTCAAATCCTAATCTCCTATAAGTTATTCTAAATTTATTAATTTAAAAAGTTAGTCAAAATAAAAAAAAATAAACCTAGTACTTACTAAGATATATATATTTTTATACGTGAATATATACTGACTAAAGCATACTAAAATTATAATATGATCAAAATTTTAAAAAGTCAATACTAATAATCATATAGGTTAAAATCTATACATATATATAAATTATAATAAAATTAGTACAAATATATAAAATATATCAAAATCTATATACTCATATTAAACATATTAAAACTGTATAAATATATAATATAATCTAAAATCAAACTTATATATAGCGGATTAATGATCAATGATAATTTTACTAACAAATAACGAATATCAAAATTCAGATTATGATAATTTTATATGGCTAAAGGCCATATGCTGCTATTCACAATCTGTATATAAATAAATTATATATAATCCCTACAATTAGAATCAAACATTACTTTTTTTATCCGATAATGATAAATTTGACCTTTAATTTACTAATAATATACTAAAATATATTCAAATATATTTTATTAATTTTTTATAATAGTTCTTATTTAGTCAAATTAAAAATTTTGATCAAATACAAACATAGTTTATTTTTCTCGTACCAAAAAATAATAATTTATTTAACAAAATAAATGTAAAATTTTACTTCAAATTTCTTATAAATATGAGACATACAGTAAAAATAATACAAAGACTTTAATTTGTAATTTAGAAACATATAAAAACTTTAATGTGCTATCAAAAACATGTAGAAACTATATTATAAAAATTATAGAAAATTAATATAATTTATATAATTTTTAATACTTTCTTATAAATAGGAAATATACAAAAACATTAAAGTGATATAAGATTTTTAAAATTGAACAAAATTTATGTAATTTCTTTCAATTTTAAAACATACGTAAATAATTATGTGGTAATTTAAAATACGTAGAATCATATATTTAAAATTTAGAGACATGTAGAAATATTAATTAAAATCTATATACATGTAAAAATATTATTATAGAAATTTAATATTTAAATATAATTTATATAAGTTTAAAGTATGTATTTCATGAAAATTCATAAAATAAAATTAAATTTATATGCATGCAAAATATAATCACTTTAAATATGTAAATAACACACATATGTACATTTGAAATAAAAGTATTAAAAGAGATAAAAATAAATAACGATAAAAAAAAACAAGTTTAATTACATTTAACTTCACTTAATTTTATCAAAAAATCTATTAATTTCACATTTATTTATTCTTCTTCTCCATCCTTTCTGTTTTTTCCTCGTATCTTTATTTTTTTTTTCGAATATTTAGTAAAAATAAATTAAAATTAGTTAATTTACTTATTTATAAAACAAACAGCTGACAAAAGCTGTGACGGAATAGATTTTTTTTTTTATTCCACCAGTAATCTCTTAGAACTGACACCAAGGTTTTAGTGATCTGATCCAGCCCAGTCGTACATCCCAATCATAGAATCACAGATGCCATCTAGAACCCATACATATTCATAAAATACGTAGTGGAAGCAAATCTAATAATCTCCCGAAATATTCACGTTCATACCCATAGAACTCATTTATGCATACATAGCCATAAAAGTCCAATTATAAAAATTCATATATTTCAATTGGATCATAACAACAAAGCTGCTTCCTTCGTGGTAACTCCAAAATATGCTTCCGAGTTCTTAGAATATTTTAGTTTCATCTGGATGAAAAAAAAAGAAAACAGTGAGTCGGAGCTCAACAAGGTACATGCAGATTTTTTGTAAAGCGTTTATGCTGTAAGGATGATACACATGCAACATGAATATTATAAAATAATAGTTGACCAGATCATGGTAGATACATGATGCAAAAGAAATCAGGAAAGTTGGAGCAGTCACTTCTGAAAATTGGGACAGAAAAACAGAGTCGGTCTTATTATAGAAAGTTCTCTTATTATTTTTATCGGTAAAGGACATCGCTAGCGGAGGGGACAATAATCGAGGATAGATTGTGCACATCTCCTCACAATCACGGCAATACCTCCTGTATAAAACCCCAAAGACGGCTCTCACTTCCTCCTTGTACAAAGCCCCAAGGACGACTCTCACTTTTTCTTGTACAAAGCCATGAGGACGGCTCCATTTCGTTATCCTCGATTACCACCATAATATTCTAAGGCATGCCGGAGAACTTTATCTCCTAATGCTAAAGTCCGATCTTATTTATCTTATCATAAGGTCGGTTTACTTTTTCTTTAGTTCACATTCCGGACAGACACAAAACATTCGGTCATCACATTTCAAGGTCGATTTCAAATTCATTTTTCTTATTCCGGTCAAGTATAAAGACTCTCAGTTGACATAAAATCGGTTTCAAATCCATAAATCTCATTCCAATCAATAATTATTTATTACGACTCAACGCCGGTTTACTTTTTCATTTTTATAAGATTCAAGTTTAATCATAAGTTGAGTAGAAAGCGAAAAACAAAAGTATGAATTAACTTGTGAAATCAAAATCATATTTTCAATCCGATCGTACAACAAGTATGACATTAGAGATACAGCTTATCAAGTAGTAATTAAAATAGCAAGTCTGATATACTATGTGTTGAAGTATTTAACTTTGAAGAGAACACTTACAATTTTTCTTAAAGTCGGGACTTGAAAATAAAAGTATACTTAAAATTTGGATTTAAAAAGGGGAGTACATTTGCCTTAGAAATATTCTTAAAAATCTAGGTTTAAAAAGAAAAGGTACACTTACTTGACTGTTATCCGCCCACTCCGACTTACTTAAAACTTTTTCTCCTTCTTCACTTCTTACCCTTCTTCATTGCCAGAAATTTTACACCCATCCCTCAATTGAAGCTCAATATATAAAGAGGAGAGATTAAATGGAATAAGTGGGGTGAGTTACCTACTTGGTACTTTCATCTAGAAGGTCAACGGGGTAGTTCACTTACTGTGATTAGATTCGAATTTAGTTGGGATCTAACCGTCTAAACAACAAAGTTAGCCATTACCTTGTTTGTCCTTAATTTATCCTGGTCAAAATTTCTGAATTCGGTAGTTAATTCTAGCTGGTCAACATTTTCTTAAAAGTCGGCTAACCTTTCCATTGATCAACTTTTTTGATCAACGCTTCTTACTCTAATCTGGCCAACTTTTACTAAAAATTGGCTGGCGTTTCTTTTCTCTTATTTAAGGTCGGTCAACATTTCTAAAAATCGGTCAATCCTTCAATCAACCTTTCGGTCAACATCTTGACGCCGGTCAATGTCTTGACACCGGTCGACATCTTGACGATGGTCAACATCTCGACGTTGGTCAACATTTTGACGTCGGTCAATATCATGACACCGATCAACATTTTGATTACCATTAGTTCCAGCCTTTCAGTGGTATAAGGCCACTCTGGTTTAAGTCGAACTCAAAATACTCCGATTTTTAAGTAGCAATATTTTACTTTGATTTTAAACTTCTTTAATTTCAGAATCTCACAAAAGCCGATGCAAATTAGGCACTATAATATGCACTGCACATAAGCGTACTTCATATGTCAACATTCTATCCTGTCCTACGTATGCACGCGCGTCACCAAAGTGCAGCTCAGGTATATACATTTTATTTAAAATATACTCATGTGTAGGTAAGGTATAACTTAGGCGTCACTAAACTTAATGTATTTTGATAAAAAAATGGTTTGAAAATTTCACCCATTATTTTATATTTTTGTTGATCAACTTCTTATTTTATGTTTTCATCTATTATATCTCATTTTGAATATTTATTTCAGTGCTAATTTTTTATTATTTTTATTCTAAAAAGTTCTCATACTACATTTTTATTATTTATCTTTTTATTTTTTGAGAGTTAGAATTTAATTTTTTATTATTTATTTTAATTATATATATATATATATATATTTTTAATTTCTCATTTTTAAATATCAAAAGAATTAAATATTAAGAATTTAAATAAAAACTAAACCATAAAAAAATTAAAACATTAAAAATTTCAGTAACCTATAACAAAAAAATAATAATGAAGAACAGACAAAAAAGAAAAATACTAATAAAAGATTTAAAAACATAAAAAATATATAGAAAATAAATATTTAAAAGAACAAGAAAAACAAAAAAAAAAGAACAATTTAAAAAGTAAATCATAAAAATAAAAAACAAATATAAAATAAAATAATATGAAATCTTCATTAACCTCAAAAATCTATCTCTTTAATTATTAAAATATTCTTTTAGGATTAAATATTAAGAATTAAATAAAAATTAAAATTTTCAATAATCTATAACAAAAAATAATAATGAAAAACAGACAAAAAGGAAAAAAATAATAAAATATTTAAAAACCATAAAAAATATATATATATATAGAAAAAAAATATTTAAAAGAACAAGAAAAACAAAAAAAAAATATGAACAATTTAGAGAGTAAATCATAAAAATAAAAAAATAAATATAAAATAAAATAATTTAAATTCTTAATTAACCTAAAAAATCTCTCTTTAATTATTAAAATATTCTTTTAAAATTTATATATTACACTAATTAAAAGTACAAAAATAGCACAATTAACATTCCTGATGAGTCTATCACCTATTAACCAACCCAGATACCAAAACACATGGTGAAAAGACTGTTTGAAAGTCACGACTCAAGAGAAGGTTCCTACAACTCAAGGTCCACAAATCGCATAGTCTAGGATCATCCCGCTAAGGTATGGGCCGGCCTAATAGCCCGCCATGAACAACTCCATTAGGACGGCCTATGATCCTTTTTTTTCCTACGGGTTGAGGAAACTTACCATAATCGGTCAATACAAATTTGATAGATATTACGAAAATATACACCCACGATTTGCACAATCTCTTTCAAAGTGACAATTGCCATACTAGACCTTCAATGATCATGTCAAAGAAGGAAGGATATCATCCGACTAGCCACGGTTGCCATGACAGACATCTATGATCACATAATCGTTCCTAAAAAGGGAACTGTAATTAACAACCATCCATGATCATTTAAACAGTTCAGTAATCCTACGTGAACAGCCGTCTGCCAACTTGGATGCCTAATGGCCTAAGCGCTATAAATACCTGCTTGCTCTCATACTCATATGCAAAAGGAGAGAGGGAAAGGGAGAAAGAAAAAGGTATTACAGACCCCATTTAGGAGGCCCTATTCAATTCATCTAAAGGCCTACATACCAATCCTCCTAGGAAGAGACTTGCCCTCGAGTCCATTTAGGAGATGTTGCCCGATGAGTCCAACCCTTTATCTAAGAGCCGTCCTCCATTTAGAAGACATACTCTTTATCTAGGAGGCCAATGTTCCATCTCAGGAGATCATCTAGGAGGCCTATCCTCTATCCTAAAAGGCAATCAAAAAAGTCTACCATTTATCTAGGGGACTTTCCCTCAATCTTGGAGACTTACCTTCTATACCACCAAAATACCCCTTAATCGGACACACTTCGAAGATATCTCTCAATCGAGCGCACCTTTAGCCACCTCCTAGTCAGGTGTATTTATAGGTCGTCTCTCAATCGGACGCGCTTATAAGTCGCCTATCAATCGAGTACATCTCTAAGCTACTCCTTAACCAGGTGCACCCAAACATTCAATCCCCACTATATGCATCAACGTATTTTTTTACATCATTACATCTTTCTATTTTCTTATAAATGTATTTAATTTGAGTATCGAAAGATATATCGAAAAGTGAGCCCCGCTAATCTTCTAACCTCTCGTTCATTTATTGTGTTGCGCAGGGTTTAGATTGAAAAGATGGTGATCGAATCAGCTTTAATTTGACTTAACGTGGAAAATTGAGTAGCTTCCTAACTCAAATAATAATTCGAATTTAGGGACGCATCAATTTCTTTGATCTATATAGATTTATATTCAACATAAATTTGTGTCTTGCCTTTCCCAATCACTAATTATTAGCATCCAAAATGAGAAAAATAACTTTCTAAAAATTTGAATATCTTACCTCAAAATCATCCATACCTAGCCGGCTTATAATTGAGCTGTGCCTAACTCATTGATCTCATGGCTATGTTATCGCCACCCTTACATGTTTACGCTTTTATTTAGTTAATTTTTTTTTCATGAATATTATTTTTGAGGGAAAAAAATATTCTTTTTTTTCTAAATTTGATTTTATGGGTGATTTTCATCTCTCAGATATTGTAAATAAAAATTACCTTATCATCTTTTTTATTAAATAACATAATTTTTGGAATTTATTTATTTTTTTAATCTTGGAAGTACAGGCATTTTCTTATATTTTATGGTGTAAATGTCTGCGGTTAGATCAACGGTCCAGATTTCTTGACGGACGCTTGGAAGATTCGTGGCCGATCCTTACATCCATTAAAGTCTTTTAAATCAGATTGGCAGGCAATTAACGTGGATCGCAAGTTTCTTATTTATAATTAATTAATTAATAATAATAAAAGGAAAATTTTAATCTTATTTGGTTAAATTTAAAACTCTTGGGATTAGGTATTGTTGCGTCCCGGGTCTGCGGTTGCCGTACAGATTAGAGAGCTTTCGGATTCCCAAACACGCGGTGGAGTTAGGTGAAGGGTCCGGTCTCCGTAGTTTTGAACCTGGACCTGCACAACACAAACAACAAACAAGAGGTCAGTGGTCCGACAGGATTTCTCCCACCAATGCCACTCTGACGCTCAAGTCAGCAAATTTTCGCAATAAACGGAAATGGCGCACGCTATGAGCGGTGCGCGGATGAATGCTGTAGAAGCGTGAGAGATGCGTGTATGATGGTATGGAGAATGTAGTGAGCAGGTTATGGAAGGCCTGCCTTCCTTGGTGCACCGCAACAGGTGGCTAACTTTCCCGTGGTCTGAGAAGACGTGGGGTTAGTGATCGTGAACTAGCTCGTGCCAGAAGGAAGTGAGTGCATTCTCAGTTTCAGCTCTTTCTTTCTTGTGATCGAGTTTAGAGGAGGGAAGATCAGAGTTCGAAAATCGGATCCCTTTCTCTGCGGGGAGTGGGAGCTCTTATAGGCTCCTCCCCATTGGACTCTGGGAGCCAGAATGCCCGTTGCAAGGGCTTCCTCGCCACTGGTCGTTGTCGTTGACCGCCGGTCATATCGGCTGTCGTCTTGTCGTGGCCGGGTGGCCTCTCAGGCGCTGGCCACACCTCGGTTTCACCTAAGTGAGGATTGGCTGGGCTGGTGCGCGGCGGCTGCCCTAAGCCATTGACGCAACGTGCGGCCGCTTCTCCATTGGCCGCCTTTCCGCCTTTTGTCGGTTTTCGCGGCAGACATGTCTGTGCAAAGTTTTCATCATCTTTTGCCAGCGTGGCTCCGTGTATATCTCCTGCGCAGTTGGGTTGGGCTCATCATCCCGCGTGGGCTTTGACACCCTTTCGTGGGCCTCGAATCTTTTCATGGGCTTGGACATGGGACCCAACACTAGCCCCCTATGCCTGGGCCGGCCAATGGTCGGGCCTAGCATGTTCCTTGGGCCCATTCCGCGGCCTCAGAGCTTTTCTCGTGCCGCGCCATCGTTTGTCATTTTCCGGACTCACGCCTTCCCCGGGAGACTGCGCAGGCTTTTCAGGCCCTGCCGTGACTCGTTACCCTGCCGGGTAATATTTGCACGCCTTGAGTTGCATCTGATTAGAGGTTTTTGCTGTTCTGTGAAAGACGTCTGCCAGCTGCCGTGTTGCGCTGGGCAAGAGAGTGGCTCACATCTCGCCCATAAGTAGGAGGGGCACTTCGAGCGAGTGGAGTTCATCCTTTAGCAACCATTGGAGAAGCAATGAGAAGATTCTGGCTTGCCCCGCCCTCGACGGGGGTCCGAGAAGGAGTTGGATGGGTCGGCGGGATGCTCAAAGTTCTTGATGAAGACCGTTCTAACTCCCGTGCTGCAGCTCGTTTCTCATGCTAACGAGAGTGGCTCGGCCATTCTGTTGTCGTCGTGTACCCTCTCCTCAGGCTGTGGCTCGCCTGACGCGGGGTAGAGCCTTGGCGGAACCTCTGCGGGTATGTCTCCTGCCAGCGGAGGCTGCCGCACAAGCTTTCCCACTGGCTGAGCTCGAGTGCAGGCCGTGGAGGGGGAGACGCCGGAAACCCAGCGAGGGAGTCACGGGGTGCCCCCGCTACTTCCTTGAAGTCCTTTCCGGCGTCGGTGCTGATCCTGCCCCGATGGATGGCATTTTGGCAGCTTCCATCGGGGGGAGTGTTCCTCATGACCGCCCCAGTCCGCTCAGTGAACTACCGACGACTCCTGGCCTTGGGGATCTTATGTAGATCGCATTTGCTGAGCTCATCTGGGGACATGACAAGGGGCCTCCAGGGCCTCGCACCGTCGTCTTCCTTCGTCTTTCTCGCAGTATTATAGCCATTGATTTTATACTTTGTAAGAAAGTATTGATTAATAAAAAAGTAGCCCTTTTGCCTTCATTTTCTTCTCTCCTTCGTGCGTGCTTTTCTTCTTTGTCGGGCATTTTCTCCTGCGATCTGCGTTCAACTCTGTGGGAGCAGAGGAGTCACTGTTGGCGGTCGCGTCTCCTGGTGTGACTGGCGCATTTAATGCCTGCGTGGTCAGGAAACGTTGCGTCTTGAAGTCTTGCCTGGGAAACGCACGAGGCTTTACGGGCCTTCCACGTGGAAGGTCCCCGTTGGTTGAGCTCTGGCGCCTTTCGCCCTTTCAAGGCTATCATCTTTTCAGGGGAAAATTTGCTTATTTATACGCGCCATTTTCTCCTGGAACCTTGTATTTCCTTGTGCTCGTGTGCTTACTAGTTGCTTGCTTTCTCCACACGCGCTTTTTCGTTGCGAAGCTGATGGAGAATTCCTCCACTGATTCGGAGCACTCTTCCGACGGGTCTGAGTTTGGCTCTCACACTCCCCGGGCTTCGGGAGCCGATACTCCAGAAGGGGCTCGCTCCGAAGCCACGGTCACGGGTCCTTCTCAGTTTCTGAGCATGCCTCCGGGTTTCGAGAGGGTCGAAGCACGCGCAGGGGCGGCAGCAGCTGAGGTGGAGTGGCTGAGGGCCCGCGTGGCACATCTGGAGGGCGTGTAGGCTGAGTCGGAAGCCAGGGCTTCGCGCCTTGTTGGCGCCAATGTGGCGGCTCAGGCCCGCATACTTGCCCTTGAAGAGGAGATCGAGCTACTAAGGCAACAACATGGGGCTGAGGTTGCTAGGCTGCGAATAGAGTTGAGGACAAGGCTTCGGCCGGAGGGTGTAAATCCTGCTTTGGAGAGGAGTTTTTGAGATGCGATCAGGCTTAGCTGGAGGCTGGCCTTGCTGGAGGATCCGAATTTTTGAGTCGGTGTCCTGGACTCTCGCAACTTCCATGCCCGGACACGTGAGCAGCTGGTGGACTATCATGCCCCAAGCTCCTCCACAGGCCATTGGGATCGTTAGCTAATAGCCACTCTCGTTGCTGCTTCTCTTCTTCTTTTCTTTTTTTTTTATATGTGTATAGCCGTTGTAATGGGGCTTGTTGCTGCAATAAAATCTGTTATTTCATCGCACCATTTCATCTTCTAAACTTCTCGTTTCTAGATTGGCTTCTTCCGTTTTGCGTTACCGTGCACCCATTTGTGGGCTTCACTATCGTGAGCCCTCATTTAAAACGGAGGCGCCAGCGTGGACCTTTGTCAGGCGGTTGAAGCGACGCGCTTGTCAGTCTGGCACTTGGCCATCATTGCGGGCGATTTCGGATCCTGCGATGCATTGCGGAGCTGGCACGTGTCCCGGTCATTTGCGGTGGGCGTCGCTTAGGTTTCCCGCCTATTGGCCTTTCGTTGCCTATTTAAATCAGTCGGGATGGCTTTCTTCTCCTACTGAGATTTTTCCTGTAGCAAACTTGTGTGAGAGAGAGACATGGCGAAAAAGAGAGAGAGTTCTTCTTCTTCCCAGGCTCCCAGGACCAGTCGCCACGGTGTCCATAACACAAAATCCGTCTTGACTGCGAGCGCTATTGCCGCCCTCATGGTCGATTACGGCATCTCTAGCGACTGGAGTTACCGTGCTCCTTGTGCCTTGGACAGAGCTAGCACCCCCTTGGCGGGCTACATCACGGTCTATGAGCAACACCTGAGAGGGGGGCTCCGTTATCCGACGCCATGTACGCTGTACGGGCTAGCGGATGCGTTGGGTGTCCCCATGGCGCAGCTTCATCCAAACGATTTGCGTTACCTGGTGTCCCTGTGCATCTTCGCTCACCTCCATGGCAGCTCTTTCAATGCCAAGGCCGCCAGACTGATTTTTCGTTTCACCGAGTCGGAGGACTGGGTGTCAATGTCACCCAAGACGGGTTTCCATTTTCGGGGAACCAATCCCGATTTAGTGAATGGCTGGAAGGACCGATTCTTCTTTCTGCAAGAGCCCTCTGATTCAGAGCTTCCTCCCGTGTGGGGACCGATTTCAGGATTTTTCCTGGAGAAATCGCAGGCAGAGGACGCTGTGGAGGCGGCTAAGCTGATTGCTGCCATTAAGTCTGAGGAGGCGAAGTTCTCCGTCTAGAGTTACTTCTTGACATCTATCACTTTCGAGGCCTCCAAGTGGGGGCCTCCGTCGGGATGGGGAATCGCCAATCCTGGCAAGGGAGAGCGTAGGGGTGCAACTATCCCCCGCTCATCCGAAGGAGACGTGGAGGAGAGTTGCTCGTTGTTGGAGTCATCATCAGACGACGAAGAGGTAGAGGCTCCCCTAAAGAGGTTGAGGGAGGCCGGAGGGACTTCAACACGGAGGTCCCAAAGACAGGCTGCCAGCTCTCCGGTTGAGGTTCGAAGTCTGGCTCCGAAGGTGGCCACGAGCGCGGGCTACCAGGGGGAGACCCCCAGGCCATCATCAACTTCAGCCGCGGGACTAGCCATTCTCAAAGTCTGCGAGGTGGAGTCTCAACCCGCTGGGGGTCCCCCCGCTCGTTCCATTACTGAGACATTCTTGGACACCGCTCCAGAAGCAAGGGATGATGTTGTGGATCTTGATCACCCAAAAGGGCCATGTTTGGCAGCACCTGCGCTGACACCGGAGGCCAGGGGCCTGTAGAGTCGACTATACTCTTTGTGGAGCCCATTTCGGAGTACGGGATCCTCGAGGTGTAGCTTCGCCGTTGGAGGAAGGAGTCGCGCTTGCCGCCGATCCGGTCGAAGCTAGCGAGAGGGCAGCTGGGACGTCCTCGGGGCTGGAACCTCTGAGCGCTCCTACGGCTACCACCCCTCCAGCCAGGTCGCCTCCAGCGGGCGAAGGAGAGGAGCCTCAGGAAGGGGCTCCGCTAGGTGATATCTCATGCTCTCCGAGCGCTACTCCCACTCAGGTACAACACCTTCGATCTAGCTTTTGCCTGCTGTCATATGTTTTGGGAATTCTTCTAACGTCGTCTCTTATGCACGCTTTCGGAGATGCCGATCCTTTCGATGAGTTGACCGCCTTCTTCCACGGCAGCTTGCAGCAGGTCATCCCTCGCACAAGGGCCCGAGTCGCCTCCCTCCGAGAGGAGAACAGACTCTTGCAGCAGAGAGTAGAGCAACTGGAAGCCCTGCTCGTTGCCACGGAGGACAATAACGCAAGAATGGCCAGAGACATGGTTGGTTGGCTTTCTCCGTCGGAGTTGTGGCTTGTGTTGGAGACTCGGTATTGGGACGACATCCACTTGTGTCACGGGATCGCTTCCCTGGTGGCTCCTCACGTACCGGAAGGCGTCTTCCATCGGAGGAACGCCAGGATCCGGGATGCGTCTCACCTGAGGAACTTCCACGAGGAGGCCGCTCCGTCCGATCTGCAAGAGTAGTCATCATCTGTATAGGTTGTTAGGCTCCCTTTTGTCATCACAATTTGCTTCTGTATTTCACTTGTTCCTTGTAAATGAATAAAGAGTGGCTATTTCTTCTTTCGTACTTGTTCTCTTCTGCTGTAGCATGGTGCTTGCAACCTTTGTTTGATGTGATCTGTGGGGTGGTCATGCCCCGCTCCTGAATGCTAAGCTCGCCGAGCTGTTGTTGCCAAGGCCCTATCCAGGTGCCTTCTTGCGCTGTGCTCGTCCTTCGTCAGAGAATGTCGTCGCAGCTCACGTGTTTAATGGGAAGCTCGATCCAGCATGGCGGATGTCGTCGCAAGTCCCGTGGAGCCACAGCAAGGGTCAGCTGGGTTGTCCGGCCACGGCAACCGGACTCCGGGGTCTAGGCCTTGGTCGCGTATGATTGTGGGAGGTGTGTGACCCCTGCTCAAGGCGTTATAATCACCAAGTTTAAGGTCCTAGCCCATGACCATTGTAGATTGAGGGTGCTCTCTTCTGTACAAGAAGGTTGCCGCACGCCTGTGATTTTTGCCCCCTAAGGTTTTGCTGGCCGCAGATTGGGGACTTCAAAAGCCCCGGCCTAATGTTCTGACCGCCTGGATCGTTGGCGCGAAGCCTGCTTGGCGGACCGCCTGGGTCCTTTTGACAAGGTGTCAAAGTATGCGGGTGGCTGCTTCCGGGCCGTCTAGCGCGGAGCCAAAGCGCAGGAGGTCGCTTGGGCCGCTTGGCACGGAGCCAAGATGTACGGGGCCGTCCCCAGGCCGTGTGGCGCGGAGACGAAATCCTAAGACGGTCGCTTTCAGACTACCTGGCGAGGGGCTAAGGACTTATTTTATGGACGGACGTTTGTCCACCTGACTTAGGGGCAGTCTAAGTCGTTTCGATTTAAGAATGCCATGCATGTCAACAATTCACACAAATGGAGATGCAGGATAACAGGAAAAGTGATTTTATTAACAAAAGACATTACACATGTCCAAGCATTCATCATGATGCACGTGCTCGTGTCTTACCTGGGTTGATGTGGCGTTACTGGTAATACTTCCTTAAGTTGGCGGCGTTCTAAGTCTGCCGGACTAGTTTTCCATTCTAGGCGAGCAGCTTGTACGCTCTGCTCTGGTGGATTACGGAGACGAGGAATGGTTCCTCCCACCTAGGGGAGAGTTTGTTCCTGTTCGCGGTCTTTCCCGCTGCCTCTACGCTCCGGAGGACCAGATTTCCAATTTTAAGAGGGCGCGCCTTTACCCGTTTATTGTAGTACCGTACGACGCGCTGCTGATAGGCCGCGGTCTATAGTCGTGCTGTGTCTCGAACCTTTGAGAGCATGTCTAAACTTTCCCGGAGCCTCTGTTCGTTGGTGGCTAGGTCGAAGCACTCGATTCGCAGGCTTGGCATCCCCACCTCCACGGGGACCACAGCCTCAGCCCCAAAGTAGAGGTTGAAGGGCATTTCCCTTGTCGGCTCCCGCGGGATTGTTCGATACGACCAGAGTACGGACGGTAGCTCTTCAATCCTGGAGCCCCCTGCGTCTTCCTACCTGGTCTTCAATCCGTGCAGCAATGTGCGGTTGGTGACCTCAACCTGTCCGTTGGCCTGAGGATGCGCCACGGACGTATGGATCAGCTTAATGCGGAGGTCGCGGCAGTACTTTATGAAGCGCTTGCCGGTAAATTGGGTTCCGTTGTCAGTCACTACGACCTCAGGAATCCCGAAGCGACAAACAATACCTTGACGGAGGAACTCCGTCGCATTCTGCTCGGTGATCTTGGCAAGAGGGACAGCTTCCACCCACTTGGTGAAGTAGTGCATGCCAACGATCAGAAATTTTCTCTGTCCAGAAGCCAAAGGTAGGGGCAGAAGTATGTCGAGCCCCCATTGTGCGAACGGCCACGGTGATTGGAGGCAGTGCAGTTCCATGTGCGGCTAATGCGTCATGGGGCCGTGGACCTGGCAGCTCTCACATTTCCGGACGAACTCCATCTCGTCTCGCTTCATGGTTGGCCAATAGAACCCTTGTCGCGTGACTTTGAACGCGAGGTTTTTACCCCCAATGTGCGAGCCGCATAATCCTAGGTGCACTTCACTCAGCGCGTAGTCGGCTTCATCTGGCGTGAGGCATTTCAGGAGGGGAGTAGAGTATCCTCGCCTGTACAGTCTTCCGTTGAGGACCGTGTACCATTCTGCCGTTTTCTTGATTCGCTTGGCCTCGTTGGCGTTATCGGGTAAGGTTCCTTCGGTCAGGTACCTCGTGTACGGCATCATCCAATTGCTTCCTGCATCGACCCACAGCACTTCTTGGTCTTCGGCATCCACGCTAGGCGCAGTCAGGACCTCCTTGGGCTCTCTGGCGCACTGTTCCATGGATTTAGTAGCCGCGTCTCGGGCCAGTCGGTTAGCACACTTGTTATCCGACCTCGGGTTGTGGTCGATCATGAACCGGTCGAACCCAGGGATCAGGGCCTTCGCTTTCACCAAGTACCTCACAAGTTGTGGGTTCGAGGCGTCGAAATTCCCTTTCACCTGGTTGACCACAAGCTCGAAGTCACTACGCACGACCAACGACCGCGTAGAACACTCCTTGGCCAGTCGAAGGCCCGTGAGGAGGGCCTCGTATTCCTGCTCGTTGTTTGTGGTCGGGAAGGCCAGTGTGACGGAGTATGTAATCTCCATGCCTTCCGGTGTCTTCAACACGATACCGGCTCCACTGCCTGCTTGAGTGGATCACCCGTCCACATTCAGTGTTCATGCGGGAGGGTCGTTATCTACCGTGCCTCCCGGGTTGTCATCTTCTTCCTGAGCTGGGGTTGCCGCTTCTACGATAAAATCGGCCAGAGCTTGTCCCTTCACGGCTGGTCAGGGCTGGAACTCCAGGTCGAACTCCCCTAACTCGACAGCCCACTTGACCAACCACACCGACGTCTCCGCTTCAAGATCGACTTGGCTGGTTTTATCGGTCGACGATCGGTGCGGCGGAAGTAGGGCCGCAGCTTCCGCGACGCATAGACGAGGGCGAGCGCCATCTTTTCAATGTGCGGATAGCGGGCCTCCACGTCCGTCAGCACCCGGCTTACGTAGTACATTGGTCGCTGCGTGCCCTCGTGCTCCACAACTAACACGGAGCTGAGGGCCGCTGTTGACGTATCCAAGTAGAGGTAAAGGTCTTCTCCCTCGCCCGGCGAGCTTAGGAGTGGTGCGCTGGCGAGGTAGGTCTTCAACTCTCTGAAAGCTTCGTCGCATTCCTCATTCCACCTGAATCCCTGCGATTTGGTGCCCCTTAGCGCCATGAAAAAGGGCAAGTATTTTTCTGCTAACTTAGCGAGGAATCGCGAAAGAGTTGCTATTCGCCTGGTAGGCTTCTGCATTTCTTTTATTGTCCGCGGGGGATTCAGGTCGAGGATTGCCCTAATCTTCTCTCGGTTGGCCTCAATGCTGCGCTGGGACACGATGAAGCCTAGAAATTTTCCTGAGGTTACCCCAAAGGCAAACTTGGTGGGATTGAACTTCATCCCGTGCTGCCGGAGGACCTGAAATGTCTCCTCCAAGTCGTTGACGTGATCGCTGGCGACTCTGCTTTTCACGAGCATATCATCGACGTATACCTCCACATTTCGTCCAATCTGAGCCTAGAACATCCTGTTCACCAGGTGCTGATAGATTGTGCCTGTATTCTTGAGTCCGAAGGGTATCATTTTGTAACATTATGTCCCCTAGTCAGTCATGAATGAGGTGTGCTCCTCATCCTCTGGGTCCATCCGGGTCTGGTTGTAGCCAGTACGCATCCATGAAACTCAAGAGCTCGTGTTCGGACATGGAGTCCACAAGCTCGTCGATCCTGGGGAGCGGAAAGCTGTCCTTGGGGCAAGCCTTATTCACGTCAGTGAAGTCGACACACATCCGCCACTTTTCGCTGCTCTTCTTTACTAGCACAACGTTGGACAGCCACTCCGGGTATTGAACTTCTCGGATGAATCCAGCGTCCAGAAGTCTCTTCACTTCTTCCCTTATGGCGACCAACTTCTCGATGGAGTGGTTCCTTCGCTTCTGCCGAACGGGCTTTCGGCTCGAGTCAAGGCCCAACTTGTGGACGATAACTTCGGCTGATATCCCGGGCATGTCAGCGGGAACCCAGGCAAACACATCGGAGTTGGCCCTAAGGAAGATAATCAGCCGGTCACGTTCTACGGGTTGGAGAGATCTGCCCACATTGATGCTCCTTTTCGGCTCGGAAGGGTTTAAAGGGATCGCCTCGGTTTCTTCTCCAGACTGGGCCTGCTGCAGCAGGGTTTCATCGCGGAGGTCAAGATCTTTGTCTGGGCAGCATGGTATCGCGGGGTTGATTTGGGACAGGTAGCATGTCCGTCCCATCTCTTGGTCTCTGGGAACTTTTCCCACTCCCCACGGGGTGGGAAACTTTACCTTCAGGTGTGGGATGGACGTTACAGCTCCAAATGTTGTGAGGAAAGGTCTGCCCAATATAGCATTGTAGACAGATGGTAGGTCAACGACGAGGAACGCCAGCTCTCGCGTCACAGAGCGTGGGTGGGTTCCCATGGTGACCTCTAGCCGGACTATCCCTTGTATCGGGATTGGTTCATTGTCCAGGCCGTACAAGGGTCTGCTGGCAGCTTTTATTTAGCTTCGTTTCAGTCCAAGTTTAAAGAAGGCAGTGAGATACATTAAATTTTACGAACTTCCATTATCAATGAAAACTCATTTCAGTTGGTAGTCATCCCTACCACCTGAAACGAGGGCAGATACAACAAGGGAATCAGTGTGGGGAGAGGTTACATGAGCCATATCGTCGCTGTTAAAACAAATGACATCATTGCTATCCCCTATCCTCGCTCGCTTGTTGCTGGAAGCTGGCTTTGGCTCTCTTCGTCCGGCATCCGCGACGGCTGTGGTGGAGATCATGTTAACTACGCCGGCGGCCGTGCGGGCCCTCAGGGGCTCGCTGGCTTCACCACCCGAGGTTGTGGGTCCCTGCTCCGAACTCTTCACGAACCGCTTGAGATGTCCACGCCGGATCAAGTCCTCTATCTCCTACCTGCGAGTCCTCGCGGCTTTCGGTCGTGTGTCAGTAGAGATGGTATTGGCGATATTTTAGTGCAGTCCGTGCTGCCGAGGACCCTTCGGCGTTTTAACTTTGAAGAACTTCTCATCCTGGTTTACATCGGGATGTTGGTACAACTGTCGTTCGGAGGGTTGGGATGTTCTTCCGTAGTCCTTTCGGGCCGTGCGAATGCCGCTTTCGGCACTCTGGGTTGCGCTGGCTGTCGTCGTCCCTCTTTCACCGACTAGATGTCCTGGGGGCTTCTGAGGGCCGGTCCGCTCGCTCGGGGCACTTCGCCTCATTAGCTTCTTCGGCAGTGATGTACGTCCGGGCAATGGCCTCAGCCTCCCGGAAGGTTTGAGGGTGTTGGTATGACAGGTGCTTGAAGAAATCCCCCGCCACCAGGGAGGCGACGAATGCATTGAGCTTCAGCTCGTCCGAGAGCTGGGGGATCCGTCGCGCCTCGGTGATGAAATAGTTTAGGAGCCGCTTTAGGCTTTCGTCCGACTTCTAGCGGAGGTGGACCAGGTGCCACGATTGCCTCTCCTCTCTGCGGCTGGAGGCAAACTGGCTCAGGAAGCTGTCAGCCAGTTCGTCGAACAAGCGTATGGAGTTCAAGGGGAGGCCATGGAACCAGAGCAACGCGTCCCTCTGAAGGTGACGGAAAAGCACTGGCACATCAGGGCCTCGCTCGCCCCCTACAGAGACAAGTGGATACGGAAACAGTTGAGATGGTCCATCGGGTCCTTGCTTCCGTCGTACCCCTCCAGAACCGGCATCTTGAACTTGTTTGGTAATGGCTGGGTCCGCAAGTCCATAGCGAAGGGTGATCTCCGGAGGTCGGCGGAGGAGCGTGTGGACCTCTCCTTATGCAAGATGTCCCACAGCACTTTGACTTTCTCTCTATCGACGGGTCCGTCGTTCCTCTCCGCCCATTGATGACATTGCGGAGCTCTGTTGGGTCCTGGAGGTGCGGTTGAGCTCGTCGGGGATGGCAGCTCTCCGCCTGAGTGGGTCGCTCGCTGCTGGAGCCTGCCGCAGTCGGCCTCCCGTTGCCGCGAGAGTTGCGGGGGTTGCGCCGCTCAGGGCTGCCCTCCCAATTGTCGCGGGCTGGATGGCTTTTCGCCTCGTTAGGATCGTCTCCGTTTGGGGCCACTTGGGCCGCGGCGTTGTCGAGCTAGTTGGCTCGCCTCCTGCGGGCCGCTACACGACGCTTTGCTCTCTTGGAGGTGGAGGCCTGAGACGCTGGAGGGGCAGCCCCCGGCCAAGGGGTTCCCGTGTTCTCGCACAGGGCGCGGAGGATTAGCTTGACATCGCCCATGTTCGCAGCTAGGCGGTGGACATCGTTCTCTTGTCGTTCTCTTGGTTCCCGATAGGGGGATCTTCGTTTTGGGCAACGACCTCCATCACTGGAGCACTGGCTTGTGCTCAGGTGTTCACCATGTTCTTTTCTTCGAGAAGGAAGTGGGAAAGAGACGCTTGGCTTCTTGTCAGATTCCCACAGACAACGCCAATGCTGCGTCCCGGGTCCGCGGTTGCCGTACCGACTAGAGAGCCTTCGGATTCCCAAGCAAGTGGTGGAGTCAGGCAAAGGGTCCGGTCTCCGTAGCCTTGAACCTGGACCTGCACAGCACAAACAACAAACAAGAGATCAGGGGTCCGGCAGGATTTCTCCCACCAAGGCCACTCCGATGCTCAAGTCAGCAAATTCCCGCAATAAACGAAAATGGCGCACGCTATGAGCGGTGCGTGGATGAATGCTGTAGAAGCATGAGAGATGTGTGTATGATGGTATGGAGAATGCAGTGAGCAGGTTATGGAAGGCCTGGCTTCCTTTGTGCACCGTAACGGGTGGCTAACTTTCCCGTGGTCTGAGAAAACGTGAGGTTAGTGATCGTGAGCTAGCTCGTGCTAGAAGGAAGTGAGTGCGTTCTCAGTTCCAGCTTTTTCTTTCTTGTGATCGAGTTTAGAGGAGGGAAGATCAGAGTTCGAAAATCGGATCCCTTTCTCTGCGGGGAGTGGGAGCTCTTATAGGGTCCTCCCCATTAGACTCTGAGCGCGAGAATGTACATTGCAAGGGCTTCCTCACCGTTGGTTTCTTTGTCGTTGACCGCGGCCATGTTGTCGTCATTTTCATTTGTGTTGTGGGGGCCTCTGGCGCCGCGGCCACGCCTAGTTTCACCTAGCGAGCATTGGCCGACTAACTGGGCGGCCGCTGGCCGTTGGCGTTGTGCTGCTTGCTTCTCCATTGGTCAGCCTTTCTACCTTTAAGCCGATTTTTAATGGCGACACGCATTAATCTTGTTCTGCGAGTTTCGTTGTCTTCCAGCGGTGTGACTCGCGTACACTTCTTGCGCAGTTGGGCTGGGCTCATCATCCCGTGCGGGCTTTGGCACCCTTTCGTGGGCCTTGAATCTTTTTATGGGCCTGGACATGGGACCCAACAGGTATATTTAAGCCACGAGTGACCGTATCTCTTAAATTATCTCTAAGATTAAAATTATGATGTTATTTAATCAATGATATTAATCAAATTATTAAAATATATATAATTATAATTTCACAATAAATTAAATATATAAATTTTTTTAAAAAAATATTAAATAAATATATATATATTTTAATAATAAGTAGTAATATGAAGTGATATAATATTACTCACTTTATCTTAATGACTAAGATAATGGCATATCAATTAACGATGGTCTTATAAATAATTGGGTTTGGTGACCAACTTATTGTGGTTTTATTTTTTTTTAATTTTATTTTTTGGATGACGTGGCCATATGTTTAGCCACCGAAATTAAAATCACTGGTTGTGACAAAAGTAATTGAACTAATAGCCTAATTAAATGGTATTTAAACGTGCTGTAATGGCAAGTGAGATAAATAATACTAATAATAATAATAATAATAATAAATAGTGGGGGAAGGAGGAGTAATTAATAATAAATTATAAATTACAAGGAAATTGTGAAAAAATATATATACATTTTATTTGGATAATAATATTATATATATTTATATGGTACTTTGAAATATATTCAATAAGAAGGGTCTGATTAGCAAAACTATCACAACCTTTTATTTTGTTTGTGTTGGGTCTCATGTCTAGCCCCATGAGAACTTTCCAAGCCCATGAAGGATTCTGCGGCCCACGGAAGGTCAAAAAGCCCACGAGGATGGTCATTGACCCAATAGTCGGAAGACGACGCGTGCCCTCGCTTTCTACGGAGATGGCAGCGAAAACTCTCCTGTAACGCATTTAATGCGTTCTCGGAAAAATCGGCGAAAAGGCTAGCGATAGAGGAGTGGTGGTGAAGCGCCCGGCTTCCTCAGATGACCCTCTGCGACCAACCAGCCAATCCCGCTCGGTGAGGGAAAAATCGTGCGTGGTCGCGGCTCTCTCGGAGCGTGCCCGGCCACGGCAAGAAGACAACCGACATGACCGGCGGTCCGTAACAATGACCAGTGCGCGTGAAAGCCCTCTAACGAATGCGTTTATGGCACCTTGTATGAACATGGAGAGCGTGTAAGAGAGCACCTCGCGCCCCACGTCTTCTAGAAAGGGATCTTCTTCTTCTTTCTCAATTGGATTCCAATTTCAAATCGAACTCAACGAACTTTGTGCTTCCTTCTTCCCAACTTGGTCACAAGGCGGTAACAATTTGGAATTGGGGATCCTCTCACTCTCGCGATCACGAGCTTGCTCACCATTGCTCACCCCACGTTGCGCTACTGGACTACGGAAAGTTAGCCACCAATTGCGGTGATCATGAAGCCGCGTTTCCACAACTGCTTCACCGCATTCTCCATACCATTACACGAGCATCTTTACGCTTTCACAAAGATCCATCCGCATGGCGGCCATAGCATGCGCGTTTCCGTTCATTGTGAAAATTTGCTTGAGCTTGAAGGCGTTAAGCCTTAAAGCCATGTGAGAGACTCGTCGGACCCTAACCTCTTTGTTCGTTGTTTGTGTTATCTGGTCGATTTAAATAGAGAATATTATATATATTTATCCGTACTTACTTTGAAATGAATTCAATAAGAAGGGTCTGATCCGGCAAAAAATATCACAACCTTTTATTTTGTTTGAATTTGTTATAATAATTTAATTTTAATGATTATGTGCCTAATTAATTTATGAAAATTTATTTATAGCACAATGTTTTATGATTAAAAATTACGATATCTTGATTTTCTTTGATTTTTGTATCATATTAAAATTTGTCGAGTGAGTGAAAAGTTGAAATTTTTTTCAAAGTGGTATTTATCGCATATTTTGTGGTAAGTTGTTCAAATCCTTTATTTTTATTTTGTTTAATATAGTTTTTTTATTTTTTAAGTGAAATGTTCCGATAAGGTAAAAAAAAAAATTTTTTAAAAGACAAAATATAAATTAAATATTATTTTTGGTAATTAAATTAAATAAAACAAAACGTTGTCTTCTGATTGATGAATAAAAAAAAAATCAAAAGTGGATCATATGATGGATAAAATTAAAAAAAACAAGCAATAAAATAAAGTCTTTAGTAATATTAAACTGGGTTGGGTAAATGAATTCATATTTAACATTTAGTTCGATTTAGTTCAAAATATTCAAATTATTACCCCACATGAACGTGACTCATATTAATAATTTATTAAAATAATTATATGTTTTGATTTTATATAATTTTTGCTATATTTTATTAAAAAAGTTATTTTTTTAATTAATTTAAATTTTTATTAAATGGGCATATAATATTTATTTTAACATTACAATACAGTGTTTATTTTCTCACATAATATATTTGAAAGATACAAATAGTTTAAAATTGGCTTCCTCATATTATTTTATATTTTTTTAAGTCTATTTTTTTTAATTATTTTCTAACCACAATTAACTTAGATTTTAATAAAATTACATCACGTGCTAAAATTTTTTTAAAAAAGGAAACTATAAGATCATAAAAAAATTTTACAAATTATATTTTTTAAACCCTATTCACCTCTTAATCGAATCAAATTGTAAATTAGAAGATCAGAAAAAAAAAAAATTAAGGAGGCAGTTGACATCCTTCAAACCAAATGTGGCGGCCGCAGTGGCCTACCGGGTGGTGGTGGTGGTGGCGGCCGCGGTGGTTATCTAGGTTCTTTATCATTGTTTGACCAAGTTTGTATTAATGGCATACTTATAACTGCTTTATTGTTGTTATTATTATGCAATTCAATTTGAACAACCTTATTAAAGCCCCGATAAGATCTGTCCATGCAATTTTTCCATGATGTGATAATAACGTCTCACATTAACTGCAGCCGTTGGATCAAGAAACTTATATACCAAATCATCATCAATCAACAGAGCATATCAATATCTTTTAACCCCTTAAGTCCATGTTGTTACAGTATACTTATAAGAATTATTTTTAGAATCGATAATGATAACTCAAATTGACACTTTATTTTGTAAAATTTCCACTGAACTTAGTGCTGTAGGGTTTATATTTGAGAAGAAAACTTAAAATAATATTAAGTCTCCATTTTAAGTGTAATCAGCCCAATACAAACTGGGATTAAGGCCCAAAAATCCATCGGCCCAAATGAAAAAATGACAAAGTAAAATTCAATCCGTCAAATAGTAATTTCCATGAGTATTATTAAAAAATTTAATCCGATTGGTCAGTTACCAAAAAATAAAAAAAAAATTAAAGGATAATTATTAACCAATTAATAACTCAATCCTTAAAATGGTTCAAATGACATCATCATTATTAGTCAAACAACCTTCTTATTAAATTGGGATGGCAGTTATTTATAAAAAATAACGTCTTTCTATAATTAATCTGAAATGGCTCTGAACAAATGTAAATATTTCAAACGTTGACTTATCAAATAAGACCCCAAGTTATAAATATACTTTTTTTTCAAACAAAAAGGGGAGGGGAAAAAAAAAAAGGAGAACCCTTGGTCATTTGAGTGCACAAAAAAAGGGTTTTATCCTCAAAATTCACACTTTGCCCCATCCTTGTTAAATTCTAGTATTTACTTCATCGTTATTTTTCTAATTCAAATAGAAAGATTACTAATTTAAACATTGAATGATATATTAGAAAATGAATCTTATATATATATTTTTTACATATAATTTATTATATTATTGTATGTAAGATTCAGATTTAGAGTTATAAAGATCAAGCCCACTATTGTTCGAACATTCAAATAAGAATAAACGGTTTCCTAATTCATATATCAATTTAGATTTATGAGACGTATCAGACCGATATTTTAATTAATAAAATTAACTTAATTTTATAAGTATTAGATGAAAGAATCAAGTTAAAAAATTATAACAAATCACTCAAATTAAATTCGGCAATATATATATATATATATAATGCGTCATGAATTCCAATTTAGGACGGATTCGGGTTCAGTTGCTTCACGGTCTGGTACTGAAGTCGAGTCTGATCTTTATCCTGTGCACCTAGAATTCTGTACATCACAATAGAAGACGAGAAATAAAAAAAAATAACGGGACTCGCTCCTCGATTTATCTTTCAACACTCAAGTCAATAATTTACCTTCCAAGATGATGAATGTAAAAGCAGAGTATACAAGAATGGATGCTGCAAAGGGAATTTGTGAGTATGGTTAGGAGGTTCACTCATGGTAGAATGACTAGAGTCGAAGTGCACTCATAAATAGCGGCTTTCCAGACCACCGGGTTCATTGGAAACGAGTGGGGGATAGGAGATTAGTAATGAGGTGGGTGTGAGTTGAATTGCTTGGGAGTGTTTGAGTATTCCAGAGAGTATGCCTTTAGAGTATGTCCGTAAGGCTTTTCATAGTTGTCGGATTTCGCTACATTCCTTTGATGGTGAGACAGACTGCCAGCCTTCTGAGAGGATATTTTTCATATATCATGAGGATGCGGGCGCTATTTAGGGCCGCAACGGTCGGAAATGATGATTTATTCTCTCGCGGAGATATTGCACGTCGTGAATGTTAAAACTTCTATTGTGTATCGCATACTGATTTGAGGGCTTCCCTTTTGGGGTGTGCACCGATTTGGGAGATACCATTATAAAGGAGATTGTCATCTAGGGAGATTTCCCACATTGTGCCTAATTAGCGCAAACGACCATTGGGTGTGAAAGAGATCCTATGGGCTGTCTCTGCCTTGGGCCACTTCCGACTGTTTGAGGACTTTTTCTAGTCAATTGGAGTGTTGATTATCCTCTAAGCTATTGGGCAATGTTCCTTCTAAACCGATTTATTGTTTTGGGCCCGGCCGCTGTAACTACTTCCTTCAATATATACATATATATTTGACAAATTTATTATTCATAGTGTAATTGGAAAACAACAATCTCTTATATGATTTAACGTAAAATCACAAATAATAAATTTATTCGGCGTGAAAAATTTATGTATTGGCAGTCAACTCTTCTTTCCTGGGGCAATTCAATAGGTGACCAGTTACTAAACTAACTAATTAATGGTATTTTCCTCTTTATATATACATATATAATTTTTTTTATTATATTTCAACAATCGAAAAACAATATCATCAAAAAATATATCATATTTTTTAAAAAAAAGGAAAATCAGCGAAAAATCACATAAATGCAATGTCAAACATTAAAGAAGGGTGGTAGCGACCCTTAATTTAAAAAGACAGAGTGATTTAATGACTTCACAAGAAAGGCAGCTATTTAAAGGGCACACTTAATTTCCGGCGGATTGCATGATAAAAATACCGCTGGGGGTGATAAAAGCAAAGCCGAGTAGAAATTTTTATTAAATTTCTCCAAACCCAATTAATTAATATATTTAATTTTTTAGCCACCTATTATAGGCCGGAGGAAAGCTAAACTTTAATTTGTTATCACAATTTTTAAAATTTATTTTTTTTACATTTATATTTTTCAATATTGTAACTTATTTTTTAAATACATATATTTGATTATGCATGACGGTAAATAATCTGAGATTTACTTGATTAAACTTGATTTATTGAGTTTAACATTAGACTTAAATTAGGCACGTTAACGAACCGCGAAGCGCTACTCTCTGTGAAGGAACCCTGACTGAAAACCCAAGCTGTCGTCCTCCGCCGCCCTCAACTGCCACCCCCCCGGCGACGGTGGCGCTGCCGAGCACACCCCGTCCTTCCCTGAGATCGTGATGGAGGGGGGACATGAATAATGGTCCGATTTTCCTGATCTCAACGACGCGGTGGCTGAGGAAGGCGACATCTCGGTGGAATTTATCAGGTAAGTGGCCAGCTATTTCATTATCAGGTCGTCTAAAGATTCGACTTTCTAGGGCATGGGAACACTTTGTGTTTGTGAAGCAGCTGGGAGGGCCTTTGGGCCACAAGGCTCTCTCTGCGAAAACTCCCTCATTGTGGAACCCACGGGAAGCTATGAAGTTATCTGTATGGATTTCTACTATTACATCATTAGATTTGCCAACCCCATTGATTATCACAGAGTCATTAGTCAGGGCAGGAGGATGGTGTTTCAACACTTGGGAATCAAACCTCGGACGCCTGATTTCAGTCCCTCATATAAGAACATGGCATCTGCCATAATTTGGGTGAGATTAACTTAGGTTGCCTGTTCACTAGCTTACTGGTCAACCAGTCAGGATTCATGCCAACACCTTCACGGCCAACATTGGTAGATTTCCCAAAATTGTTGTGAAGGTGGATCTGACGGGGCCACTTTTAGCCCAATTCACCCTTGACGGTGAAACACGTAAAGTGGAGTATGAGGGGGCTTCCCACTATTTGCTCTGCCTGTGGTAGAGCTGAACATACCATGAAGGATTGCCAAACCAAAACTGGAGATTCTGGGCATTACCCCAGAGTTCCAAGGGACGCTGACATGGAACAATACCGAGAGTCACCATTGATGGAGAAGCCCTGAGGAGACAAAGACGCCCATCGATGAGGCAGGATACCAAAGGTGCTCGTATTGCTCAAAGCACAGCTAGGGATAGCTCTATGAGCTCGAGATTTTTCAATCTTAGCAATCTTCTGGATGAAGAAAATACTCTTCTACTGGGTGATGCCAGCTTCAATATAATACCTGATAATTTATTCATGATTTATGATATGATTGTCATATACATTGGGTCAATTTGAAAAATAGTTATATAATAAAAATTCAAAAAAAATTAGATCAAGAAAAATCTGGCTAGCACCTGATTGGCACCCGTCTCACGCTCATGGGTGCTTGGGGCAGTCAAGGTGCTCTTGATGGATGCCCACGAGGCACTCATGCACATTTGTGACAAAATGGGTGGCACCCAACGTGCATCTGTTGTAGCGCTCATATATGATTCAAGTAGTGTAGTGGCACCTGAGCTGCGGCTGTGTTAGCACTCCTTCATGGATTAGGCAAAATGTTAGTGTTTAAGATGCCGTATATCGCTCATGCACTCCTATGTATAAGTGTAGCGCCTGATGCACGTCTGACCAGCGCTCATTTGTCAATTTGAATATTTAAGGTCGCTTATGCCTATTGTAATCATTTTGCACGAGAAAAAACGAAGAAGAGAAAGAAATAGGCGGTTTAGAAGATAAGAGAGAAAGATGAGGAAGAAAATTTTTGAACATTTTATGGTCAAAGGCCTAAGATTTGTTAAATCAAAGGCCTAAGATAAGTATTTTTAAACCCATTTTTTTGTCTATTTTTGATATTTTTCAATTTTGCTTACGTTTCTTATTTTACAATACAAGTGTGTCATCCCTTTGACCCCCTATTTTGAATATTATTACGAGTATGTATTTTTTATTGAATATTTTAGAATTTTATTTGGTTTTATCGTAAGTTTGAAGGTTTGTTTTTCATAAATAAGTCAATATTTTAGAATATTGTATTCATATATGAAAAAATTTGTGAAGAAAAGTAATAAAATATTTTACATTGACCTCACATGTTGATAGTCCATGTAAGTGTTCGGACAAACTCTATTTTGTATTTGATATGAGTCTGTACTTTTCAATAGTACAAAGTTTTGTATTCATAGTTTTTTAACAATGAAAAACTTTTGGATATTTGTTATAGAGCCTCTATTATTTTGTTAAGAACCATTATAAGAAATTAATAGAATTATATATTCGAATGCCCTAATATATTAGACATACTTGAGGATTATACGTATCATTCACTGTGACAAAAACAGTTGCATTTGACCTCGTCTATAGGAAGTAATTTGTACATAGTTTACTTACGGGTCTAAATAGTAATATTTTGGTTTGATGTTATCAAGAAGCTCATGTATCCGTTCGTCAAAGTTGACATTTTGATCCTTGGCTCTCATATTTGACATGATTTGGATTTTTAGGATTTTAACCTGCACTGTATTTTACATTTTAAAATGATTTGGCTTTTGGAGATTTGTAGGTTTTGACATGATATTCGGATTTATCTGCCTTTAGATATAGAGACTTTTGGAATGATATACTTTGGACTTTGGATGATTTTCTACAAATTGTATTATTTGATATTTGTATAGGTTTTACGAATGTTGCGTATAAAATCATAATTTGGATTATATGTTTGGCAATTTCAATAGATTGGATTATTTCGATAGATTGGATTTTTATTGGCGTTTATAGTTTTCAATCTTATTTGATTTTTGTAAATGATTTGTATATTATATATATATATATTTGCTGATTTTTAGGCTTATAATTTATCACATTTTCTAATCTTTTTCAGATTAAATAGTGATGGGTATTGTTATTGACGATTCAAGATGAAGAGTCTGTCCAAGGATTTGACCCATAAAAAAATGGATGCCTAGTCGGCCTATACAGCCCAAAGTCGATTGACGTACCTGTCAGCCCTATCCGAGCGGTTAGAACTGCCAACTAAACGACGTTTTATCTACCTAACAGTTTATTAAGCGGTTGATAGGAAAAGTCAACCGTCCCTAATTTCTATATAAACCTCATATTCACAATAAAAAAAGGAACGATACTCAACCAAACAAAAGACAAATTTAAGACGCTAAAGGTGCATTCTCTCTTTCACTAAGACGCTTTCTAAAAAGCACAGATCACAAACAAAATTATATTTACAAGTATTTGTACATGCATTCTTCCATTTCTTTCCTTAAAGAAAGATACTAATTTGAGTGTCGGAGGATATATCGGGGAGTAAGTTTCGTCAATCATTTGACCGTACTCTATTATGTTACACAGGATTCAGATTAAAATCGTATGAAGGCCAAACCCGCTTCAGACCCAATGGATCCCTAATCCGTACAACAATTTGAATCCGATGACACATCAAATGGTTAATGATTACTTCTAGGATTCGAACAAAGGAGATTTTAAAGGATTTATTTATTTGTGTTTGGATATGTATTTGAATAATTATATTGGGATATTTTTTATATTTAAGTTTATAGTGGTCTGTATTATTTGGGAATGTTTTCTTTGCAGATTAATTCGGTTTTGAGTGGGTTATTTTATTTATTTGGAGATCCGACAGTGTTTAATTCAATCAAATTTTGTATCTGTTGTCAATTATTATAAATATTATATTGTTTTGAATTTGATTTGTTGAGTCTAACTTAACATTTAGGTTATTTAAGTTTCAATTATCAGAAAAAATTTTATTTAAATTTATTTATTATTTGTTTTTTATCTATTTGTATTGGAATCGTAAAGGTGCCCTAAGAGATTCCTAGCTTTGCAGATGTCACTCCTTCGACTTCTAAAGCCAAGGCCATTACACCAGTTCAAACCCCTATAATTCCCCCACCCAAAGATAAACCTCGACTGGTCGTTGGTCTCTCTCAATCAAATTTACCGGCTCTTAAAGACATCTCCAATACCCCCAAATCCCAGCCCTGGCCCCGACCAGGTCCTCCACCCAAAAATCCCCAACCGGGAATCCTCTCCCTCCCCCTCCAACCCTTCCACCCCCCCCACCCAGGACCCAGATGTTATTGTGCTCCCCTCGTGTCACCATCAAACAGTTGAGTTGAGATCTTGTGTTGAGATGGTGGTGGAGGTGGGTTATGTGAAAATGGGAAGGGAAAATAATGTCCTCAATCATGGGAAAGATATAAAAGAAAGTGGGCACTTTTTGGGTGCCCCCAACCAAACCATTTAGGTATTTGATCATGCGCCTCATATCTTGGAACTGCCGTGGGGCTGCAAAAAGAGGGTTCCGTAGTGAACTTAGGGAAATTGTTTGCATTCACAGGCCATTATCCAAGAGCCTAGGACCAGTGGCACCATTACCGATAAAATTGGTAGTAGATTGAGCTTGAGGCTCAGGGCTTCTCAGGGGTATCTGGATCCTTTGGGCTAAGATCCTCATCAATATCGATCTACTCTCCATTGATGACCAAGTTATCCATCTCCTGGTCTGAAATGAATCGAGACAACCTAACAAGACACTTTCTGATGTCTATGCCAGACCCAATCCACACCAACTAGCTTTACTGTGGAGGAGATGGCTACATTGGTGCCTTCTTGGTCTCTCCCCTGGTGCATCTTCGGGGACTCCATGATATCATATTCCCGGAGGAACAGCAAGGCAGAAAGTCGGCCAACCTTCAAAAGTGCCTTCAGTTTCAAGCCTGGCAGAGCAATTGTGGGTTGCCCGACCTGGATTTTAAAGGCCCCAAATTCACATGGTAGAGTACGCGTGATCCCCCTGCATCTGTCAAAAAGTGCTTGGATACAGCCTTAGCCACTGATAGCTTTTAGAGTAAATTTTTAGAAGGCCTCTGTGAGTAACCTCAACAGGATCACCTCTGTTCACGACCCTTTTTGTCTTGACACTAGAGGTCTCTAAAGCCCTCAGGTTGGTTTAAAGCCTTCATATTAGAGGCTATGTGGTGCCATCATCCCTCCTACAAGGTTGTGGTGAACCAGACCTGGAGGGACGACACTGAAGGGTAGATCCCGAGCAAGTGGGACACTCTCAAAGCATCCTTGAAAGAGTGGTAATATCTTCACACTTCAAAGCAAACTGGCCATGCATTTAAAAGGGATCCAGGATTCCCTCTCCAGAGTCGATTCTATCAGGCTTAGGAAGATTGAAGCCAACCCTTTGCAAAATGTTAATATTTGAGAGAGAGAGAAAGAGAGGAGGTTTTCTGGCATCAAACGACTAGGTTGGACTGGCCTACTCAAGGAGAATGGAATGCCTAATTCTGTCTTCACTACCACCGCAAGCAGGAAGAGGAGTTGTGTCACCAACCTTAAAGATGGGAATGGAAACTGGATCACAAATATCGAGGAGCTCTTAAGTATGGTGGTAGACTATTTTAAAAAGTCCATCCATCCAAATCCACTTCCAGGGTAAACTGCTCTCTAATTGGCCTTTAATTAATGAAGAGGTGAAAGGCAACCTTGGCAGCAGGCCATCTGAAGCAGAGGTTAAGAGGTTAAGGATGCGATGTTCTCCATTAAGTCAATGAAAGCTCCTCACCCTGATGGTTTCTAAGCCTTCTTCTTCCAAAACTCGTGGGACCCTAACAGGGAGGAGCTTACTTTGTTGGCAGGTAATGCCTTTAACCATGGTAGAAACTTGGAGGAGATGAGCCACTCCCAGATCATCCTCGTTCCCAAAAACCCTGCCTCTGATTCCCTGAATCAGTTTAGACTAATATCTGTCTGTAACATGGTGTATTATATCTGAAGTCATTGTTCAAAGGCTCAGATCCCTGATCAGTGATTTGTCAGCCCCGCTCAGGCTAGCTTCCTGCGTGGTACATCCACCAATGACAACATCATTATGGCACAAGAAATCAGCACTCAGTCAACAAAGCTACGGCCAAAATGCAGGTATTGTCCCCAAAATCGACCTCACCAATGTGACAAAATGACGTGGGAGTTTGTTTGGGATACTCACCAATCGCTTGATTTAGATGATAGATCAACTAATTTGATCATGAGCCGCATTTCCTCCTCCCCCACCCTTTAAGTGCTCTAGAATGGTGAGAAGACTGAAAGTTTTGCGCCCAATTTTTGCCTGAAACAGGGTGATCATCTATCCCTGCATCTCATTTTTGCTTTGTCTGGAAAGACTATCCTACATGATTAGCAATCAAGTGGAGGTTGGTGGGTGGCAGCCGATCAAGGTCTGCAGAAATTTCCCTGCCATGTCCCACCTATTCTATGCTGACAATCTCCTGCTCTTTCCCAAAGCTAGTACTGACCAGATCTCCTTAATTTTGGATACTCTCACTGCATTTTGTCAAGCTTTGGGTCAATGTATCAATCCACAGACCAAATGCTAACGGAAGTCTGGGTGGGATATCCAAAGAATATGTGGATTCAAGAAGGTGGATAATTTGGGGAAACATTTGGGGAGCTCAAATCTTCCATCGCAGACCTAGTGCCTCACATTACCATGATTTAATTGGAAAGGTTGGCAAAAGACTCCTTGGTTGAAAAGCTAAAAGGCTGTCCGTTGCAGGTAGGACCACCCTCATTCAATCTGTGGTCCAGGCAATACCCATGTAAGCCATGCAAACTCAGGCCTTACCAAAGAGCATTTGCAATCATCTAGACAGCATCAATCGCAACCTACTTTAGGGTGAAAAGCAATTTCATCCTGTCAACTGGGAGGAATCCTTTCGTACTAATGGAAGGGGGTTCCATGTCTTAGAAGTGCAACCAACAATTGTATGGCTCTTATAGACAAACTTAGCTGGGAGCTTCTGAAATGTTTGACGAAGCCCTAGGCTCAGATTATGAGAGACAAGTACCTGATGAACGAAGACGACTTCTCTGTCAAAATTCATCCTAGAGCCTGCAGTACTTGGAATAGCATTATTAAGACCAGAGGTCTTACTCAGAAAGATGTTACCTGGTAGGTTGGGAGTGGCAGGAAAGTTGACTTCTGGCAGGCCACATTTCAGACGAGGAACTTGATAATAAAGTCTCCAGCCATGTCACGCAAGAGGGCACTTGGGATTAGGATATCATCAAAGACAAGCTGATCAAGAGAGGGGTTATGCTTCTGAGAGGTAGACACATCTCCTTGGCCGCTGAGGTGGAGGAGAATGTCATTTGAGCAGTAGCTGGTTGGTTTTCGGTGGCTTCAGCATACCAGCTTCTACAGGATCCCTTAAAGGAATGATGGTACATCCTGGGAAAAGATCAGGAAGTTGGAAGTGCCACCCAAATACAAAGTTTTCCTTTGGCTGATGCCTAAATCTAAATTATTAACCAACGTTCAAAGGGTGAACAGAAGTCTTTCCCTCTTAGACACGTGCCTGCACTATGGTTTACCAGATATTCTGGATCATCTTCTCTGGGACTGTTCGATCGCCAGTGAAGCATGGAGGATGATGCTGGGTAATAGCTATGCAACTATGCAGAGGTCTCCACCCAAAAACTGGATTTCAAATGATCATTTTATAATTATAATACCTCAGGAGCTAATGAAACTATTTTAATAAAATTTAATTGTCTCAACTCCAGGCTTCTGTTGGTAAGTATGAGTTTCTGCTCTTGCATCTTTCTTCCGACCTCGTAGTTTATTTGGAACAGGAGGAATGTGGTTGTGCTCAGACAATAAAACCACAGGAATAACATCACGATGAGAGCTATCTGGCACATTGTGGAGGATCTCTTCCAAGCGCACGTCCTTGCAGATGCTGCTATCCCAAGATGATCAGATTTTTCTTCCCTGCACCGGACCCACCCATGTCAGGACTGGACAAAGTTAAACATGGATGCGAGCATTATTGGCTCAGATCTAACACCCTAGCATTTTGATTCAGGCTTATTTGACTTTTGACCAAAGGGATCATTAATGAGAGCAATTAATGAGCTGTTGATTACAGGTGAGTCTGAACTAAATGCAAGTTGAGACTGGTTGGATCAAAATTGCAGGATCATGAAGGTGGGATATTTTGGTAAATTTTTTCGTTGTTGAAACATAATATTGGCACCTTAAAATATTTATTAGGGTTGTTATGACTTTAATATGTGTTTTGTGCAATTGAAGGTGAGATTTTGTAGCTTCTGGTTCATTCTCTATGTTAGCCGTCATTTTTTATCCTTTCACATTATTGTGTGAATAACGAGGACAATTAATCCACGGATTAGAGTGTACTTATGAGAGAGTAAAGTTTATTTTCTTTCGCTGCTCTCCCTTGATTGTATTCACACTATCATCGACCCGCTATTTAAGTGGAAAACACCTTTCCAATCATTTGCTGTACCCTGTTCACACTAAGTAATAGAGAGGTGTTTTCACGTCTGTATTTGTTGATCGATTATTTTGCACATCTTGAGGTAAGGGATTTTCCTATCTCCTTATAATCTCATATATCATGTAAGTAAAATCTCTATTGTTATTGGACACTATTTTTTCATACTTGTTAATCGGAACCTGTGAACTTCTTCTTGTTTTTATTAGTTTCAATTATAAATTAATATAACAAGTAATGTACAGGATTTGTATGCTTAATCTCATGATCAGTTTTCAATATTTTTTTGTGCGACATTTTGATGCTACATAATCATTTGATCATTGTTTCAAATGATGTTTGAACACCAGCGTGTGCATGGTTAATAGAAATATTTCATACTTCTCATATATAAATTTTCTTCTTACATATGATTTAGGACAATTTTCATTCAGTCTTAGTGTAGAAGACTGTTTTGATGCTTGACATATTGCTTGCAAAATAGAAATCGGGTATTTATAATTTGAATATTTGGCATTTTATTGGCTTCAAACTCGCTGCGGCCCAAACTAGCGAACACGTTATTCTCTTGGTCAACTCCCAAAAGCTAATCTTCTCCAAAAAGAGTGATCTCAAAGACAACAAAACGGTCAGTGGACTAGTAGAGTGCCAAAGAAAAAGATGATTACTTCACGATGTACTTAGAGAGTCGTTTCTCTTATCATCGGTCATTGATTATCTTTCTTCACGTGACTATAGATGCGTTTGTTTTTGGTATATCTATAATTAAAGTAAAAGATTATAAAAAAATAATATAGTCTAAAGGAATATGGACTACAAAACCATAGTGTGGTTTATAATCATCTGATACTAATCTCCATTTCTCTCTACACAAGCGTGTGTCCTATCCCACCGAGGCTTGTGTTCATGGAAAGATGCTTACGCGGACGCTCTCTGCCTCTCGACAAGAACTCATTCAACAGAGATATTGAGACCATTTCACACTCTCTTTGCTTTCCGTGTTGCTTTAACATGTGATTAAGATTGAGACGGAGTATTGTTCGCTTTTAGTGGTGTGCAAGATTCGAACTCAATGAACATGGCTCAAATAATTCAAACGAACCATGAGATATGAGTATATAATTTAGCATATTCAATCTTAGTGTAGAAGACTAATTGGTAACGGGAATATTGCTTGCAAAATAGAAATCGGGTATTTATAATTTGAATATTTGGCATTTGATTGATGCGGCATGGGATAGTTATTCTAGAACTATTATAAGACCACATAGTGCCATGTGCCGCTTATCAATTGCCTTATAAGAGTCGTTTCTCTTATCCTCGCCTCATGATTATCTTTCGTCATTGACTATAGATGCATATGTTTTTGCGTCTATAATTAAAAGATTATTGATTCACTATAATAGAATAAGACTCGAGAATATTACTTTGATATCTCACATAGTTGTGACTTCTATTGACATAGGTTAGAAAGAACATGCTTTCTAGTTAATATGGGATTTGAGGGAATCTTGATTGCATTGATATTTGGAAATCTAGATAGTTGGCTTGTAACCATGAGATATGAGTATAGCATATTCTAGGTTGCCTTAGCTAACGAAATAGATGTTTGTAAATTATTATTGTTCACGGGTATTGATAAGACCACTTTTTTTGAATTATATTATTTATTTCAAAGATTAGTAAATATCATACTTATTGAGCATTTGGCTTACTTTTTTATTTTTTTAATGGAATAAGAGTAGAATATTACTGATATCTCATATAGTTGTGACTTATTCAAATAGGTTAGAAAGAACGCTTTCTAGGAGATTTTTGAGGAGAAACAATTTTTGAGTTTAGAAGCATCATATTGAGAGATGGGAGTTTCTTTTCGGTTTGATATTAATTTTATTCTAAATGAACATTTATGTAATCTTGTTTCAATAATTCTGATATTTATTATGAATATTTTATTTATGATATATTTATAAGGATTTTTTATTTTCTGTTTGAGTTTTTATGTTGATATCAATTCATGGAAATCGGATTAGGTGATTTGAGTTCAAAGAAACAATTTTCGAGTTTACATTAGAGATGGGAGATTCTTTTCAAGATTGGGACAAGGAAGGTTTCTAGATGAACATTTATGATCTTGTTTCAATAATGTTGATATTTATTATGAATATTTTATTTATGGAATTATTTATTTGCCATTTTTTGGCACTGAAATTCAAAGCCATTAGGTGATTTGAGTTCAAGTCATTTCAGTTGGAAGCTGGCGTTAAGGAAAGTTGTAATCGGGCAGAAACTCATTCTTTGCTTTTCATCAAATTTTGAGTCTGGTTTGAAATTCAAAGCCATCCTGAACAATACATTTCAGCTGAAGGAATTAAGCAAAGAGCTGTCGAGGATGGACTGATTATTGGCTTTATTCAGCAAATTTTGAGTGAAGTTAACAGGGCAGCCGATTTTTTCACCAAACTGGGGCTCAAAATGGCCAATAATCTCCATAGCTGGACAACTTCCCCTATAGTCTCATTCCTATTATTGAGAGAGATCTGGATTTTGCTCTCCAGGTTGATAACTGCCCTCAGCAGGGTATAAGCTAATCTAAGTGATAGCAGCCTTACTTTTTTTTTCCTTTTGCCTTTGCATAAATAAAAAACTATGCACATTGACTTTATAAAACAACATGGATGAGACGGGTTACATATTTTAACCTAACTTTCACGAGCCGAGCTCAAATTATAAGGGAATTTATTTAGTACTCAGCTCAAACTTGATTTATTGGTTAAATAAGCTCATAAAGAACAGACTCAAGCTCCAATGGCTGAGCTTCTCAAGTCAAATCCAAATGAGTTTTTAGCGAATAACCACAAGCGGAGCTCGGAATATTTTAGTTTGTTTAGCTAGGGTGAATACCTTGAACAATTCCATGCAGTTTAAACCCAAAAACAAGCCACAATAAAATTAAAATCTTATATTATATTTTAGTAAAATTGATTATATAAATTTATTTTTGTCAAATCATAAAGGATAATTGACGCCCCAGGAGTAGTTAGCTAATACTGTGACGATGAAGTATAAAAATTGGAATAAAATAACATATCTGCTAAGTGATCAAAGATGTCAAAAAATGTAACAGGCAATTAATTTAAAGGAACCAACGTAGAATAAAGATTTCAGGATGTTTATTCTCGCACCAATAGGGAAAAAAGGTAATATTGTTTATCTCCAAAAATGAGAAAATAAATATTTTGAACCAATCACACCTGGACTATCGGCCACCGCCAGCAACCTAAACAACTATTAGCAACCTATTCAATAATTGCTCATGAATGAAATAATTATTCCCCACATATATCAAATGGTGTATTACTTATTCTCATCCTCATCTTATTTTCAAACAATATAATGTTTAATTCTCACATTAGAGTTTCTTGTTTAACAAACCAACATAAAGTAACTGTCTATCTGATAAGGAATCAAATCCCTTGTATAGCACGGGCAACTGTGCGACCTTCTAAGGCCATCCTCTTAATGGAGCTCTATTGTCATATCAAAGATCAAAGTAATAAAAGATGGAGGGTTAATATTTATTTTGTATTTTAATAATTTGTTTTGATCTCAACTCTCCATCTTTTATCACTCAAGAGTAATCAAAGTTGAAGCTAGTCTCTCCAATTGTAATGAATCACCTTAGATAGCTGTAATAGCCATCCAACTAGAGAGGTCCCCTTTATCCATTGAATCAATAGGATTAGAAGTTGAATAAACAAACGGTGAATATTGAATAATCATTTAAATCATGTGATACAATCTTCACCGTTTATGCATTCAACTTTTAATCTTAACTGTTGAATAGATATGAGAATCCTTCCACTGCCAAAACACCACTCCCTAAAAGAAATTAAATATGAAATCACATATCAACTACTATCAATGTACTGTGTCATGCAATATCTTGGGTTCAGATTCTTCACGATCAAACGATTCCTAGCATTGGTTCACAAAGGTTATCATTTCATTTGTCAGGCATCTCTTTCACAAATACTTTCAAATAGTCACCAAACAACAGATAGAAGTTCTGCATGTGATTGATTTTCTTTTCAATTTGAATCTTTTATACTTCAATAGTTACATGCTTTCTCTGTTTACAGTTGATAAACTTACATGCAAGGGGACAATAACGTGGAAGTAGGCAATTTTACAGAGCAGTCATGAGTCATGCACCTTCCACAGGATTCAAATAGCGTCACACGCTTTCTGTTGTGTCAGTCTTCCAAAATATGTTGCTGCTCCAGCTCAATGATGTTTTCAGCCAAACTACTTAGAGTACTATTTGAGCTTCCGTTGGAGCTCCTGCACTCTGACAACTGTTCTCGGAGACTTCGAACAAGTTCGCTGAGTTTTTGAATGTTCTTCTCTTGAGATAAGATGATCTGCAATAATCAACAGCGGCTCATATTAGTTATCAATTAGTAATATTAGTACACTGATCAAAGTTTATCAAAATCTAGTGCAAAAGACTGAAACAAACGAAGTTCTAAGATTTGGATTAACTCTGGAAAAAAGGCCATATGGAAATTCAATTTGGCATCCAATAGCATTTTGAAGCAATAAACCTATAAGAATTTTGAAATTAGTTCGTGTAAGGGCAATAATAATTTCAATACTTCGGCACAGTATGAACCAGTCATGTTCCTTCAACATCAACTTCCCTTGCACCATCTTCTGCATCACATCAACGAGGACTAATTCAACTCAATTTCCATCTTTTGTAACCGCATGTACATTCAACAAAGAAAACAGACAGACAGAAAAGAAAGTCAAGCTAAACTTAGTTTGTCACAATGCTAATCCCATAATAGGTGGACAATAAATCTTCACTTGAAGAAAAATGTAGGAATCTGTAGTAACAATGTTAATATGATGTCAGATCAAAATGTAAGAGCCAATTTTTCAATTTATATTTGTGACGTCATAATTATTATGCATTGGGTGAATATGAAAAGTCATTATATAACAAATATTTTGAAAAAAATTAGATTTTGAAAAAATGGGATCAGTGCCTAATTAGTGCAAGTATGGTGCATGTGTGCAATTCCGGTAGAAGCTCTGCGCATGAGGGACGCTTGATGGCATGCTCGTGCGTGTTTTAGGCAGTAGGTTCATACTTGAGGGGCACATATAGCGCGCTCGTGCAAGGATTAGGCAGAACGTGTCATGCCTAAGGTGTGCTTGATGCAGCGGCCGTGCACGCATGTGTATAAAAATTGCACCTAATGTGTGCTTGTCTAGCGCCTGTGCGTCATAGCTTAGTATATATGAATACACGGTACATTGCCACTAGAAATCAAGATATTTGGGTTGGACTTGTTGATCGATTCATAACCTTCCAAGCACAACCTATTGAAGGAAGGAGATTTTAGAACCATTTTGTGTCAAATGTACTAAATCTAAGATTTAAGATATATATATTAAACTCATTCTTTGGTCTATTGTTTAAATCTTTTGTTTAACTATCAATTCTTGTTTAAATGTACATGTATATTATCCTTTTCGCCCATTTTTTGAATATTATAGCATGCATGTGTATTTTACCGAACATTTTGAAATTTTGTTGGGTTTTACGAATATTTTGAGATTTTATTTGTTTTTATCAAACATTTGGGTATTTGAAGGATTATGTTTTTATATTGAAACATTGTAAAAAAAAAAAAATCATGAAGTATTTATACATTTGATCTTACATATTATTTTTATACAAGCCCTTGATGAGGACTTTATTTTGTGATATAATCTAAGTTTGTACTTTTCCGAGAGAGATGAAAAAGTTTTGTATATTTGTTATATAGTCTTTTGTTTCATCAATGAAAATCATTGTAAATCAATGGGTGGTTTATATTCGAACATGTCCTAGAATATTAGACGCACTTAAAAATGCACATATCATCCACAAGTGAAAAAAGTGACGCTTGATCTCATCTATATGGTAATATAGATGGCTACCTACGGGTCTTAAATAGCATTGTATCAATCTATGGTTACCGGAAATATAAATAACCCATTCTTTAAAATTGGTCTTTTGATTAATCAGTGTGCAAGCCACTAGCCCTTGGTTCATATATTTTCAAATGATTTGGATTCTCATATTTTGATAAGCTTCGTATTTGTTTTGGAATATTTTGGCCTCTTGAAATTTTTGCAAGTTTTCAATATTATTTTTTGAATTCCATGATTTATGGAAGCATTATACATTAGGTATTTTGAAGTTTTCGTATGATTTGCATGATTTAAATATTTACATATTCTGAAATGTTTGTATGATATCATGATTTGAAATGTATTTAACAATAATTTGGATTTTTGTATGAAATTTTATGATTTTCTGTCTTCCCATCCGATTTACAAACATATATTTGTATATTGTACATATATATACCCTACTGAGCGTTAAACTCACGTTTTGCAACTGTTTTGAACTCCTTCTAGATTAGTGAGCAACGGATTCTAACAGGACATGGACCGAAGATTGATGAAAATTTTTGTTAAATTACAGTAGTAATTTTGAGAATTGTTAGATTAATTGCACTATATTAAATATTTACATTTTTTAATTTTACAGTAGGGAATTTTAGGCTGGTAAGCCAGAATGGACATCATGTACGGTTTTTCTTTTGTTGCGTATTTTGGGTATCGTAGTTATATGCTTTTCCTTTTAGGGAATTGTGGATTGAGTTAGTATAATATTATTTTGATGCCAAACGAAGATAGTTTGGCTAGTCCTATGATCGCTGTCTTCTAAGTTTTAAATATTTTGTGGTATTCATATAGAACGACTGAGCTGGCTTTGATTATTGGATTGCCATCATTTATGGATAATTCTTATATGTTATGTTATTATTATTACTTACTCGTACCAAGGTTGAGATAGAGAATGGTATCCGAAAAAGTCATAAAAAAACATTTTAAATGATTTAAGGAACTAAATGTTGAATTTTGTTATATAATGGGGATTAAGATGTTAGGAGGAAGAGGTGCTTGTTCTAGACGCGTGGAGGACTATTTGGCTATGATGCCCAGAATGACGGATATTATGGATCATATGGTCAAGCAACACGATGCGGAGCTTGTGACACCTTAAGAAAGTGGAAACCAGGGGCACTGTTTGACTACTTTGATCGTTTTAGACATGCACAAGTCTCCGACTTCTTAGGAAATCAGATCCGATTAAAGCAAAGATATGAATTCATCAAGTGGAGAAGGTGTTTGAAGTGATAAATTGCTCTGTAGAAAAGAAAGTCAAGTTCGTTGCCTATAAGCTAGATGGAGAGGTCGACCATTGGTGAGTCATGCAAAGGGGAATTCTGGGTTCGGAGAACTTAGAGATTTCATGGAACGTGTTTTTAGAGTCTTTTATAGATAAATACTTTCCAGAAAGTGTTCGTAAGCAAAAAGGGAAAGAGTTTGCTTGGCTGAGGAAAGGAAATTGCTCAGTGGCGGAATACAACGCAAATTTACAAAAATGGCTCATTTTGCACTGCATATAGTTGCAAAGGAAGCCAAGCGGGTGAGAAAATTTCTTCAAAGCTTACAAGATTCAACTCAATGGCAGCTAATGCCCTTGCACTTGAGGATATATGAAGAAGTGCTTAACTGTGCCTTGCTCATTGAGTAGTAGCAAGAGAGAGAACAAAATTTTTTGAGATAAAGAATGTGAACTGTGGAGGCAAGAGTTCAAGAGCAGAAAGATCCCACTTGAAGTCAAATCCACAAAATAAAGGAAAATCTTTTGGAGTTCAATCATCACCGACAAAGGCACAACATTTGATGTCAATGTGCAACCACTGTGGGAAATACCACGGAGGGCAACTGTGCAACAAACAACTCAAAACATGTTTCAATTGTGGGCAAGTTGGTCACGTGGTAAATAAGTGCCCTTTTCTGTCAAGGCATGTGGATCAAAAGCCTACCGTCCCAGGGAAGGCTTTTGCAGTGATAGGAAGAGATGCTTAGGCCAATTCACCAATGGTTGAAGATAATATGCTAATATTTGAATCTATGACACGTGTTGGTTAATTTGATGTCTACGTATTCTTTTATGGCCCCTCAATTTGTTTGTAAATTATGTTCATCTCCTAGAATTTTGGACTATACATTAGTAATATCCACTCCATGGACAAGTCCTTAGTAGAGGACATTATGGATCCCCAATGTGTTGTTTGGGTTAGCGGGTTTGAATAGTCCATAGACTTCATTATATTAGAGATACAGGAGTTTGATGTCATCCTAAATATAGAATAGATAGCGGGTTACCATGCAAGTGTTGATTATTTCAATAATAAAGGCATGTTTTGCATTCCAAGTTATGAATCTTTAGAGTTTCAAGGAAATATTGTGAAGGAATAGGCATGTTTGATTTCTGCTTTGCATGCATGTCATTTGATGTGATGCGGGTGTTAAGCTTACCTTGCTTATATTACCTTTGCTGGGAGCCATTATGTGCTTATTGAAGAGATTCCGATGATATGTGAATTCAAAGATATCTTTTTGGAAGAATTGCTTGGTTTGCCTCCAAATAGGGATATTGAATTTGCCATTAACTTGGTGCTAGAATCCGCATCTTTTTGAAAGCTCCATATAAAATGGCCCTATCTGAATTAAGAGAACTAAAACAACTACAAAAATTAATGGAGAAAGGATTCATCTGACAAAGCATTTCATTGTGGGAAGCTCTAGTACAATTTGTAAAGAAGAAATGATGGATCAATGAGATTGTGTGTGAATTATTGAAAGTTGAACAAAATCGTGACTAAGAATAAGTATCATTTATCAATGATTGACGATTTGTTCGATTAATTGCAAGGAGTTTAAGTTTTCTCCAAAATTGATTTGCATTTAGAGTATCATCAATTGAGAATTAAGCAATGAGATAAACCATAGACGACATTTCAAATAAGATATGGCCACTATGAATTTTTGTTGACACTTTTTGATTTAACTAATGCACCTACTGCATTCACGGACTTGACAAATGCGGTTTTTCAACTATATTTGAATTAATTTATAGTTGTCTTCATTAACGATATTTTAATTTATTCAAAGAGCTATAAGGATCCTGAGGCCCATCTGATAATGACCTTGTAGGCTTTGAGAGATAAATGACTATTCACAAAATTGAAGTACAAATTTTGGCTTGAGGAGGTGTCCTTTCTAGGACACATTATTTCTAAAGAGGAGTGGCGGTGGATCAAAAAAAGATTGAAGTGGTTGCTAATTGAGAACAACCAATTAATGTTACTGAGGTTCGTAATTTCCTTGGATTGACCAGATTTTATAAATGCTTTATTAATAATTTTTCAAAAATTCCGATACCTTTGACTCAGTTAATCCACAAGAAATAAGCATTACATTGGGTTGAGGAACATGAGATAAGATTCCAAGAACAAAATAATCGATTGACTTTTGTACCAATTTTAACGGTTCCTAGCGAAACTTGAGGTTTTATAGTTTATTGCGATACTTCGAAAAAAGGATTGGGTTATATTTTGATATAGTATGATAGGGTTATAGCCTATGGCTCAATGCAGTTCAAGGTTTATGAAGAGAACTATCCTACCCATGATTTGAAATTGGCCACAGTTATCTTTGTTCTAAATATATAAAGGCATTATTAGTATGAAAAGAAATTTGTAGTACACTCCAACCACAAGAATTCAAAGTACTTATTTTTGCAAAAAAAGAATTGAATATGAAACAACTATGTCAGATAGACTTGTTGAAGAATTATAATTACAAAATTCAATATTAGTTAGGAAAGATGAATGTAGTCGCTGATCTTAGAATTAGAAGTCATGGGCATGATGGCTCACATGATGACTAAAGAATAGGAGATAATTGACAGAATGAAGAACTGTAATATTCGTTTGCTTTCTCAAGGCTCAAGGATGATGTTGTGGTATTTTTAAATGCAATTGGTGATTTTGGAGAATATTAAGAAGTCTCAAATGGACAATCCATATGGAAATCATCCAAGATTTGAAGAATGAATTACGGGCAAACTTTAACGTTTGCGTAGATGGAGTTATTCGGTTTCGAAATCATAGATGTGCCCAATATCGGAGATTTAAAGGAAGATATTTTAAATGAAACCTATAGAGCTAAATATAACATTCATCTCACAATTAACAAAATATATCAAGATATGAAGTTCTTTTGGGGGAAAAATATGAAGCAGGATATAACAATTTTCGTAGGAAGATAAATTGCATGCCAATAGGTCAAAGACTGAACATCAAAGGCCTCTAAGATTTTTTAGCAACCTTTGCTTGTTCTTAGCTAGAAATGAAAACATATTATGATGGATTTTATGCTAGGATTGCCTAGGACGATGAGGAATTATGATTTTATTTGGGTGATTGTGGATCAATAGACAAAATTGGCACATTTTCTTTTAGTGAAAACCACATTCTCAAGAGACCATTCGCCACAACTTTATATCAATGAAATCGTGCAATTACATATGATCCTAGCTTCAATTGTTTCTAATCGAGACCCAATATTCATATCCAAATTTTAAGAAAGTCTATATAGAGAAATAGATACAAATTTGAAAATCATTACGACATTTTACCCCTAGACAGATGGACAATCAGAAAGAACAATATAAATTTTGGAAGATATGCTTAAAACCTCTATTTTGGATATAAGCGGTAACTATAAAAATTATTTGTTGTTAGTTGAAGTTGCATACAATAGCAGTTAACGGCTTGATATCAAGGTAGCTCCATTTGAGGCATTATATAGAAAAAGATGTCGGTATCCTATCAATTGGGAGGAGATTGATTATCATAAGCTTTTAGGCCTCGACATAATCTAAGAAACATCGGACAAGATTACATTAATTCGGGATCATTTGATAGTGGCACAGAGCTATCGCAAGAGATCTGATTTGAATTTCAAAATAAGCGATCACATATTTTTAAAGGTGTCTTTGAGGGAAGGTATTTCAAGATTTTGGATCAAAGGGAAGCTGAAATCGAGATTTATTGAGCCATTTGAAATTTTGTAGTGAGTCGGATATGTATCTTATAAATTAACCTAATCTCCAAATTTGGTTGATTGTCACAATGTATTTCATATTTCGATACTTTCAGAAGTATGCTTTTGATCATTTGCATATCATAAGTATGAACCAATATAAATTAATGAAAATTTGACGTATATGGAAGTTCTAATTCAAATTTTGTGAAGGCAAGATCAAGTTTTGCGTACTAGAACAATTCAATTAGATAAAGTTCTCTGGAAAAATCATTCATTTGATGAAGCAACTTGAAAACACGAGGATGACATTCGGAAGAAGAATTTGGATATGTTTTTCCAATAAGGTACTAAATTTCAAAGATGAAATTTTATAATAAATGGAGAGTTGTAACACTCAATTTCCCGATTTATATTTGCGAAACACATAACTATTATCCATTGGGTGAATATAGAAAAATTATTGTATAATGAAAATTATGAGAAAAATTGAATTTGAGAAAACAGGATCAGCACTTGATCAGTACAGGTGCAGCTTGTGTGCAATTCTGGCAGAAGCTCTGCACAAGAGGGGTGCATGATGGCACACTCGTGCATGCTTTATGCAGGATGTTCGTGCCTGAGAGACGCATATGGGACACTTATGCATGAATTGGACGGAATGTGTTGCGTTTGAGGTGCACCTGATGTAGCGCTTGTGCACTCATATGCACGAAAATGGCGCCTTTTGGCGCTCATGCGTAGATTTGAATATAAAAGGGTCCTCTACTCAATTTTCATCATTTGTGTGGGAAAAAGGGAGAAGAGAGAGAAAGAGAAGAGAGAAAGATGAGGAAGAAGGAGAATTTGAGCCATTTTACATCAGATCTGTTAAATTTAAAGTTTAAGGCAAATATATCTAAATCTATTTTTTAATCTATTGTTTAAATACTTTGTTTTTACTAATTCTTGTTTAAATATACATACATGTTACCATTTTCACCCATTTTTAAAATATTATTGCATTTATGTGTATTTTACTAAACATTTTAAGATTTTGTTAAGTTTTACCAATATTTTAAGATTTTATTTGTTTTCACCGAACATTTGGATATTTTGAAGGATTATATTCTTATATCAAAATATTGTAAAGAAAATCATGAAATATTTATGCATCTAATCTTGCATGTTATTTTCATGCAAGCCTTTGATGAGGACTCTATTTTGTGATATAATCTGAGTTTGTATTTTTCCCAAAAAAATGTCAAAGTTCTGTATATTTGTTAAAGAGTCCTCAATTTGATAAATGAGAACCATTATAAATGAATTAATAGCTTATATTTGGACATGTCTTAACATATTATGCACACATGAATAATACACTTATCATCCAAGGGTAAAAAAAAAAATGTGTTTGATCCCATCTATAGGAAATTGTAAACGGTTTGCCTGTAAATCTTAAATAGTAGTGTATTAATATAAAATTACTAGAAATATGAATAACCCGATTTTCAAAATTGACTTTTTGATTTGTCGGTATATGGGTCATCGGTCCTCGGTTCTTATGTTTTCACATGATTTGGATTCTCATGTTTTGATAAGCTTCATATTTATGTTTTGAAATGTTTTGGCCTTCCGAAATTTTTGCAAGTTTTTGATACGATTTTTCAAACTTTATGATTTATGGACACATTATACATTTGGTATTTTAAAGTTTTTGTACGATTTGTATGATTTGAATATTTGCTCATTCTAAAATGTTTGTATGACATCATGATTTAGAATGTATTCAATGGCAATTTGGATTTTGCATGAATTTTTATGATTGTCTTCAATCAGATTTATTAACATATATTTGTATATTATATGAATATATAAATTCTTGAGCATTAGGCTTACATTTTGCGACTGTTTTAAACCTCTTCCAGATTAAGGGTGATAGATTCTCATAGGATATGGACCGAAAATCGATGAAGATTTTTGTTTAATTGTAATTGTAATTTTGAGTATTGTTAGATTTTATACATTGTATTGGATATTTACAATTTTAAGTTCTATTGTCAGGATTTTTAGGCTGGTGAACCAGAATATATGTCCTGTAAGGTTTTTCTTTTGTTACATACTTTGGGCATCATGGTTAGATGCTTTTCCTTGCAGAAAATTATAGATTGAGCAAACATAGTATTATTTCGAGACCGAATGAAGATAGTTTGGCAAATCCTATGACCGCTGCGTTTTATGTTTTAAATGTGTCCTTTATGGTATTCGTATATAATGTCCAACCCGACTTTGGTTATTGGATTGCAATCATTTATGGATAATTCTTATATTTGATATTATTATCTACTTGTGTCAAGATTGTGACACAAAAAAATTCACCTAAGATTGAGAAAAAGAAGTTGAATGATATTGAAAATAGCAAATGCTGTTATAGTTCTATCTTCTACTATAATGTCTTTATCCTCTCTATGCTAGCTGTTAAATGTCAATGCAGAACTACTTGTGAATAGATTTCCTAAGACACATCATGAAGCTCATATCCATTTATTGATTGTAAGATTACTAGATGGTTTCTTAGAATGTTTTATCAATTAAGGCATTGTAAGACATGTCTTGATTTTTTTTAAAAAAGGGGATGGGAACTTATCGTACAGTGGATCAAAAGGTATTGATCACCATGGTCATCACACATGACAAAAAAAAGCTGTCTTGTCCACCAAGTTCCACCTATGCACCGAGGAAAACGTAAACCACTACTTTGAGTCAGTCCTAATTATGATAGATGACAATTTGATATAAGTCATGACAAGACAGATAACAATTTCTGACTCAACCACTCTGGTTGCCTACCATGACCCGAACAGCCCCATCAACATAAAAACAATAGTATCAATCACAGAAAACAAAAACTCAAATATCTCAACAATAATCATTCCCAGAATCAAGTAAAGAAGCACAACTAGCAATTCTGCAGTCCAAACTAGATTGGAAAAATTTCAGCCAAAATCTCTCAAAAAATTCCAAAGGATTAATATGAATTATGTAATCAGGCAATTTAACCTTCCAGTAGGTCCATGTGAATGCAGAAGTAACAGGACAAAAGTGTAACAAACAAATTCAACATGAGGACATTGTAAATCAGCTGACTTTCATAGACAACTATTTTAAAATGATAAACAAGATATCAACTTTTTAATATCAGCACATATTGATGAGCCCTATTGAAAACATATTTGAAAGCTACAAATCATCTGCCCAAGCAGGGCACTTGCCCCCACAGAGGATGCATAATTCAGCTGCCTGTCTCTATAACTAAATGCTGAACATTGACAAGGATAAGAGTGCTATCTATACTGCAATAGGTTACAGTGATAACAATGGTATCAATGCTGCAATAACAGCACATATCTATGACCTTACTGAAACTTACTTGAAAGCTACAAATCCCCCACCCCCAAAGTATCCCTGCTGTTAGGAATGTCAGCCAATGTCAATATCCAAAAAGAGACAGGGAAGCCCCTATGTACAAGGAATCAAAGATAAAGTTGAACAGCATATCCACTAGGGCATCATGTTTCCCATCAGACAACTTAAAGATAGAAATTATTAAAAAAGGGTTAAGCCAGAAATTCAGCAATAAAACCTGCATTTAGGCTTATCCCTTTTCTGTTGTCCCCCGCTCCTCTTTCTCACTCGCTTTCATTCCTTTGGGGTTTCAATCTGCATTTTGTTAGGTTTTCCTAATTCATAGAAATTTCAAAAAATTTTAGGTGGTTTAACTCTAGCAGACTCTGAAAGGACACACAGGAATAGAAAATAAAGCATTATACATAGGCAGAGAGAGTCAAAAAGCTGAGCATTCAGGTGGGCAGCAACAGAAAAAGCTAATACATTCTAATTTTTAGGAGTTAGAGAAAGAAACAAGGCATTCAGTACAATCAAATTGACCATAAAGTACACTAGCAAGCTAAATATTGTAGGCTGCACAAATTTGACAAGAGAATAAAGCAATTCTTTGCTTGTTCCCCGATAGATGTATGCTAAGTTTGCCAATAAAGTACCATAAGAACTAAACAATTCTGTCCTGTGGTCCATTTTTCATTGGCAAATAAACTCAATGACAAGAGAAGAAAGGAAGGAAAGACATTTGTAGTAGAAACAAAAGTCCATCTTCATACAGATGCTAAAAAATTTTGATTACATCAATCACCTATGTGAAATCCATTGTTAAAGGACCTCAAAGGGCAATACCTGGACTTCTAAATGAGTCCAAATATATAACTCACATTGGTATGCCAGTCCCTAAGCAAATTCAAGCAAACACAGACCACAGAAACTCTAAATGGGAACACGTGTGCTCATGTCAAACACACAGATAGACAATACAAGGAGGGAGTCTGGTCATATCGAAAAAATTGCACATCAATTCAACTTCAAAGCACTGCACATATATTGATCACCTAAAAGAACATTTATTGAAGTAGAGGACTGGCCAAACAAATATAGCCACATCACACTGTGACATAAGTTTCCAATTAGTACCACAAATTCTAATGAAGAGGCTCAACATATGCAAATTTCTAACATGAAATTCTAGGGCTGAAAAAAAACTACTAGATTACCATGTCCAACGGAAATTATATCGTCTCATATAAGCCACAGAAAATGATTTGGTACAATAGCAGTCAGATAATGCATTATCCACAAGATAAAGGAGTCAAAACTTTACAAGCTGGGATCCCAGAAAAAACAACAATATAATGCATTATCGACAAGATAAAGGAGTCAAAGCTTTACAAGCTGGGATCCCAGAAATAAGAACAATATGAATTATGAGAGGCATGACTAGTATATGAAACTGATAATATAAATTGCAAAAATATTCACCCAGTTAATCTCACACAATTTGTGGCACTAAGTAAGGCTGGACGGCATACAAATGCAGTTGACAACTTTAACGCGGGCAATGAGAGCTTAGAAGGGCATTCAGAAAAACAAATGTAGTAGGTCTACAAACTTCGAGGCTGGAATATAAATAAGGCTCGATGAGTTCCTGAGCTCAACCAACTTATCATTGAGCATACAATGAATACAGTAAGTCAGCAATAAAAATAGTAGAGAGAGATGTTATTTAAGCTGATGTTCATGCAGAATAGAAAAAGAGGGAGATTACTTTCTCTTTGACTGCCTCTTCCCTCTGTGAAATACGCTGCTGTTTCTGAGACACGCTTGAGGTGGAATCAGTATCGCTGACTAGTTGTTGTTTCCATTCAAATTGAGAAGTGATCATCAGTATCAGAAACAAAAACACGAGCAGCATTGGCCTCGACATTGCTACAATCGCCGCTCACAATCCCTGCCCATTATTCAACTCAAGGAATCCGGCAAACAAATAAGTTATAGAACAAAACCCAACACCAAACTTGTTTGCAAAAAATTCAGCAAATTTCAAACAACCCTAGCAAAATAAATGAAAAATCAATTAGCCGACGTCATTTCAAAAACCCTAATTTCGTGATTAATCAACAAAATCGGCACAAATGGGAGAGGAACGAGTGATTACGAATTTGAGTTGGAAATCGACAGCATCTAAGCGATCAGCGTAGTAGCTATTGAAATTTGATAGTCTGCGGCAGTAGTAGTAAACATGGAGATCGTTCGAGTGTAATAATCCTCCGGCTCTTGTACGTTTGGTTGCAAGAACGATCGTCAGTTGCCGGGTTCACCTCGTTCATGGGTTCTTTCCCCAAAGCCCAAATTTAAGGGCTATCCGTTTCTCTCTATTGGATTCTTTTGCCAAGCCCACTTTTATGGGCTAATAGTTTTCATGGTTATTAAATTAATGAATAATATTTGATTCAAATATTTTAAAAGCATGAAATTAATTTATTTATCTATTTTTATATAATTTTTATAATATTTTAAATTTTTATCATATTTATTTTAGATAAAATTAATTATTTTTAGATGAAATTGGATTAAATATATATAATAATAATATTATTATTAAAAGGGGGTGGCAAAGCAAATTGGGAAAAAAGAAAAAAAAAGGAAAGAAAGAATAAAAATAAAAATGAGGAAAGAAAGAGAGAGGGAAGGCAGCATTGGGAGCTGTTGACCAACGTCACCGGAGGAATTGGTGCCGGAGATGGAAGCCAATAAAGCCCTCTCAACTAGTTACCATTGATTCATGCACTTAGTGAAGGAAAGGGAGGTGCGCGTGAGCCAAGAAGAGGAGCCGTTGTACGGAAGAAATGAATAAAATTGAGGTAAGTAAATCCTTTTATTCTTTTTATTAATACCGATTTGACATTTGTATGTACCAAATTTGAAATAAATTAGCCGAATCATGGAAAATGGATAAATGAGATGCAGTGGAGAGAGAGAGTTGTCGATGGCTTGTATGCACTGCTATTGTTGCCATCGCCAAGTTGCTGCCGCGTGGCCGGCGTTGTTGTTTGAGCCAGAATCACCGTCAGCGAAAGGGAAGCAGCACATAGAGCAAAGAGAGAGGCAGAGGAATGGAGCGGCAGGAAGAAAAAATAAAAGAAGAAAAGAGGAAGGAGTGGAAAAGCGGTGCGCCGATGGGTTTTGTGGAAGGTGGTGTGGCGTGTGAAGAGGAGGCGATGATTGGGAGAAGAGGCAGAGGCGTGAGAGGCATACCAGTAGGAGAGAGAATGAGGAGAGAGGGGGCGCACATGGCTAACGAGGAAAAAGCGTGCGATTTGGGTACCTTTGAGTATCCTTTTAGCAAACTTGCTTGGTGTATGATCAAAGTAAATATTTGTAATCCTCTTATTTAGTCTAATTTAAAATCTGATATTTTTATATGTATATTTTATATATGTATATTTGTATAAAAAATATATTTTATAAATTGGATGGTTGAGATGCAGCCAAATTAATGGTGTCAAAATTAAAAATTAGATGGTCGAAAGTTAAAAGCCTAAAATATAGTCGGGTTAATAGAACCAATGAAATCTGATGATCGAAAGTTACATGCCTAAAATATAACCAAACTAATTGAGCCAATAAAATCTGATGGTCGAGAGTTGCGGGTCTAAAATATAGCATGGCTAATGAGGCCGATAAAATTTGATAGTCCAGTGTTGTGAGCCTAAAATGTAATTGGGCTAATGGAATCGATGAAATTTAATGGCTGAGTATTAAATGCCTAAATATGATTGAGCTAATGGAACCCATAAAATTTGACAGCTAAGAGTTATAAACCTAAAGTATAATCAAGCTAATGGAATCGATAATGATATGTAATGGCCTAGAGCTATTGGCCTAAAACGTAACTATATGATGTTCAGATTGGATTTTAAATTTGCATCTTCTGTGAATGTACGGTAGTTTCAATATATATGGGAGAGTTATTATATTTTATATGAACTCTCCCCCTAATTTTACATACACAGTTTTATTCATGATGATATTTGCTAGGCCTTCTGCTCATATTTTTATTTTCTCATCTTCAAAGTTAAAGATTTGGATCTATTGTAAGAGTTAGACAGGATTCAGTATAATATCGTATTCTCTTGGTGAGCATTTTATCTTTACAACTATTTAAAAGCAAATCAGAGTTATTTTATCTTGATAATTATTTAATGAGATTTTGTACGGATTTTAATTTATCGAGTTTTATATATTTGGTTGGTTACACTTGGGTTTGAAATTTGTAAGGATAATATTTAAAATTTAATTAAGAATTTAATTAACCTGATCTGAGTCATGATAATTTTGATAATAAATATAGATAGATATGATACTATATTATTAAAGATGTCTTAAATATGCTTAAATGATATCCTCTGATATATTACATCATGAGACTTATATATTTATGTGTGCTTATAATTTTTTAGGTTGAAATTTGAAATAATGATAATGTTATTTTGTTAGAATTTCAACGCCAGGGATTCAAAATCATGAAAATAGCATCTTAGAAATATGGAAGTGATATTGCATATGTACAACAATTGCAAGATCTCAATACATTATCTTTTCTATATTAATAATACATCATTTTTATGTCTAGATGTTAAATAAAATACCAATAAGAATCGAGTTGATTGTTGTCAGAAAAAATAAAAAATTTGATATATTTTTTTTTAAATAATTAGAAGAATATGATAAAAATAATTTAAAATTATTTATTTTATTATAAAATATTATACTAAATTAAATAAAATAATAAAAAAATTTATAATTGATCCCAGTTAGTACTCTATTAGTATTATTATTATTATATCATATTTAATTAAAAAGTTCTTTTGTCATTATTCAACAAGATGGTCAGTATTTTTTATTATTATATTTCAATTTGATGATCGAAATTATTATTAAAAAAAAGCACATGGATACCATTTTATAATAAGAGCGACACGGCATTGGGTCTAATGTTTCCTACACAAAATAAAAATGGTGTATAAAGTTCAATGAACCCTACATTACATCATCTCAGATGAAAGAAAAATAATTTAAAATATGTTCAAATATATATAGTTTCTCATATTACATATACAGCTAAATATATAATAATCATATAAAATTAAATCTTTTACTATAAATCAGATAATATTAATAATTTTTTTATATTATACATATAAAATATTAAAAAATAATCTAAGCTCGTAATCTACCGACCATAATTATATAATATTACCGTTGTATCATCGGATTTTACCTATTATATATATAATAATATTTAGTGAAATTATATAATATTTATATCATGTCATAACTTTGCATTTGTCTAAATGATTAGACTAAATAATAACTTATTTGCCCATTATTACCTTATGATATGATGATTGAGGTGGCTGGCGTTATCGATTCTGCTGAATGAATAAGTTCATTTTGTGATTTTATATTATTTATAATTTCACTTAACATGATTGTTTTCTTTTAACTACCAGGCAATAATTTACGTGCCGGAAGTTCAGATGAAGGTCAGAAGTTTGAATCCTCGTGGTTTGCCAATATCCACGGTATCCCACTATTGATTTTTTTTTTTTTTAATTTGATTGATAATTTTAGTATTTTTTAATAAAGTAAATTTAAGATAATTATATTATTTTTTAAAAAAAAAGTTTAAAAAATGACTAATTTTATAGTGATATGTCTCATAATGATTACCAAGTAAAGTTTATTGGGCCATTGAAAAAAATTTAGTATGATTGATAATGAGTTTTAGTTCAATAGAAAATATATAATTTTTTTATTTATATATATATTTTTTTTAAGTGTGGTCAATTAACCTTATATTCTAATGCATATTTGTTGCCGATATTATTGGAGTTTAATCCTCGGTATCATATTTTTAATATACATAAATATGAAAACAATATTTATCCTAAAACATATATTATACTTACCCTAAAAATTAAAACTGCATAAAATTATAAAAAAAATATTTAAAATTTTCCCTATAAATAAAATTTTATTGCTTTGCTTTTAAAACAATAGAAGCAGCATGGAAATTCTGGAAATATCAATAAATATTACATTACCCATAAATAAAAACATATATTTTTACAATTTTATTTTAAAAATTACTTAATATGATCTGAATTCATTTTATATAATTAACTATTTGAAGACTAAATCAGAAAATTTTTTATACAACTTAGACATATTGCAGTATGGACCTCTTATTTTTAGACACATCAACTTTACCTATATATATATATATATATGGGATGTTTATATCGGGATTTAGAAAATCTTTTCAAAAACAAAATTTGTAGCTGTATTTTCTTGTAACCCTAATTTGAAAATCCGTAAAATATATCTTTTTTTTATTTGTAATTTTTTAAAGATAATTTTTATAATATTTTATTATGTTATTGCTTATTTTCTCAGATCTTAAATAAAAACCAACCTAAAAGTACATCTCATAAGCTTCTTATTTATTACTTAGGGAACCAACTAATTTTACTACTGTATAGTTTTTCTCGTTTATTAAATATAGCTACCGATGGCCGGCATCGATCATTGCGATCTTGTTGTCACGTTGTAGTTTGTTTCGTTGCGTTACTTAAATGCACATTGTGATTCCTTTTGATAATTTTTTTTTAAATTTCCATGCATGATTGATCAGTTGGGCAGTCAAATACAAAGAAGACGATGGGTAGAAGTCCAGAGCGCTTATGGCGGAAAAACGTTTCGCGTCTTCTTCTTGTTGGAATCTAGAGAAAATGCCTTCTTCTTCTTCTTCAGACGTGCTGGGGAGTTTCACTGTTTCGGCCCAGCGATGTTAAGCGTTCCAATGACGTGTTCCAATAATCCAACTCTCTGCAAATTTTGTGATTGTGACGAATATGCTTGATGCGGTCTGAAGTTTGCTCATGAACTGGGTTCGTTTGAAGATCGCAGTTGAAGCCAGAGCGGCCACTGGGAAGTGGAAGAGCTGCCCGAGGGAGGTGCCACGACGATGAGGAAGGAGGAAGGTGGGGAAGAGAGATTATGGTGAATGGAGAAGGGGGAAGGAGTTGGGATTCTTGAAACAATTTAAAGAAAATACAATTTGAGGTGAAACGGGTGCTGCAACACGTGTCCCGTATAAAGCCCGTGTGATATAATATTACAGCTGTTGAATGAAAATCTAACACCCATTATTTATTCTTTTATTTAAAAAAATATTTTATTTTGTTTTAAATAACAAAGAAGTGATGAATGTTAAATCTTTATCTAATAGATACAATGTGACATTATATATACATCGTATTATACCGCATCGTAACGTCCCTTATTCTCTACAATTTAATTCAATCTGTCTAGTGGTGTAAGATAGATGGTGTCATATCGACATGACGTGCAGCTTATTTTTGATAGGTCATGCAAATTTCAACCCATGGTTTGAAAGATCCAGAGCAAATGAGAGGTAAAAAAATAAAACAATATATAATATATTATAAATAAATATATTTTATTTTATTTTAATAATTAAATATTTAATATTAGAATAGTTTAAAAAATACAATTACTAACTACTTATTCTTGTAATTTGGGCTTATGCTGCTGCTATTGGTTTTAGATTTTTTTTTTCTCTCTATTATTCAAAAAGATAAGAGTTATGTCACCAGTTTTGTCTAACAAATCGTTGAATATGATGCAAAATTTTATTATCTTTGATGTTATACTACTTTTTTTTTATTTTCTACTCGATCACTGATATTGAAAATTATCGTTGATGATATTATATTTACTAGTAAAGTTAAGGGATCTTGTGTCATTGTTACGAGTATGAAAAATATGTGATTGTTAAACTTTTATAATTTTAAAAATTTAAACTCTAATTAACTACTTCTAGATGATAAAATATGATTAAATTGTAAATAATAAAGAAGTTCAATTAGTATTTAATTATGATCAATCAATTGTGGTCTCTATCAGCTCCATAACAAAGAATACAATTCTCGTTTGATGGGAACATTTTTATTACTACTTACTTCTGTTGTCAAATAGGATAGTTTCGGTGTTTATTGATTTTTATATAAGATGTATATTGTAAGTTATGATAAACTTTTATATTTATTTCTTCAATGTTGGTAGGTTATTTCTATATCAGTGTAAATTTTTTTAAATAAATAAACACCATACATAAATTTATGTAGGGGTCAAAATATATTAAAATATTTTCTAATATTGGATTTTTTTAAAAAATATATTTAAATATAATATCAATTCATATTATAATTATAATTTATTTAATTATTTATTTTTAATTATTTTTAAAATCTTATCTTTATTCTAATTGTCAATTTTATAAAATAAAAATAATAATCAGTTAGGTAAAAAGCAAAAACTTTAAATCAATAATTTTTTTTTTATAATTTTTAAAAGGTAATAGTATTAAGGGTATGTTGTGATTCTATATTTTAACATATTATTAGTATGTGGTGCAATAGGTACTTAAATATTATAATAGTTTTTCTAAATCTTTTTATTGTCACAGTTAGTAAATTTATGTGTTGTAATTCTTATAAAATTTAAAAAATAATTACTAATATTTAAACTATAAATAAATTTTAATAATAAAATTAATTAGTTAGATATTATATCATTTGTAGAGAGAATAAACAGTATAGAGAATAGAGAGATAGAGAGAGAAATTGAGTGAGTATTTATAAAAATTTAGGGGATGAGTAAATATGTAATTTTATTATTTTTAAATTTTTAAAAAATATAAAAATGTAAAAAATATGTGATATTATTTATTATATCATGACACATGGACTGCACCCTGCAATTTAATAATATTTGTAGTGGGCCACATCATAGTGGGTTAGGTGGGACTTATCTCCTTATAAAATAAAAGATATTTTTTTTTATCTTATTTATTCAACTTAAAATAAATAATTATAATTTAATAATTAATTTTAATTAATCTTTTATATATTAAAAAATAATTAAATTATAATTATTTAATTAAATATTAATAATTTAAATTTTAAAAAATAAATTTTATTTTTATAAATATGGAGCCTTTCTGATCCTATATTGTATTAGGCCCTAAGTTAACCCATTTAATACTTTTAGATGCGGCGTGAATTGATAAGGTTTTTAATCTTATTTGATTTAACCTTATCTTGTTTTTAGGCCTTGAAAAAATTCAAAACTTTATAATTAAATTTGGGTTTGGATTTGGGTTAAACGTGACATAATCTAAACCGAGTCCAAATATAATGTACAAATAAAATATATAATATAATATATAAATATTTGCATACCATTTTTTATCCATATTTGATCCGGTCAATTGTAATTCTAAAAAACCCTATTCTTTAACTATTGCATTACAAAATTTATCACTATGCTAAAGCAAAGAGCGAAAGCTTTTTGTTAGGTCGGTTTACGTATTATTGATAAATTTTATGATAAAATATTATATCTTTTAATGTTAATTTAACATAATTGGGTTTATTTGAAATTTGTCCAATGCTTGCTTAGGTATAATGATAATGAAGTTTTCCATTTGACATTTGCTTGATATTTAATTTCAATAAAAATTAGATCAAATAAATTTATTCAAATTTCAGTCAATGATCAAGATGCTTGGCTCAACGTTTGTATAATTATTGCTTGAGTGAAAAATAGTTATTATTACTTTATAAGCTTCTACAACTATTTTGATTGATTAATAGTTAATTAGTGTCTATTATACAGCTCTTTGTAATTGTTTTGGTTGAGCTATTTATCTATTTAACACTATGTAACTTCTTTAGTAGAGCACAGATATTCAAAATTTATTGAGAACATTGTATTTTAAAGAGTCATCAATCTGTTAAAAATTTTTTAACAGATTTTAACTATAATCCCATCATGCCATGTTGGGGGCGAATACACTAATGTTTGATGGTTTAGATATTCTCGAGTCATTGAATAGAGATATAAGAAGTCCTAAAGGAATCTAAATTCATGGTTTTGGGAGCTAATCAAAAGTCAAATTTTTTATAGTGATCATGGGTTAGAAAGAATTATCTAGAGATTTTAATGCATATTTATTATCTGAATTATAAGTTAGTATTTTTAATAATTTTATTTTTTACTTGCTAGAGAATAATTAGATTTTTTTTTTTTTTGAATTGGTTGGCATGCTAAGATAATTTTATATCATTTATATTTTAGTAAGATTTTAACTATTTTTGCATAATAACACTTATTATATTTTAGATGCTGATTTTAAAAATTGGTCTAAACCATGATTTTTCAATTTCCTTTTGTTTTAATGCAAATCAAGAAAGAACTTAAGGTCTTGTTTGATTAGATTTGGAACTCGAAATTAGAATTCAAATTTTATGTTTAATTTCAATTTATTGTTTGTTATCAGACAGTATAAAAATTTTTTTTTATATTTTAATTCTTATATATTGGAAAATACTGTATGATTATTTTTTATAACTTTTAGAATAAATAATTATAATTTTAATATTAAAAATTATTTCTCAATTATATATGATAAAATCAAATAAGGTGAGATATATTTAATAAAATATTTTTAATTGTTTAGATGGGATATATGCTGGCTCACCGTAAAAGTTTATAAAAACACTTCAATCATAAACCAAGAAACAGAGAAGGGCAGAATGCTGATAAACGATCTTCTTATATGTAATTCTAACAATCACCTCATGTTTCCCTATAATGAACGTCAATTTGCTATAATTTTCCAGAATGGCATAGTCGGCCTCTTCGTTGGACTGGCAGAACGTCGACGAGAAGCTTCTATTGAATCGGACAACATGTGGTCTTTGAGGCTCTTCGATGGTTTGTGGGTTTTCAGTTTATTATGATGCTCTGTTTCTTCTTCTTCAGCACAAACAGTAGATGATTTTCCCTCGTCAGTCACAGTTATGTTTGCTTGTGAAATTTTCTTCTGCAAGCAAATGTTTTCCCATTGAACTTTCTCAGAAATTGACTTTCTCCCTTTGAATACTTCATCAACTGAGGCCCTCCTTGAATCACCCTCAGCAGCTTCGTCACATGCGACGCCGCATTTATAGTTCTTGTCATTGTCGGCCATGTTTAAATCAATTGAATGAAGTTCACTGTCAGATGAATCTTCTCCTTCATCATGATCTTCACCTTCATGGTGCACTCTGACTTCATTTTGGAGTGATCCAAGCTGTATTTTCTCGAAAAAATCAGCAAACTCCCTGTTTTCGCCAAAATTAGGAGACCCATCTCTGTTCTCTTCAGTCGTTCTATTCCCAAAAGAGCATTCCATCTCACGTCTCAACCTCTCAAGTGCTGCATTTTTCTCCTCAAATTCATACTTGGCTTCTGCAAGTTTCATTCGAACTCTTTCCTCACGCAACACATCGGCTAGTTGAAGCATTTGCCTTTCCTTCTCAACCTCTTCTCTAACTTCAGCAGACTCTCTCTTTAACTGCGCTATCGCAGCACAGTCTTTTCCAATCCCTCTAGTCAACTCATCACAAGCTTGCTCCCATATCTCCCTCGCCCGTCTCTCCCCGTCAACCTCTTTGATTGCCTTAGACAGGTTTTCCCTTGTGTCCGTCAATTCTCTGCCCAGCTTTCTGTTTAGTTTTTTAGTTTGTTTCCTCAGCTTTCTCTCCATCTCGAGCTCTCTTGCTATGGATGAAATGGCATCATCAATCCTCTCCTGCTCTTTGCTCTTCCAAGCAACCTTTTCTGCCGCAAACTGTTTTAAAAGAGCATCGATCTCACTGCAAGTAACGCGCTGCTTCTGGACTAGCTGCTCAACTCGGAGCTTAGACCTGTCAAGCTCAATTCTTAGTGCCGAAACAAGGGTTAGCTTTGATGAATGCTTCTCTTCCTGGCTCAATATCTTAAATAATACTTTGACAAGCTCCTTTGATGCCGTCAAACTGTTACTAACATCCTTCAAACGGTTCTTAACACCAGCTAGTTTTTCGGCTACAGTACTGCTCGTGACCTGCATAACCAAGCTTAGATCAGAAGCTTAATTCCTTTTTCTTCTGGACATTGTCATCAAAAAACCTTTCAATGTAATATTCTGAGGTCGCAAGACTCAAATTGTTTTGACAAAAATCCACAGCAAAAGAACATGAATGTCTTACTCTTTCCCCATATGGTTAATATGAAACAGAATTCACTATGCAGAATGGGTAACATAGAACAAGCTCCTAGAGGATCGATGAAACAAACTTTTTCCAAGCAGTGAATCAAACTACACCGAAAAAATAGAGCACGAAAACATAATTTTTTGTTAAAATAACTCAGTAATATAATTAATACAAATGCTAATGAGAAAGAAAAATGTTGAGTTTAGGGAAATTGTGAAAAATAGGCAACCTCATTTGAGCTGGCATTGCCAACAGAGTCATGCCCAGTTGCAATGCACTCTGTAAGCTGAAGTTTTTGTGAAGTAACTGAGAATCTTCTTCGATGACCACTCTGTTCAGATCCATCCATTTTCTGCATGATTCAACGTCACATAGGCAAATAAATAAACACCTTCAGGGCATATTTTATTCTTTACATCCACACAAAGAAACATAATTGTCGTCCCAATTTAATTTAATTTATTTTTATAAAAATATATCAAAGAAAACAAATTCCACCTCACAAGCAGGGCTATGGTACTGATCCAACACATGTGGCTGCACGAATTCTGCATCAAACTCTTTCCCCATCTTCTCCACACTTTCCCTTTCACTTTCCTTCTCCTCGAAATTTCCCCCATTGATCTCCCACAAAGTGGCAGCCAATGATCTCGCTGACATCGAACTCTCTTTCCCCTTATCGCCAACGCCAAGATATCTGCAACTTTCCCCATGACTTTCCACACCGGAGGCCGTCGATCTAGAAGTCATCTTCCAAACGGACACCGGCGTGCTCGACCCTGTCCGTTTTCCGACGAGAAATTCTCGTATGAATCTGTAATTCTTACCTAAAGTAGACAAAGAAAAAAACGAGCAGGCCCGCTTTTTGATCTTGTAGTGACGTCTAACAACCTTTCTCTTGATATGAATGCTATGTCTTGGCATCCTCTATATTTGCCAATGGCAAAGTCTTACGCTTAGAAGGAAATGTTAGAAATGAATCGGTTACGATCATAGCCTTTTTCTGGGTTCGTTTTGAATCGATATTATGAAGATGTAGAAGCCGTAATACATCAAGAATTTTAAGAAAATGTTGAGGATCAAGGCCTAGAGAGACCTTGCCAGAAGAATTATCTTGAATCTACATTGCTTTACAGGCAACAAAATGTGGAGGATCAAATCTCCTGTGCTTTTGTAATGAATGTCTTGGAAAATTTAATCGAAAATGAGATGAGATGAGGAAAGGAAGATGGATTGATTAAAAAGAGATAAGAGTGTGGCACACACGCGATCAAAGCTTGTGCAATCAGGAGATAATCATGACGATTTACGAAAAATCTTGCAAATGATTTATTGTTATTATTATTTTTAAATTTTATTGTTCAATTTTCTTGTCCATAAGCCCTTAGTATATGGCGGGCAAACGTGTCGTTTCTTCTTGTCGGAATCTGCAGAAGTGCCTTCTTCTTTAGACGTGTTGGAGAATTTCATTTCGCCCCTACTTTTATTGGCTTTATAGTTTTATTATCTTTTCTACCTCTCCAGCGAACATAATGTTGAGTGTTCCAATAATTCAGTTCTCTGCAAATCTGTGATAGTGATGAATCTGCTTGATACAGTCAGAAGGGTGCGCTCATGAACGCGGTGGTCTGAAGGTCGTAGATGCCGCCGCCAGTGCTGGCCCGGGAGGGGGAGGAGAGCCGCCCGGGGGGGGGCAACGGTGAGGAAGAAAAAGGATTAGAAAGAGTTATACCGAAGAGGGGGAGAGGGGGGTCGAGAGTGATGGAGCCCCTCCCCGGCGATTAAATTAAATTTTTAATAATTGGGATGAAAAATAACTAAGCCATATCAAATGTAATTTTTAAATTTTTTGATAATATAAATATTTTGAAAATTTATAAAAAAACAAAAAAATTATTTTTAAATTTATAAATTATTTTTTTATCTCAATTGTTAAATCATATTGCTCTAATAATTATGAATAAAGGTGGTGAGGCTTCATCCCTTTGGGGCGATGGAGCACCCAATTGGAAGAGAAGAACAATGATGATAAAAAGTAAAAATATTATAAAATCTTATTTGATTCAATATGGATTGGATCATGAAAGAATAAATGAAGCAGTGAATATCCCAATTAAATTGTCACAACGTTTTTTTTTATTCGCTTGTCCTTTCTCTTTTTTGAAAGAAAAAGCCCCTCTCTTTATGAAAGTCATTTCCTTTTATAAGCCTTTTATTCTCCTCTCTTCCGATTTGATCATTCCAAATTGGGACCTCTTCTCCCTGAATTATCTTCATCGCCTTTGTCGTTCTTGTTGGTTCACATCATTGTACAACCGTCTCTCATAACTATATCTTCACGTTAAATATTTAACTCCAAAACCAATTGCTTTCTTCAACGGGCTTCCTTTAATGGGCCATAAAAGTAAATTATATATTGTACCCATCACTAGTCCCCAGTGCTCATTAGAATTCTTAATCTAGCGATATGTCCTTTTTGATAGGGTCATTCAACTTCTTCTTCTAATATTTCACGATAATTTAAATCATTATCAACTTGTAATTCTAGATCGACTTTTAGCCTTGCTTTTGAAAACGTCTTTAATTAATTGAAATCGGTTTTATGCTTGAAATCGGCTTTTTAAAAATTTTGCGATCTAGATTGAAATCGCTTTCAACTTGCTTACCCTTGAAACTTTTCAAATTATTGCCGACCGATTGAAATCGGTTTTCAAAACCGAAATATTTTCAAATAATTAAAATTTGGATCGAATCAAAATTAAAATTCTTACGCTTGAAACCGCTTTTCAAATAATTATTCTAGATAAATTTGAATTTCACCTCTTACGCTTGAAACCTATAAATAATTGCCGACCTGGATCGAAATCGGCTTTTCTTACGCTTGAAACCTTTTCAAATAATTGCCGATCCGGATCATTAGAAACCGGCTTTTCAAATAATTGCCGATCCGATCGAAATCGGCTTTCGACCTTCTTCTGAAACCGCTATAACATGAATCACAAACAATCGCTTTCAACCAGCTGGCGCTTGAAAGATCATTTAAAAACTCTTATTTAGCTCTTCAAGGATGAGACAACCATTAATTACTCTAGTGGGTGAACTAATCATTTGACACGTGTGAATCATTATGACAAAGGTGTCAGTTAACCGCAATCATGATGATTTTGAAAAAATATGTTAATTTGAAATTCCCCACAAGGTTTTTTATCTTCCTTTGTCAGTTTCAATTTCTTCTCTACAACTTCCTCATCCAGCCTTCTTCATTCGAAATTTCTCATGGCTCCTCGCATTCAAGTTCTTCGTGTTCGATCTCTTAAATCGGTTCTTTCCTCTGATACATCGATTCAATATATACAAAATTCAAGATTAGCAAAGACATACCTTTCTTGGTTCCTACCGAGGATGATAGGGCTTGCGCTCCCTCCCGAAGGCTATATTTCAATTTATGAAGCCCATTTGACTAGTGGTTTACGCATTCCTCTTGCATTGGAATTGCGCCGTTTTTCGTGGAATTAGGAGTCCCCATCGCCAGGGCATGCTAACGAGGGCCGAGGGCCTCCTCCGTAATCTTTGTATCTTCTTTCGGCTTCGTGCGCTTACTCTAAATATCGCAACGGTGAAGGTGCTTTTCAAATTTAGTCAATCCGGGATTGATTTCTTTGGCCTCCTAACCTGAACATTGGTGGTGTTATTCATGAATCGGTAAAAGGTTGGAAAGATAGGTTTTTCTTTTTGAAGGCTAGTTTTGATATGAATTTTTCCAGTGATTGGGGTAGCGCTCCGTCATCTTTTTGGGTAAACTTGAAGATAACGAGGAAAAATCGCCTCGACAATTTTATTAATTAGGATAATATCAATTGCTCGACAAAGAACGTCTTCTGAGATCACGAGATTTTAACGTTGGCTAAATGGGAGCCTTTATTGGCGATTCCGGCAACAAGTAGTTATACTCCCAAACGTAAAAGAAAATTCATCAATCTAAGTTTGAGGGTTCAACCTCTCGACGCCGAATGATTCATCTTCAACCACTTCTTCTGCCGATTTATAGTTCCAATGTCGAGAGAGGATGGGTGGTATGAGAAAATTAATGAAGAAACTGTTTTACCTTCTAGTGTTTATTTGAAAGGACAAGGAGTCGTGGGCCGACCGATCCAACTTCTAATGTTCGAGATGGTCTATAGGATCGGTACTCCGTCATAAGCATCCAAAGTCCCCAAGAATTTTAAATTTATGTGGGAGTGGTCTCGTCAATTTCCATCGTAAATGGTGATCCATGCAAGCTTGTTGGGCGTTCTTCGAAACATATGTTTCCAAATTTTCTCTCTACCTTTTCTTCCATATGAGGAACAACTAGATCTCTTTGCATTGAGATATGTTCTTAGTTCCACCGGGTTGTATCTCTTGGCCGAGAACGGGTCTAAAATTTTCTCGTTCTATATGCCTATTTTGTTGACTTCATGATCACGTGGTCTTTCACCCCTTTGAGAGCATCGTGTATTTTGACGATCGACTTTGATTTTTTGGGACAGTCCTAATCGTCCCTTCTAGTTGAGATCGAGTTCTCAATCGAGATTGGCCCTCTTGGTGAGATCGGCCTCTTAGTGAGATTGGCCTTGAAATGAGATCGGCCTCTTAATGAGATTAGCCTCTCAATCGAGATCGACCTTCCGAGCATGAGATCGGCCTCTGCATTACTCGGCCACTTGTTCTTGAATTTCTGCTGGTGGGTGGTATATTTTCTTTTATGATTCCTTCTTTTGTCGACTTGGCGTGACGATAGGATTAGTAGGTTTATACGAGAGCAAAGATTGTGAATTGCTTCATCATGTTGTCCATCCGAGTGTTAAATGTTCAAATCATCTCTTCTTGTCGACTCTCCATTTGAATGACATCCGGTGGATTATTGATAGTAGTAGCATCCCTTGTTGGAATATTAGTTCGGGATTCGTATTGACCATTTTTTAGAAAATGGAATGGGAGAAATGGCTTTTTTGTTCGGATTCCCACAGACGGCGCCAATGATGCTCAAATTCAAGATCTAAAGAAAAACATTCATTGCTGAGATCATGAAAGAATAAATGAAGCAGTGAATAATAGAAGTCTTGAATTTAGGCATCACAACGTTTTTTTTTTATTCGCTTGTCCTTTCTCTTTTTTGAAAGAAAAAAGCCCCCTCTCTTTATGAAAGTCATTTCCTTTTATAAGCCTTTTATTCTCCTCTCTTCCTGATTTGATCATTCCGGTAATGCCCGTTCTTCTCCCTTGTAATTATCTTCGAGGTCCGCTGGTTCATCGGTTTGTACAACCGTCTCTCATAACGACGTGTTAATTGCAATAACTCCAAAACCAATGGGCTTTCTTCAACGGGCTTCCTTTAATGGGCCATAAAAGTAAATCATATACAGTTGTACCCATCAGATTCAATATGGATTGGCTCAATTTTATCCCAATTAAATTGTGATTGGAATAAATTCAAAATTTATAATTGAATTTTGATTGTATTTGAATTTACTTTGTTTTAATCCAAATTGGGACTGAAATATAAAGCAAATATTGCCTTTTATTTTATTTGCATAACATCATTTTACTCCCCCAATGTGTTAATATATTATAGTTTTAAATATTTATTATAAAATTATATTTTTTAGTTTAATTGACTGTAGATTATATTATTTGTAAGAGGAAAAAAAAAAACTCGAGTTTTTTTTACAAGGTTTAATATTTTATATGTAGTGTTATATAAACATGTAAATACTTATTTATCATTAGATATGTGTTTTTTCAAATATATTTTACAAATAATATTTAAAAATAATATATATATATTATAATTTTAAATAATTTCAATATATATATATATATATATTGTAGTGATCGAGGATTCTCACCCTATTTTGATACTCAAAATGTTTAAAATAGGGAAGAGAATATAATATTAAAAGTACAAAATTAAAATTTTAGGTTAAAATTTGAAATATTGAAGATAAATTTGAATATTCACTTGGATTTTTTATATATATATATATGGATTTTATTAGTGTTGCATCCCGTGTCCTCGGTTGTTATACGGATTAGAGAGCCTTCCAATCTTCCATTGCGATCCGATCGGCCGATTTCCATCGTTGATAACTGCAACCTCCACAACATGAATCCGCAAATAAGAGGTCAACAACGGGGGCTATTCCTCGTTGACACTCTCTAACGCTCAAGTCGATATCTTTCAGTAATAAGGCACGTTTAAAGATAAACGTGATGAGAATGCAAAGATGCAGCGATGAGGGGAGTGTAAGAGGGATGTATTTGGAGGCTTGAGTTTTGTGAATGTGCATGGCAGAGGGGCAGTTTACCTGTATGCTCGTGGAGGGCGGCTTAGAGGTGCACCTGTAAAGAACGGCTTATAGATGCGCCCACGGAGGGCGGCTTGGAGGTGCGCTCGACAGAGGGGTGGCTTATAGGTGTGCCCACGGATGGCGGCTTGGAGGTGTGCTAGGCAGAGGGACGACTTATAAGTGCGCCCGCAGAGGGCTGCTTGGAGTGCGCTCGGTAGAGGAGCGGCTTATAGGTGCGCCCATGGAGGGCAATTTGGAGGTGCGCCCAATAGATGGGTGACTTATAGGTGCGCACGCGGAGGGCGGCTTGCAGTGCGCCCGACAGAGGGGCGACTTAGAGGAGAAGGACTAAGTTGTACTAGTGAATAAACGTTTTAGTTACCTGAGTAGAGGATTAACTCTTGGACAGCAAGCTCCTGACTCCGGGATGGAGGGATCGTGACTCCAAAACGAAGGGCTAAAAGCTTCCTGGCTGGCGGAGGGCTGAGGGCCTGCGTACGACGGAGGGTTGATGCTCTCCAAACTGGAGGAGGGTTGAGGGCCTCCTGATGGCTGAGGGTCGATGGACTCTGTGCCTCCTGGAAGGAGGAGAGCTCTATGCCTCCTAGATGGAGGATTGAGGGCCTCCGGACAGGAGGAGGGCTGAGAACCTCCTAGAAGAGGGCTGAGGGCCTCTGGAACTGGCGGAGGGTGGAGAGCCTCCGGACGGAAGGAGGGCTGAGAATTCCCTGGCGGCAGAGGGCTGAGAGCCTCCGGACTGGAAGAGGGCTAAGGGCCTCCTGGCAGACGAAGGGCTAAGAAACTCCTAACTAACAGAAGGCTGATGGCCTCTGGACGGGAGGAGGGATGAGGGCCTCCTAGCGGCAGAGGTCCGACGACCTCTAAACGAGAGGATTAGAAGCCTCAAGAACTGGAGGTGGCCGAGAGGCCCCGGATGGGTGGAGAGCCGAGGGGCCTCTTGGATGAGAGGAGAGTTGAGGGTCTCCTGGCCATCAGTTTGCTCTCATTGGAGATCGATTAGCAACGGATATGCCATTCTCCGAGCCATATGGAGCCTCACGGAGCTTCTTCGAGTTTCTCTAGCTTGTCTTTCAATACTTGAGGATATTTGCTTTTATAGTGAAATTTACAGATGTATTATTTCTCAAAAAGTAATGTGAGACTTTTAATTTGAAAGGATTATGTTGGATTGTCTGCTTGCTGTAGGGACTGGCCCATTAGACCCATGGTTACTTGACCCATCACTAGTCCCCATGCCGGTGGACCGAATTTTTGACCTCCGGCATGTTCATGATGGGACGAGACTGGCCATGTTGTCCCCTCAAGTCTGACTTGGATTTATTGACAGAAGAGTTTGACTTTGGAGAGTGGATGGAACTAGATTGATGGTTGACGAGCTTAGTTGACCGCATCACTTGATTCGGAGAACGGAACAGAGCCGAAAATCTGGTTGTCCGATTTTGTTGACCAATGAAGTGCTCGAGTCCGGAGAGCAATTTAGAGCTGAAAAGCTTCGTTGACCGGCAAAGCGCTCGAATTCAGAGAGTAGTTCGGAGTCAAAAAGCATTGTTGATCGGCGAATTGCTCGAATCAGGAGAGCAGTTCGGAGTTAAAAATCTTTGTTGACTGGATCCGTTGTCCGACAAAGTGCTCGAATCCGGAGAGCAGTTCGGAGCAAAAAATCTTTGTTGATCGGATCTGTTGACCGGAAAAGTGCTCGAATCCGGAGAGCAGATCGAAGCCGAAAATCTTTGTTGACCGGAAAAGTTGATCGGCGAAGTGCTCGAATCTGGAGAGCAGTTCTGAGCCGAAAATCTTTGTTGATTGGAAAAGTTAACCGACAAATTGCTCAAATCCGGAGAGCAGTTTTGAGCCGAAAATCCTTATTGATCGAAAAAGTTGATCGACGAATTGCTCAAATTCGGAGAGCAGTTTAGAGCCGAAAATCCTTGTTTACCGGATTTGTTGACCGGCGAAGTGCTCAAATCCGGAGAGTAGTTCGAAGCCGAAAATCATTGTTGACCGAAAAAGTTGATAGGCAAAGTGTTCGAATCCGGAGAGCGGTTTTGGGCCGAAAATCTTTGTTGATCGGAAAAGTTGACTGGCGAAGTGCTTTAATCCGGAGAGCTGTTCTAAGATAGAAATCCTTGTTGATCGAAAAAGTTGATTGGCGAAGTGCTCGGATCCAGAGAGCAGTTTAGAGCCGAAAATCCTTATTTACTGGATTTGTTGATTGGCGAAGTGCTCGAATTCGGAGAGCAGTTCGAAATCAAAAATCCTTGTTGATCGAAATAGTTGACTAGCGAAAGTGCTCGAATACGGAGAGCAGTTTAGGGCCAAAAATCCTTGTTGATCGGATTTGTTGACCAGTGAAGTGCTCGAATTCGGAGAGTAGTTCGAAACCGAAAATCCTTGTTGATCGGATTAGTTGACCGGCGAAAGTGCTCGAATTCGGATAGCAGTTTTAGGCCGGAAATCTTTATTGACCGAATCCATTGCGAGCCTTTCGAGTCTCAGGCAAGACCTAGGAGCATGCAGAGGGAAAATCTCAAGCTTGAGATCAGATCTCCTCACTGTAAGGATGCACTTCGAGGGGTCGGGAGGTGACTTGGCTTAAGATAGTTGATTGTTTGAGCTGTAGCAATGGGATGCACCTTGCGTTCCTTGGAAGAGCTCTTACTGTTGGCGAGTTAGCCAATGGGATTAGGAGTGAGGAGCCCCCAGGAAGCCCAGTTGGTGAAATTGGGGATCCTTTGACTCTCGGATCGAGCGAATGGGTTGATATCATGACCACGTCCAAGCTTAGGATCCCGATCTTTGTGACTCCCTCTTCGAGGATGCCGCTTTGCTTTCTAGTGGAGTGTCAGGGCTGTTGGTGTTAATTTGCACTGGATCCTGATCATTCCCGTGAAGGGAAGTTGTGGCCTTGAGGAGACGCAGTTATCATCTAAGCCTTCTGGCCTTGGACGAACACGCCTGGCTGGTTGCGCTCGCCCATATTAAGAGGAGGTTGTGGCGCTGAGAAGATGAGGTTGCCGGCTAAGCTTGGAAGCTATCGTTACTGGGTTTTTGCTAGCCTAGGCCGTCACCTGTATGTACCGTCAATGCTTGGTCCTTCTTGAGGACGTCGTAGCTATCATGCGTCTGGTTCTAGTCCGCCGATCGTTGTTGACGGATGGTGCTCTCTCCTTCGGGAGGAGGTCGCCGCACGCATACTGAAAAGCCCCATAAGGTTTTGAGTTCGACCACACATGGGTCGTTCAATGACGGGACCGAGGTTTAATTCGATTACTTACGGGCCGTCCGACTGACCATGGTTTAATTCGACCGCTTATGGACCGCCTGAATGATTAGGGTTTAATTTGACCTCTCATGGACAGCCTGGATGATCAGGGTTTAGTTACGACCGCTCATGGGCCGTGTGAATGACTAGGGTTTAGTTACGAACGGGTGAAAATCCGATCGACTTAGGGGCAGTATAGGCTGCATGATTTTATGTAATGTTATGTAATCACTCGTATGATCGGATAAGATTTCTATCCAATTAACGAAAATATGATTCAAGCAAGTAGTATTGTATATACAAGACTTACCTGGATTCGGCGTGGAATCGTCGTCGGCGTGTGAGTGGTGCGTTAGTAATCGGCTCACCGTATCAAGTGTACGACTAGCGTGCACCACTTCGGAGGGTCATCAGTGTGAGGTTTTGGGTCTAAAAATATAACAAATACGAGTAAATCAACGTGATAATAATTAATACTAGACCTATTGAGTGTATGAGTATGCGTATCGGAAGGAAAATCGGGTTATAAATTGATGAAATGCTGCCAGCAGACCGCGCTAGCTGAGTGCTCGAGCATAGGCTTGAGCGCAAAAAGTAGTAGCGCAAACAGCAGGCTGTGCCTGCTGCGCGCTCGAGTTGAGCTCGAGCTGTAAAATTCAGTAGCTCCCCTACCCACTAAGCGCCGTTGCGCGCTCGAGCGTGGGCCTGCAGCAAGGCCGCACTCGCCGCTCGCTTGCCCGGCGCTCGAGAGCCCCGACTGGTATAAAAACGCGACCTGCTTTGCATTTCTTTGACTTTTTCATTTTCTAGAGGGTTTTTGGAGAGGAGGAGAGAGGAAGAGCTTTGACTTTAGAGGGAGAAAGAAGGAGATCGAGCCGTAGAGTCCGATCCACCCGGGAGCCAGTTATGAAAGTGATAGCACGCGTCGAGACCAGTGTTCTCATACTCACTAACTTTCCTCTTTCGATGTTTTTCGGATATTGTCAAGTACTTTTGTCTCGATACCCACCCAAACTATGGAAAATGTGATACCCGTGACTTGAGACCAAGAATTATGTAAGTTATTATCCGATTTACTCACCGATCCGACCGGTGGAGTATTGTTAAACCCTAACCTATGGGAAATTGGGGGGTTTTTTCTTTTTCACACCTCGTTTCATTAGATTGACCCCGAAATGTGAATCCCCATGTCCCAAATGTGTATATACGTCGGCCATGCGATTGATTTCGCATGTCTCGACCCGTTCGCGGCGTCCGGACCCTCTAAATGGGCGCTGACACTGTTCACTCGAGACCTAAGGGAGAAATTGTATATTTTTACCTTCATAAAATGTTAAAATGACTCTAGATTATGGATCCCCGCCTCCTAAAAGTAAATATGTGTTGACCGGACGACTAATTCCACAAAATTAGACCCGTTCGCGGCGTCGAGCCCTCTAAAAGTGGTCTAACAATGTTAATCCGAAATTGGAAGGCAAGTGTACATGCGTTGGCTCTCTTCAATTGTGATGGAACTCGTGACTAAGTGTAGTGTTAAATTGTAAGCTCTAAAATGTGTAATTGTGCACCGAGAGTAAGGGGATGCATATCGGAGGCTTCTAAGGTGGCGTTTGACCCACGGAGGTAAGTATAATCTAACTCCCTTACGAGTTGAACTTATTTGTTGAAAAAACTAAGCTCCAAATGAAAGAAAGGAATTGAACGAGTAAATAGAAGGGAATCCACAAGATGTAAAGTGATGGTTTCGGTCTCCCGGTTGGAGACAAGTAACGGGAATGTGATTTCCCGATTTGAGAATGTATATGGCAATGGTAGATTCCCCTTCAAGGATTAAACTAATCTTGAAACTAGGATCACGGATCATAGGGGTTGTATCCTCTAGCTTACAATGTACATCACGGTGGGAAACCAAGAAATACTTTGGCCGCTTTTGGGGGCGGATGATGTGCAGGGTACGCTTTAGGATGCTGCTGTGAAAGAACGAGGATTGTCTTGGTCCCCGGGGGATATGGGGCGATTGAGATGGCCGAGTGCTGCAGGCCTAAAATGTAGCCGATGGTTGAGTGCTGTATATCTGAGATGTAGCCGATGGTTAAGTGCTGCAAACCTAAAATGTAGTCGGTCTTAGAATGTGCAACAGACACATTCCTTTCCTCGTCCTCTCACATTGTTGGTTAGTACGACCTACTAGATCGGTCCGCAAAGATTGATGAAAGTAATGAAAGTAAATGAACATAACCAGAACAAACATGCGAACTAAATGATTCCCGATGTTCCCTCTCCTTGCATGCTTTATTTATCCTAGTTATATGAGTTTCCCCCATCCAGTTATTGCCTTTCCTGTAAATTACTGTAGTTAGTGATGCACGATTTCATTTGTTGGGTTGTACGCTCACCCTTACTATATATCTTTCAGATGAGAATACACTAATATCCGACGAGACAGAGTAGACTATAGAAGTGCGATTGACAGCTGATAGTGCACGCAGGGCTCGGGACTGGGACTTAGCGGATTTTGTGTACGAAACAGAAATTTTGGCCATATTTTATAAACTGTGTAAAACATGTATAGTGATGATACATGATGTTTGGCATGGATGAATGATGAATTAGTTCCGCTATATATTGTGGTTTTTATACTTTCGCAAGTCCTCCCTATATTGCGGTTATGATCGAGGTTCCTAGTTGGCATCTTTCCCTATCGGCATTATACTGGAGTTATGATGTCGGCGCCGTCTCGGTTTATGTGGCGATTAGAACTTGTGTAGTGTGTTGAACAATAAGACTTGTAGTTTTGTGGATGGTTGTAGATTGTTTGCAGAGTTGTTTTGCAGGTGTTTTTATTTTGGCAAATGCTTGATTTACAAACGGAATTATGCCCAACTTTCTATAGAAATTACTAAATTTAATTAAGAATTCTAGTTTATTTTATCTTTGACGGAGGTTATTTAAAAAAAATAACCCGGTCCGTCACAGTTAGGGCACCTTGGTAGGCGCCTCGGCCTATGACCCTTATGCTCCTTAGGATTTGGTCCTTTGCCATGAATTGGTTGAGTAGCGTACTGTAACTGCACTAGGTAGCTTGTTGGCCAGTGGTTCAGGTCCCGTTGTCGACTAATACTGCCTCAGGTGACCTAGACCAGTGCAGCGCTAGATAGATGATATTTTTTGTGGTGCAATGGGTGGTGGGTCGAGCACGTCGAGCCCCCATTGCAAGTTTTGCCATAACTTTTACAGGGTCTGCTGCCATGCAATAGGTTGCAGCGGGATCGGCCTACTGATCGGAGCAATGCTGCATGGTGAAGGTCAAGCCAGAGAAGATTTGGCGGCGAAGAGTTATGACAGGCCAAAGAAGATCGATGAGTTCTGGCAGGCCAAAGTGATCTACCGCAAGGAGTTCCTGAGGGTCAGAGAAGATCTCGCGGCTAGAGCTCGGCTGTGTCGGAGAAGATCCAAAGGTGAAGAGCTCGTGGGAGGCTGAGAAGATCCGGCGATGCGAGCTCCAAAGAGGCCGGAGAAGATCCGGCGAAGGCTCCGGAGGAGATCACGAAGAGGAGTTTCTCCGGCAGCCGGAGAAGATCCGGCAGCTGAGCTGCAGCCTGAGAAGATCACAGCAAAGAGGAACTCCTACAAAGGCTTGAGAAGATCTAGGAAGAGGAGCTGTGCTGGGTCGAGAAGATCGCGCGGTGAGGAGTCCCGTGAGCCATAGATTTTAAGGCTAGAGCTCGGCAGCGTAGAAGATCCAACATGAGAGCTCGGCTGTGCTAGAGAAGATCTGGCAATGAAGGTGACCGCCTAGAGAGTCGAAATGCTCCTCAATCTGATTGGAATGCCGGAATGCTCCTCAGTTTGATTGAAATATCGGAGAGCTCCTCAGTCCAAAAAACTACTACAGGTCGGCCAAATGAGGGATGGAGTGCCGGAGAGCTTTTGCGTTCTATAGGGCTCCAAGACACTCTATTTAGTTGAAGAGTGAAGGACGGAAGCGAAGCTTAAGTTTTGAGGGAAGCTTTGCTACCCAGTTTGGCCTGGTTCATTGGAATCAGATCGATCACTTCTCCAAAAGTGAGCCCTGTCGCTCGGATACTCTCGAATACCGAGGTCGTTGAGTTGATGAGATAGGTACTGGGGGCCGCCTAGGTTTTGAGATCGTCAGGCCGATTGATCCTCTGAGGATGTGACTTTCTTGGATCGCTTGAAAGCCAATCGAAGAAGCCCCCAGTGTTATATCGTTTGACGGATGCAGTCGGTCAAGTAGATGGTGCTCTATTGAGCGTCGGGCACTCGTACATTTGGTGTCAATCACCTATCGGCATGGCTACACAATGAGGAGTCTTTGCCATGGGAGGTGATATCTTCAACCGACGTGCTTGCTGGAGCACGGGTATTGACCGTGTTTGTTTTACATAAGAGATTGAGTGTTGAGGGGAGACGCTAGACTTTTTGTCACGTTTTCCATATACGACGCCAATGTTGCGTCCCGGGTTTTCAATTATTATACGAATTAGGGAGCTTTTCAATCTTCCGTTGCGGGTCGATCTGGATCGGGTTCGGTCTCCATCGCTAATAACCAAGAACCTGCACAACACGAACCACAAACAAGAGGTCAGAAGACAACGGGGGGCTATCCTCCGTTGACATACTGGTACTCAAGTCAGATATCTTCCGCAATAAAAGGAGGAATGCACGTTTAAAGATAAACGTGATGAGAATGCAAATATGTAGTGATGAGGGGAGTATGAGAGGGATGTATTTGGATGCTTGAACTCCGTGAATGTGCCCGACAGAGAGGCAGCTTACCTGTACGCCCGTGGAGGACAGTTTAGAGGTGCGACCGTGAAGGGCAGCTTATGGGTGCACCCACGGAGGGCAGATTAGAGGTGCGCCCAATAGTGGGGCGGTTTATAGGTGCGCCCACGGAGGACATTTGGAGGTGCGCCCGACGGAGGGCGATTTATAGGTGCGCCCAACAGAGGGGCGACTTAGAGGAGAAGGACTAAGTTGTACTTGTGAATAAACGTTTTAGTTGCTTGAGTAGAGGATTAACTATTGGACAACGCAAGCTCCTGACTCTAGGATGGAGGGATCGTGACTCCAAGACGAAGGGCTAAAGGCCTCCTGGCTGGCGGAGGGATGAGGGCCTCCGGACGGCGGAGGGTTGATGGCCTTCAAACGGGAGGAGGGCTGAGAGTCTCCTGATGACGGAGGGTCGATGGCCTTCATGCCTCCTGGAAGGAGGAGAGCTTCGCGCCTCCTGGATGGAGGACTGAGGGCCTCCGGATAGAGGAGGGTTGAGAGCCTCCTAACGGTGGAGGGCTGAGGGCCTCCGGACTAGAGGATGGTTGAAAACTTTTCGGGCAGGCGAGGGCCGAGGCCTGGAATTGACGGAGGTTGAGGCCTCCTGGACGAAAGGAGGGGCGGCTCCCATGGCGAGGGTCGAGAGCCTCGACAGAGGAGGAGGCCGAGGCTCATGGCAGCGGAGGCCCTCCTAACCGGTGGATAGCACTCCTGGACGAGAGAGGAGGGCCGAGCCCTCTTGGCAGAGGTCTCCAAAACGAGAGGACTAAAAGCGTCAAGAACTGGAGGTGGCCAAGGGGCCCCGGATGGGCGAAGAGCCAAGGGGCCTCCTGGATGAGAGGAGAGTCAAGGGTCTCCTGGCCGCCAGTTTGCTCTCATTGGAGATAAGGGGGCGAGAATTAATTTTTTTTAAAAAAGTATATATTACTAAAGAATCTAAATATTTATTTTTTAAAAATAATAACTGTAATATTAATTTATCTACTCAAACGATCAAAACGTTATTGAAAATTTTCTAATATCTTTATTTATTTTTTATAACAAATTTACAAAATATTGTAACGAAATTATTTTTTACGTTATATTATTTTATGCTTATAACATATAGCGTATTTTTTCCAATTGCACGAATTTAGTATGTTTTTTTCATTAGTTCATTCACTAGAAAATATTCTACATTATCTTACAATTAATTAGTAATATAATGTAATAAAATATTTTGCAATAACATATTGCAAAAAAATATTTATTTTATAAGCATACTTTTAATTTAATGTTTTTGTCATTAGAGTCACTATTTTAATTTTTGATAGTTATATTTAAGAAATAAATTTGGTCATTTAAAACAAAAAAAAGAATAATTATGATAGATTATTTTATTAAAACAACAAATAAAAATGTTTTTTGATCCAATAAAATTATTTAACTCTTACTTATATTTTAAAAAAATTAAACTTATATTCCTTTAATTTAATTAACCGTAAACAAAGTAAAAAATTGACTTGATTGTAACGCATAAATTTTATTAAAACCCAATCTGCGAAATTAAAATTTTAAAAAAAATATATATTTATTTATTAATATTTCAAATTTATTACAATAATATAAATATAAGTTTATTTTTTTAGATAATTTAGCGGGATACAATTCTATCCATTCGAGTGCCCCCGCCCAAATCTTCAGCTTCCGTTCGACTGTGAGTGAGCCACGGAGCGGGAAGAGTTGGCATGGGGGCTCTCACGAGGATTGGCTGGTTAGCACCGTCCAACAACAGCCGTTCATCTACAGCAAATCAGTCCGCCTCCTTTCGGAGGTTCTCCTCGCTTCACCATCGTCAAATCCATATTTTTAAAACCCTTACCGTCTCTGTTATCAAAGGCCCTTGTCCAGGTGATTTTATATTTTCCTTCCTGATTAATCCGTCTTTATGATTAATTTTGAATTTCTGGTTGTTTGAAGAAGTAGGTCTGACTAGCAGCAGGTTTCGAATTAAGATGATGAAGTTAGTGTGTTTCGTGTTTGCTGAATTTGTTGCCATTTGTATGCTGAAACCCATCTTCATTAAAGGTCTCCATTACGGTGTTTTGTGAATTATTTTCGTGGGGTCCAAATCCTTTGCAAGTAGATTCTTTTGTTATGTTGTCAAGTGTTTGTTAGGGTTCGACACCCGGATCCACCCGATCCTATAGTAGCGGAATACCTGAACCTCGTCATCGTCAGCCACCATTTAGTAAGAATAAGGAATGCCAGAGGACTCTTGGCGATGGCCAAGGACACAGATGGTCAGGGGACTTGACTGCAGCAATGAGTAAGGATGTCATGGACAGCTGACAGCAAGTTGTGGACAGTTAGCTCTACAGAGTAGGTAGCAGATCTGTATTTTGTGTACGCCGTCTGTGTAGATGGCAAGATTGCAGATGGTGGGCAAAATTGTTGGCAGTTGCAAAAGCAGGTGATAAGCGTTTGTCCACATGCAACCGCCTATTGGTTGAAGGTCTTCGGGCAGATCATTATATATATGCATGCTAGGCATGCTTTGCTCGGTGCGCGTAAGGCGTCATGGGAGTGACCATGGGTGATAGAGAAATCACCATGAGTGAGCATTTGTCGGGGCTTATGTAGCCAGGGGCTTGTGTAGCCGGCCGCATGTGTGTGGGGTGAAACAGCGGTCGCCGTTTCACGACACTTGTAAAATATGAGAGCAGAGAGCACCACAGTGAGGAGAGAAAGAGTGGAAGAAAAAGAGAGCAGTGAGTGAAACACAAAGTGTGAGGCCTTTGTATTTTCGTGTTTTGTTCTTCAGTTTTCGCTTTTAAGGCTTGTGTAGCCAGGGTGGCTGCTATATCCTATCTCTGGGTTTTTGTAACCATTTTATATAGTGGATTTATTGCTAAATTTTGTGTCCCGTGGTTTTTTTTCCCTTAGTTGAGAAGGGATTTCCATGTAAAAAAAAATTACTGTGTATCTCTTGTGTTCCTTATTCCTATTAAATGGTGGCTGACGATGACGGGGGTTTGGGTATTCCGTTGCTACCGGATTGGGTGGATTCAGGTGTCAAACCCCAACAGTGTTCTATGGTATCTCTCCTTGCGTCCCTGCCAATGTCATCGCATAATTTTCTGAATCCAGAATCGAACAGCGAAGGCTTCTTGGGTGGCCCTTTAATATTGAGGGTTAATTAAGAAATTAAAGTACTAGTATGGTTACCATCAATATATGCACAATCATCGGATCTTCTCCGGGAGATAGATCCTGGAAGGAGATTGATGGAGTTGGTTTAAATTAAAAGATATTTGCCTTGTATTTCCTTTCCTTCTCAACATGATGGGAGAATGTATGTCTGCCACCTGGAGTTATTAGTTAACTTCCATTGAAAACCATTTGTTTTCTTTTGCACTTCCACATCTTATTTGCAAACGGAATGTGACATTCAAGGACAATTCTATTTCCTGGTGATAATGTATAAATCTATCATCTATTTGAAATATTAAAATAGAGCATATATCAATTGCTAAAAAAGTATAAAATGGTATGAGCTTGAATCTCTTTGGTTGAACATGATGAGGGTATGAGCTTCAGCTGCATAAGGTTGCACTGTCTTTGATTCGCTGATTTGTGTTCTATTTTTTTGATTGTCAGTTAGTGAGCGTGCAGAAGAGGATGTTTTAGAAGCATTTTTCAGGGATAGAGAATTGAATGGGGATCTCATTACAAAAGCTTCAGACATTCTTTTTCAGAGGGAGGCAAGGAAATCTGATACCTTGCACGATGGCACTAGCCAACAAGTACCAGAGGTACTGCAATCCTTGTGGAATTTTCTTTTCTCTGTCCTTTAAACAATTCTTAATTTTATCTGGTAAACCCTGATGTTATGCATTTTAACATACTTTTATCAATCAACTTCACTTATAATTTAACATTGGCAGACCTTGATGTTGTGATGCTCTAAACATTGACAGACTTCAAGCAATGAATCTGAGGGTGGCTTCCTAAAGTTGTCAAAAACTCAAGAATGGGTCTCAGGTGAAAATACTGCACCACTTAATAGGAAATCCTACAGAAAGGTTTGCATTTGGAAACATGATCGCATGCTTTCTTCCTCATCGATATGTAGAAAAGACTTACTAACCCAACATCTCATATCAGGGATTGCAGGATGACAGTGAAAGAAGGAAGAGACTAAACTTTCTTAAATATGCAGCTGTATGGAACTTGACTTTAATAATATGCTGCCTTAAATGAAATTCATTTGCACCCTTATTTTATGAAAAATAGCCTATGTGGACCTCCTGCTGTCATTTCATTTCTTCACTGAATCTCTATAAATTATTTTTTGGTTGCAAAAAATTTCCAGGCCTCATATTGTTGTCCTGCTTGTCTGTTTTCCTTTTTCTTTCACTTCCCCTTCATCCTCTGAAATCGTCCTCACTAGTGTGCTTTTTTGGGATAGAATCCTCATCGGTTTGCTTGTCACTGTTGTGAGCAAGTCATGCTAATGATAGATCTTTTAAACAATTAAATGAAATCGGGTATTGCTGTGTAACATGTGTTGGGCAGTAGGTCAAATTCCACAACGTGAAATTGAAAAAAACTCTTTAATTAGAATTGAATTTATCCCTATTATTTGAATTTATGAGGAAGTAATAATAGTACACAATCACATACACAAGTACAATAAAAAGTAATTTTGATGCGCATACCTTTATCAACTAAGGGAAAATCACGGAACCTTTCATTGAAACATATTCCTACTATATTTAGATATTTGCTTACAAATAACTTCACAAGTAACTTGGTTAAACAACTCTTTCACAACAACTCGTTTGAAGATCTGATTACCACTAATCCCCTCTAAGTTAACTTGTTCACATCACACTATGATGATAATGCTTGGTTAATAATAATCACCATTATCCCGGTTATACTCTAAGGATCCGATTACTATTGACATAAAACAAACATCTTGGCTGTACAACACCTAATAGTGAACAAGCCGAGAGATTAACAAAATATAAGGGCATGAGAAATGAATATAATCCAGTAATACATCCTACAACCGAAGCTAAAACAATTTACCCGATATTGGCGAAGGTGGACTGCAATTTGAACTCTAAATGGTTGGAAAATCCACCATCTTTTTCATTCTCTCTCTTCCTCTCACTTTTCTCTCTCCTCTCTGGCACCTAGGGCATGAAAATCTCTCTCCTGAATGTGACAAAAAATTAGAACATGATATTTGTGCCCACGCCAGCACACATGGACGTATTAGGCACAAATTTGTACTATCTTTTTGGCAAGTGTGCACTTCAATGCCTACATTGTGGTTGACTTTCGCTTGAGCGAATCTCATTAAAAGCCTTAAACGTCTCTTCGTTCAAATGAAACGTTGTGCTAGCCTCATGCAAAATGCCGTGACAGCTTCAAAAGCAAAAATCCACATGTCTAATTGGTTTGGTATTCATAAGGGATTGACTTAAAACTCAACAACGTGATGCCTCACCTTTCATAGTTTCCAATGGATATGAAAACTCAATGCATAATGAAATGCATTTCTTTATGTCCATGTCTACCTGAAGCTTTTCTTTCCAAGGCATTGGTTAACCTACGTTACTGTTGTGATTACTCGATACTTTTGTTTGTAGTGTGCCAAAATGTATTCGTTGATTTGTGGAGAAGTCGCTTATAAAATTTTGTTGGCTTTCCAGCTTAAGAGAGAACTGATGCTCTTGACGGTAGCTATTGGAGCTGCATGCAGTGGATATTGTTTGATAACCTTGTCCGTACAGGTAAAAAGTTTGATATAAGTGTTAATTGACTTGGCCATTTTGTCAATGATGTAGATGTCGCATTCTATCATGGGCTTAAAGCTTTAATCCAGTACTTTCATAAGGTTGCAGAGATAAATATCTTTCTCAATTTGTATGCAGCAAATACTTTCCTTCACGACAAAAGAACTCCTTGAATGTCAATTTTGAATTGGTTGCTGAAAACACACCCACACCATGTGAAACAATGTGAGCAGTTCAGTGCATGAGTTTTTCCGTATTGTAGACTATGTGAGAGTTAGATTCATTCAACCTTACCTCCAGAATCTTGGGGCTATTTTTGTGGTGTGACCAATGACTTTTAGATCACGTTGGAATAACCATACTTCTGCAGCAAGACTAATTCTTACGTGAAATAATGCAATTCAGGAGATAATAAAACTCTATCTAGAGGCCTGGAAAGCAGCAGTTTAGCTTGATTTCTGAACCTTGAAACAGTTATTGGAAAACCCTATGAAGTTTAGCCACTCTAATTTATTCGCTGTATTTCTGACAATTAAGTTATCTTTATATTAAAGAATTTTGTATCTTTGTATTGGAGTCTGCTTACGAGGGTTGATCTATTTCCCATTAATTGCACAGGCTGCAATGAGTTATGCTGCTGGGGTTGTTTTCAGGTTGGTTACAAATGCTGTCCTCTGTGTATGTTTAGGTCATATTTCTTGACTGCATCATGCTTTAATAGCCCTTCCTTTTATATGTTGTGGATCGAGAGCAGAAATCTTTGTTTTGCCATTTTGCTTAGCTGTGTCTGTGAAAATTCTTTAATGAGATTAACTCTTAAGATTTTTATTATATTGCTATTCACTAAACTGTTATATAAAAATATAAATGACATACTTGGACTCATAAATATAAAATATTTAATTTACAAAAATAATATGTAGAATTAATCCAACATCTATTCTTGTCTCAAAAAATCGGAAAATGATTTTTTTGCCTTATTCTTTGTTTTCTTAAAATATGTTTGTATGTCAAGTCATAATTATGTAAATGCATTGTCTTTAATAGGGAGATGATTATCTTTGAATTACTAACATATTTTTTATTTTCATTAGAGGGTGTGTCTTGAAATTGTTGTCCATCCCTTGGGACAAAGAAAAAGTTTTAGCCACAATCCTCGTATATCAACTAAAACTAAATTCTACTGCAGCTGCTTGTACCTCCAGCTGCTGTACCGGCACGTAGACGACATCTCCAGGGACACTGTCCCACAGACATTCATGCAAAAGAAGTCAAAGAAGTACATGCCATAAACTCCACTTAATTATAGGCTTTGCAGCCCATCTGTTGCTTATTTTTGGACATTTTATCTTCTTCACGCAAAGCAAATGTTTCCTTCTGGCCAGAATTGGAATAAGAAGTGAGGACTTAAAAGATTTTCTGGAGAGATCTGTAAAGGGTAGTGGCATCGCGCTGTCATCTCCGAGGCTCGTGATCCCAGCAGCGATCTACGGATTGTGGCTTGTGTCTCATCGTTACATAGCTAATGATGTCTTCGATTTCCAGGTGCCCTCCGATCCATCTCAAGCTTTTGATCAAAAGATAAGTGGGGAGGCTTCCATATTCACTAAACGGTTAATATTAGAAGCTGATTAAATATAAAGTAAAGATTATATCAAGCAATTTTAATAATTATTTAATCTTACCATTGAGTGAATATAGAAATCTTGTTGTTGGAGGACCATAACAACGCCCTCTTTGAAGTTAGTGATTTGATTACGAGCTGCTTTCTTTGCAGATTGTGCCAGCTATGCTTGGAATGTTTGCATATAAAGGAGCTGCTCTGGTTCAAGTCTATAGAGACAATGAGAACCTGCAAATTGTCTTTCCAGAGAATGAGCAAAGCTCAAGTGACTGAATACTCTGCTCTTGATGCAGCCACAGAGACGGCTCTTGTTATAGTTCTACAAATAAGAATAATTATGTGGCATTTATTGAGCTTTTTTTTTTTTTGGTACTGTTTTTCTATTAAATACGCCCACATAATAAGTATCATATTATTATTTTCAGGAATATCGTGATAAATTATTTTATAAGTAATATTGCTTGTAAGATTTTAATGGTTTAGAAGGGCCAAGAGTTAATAAGTTTCCAAGTATCAGATTTTAATTATTTTAATGGTTTAGATAGGAAATAATGGTGATTTGGTATAATAGTAAGTTATTTTATTGTAATTTCTTTATAATATACGGATAAATTTGTATAAACGACTGATAAGGTACCATAATATTGGTTTTTTTATATACTAGAAGACCCAAAAGATGTAATTTCAAATAATTATACTCATAGAGGCTTTGTTGGAAGGGCGATCAATTGATTTCTGAGGCTCAAGGCTCCTTGCTGAATTTAAATTCAAAGGTGGACAAAAATATTTTAAAATAAAAAATTATTAATATATATATATATATATATAAACATATATATATATATTAATATTTTTAAATTTTAACTTCGTTTAAATATAAATTTAAATGTTAAAAAATTAAAAGAATATAAGTATTAATAGAACATTTTTTACAATTTAAATATCTTTCTAATATTAAATATTAGATTTAATATTTAACAATTTAAATCTAATTTTTTATAAAGAATTTAAAAAAATATATAAGATAATAGTTCTTTTAACTTTTATAATGTTGGTATTTTATTTTATTTTTAATATTTTAAAAACTAAAAGATTTAATTTCATATTTTTTAGACAAAAATTAAATTTAAACCTATGAATCACCTTGAATTTAACAATCTAAATTGTGCAATTAAACCCAAGCCCCCCTCAAAACAAACCAAAAAAACTATCTGAAGTGTGTTGGAGGGGCTCCAATGCGTCCCTTTGTTGGAAGGGCCCCGTTCCTTTGGATAGATTCCTATTTAGTATTAATAAATACTATTTATATAACTAAATCATTAAAAATAAATAAAAATATCATTTTATTTTAATTTTTACTATTTTTTATTTCTATTTATAAGAAACTTAATAATTTCAATACAATGAGGGTATGAGTGACTATATAAATATTACTATTTTTAAGATATGTGTACGACTTGTGTTTGCATCGATACATGTCTTCCCCAACAACAATAATTTTGTGATTGATGTGTCTTGGATCCAAATTTGAACAGATTTGGGTCGAGTAGTCTGTCGAGTTTCGGTCTCCGTTCGCTGAGTTTTGGGTCCTGCACACCATAATTTTAAATAAGAGGTTAGGTGATGGCGAAATTTTATCCCACCGTAAGCACTCTGACGCTAAAGTCAGTAATTAGCCTTCTGAAATTAGAAGGATGATGCAAATGATGTAGAAATTATATAGGGAGTGTGTTTGTAAGTGGGAGTGCACTCTTGGAAAGAGCGACTTTATAATTGCTCATGAGGAGTAGCTTCTCAAAGTATTGGGTTCGTTAGAAACTAGTAACAAAGAGAGAGAGCATTGGGATGCTCGAGAATTTGAGAGTTTCTGTGACTTTTGTAATTGTTTGAGAGCTTTTGTGGGCAAGAGAAGACGTGATTCAAAGCGTCAACTTCTATGGCTTTTTATAGTTATGGACACGGGATGTCTTCCTTATGCAGAGGGACTTGATGTCCGCACCTTGTTAGGGTTCGTTTTTTTTTCAGCGTAGGCGTGAGCGCCTTTTTGGCTGTAACGGTCAAAGGGTTGATCTCCTTCCTTCTGCGTTTTGTAACCATTAAGGTTTCTAATAGACCGCGCATGGATTCTGGCACATTCATTTCGTGATGTGCTTTGATTTTGGAGGTGACCATTACAGTAAAATTTGCATTCTTTGGAGATGCAAAAAATTAAGGCAGACGACCATTGCAGCTCGCAGATGGACATATGGGCCAATTTAGGCTTGGGCTGTGTGCATCCTAGGTCTCAGCCGGTCTCCTGGCCATTTCTTTGGTCAATGGAAGCGTTGACCATTCTGAACTCTAATGGGCTGTCTTGATTTTGGGCCTCTATCGTCCCACTCGATCTTTGTTCGATCAATAATAGCGTTGACCATCCAGGCAGAAATAGGTCACTGAGTTTTTGGGCCGTTTCCTCATTTGTAGGCTGGCCCGTTACTGGCTTTCCCATCACTACCCCCCATGCTGGTGGTTTGAGACTCCGACCTCTAGCACGTTCAAGATGGGACACGCTAGGCTGGGTAACTTGTCTGAGACAGATTGATGAGGAAACTAGAGTCACTGGCAAGATTAAGAGTCAACTTGTTTGGGTAACATTGCTTGCGACTATTCACTGTAATGTCAAGATTTGGAGTACTGAGATATAGGAAGTATTGACTGGATTCGTTGATCGTCCTAACAAGAATCCAGAGAATTCGACAGGAAGAGGAGTATTGACCGGATTCGTTGACCGTCCTGACAAGATTTCGGAGAATTGGGCAGGAAGACGAGAGTTGACTTGATTTGTCGACCGTCTTGGCAAGAATTTCGAGAACTGGGTAGGAAGATGAGCGTTGACCTGATTCATTGACCATTCTGGTAAGAATCCAGAGCACTGGTGGGGATTGAATCGACGTGCCATCATACCGTCGGGCTGTTAGTTGAAAAGTTTGTCACATGTCAACATGCAGTGAATTTGCAATCTTGGCAATTAATTCACCAGAAGATCTGATTCAACTATGCCCTCTTTGAAAGCGATACGTGTTCGTAATGATGGGCGTATCGTTTTGAAGCGCTATCTTACTCCAACGGCTGCGTGCCTTTATAAAATCTGTTCGTAAATTCAAATCTTTCATGCTTTCCTTCTTTGAAAATTCTAAATCTTCTTGCTATTTTTGATCTCATTTTCATGGCGTTCTCAATTAGCGAGATTGCCTCTGTGCTTACCCAAGACGTTATCAAGACGTTGTACGTTCAGTATAACATTCATTTTTACCATTCCTGGCAGGCACGATAGGGCCTGCTCTCCTCCTTCCGCTTTATCACTGTTTATGAGGCTCACCTGTCGAGTGGATTCTGCATCCCAATTCATGAGAAGCTACTTCGTATTTTCTCAGCCTTTCAGATTCCCATCACACAATTTCACGTGAATGCCATTTGTTACATTTGTTCCTTGTGCATATTTTTTCGTCTTCATTTGCGGATGCTTTTAGTGGAGGCCATCAAGGTGATTTTTAGGTTCACCCAGAGTGGAGGATGGATTTCTCTTTCTCCTTGGGAGCTGAGTATTAGTAGCGCTATTTTTGATTTGCTGAAGAATTGAAAGGAGAAGTTCTTTTTTGTTAAGGTATCAAATGATTGCCTGTTGTCCAGAGAGTAGGGTAAAGTTCCCCTGTCCTTCTTTATGCAACCTTTTGAAGAGGAGGTGGCTGCCGTGGCCCCTTTGTTAGAGTTGGTGAGGAAATACCCTAACGACTTTAGGAGAGATCACTTGGTGTCTCATGAGGAAGCCAGGAAGGCTCGTTGGGGACCCCCTTCTTTGGTCCAAAGGATCAGATCTCCATTGCCGGCGGCCTCATAGCACAAGAGGAAAGCTGGAGCTCTTGCCATTGATGCGGCCGGCGCACCTTCCGCCACAAAACGATAGAGCCTTCTTCGTCATCCTCCACAAAACTGGACTACATAACGGCCGGACAACTCGCTGATGCTGGAGAGCGCTTCGGTGTTGAGGTTGCTGCGTAGGAGTATGAGGCCATGCTATGAGCCGCTGCAAGTGGCGCTGTCGCTGCGCCATTGCGGCTGGAGGACTTGGAAGCGCAAGTCACGTTAATGGAGCCGCTGCTTGGAGTCGGTTGATGAGCCACTAGCTGAGTCAGAGGAGCCAGCCATGGAGCCGTCTGCGGTGCCAGATGAGCCAGCCGTTGAAGAGTTTTTTAAGGCGGCGGACATTAGCGCTGAGCAAGCAGAGGAGATGCTAGTGAGGCTTCTGCGGAACAGGCTTAAGAGGAGCCCACCCCAGGTCCCTCTTCAGTAGGTTCTTCTTCGAGGTTACGGAAACAGACAAAAAGGGAACGAAGAGTCTTTATGGTAAACTTTCAAAGCTCTCCTTTTCTTTTTCCTGAGTCGTAGTTGCCTAACTTCTTTGACCTTTTGCAAGAGGAGAAGATTTTACTCGGGGTGTGTAAGGGCCTGCGCCAGAGAGACACCGTAATCGGCGACCACAACGAGGAGATTGCCGAGAGAGAGGAGGAGATGAACCAGCTTGATGCCCAGGTTTAGCATCACCAGGAAGAAAAAGATGCACTCAAGCGAGAGCTGCTGGAGCTTAGGATGCAATCAGTAAGCCATCAGGAAAGAGCTTCTCAGGTGGAGAGGCTTATGGCAGAACTTAGAGTGAAAGTCTTTTAATTAGAGAATGAGCTCGCCACCCGTTTGCACCCTTAGGTGGTGGGCCAGCCTCTGGGAAGGTGTCCGGATTAGTCACCACATTGCTAGGATTGTGGATCCTAATTTTCCAACCGGCGTCTTTGACCCTACTAACTGTGGTGCATAGCTGCGTGAGGATCTTGTTGATTTTGCACAGGGCGACGAAGGGCCTCTTCCGTACCCTCTGGGAGCTCTGTTCATTAGTTATATACTTATATTTTTGGTTTCGATCTCCTATTGTATATTTGAGTATATTAATGAGAAAAGGTATTCTCGTAGCAGTTTAGTCTCTTTGCCTTTCAATTCCTTTCCTTGTTTACTACTTGATGTGTATGTCGACCGGTCAACTTATCAAGTGGCTTCTAGGCCGATCAACCCAGAGCGTTGACCGTCAAGGCCTTGTTGCTTGAAGATGAGTCCTTGGCTCTCAAGAAATCGCTTTTGTACACGAGTTTGCCTTAGTAATTTGTGCCCCTATAATGCATGGCGCTGCCCAGACTCTAGGCAGCCAGCTTTTGGATAGAATACTTTGCTCTATTTTGTTGACCATCGTAGACTAACTATGCTATCTTCTACTGGAGGACGTTGTCGCGTGTGCTGTTTAAGCCCTCTAAGGCTTAGAATTAGACCGCGGATGGATCACTTGGATGACTAAGATTTTATTCGACCTCTTACGAGTCGCCTGGATGACCAAGGTTTAGTTCGACGGCTTACGGATTGTCTGAATGATCAAGGTTTAATTCGACTACTTACGGGTCGCCTGAATGATCAGGGTTTAATTCGACTGCTTACGAGCCGCTTAGATGACAAAAATCGTGAACGGGTGAAAACCTGTTGGACTTAGGGGCAATTTAGGTTGTTTATTTTGTGTATCCTGCAAGTAAACATTCACATGAAAAAAAGAAAGAAAAGAAAAATATGGCACAATTCAAAAAAAAAAAAAGAACTTTCTTTTATTAATTATAATGGGTGTTATAAGCATGCTTCATATCATACAAATGACCTATTTGGACCTTCACTAGAAGTAACGTTTTAGATGGATTGCGTTCCACGTCCATGGGACCAACTTGCCGTTCTGGATTCGGAGCTTGTATGCTCTATTCCGCAAAACGGCTAAGACTAGAAACGGGCCTTCCCAATTTGAAAAAAGCTTGCTCCGGTTGGTTGTTGTGCTCGTAGCCTCTATACTTTGTAAGACCAGGTCTCCAATTTTAAATTGTCACGCTTTTACTTTATTATTGTAATATCAAGCGTCTCATTGTTGGTAGGTTACTATCCGCATTCTGGCCGCGTTGCAGGCCTCCTCCAGTAGATTTAGGTGTTCCCTAATATTTTGGGAGTTGTTGAGTGGATCGAATGCTTCAATTCTGAGGCTTGGGAGCCCGATCTCAACTGGTATTACCGCCCCAGTCCCGTTGTAGAGACTGAAGGGTATCTCGCGAGTTGGTCCCTTTGGAGTTGTCTGGTATGACCATAGGACAGTGGGTAGCTCGTCGTCTCAGAATCCTCTCGTGTCCTCCTACTTAGTCTTTAGACCGTGGAGTAGTATACGGTTGGTGACTTCAACCTGTCTGTTCGTTTGGAGGTAGGCTACCGAAGTGTGGACCAATCTGATACCCAAATTGGTGTAATATTTGGTAAAGCGCTTCCCGAGAATTAACAGTCACGATGACTTCAAAAACTCCAAATCTACTCACAATACTTTGGCGGATAAATTCTAGAGCGTTGTGTTCGGTGATCTTAGACATTTGGGCAACTTCAACTCATTTGATGAAATAGTCGATGCCCGTGATAATGAACTTCTTTTGTCCAGTCACGATGGTAAATGGACCGAGAATGTTAAGCCCTCATTGCACAAAAGGCCAAGGAGTTTAGAAAAATCTCAGCTCCGTGGGTGGCTGGTGGTAAAAATTGCTGTGGAATTGACAATTCTTGCATTTTTTCACGAACTCTAAAGCGTCCTTCATTGTTGGTTAGTAATATCCCTGGTGCATGACTTTGAAGGCGAGGTTCTTGTCGCCAATGTGCAATCCACATATCTCGAAGTGGATTTCGCTCATTACGTAGTTGTCCACCTCAGGAGTAAGACAACAGAGGTACGGAGTCGAGTATTCACGGTGATATAGCTGTCCATCGACTATGGTATACTAGCCCACCGTCTTCTTGATCCGCTTGGCTTTGTCTGCGTTATCTGGCAATACTCCATCGGCCAGATATCTCCAATAAGTTGTTGTCCAGTTTTCGGAGTCGGAGACTTGTATCGCTTCTTGTTTCTCTATACTGGGAGTGCTAAAGACCTGCATCATGTTTCTCGAGTACTGTTTTTAATTTTCGGCCGCGGCTGCTCTAGTAAGTTGGTCGACATTCGAATTCTCAATTTTAGGGTCATGGACCAGGCTCAGGTTGTCAAACCTCCAGATGGCGTCCTTTACCTTAGCCAGGTATTTGGCTAAGAGAAGGTTGCATGCTTCGAAACTCCCGTTGATTTGGTTAACGATAAGCTCTGAGTCGCTTTAGACGGTTAGTCACCTAGATGCGCACTCATTGGCTAGTTGTAATCCGGCCAACAGAGTTTCATACTCGGTAACATTGTTGGTGGTTGGAAAATCGAGTTTAAAGGAATATTTCATCTCAAACCCGTATAAGGTCCTTAGGTCTACTCCGGCAACACTGTTTGAATTGGTAGATGATTCGTCCATGTTGAGGACCCATTTTGGCTCTTCTGGGTGGTGATCCGCATCCTCAGTAGGGTACTCATTGACTATCGAGATCATGGTCTCGATGATAAAGTCCGCCAGGCCTACCCCTTGATGGCCAGGCTTGAGCTAAAGTTTGATGTTAAACTCTCCCAACTTGATGGCCCAATTAACTAGCCGGTCGGACACATTGGGCTTCCAGAGGATACCATTCAATGGTTGGTCGGTTAGAACGACTATAAGATGAGCCTGAAAATATGGTCTTAATTTTCGGGTTGAGAAAATGAGTGCCAGAGCAAATTTCTTAGCACGTGGGTAGCGGGTCTTAGCATGTGGTCAGTCAGAATCCTGGCATAGGAGAACTGAGCTAAGAGGCACCTCTAACACTACCAAGTAGAGGTACAACTTTTCTTTGTCTCTGGGTGGCATCAGCATTGGTGGGCTTGCCAGGTACCGCATCAACTCATAAAGGCGGCCTGGCACTTTACCGTCCACCGGAAACCATTTGCTTTTTTCTCCCTCAGAGTCTTGAAGAAAGGTTGATATTTGTCGCCTGACTTTATTAAAAAGCGAGATAACGTTGCTAGTCATTTGGTTAGTTTCTGGACATCCTCAACGCTCCGTGGTGGAGATATGTCTATGAGGACCTTGATTCTCTGGGTTCACTTCAATTCCTCGTTGAGAGACAATAAAACCCAGGAACTTATCTGAGGACACTCCGAAGACACACTTCGATGGGTTTAATTTCATTTGGTGTGCACGGAGTACCTCGAAGGATTTAACTAGATCACGAATATGGTCGTAGGTGGTATTGCTCTTGACGAGCATGTCGTTGACGTACACCTCCATATTGTGACCGATCTGTTTCTCAAAAATCTTGTTCACAAGCCTTTGATAAGTACTGCTTGCGTTCTTTTGATTGAAAGGTATGACCTTGTAGTAGTAGGTGCCTTGATCGGTCATGAACGAGGTGCTCTCCTCATCCTCTAGGCTCATCTGAATCTAGTTGTAACCCGAGTACTTATCCATGAAACTCAACAGCTCGTGTTCAGAAGTTGAGTTCACCAATAAGTTAATCTTGGGCAAAGGAAAGCTGTCCTTTGGACAAGTTTTATTAACATTAGTGAAGTCGACGTACATCTACCATTTCCCGTTACTTTTCTTTACTTGGACGACGTTGGAGAGCCAATCCGCGTACTAGACTTCTCTGATGAAGTTAACGTCCAGCAACTTCTTTACTTCCTCCTAGATGGCTACGAGTTTCTCCACGGAGTGGTTCCCCCACTTCTGCTTGACGGGTTTATGGTCGAGATCAGGGCCCAACTTGTGGACCATTATTCTGATCGGGATCTTAGGCATGTCAGCGGGTATCCACGCAAAGATATCAGTATTCTGTTATGAGAACGCTATCAGCTTATCATGCAAGGTTCCTATGAGTGAGCCCCCAATCTGTACACATCTCTCCGGGTCCTCCGGATTCAATGGTATTAGGTCGGTTGCCTTGCCGGACTGCACCTATTGTAAGGTTGCTTCGTCTCAATAGTCCAGTTCTCCTGTAGGCCGTTCGTTGTTGCTTGGTGCAATCTGGAACATGTAACATGTCTGCCTAGTTACTTGGTTACCCAACACCTTACCGATACTGCATGCTGTTGGAAACTTTATTTTTAAATACAGTATTGAGGTGACGGCTCCGAAACTGTTAGACACGGCCGGCCTAGGATATCATTGTATACGGAAGGCAGGTCAACGACTAGAAAGGTGAGTGTATGACTCATCGTTCCGGGGCATGTGCCCAAGGTGTCGTTCAACTATATTGTTCTTTGGACAACCACAAGCTTATTGTTTAGGCCATACAATGGCCCTTCGGTAGGTTTCAGTTGATTCTTTTTAAGTTTGAGTTTAAAGAAGGTATCGAATAAAGTAAATCTTTGGAACTTCCATTATCTATGAAAACTCATTTTAGTTGATAGTTTACGGTACCGTCTAAAACGAGTGCAGATACAACAAGGAGTTCAGCGTGTGGGGAAATTATATGATTCATGTCACTATCACTAAAGCTAATGATATTTTCTTCTACTTTATGTTTCTTCCACCCAACTTATCGCTCTTTGTGATCTGCTGGGGTCATAGTTGGCCAGGTCGTGATCATGTTTACCACTCCGGCTACAATCTAATTTCGTTGTTGGGACGGATTTGGTCCTTCTCCACCTAAGGTGCCGAAACCCTGCCCAGGGTTCTTGACGAACTTGGTGAGATAGCCCATCCGGATGAGCTCTTCAATCTCTCATTGGAGCGTTTTGCAATCTTCTATGGTGTGTCTAGAAGATTTATAAAAATCACAGTACTTAGCTGAATTTCCTCCATTTGTGTTCTTCAGTGGCTTTGGCCACTTGAGGAACTTCTTCTGATGAATCTGTATGAGGAAATTGGACCGTATGTCGTAAGAGGAGTCAGGTTATCTGGCCTATACTCCTTATGGTCTAGTGCTCGGTCCTATGCTACTTCCGGCGGGGATTGTTACCGCCACCATTCTTCGTCTTTTTCTCGGCCAGAAAAGTGCGAGGCTGGTCGGTTCTCTCAGAACGCTTTCCCTCATTGGTAGTTGCGTAGGTTTTGGTAATGAACTTCGCTTCCCGGAAGGTCTGTGGGTTATTGTGGGTTAGGTGCTTGAAGAAGTCATCATGCATCAAGGTAGAGATGAATTTGCCAAGTTTTATCTTCTCGGTGAGCCAAGGAATCCTTCTAGCCTCTGTTGCAAAGTGCTCTAGGAACTTTCTTTTTGCCCTGGAGGGTATAAAGCATCTGGAGCATTCTGGACATATTACTCATCTGATCCGTCAGATTTTGAAAAAATGATGTGAGTGTCATTCCGATTAGGTTATTAGCAGCGTGGTCCTGGTCAGGGGAGGCAGCATTTCTAACAGGAACGCTAGCTTGAGTTTTGGTATTCACCTTTTTAATTGATGGTACTGACTTTGAAGATGAGAGTGGTTGTGAAGATGAAAGTAGTTAGCTTTTCGTTAGATTCCCACAGAGGGTATCAATGATACGTCTTGGATCCAAATTTGAACAGAATTAAGTCAAGTAGTTTGCCAGGTTTCGGTCTCTAGTCGCTGAGCTTTAGATTTTACACACCATAATTTTAAATAAGATGTCAAGTGACGGTAAAATTTTATCCTACCGTAAATATTTCAACGCTCAAGTTAGTAATTGACCTTCTGAAATTAGAAGAATGATACAAAGGATGCAGAAATGATATAAGGAGTGTGTTTGTAAGTGGAAGTGCACTTGTAAAAGGAGTGGCTTTGTAGTTGCTCGTGAGGAGCACTTTTTTTAAGTATTGGGTTCGGTGAAAACTAGTAGCAGAAAGAGAGAGCGTTGGGATGCTCGAGAATCTGAGAGTTTCTGTAAGTTTTGTAATTGCTTGAGAGTTTTTGTGGGCAAGAGAAAGCGTGATTTAAAGTGTTAGCTTCCATGGCTTTTTATAACCATGACCAAGAGATGCCTTTCTTATGCAGAGGGGCTTGATGCCCGTGCCCTGTTGGAGGTCGTTGCCTTTTCTGCATAAGCATGAGTGCCTTTTTAGCTGTAACAGTCAAAGGGGTTGATCTTCTTTCTTTTGCGTTTTGTAACTATTAGGGTTTCTAGTAGATTCAGTGTGGATTTTGGCGTATTTCTTTTGTGATGTGCTTTGATTCTGGAGATGACTATTACAATGAAATTTGGTTTATTTGGAGGTGTAAAAAATTAGAACAGATGACGGTTGTGGCTCGCAAATGGACATGTGGACCGATGTCGGCTTGGGCTGCGTGCGTTCTGGGCCTCAGCCAATCTATTGGCCACTTCTCCAATCAACGAAAGTGTTGACCATCCTGGACTCAGATGGGTCATCCTAATCTTGGGCCTCTGTCGACCCACTTAAATTTTGTCCGTCAACAACAAGGATTGATTGTTTAGGTAGAAATGAGTTGCTGAGGTTTTGGGCCAGTTCATCATTTGTGGGCCAACCTATTATTGACGTTCCCATCAGTGATTATCTTGTGGTATAATTTTTTAAATATTTTTATAATATTATTAGATAATATAATATTTTATTTATTAATCTATATTGATAAAATAATAACAAATAATAGCAAATATATATCATATCTTGAAAACTATGCCATATTGATATATATATATATATATATAATATAATTTTTTTAAATAAACTTAATGGTGATGATATTTTTTACTTTTAAAATATTAATATTTTAATATCAAAAATTAATTTATATATTTTTTAAATAAAATAAAAATGGACAGTTAGATCGGAAGAAATTGTTTGGAATTTTAACATGTGAGCTTAAATCAGCGGGCCTGAAAAAGCCTTGACCTGACTCGGCTGCGCTCTGTTTGATGGGCCAGAAGAGGGGGGCCTAATAAGGCTTACTAGTCTTCACGCTTAAGCCCAACGCTGAAAAGATTCTGGGAAATTAGCACCAAAAAAATATTTTAATAATTTTACTTTTTGATTTTATAATTTGTTTTTCTCCAAAAACGGGAGCAGTCGGATTCTAATCTAACGGCTCTTATTAGCGTCGCAGGACTGTAACGTTCTGCGCATTGTACCCCCGGTATATATAGAGATAGAGAGAGAGAGAGAGAGAGAAAAGTGGAACTGCTTCCTTCTTTAATGCCTCTCCGTTCTCTTAAAAAATCAGCATGAAGATCACAAGCATGCGGTTTCTTCTGTTTCTCCTCCTGCTTTTGTTCCAGCTTCAGCCTCTTCTTGCGATCCGGAAGCTCCATTCAACTTCAGGTACTCTTCACTTCTCCCTCGTTTATTGTGCTGCCTTTTCTTGTCCTCCTTTTTTTTTTTTTTCAGATTTCCTCTGTTTGACATTCTCGAGTAGTTTTTTAATCGGATTATTTGCTGCGAATTTTTTGTTTCTTTGCGCGAGTTTGAATTGCACGTTGTGTCTTTGCCTGCCATTTTTTAAAAATTTTTTACTGGAAGATGCGGTTACGGAGATTGTAGAAATAAATCTAAGGCAGGTTTTGTTGTTCCGTACATTGTACTGCAAAACGAATCGTCGTCGCAGTTGGACGAGTGGCCTCGCGGCACTGACGCAGCACAGGCTGTGCACCGCAAAAATGCAGCCGTTCATATAAAATCAAATGGTCGCTCGGTTTTTTTTTTTTTTAATTTGAAAATTTAAAAAAATTTAAAAATTGAGCGGCCTTTCGATTACACGCTGTAATTTTGCGGCGTAGGCCCCTCGGCTCGTCGCAGTTCCTTTACTGTTCGTTAAAGCAACTCCGTCTCTCTTCACTGAGAGGGAAAAATAAAGCACCTTCCACTGGCCGTTGTCTTTACTTTTGGTCGAAGCAACTAATATATAATTTTTTTATAATTATTTTTTTATATATGGGTATACAGACTGATTCTTTTTAATTTTTGCTGTTTTTAATTATATATATATATATATAATAAATTATGTAAAAATTATAAAGGAAAAGTTTGCAATTGTTATGTTTTGCGTACCGACTTATTTTAGTTTGAATATTGTTATTATGTGTGTTCATCGTTTTATACTTCAACTGCTTTCTTTTTTTTTATTTAAATTTCCAACTTCTTGCAAAATTGTCACGGAATGCATCTAATTTTCTCTCTTTCTCTCTCTATGTTATAAGTTAATTGGCTTCCTTGTTGGTAAGCTTTTTTTTTTTTTTTTTCTGTTATCTATGGTGGATGCCTTTTATTTCAACTAATCTTTCTCTTTGGGATTATCAAAGCTGATAAAGCATCAGAAGAATTTGCTTGTGGAATAGTTGGCTTTCTTTCCTTTGTTGATGATTTCTAACTTATTTAGTCGATTCTTTTTAACATAGATGCTTATTGTTGGGATATGAATTACTTTCTTATGAATCTCATATCTGTTTAATATGTTGTTTGATGGCATGCACAACGATGCATGTGTAATGACCTAATCAAGAAAAAATTACAAAACAGTGCATGACAAATGCTTGATTCACAAACAAGTGCTAAATGTCAAAATTAGGGGTGCTCGAAGAGTGTCTGAGAGGCACATACGCGCACAATATCTAATTTGGAGACACTTAAAGAGCGCCCCAATAGCGGGATTTGTCCATATTACTTAATGTTTGATGTGTGTCTGAGGGGCATTTATACGCCAATTACACAATGGGCTCGCGCAAGATGTGTACTTGGTGGGCGTTTGGTGTGCCATTCCTAATATAAAATGCCTTAATGCAATTTTTAAGGTTATACTTTGTGATTTTTGAGACATTGAGTACTGTTACAGTGAGAAAAGGAAGAGAAATACAGAGAAAAGGGAGAAGAGAAATGTTTGTTCATCCGATTGAGTTTTAAATCGTGTTCAACTATCCACCAACTTTGAGTTTGTTGTTCTTAAAGTTGTAAAAGACATTTTATTGATCATATTTTTTTTTCTTTTGTTTTGTACACTTTACTATTCAGGCTCATTTATTATAAGGTATTATTTTCTTATATTTATTAGAGTTTTGTAGCTGAACACAATGCACAGTGGATATTCTTCGCAGTTATAATCGTGTAATTTTTTTCTCATTTAAAAGGAATTTTTCATGTAAATTCTTATGTGTTTTATTATTTGTGATTATTATTAGTTTGTTATACATTATCGATTTGTTTTCTCACGGTTCAAATAATGAATTCAATTCTTAATAAGTTGTATCAGAGATCTGATTGTTATTATCGTATATTGAACAAATGAAGGTTGAAAATAAAATAATTTGCTTTAATGGCTCAAACTATGATATCTGGATGAGCAATATGAAGGATTTATTATTTATTAAAATAATACATCTTTCGGTATTTGTTACACAAAATCCTAAGTCAAAATATGAAAAAGAATGGGTATTTAAGTATGAATAAGTTTGTGACTATATTTAGCTATTTATTGACGATAATGTGTATAATCATAGTTAAAATAAAGCATATGTAAAAATATTGTGAGAGAAGCTCAAAATGCTTTATAACTTGAAAATCAATAATAACAAATTGTATCACTGGATGAAATTGATACAAGTGAGATATAAAGAGGGTATGTCTATAACCGATCATTTGAATGAGTTCTAAGATTTGTTGACCAATTGAGTGGCATGGATATCAAGTTTGATGATGAGTTGTTAGATTTGTAACTGTTGACCATCTTACAGTATTCATAGGAGGTGATAAGGATTACCATCGCCAATACCTCTCGAAATGGTGTGGTCATGAAGATAGCCAAATGAGCCATGTTGAATGATGAGATGAGACGAAGATTACAAGTCTCTTCTTTCTCACACTCCGAAGTGCTAATATCAAAGTCACGGAGAAAAAATAAAGGGCGAGGTACAAAATTTGGTGAAAAGAATCGAAACAAGTCTCGATTGAGGTATCAAAATTTTGAATACTATCACTGCAAGAAAAGGGACATGTTAAGAAGTATTGTTACAAGTGGAAGGGTAAAAATATTGATGGGAACTAGGAAAAGGTTGAGGAGTCCCAATACGAAGAGAGAGTTTCAGTTGTTATCAAACCTGATCTTCTTCTAATTTGTAAAGAAAAAGAAGTGATCAACTTGACAGAATGTGAGGCAAATTGGGTGGCTGATAGCGGTGCATCACTTTATGTCACCTCGAGAAGAAAATTCTTCATATCTTATACTCTCGATAATTTTAGACTGTTAAAGATGAAAAATAAAGGCATGTCCCAAATTGTTGGCTGTGGTGACATATGCCTAATCATAAACAATGGAACCAAGCTAATGTTGAGGGATATACAATACGTTTCGGATATTCGATTGAATCTCATTTTAGTAGGTAAGTTTGCTGACAAAAGGGTTCTATAATACGTTTTGTGAATGGGCATGAAAGCTGACCAAAAGATCTATAATTGTTACCTAGGGAAATAAGATTTTTAACTTATATGTGTTGCAAGCTTTAGTTTCAACTAGAGATGTGCATATGGCTAGAAGTGATGAAACTTTGGACTTGTAGCACCGACATTTAGGCCACATGAGTAAGAAGAGGATAAATTGTTTAGCTAAAAAGAACTTCATTTGGGGTGTGGATGAAGCAAAATTAAAGACATGTACTTATTGCATAGCGAGAAAGTAATAGAGAGTTTCATTCCATGGAAACTCGTTCACAAAAAAAAAAAAAAGATTTTCTTAAGCTGGTCCACATCGACATATGTGGCCCTCTTAAATTAAAGACACTTGGGAAGAGTACATTACTTCATCACGTTTATTGATAATTGTTTGAAAAAATTGTGGTTATATCCGTTGAAGTCGAAGGATCAAGCTATTGATGTATTCGAACAATTTCATACCCTAGTAGAGAGACAAATGGAGAATAAGCTGAAGTGCATTTAGAGTGTTAATAGAGGAAAATAATTGGAGCGTTCGACGCATATTATCGGATCCACGAAATTTGACACCAAAGGACTCCTTTGAAGACAACACAACTGAATGGTGTGGCCAAGAGGATGGATAGGACGTTAACTGAGAGAGTTTGTTGCGTGCTTTCGAAGGCAAAACTCCTCAGCTCATTTTAGGGGGAAGCCTTGAATGTTTTGGCTCACATGATCAACCTATCACCAAATGACCCATAAACTGAGAAGTACCAAAAGAGATGTGGTTCGAAAAGGAGGTTTCTTATGACCATTTGTATGTATTTGGGTGCAAGTCCTTTGTCTATATCCCAAAGGATGAGGTGTCCAAGTTGAAATCGAAGACGAGACAGTACATTTTCTCGGTTATAGAAAAGATGAGTTGGGTTATCGATTTTATAATCCGATAGAAAAGAAACTTGTTTGATCGAGGGATGTGATATTCATCGAATATGAGACTATTGAAGATATCGACAAAGCAGAGAAGATTGTTTCTAATAATGACAATAGTCAGCTTTATGATATGAATCATGAATTCTTGACACCGATGCCAATTCGAAATGAAGATGGTGATCAAGGTGATGTTGGAGGAGAAGAAAATCATTGCACTCCTATACTTGATGGAGTGGATGATACAAATGTGGATAACGTTGCTCACCATGATATTTTCGATGTTGAGACTATCCCAATCTGACGATCCATGAGAAATCGAATGTCTTACTCTTGCCTATTTGTTGATAAGTATGTGTTACTTATCGAAGGTGGACAACCCAAAAGTTTTAATGAAGTAATGGAGAATGAGTATAAATCCGAGCGGATGAAAGTTATGCAGAATGAGATGAAGTCATTATAATGGAACCACATATTCGAGTTAACCAAATTGCCTAAGGGCAAATGAATTTTGAAGAATAAATGAATTTTTTGTATAAAAACTGATGAGAATAGCTTACAATTATGGTACAAAATAAGATTGGTTATGAAATGATTCAATTAATGGAAGGGCATTGACATTGAGGAGATTTTCACTCCTATTGTGAAGATATTTTTAATAAGAGTGGTTCTTAAATTGGCCGTGATCTTTGATCTAAAAGTTGAATAATTCAATGTGCGGATAGTTTTTCTTCATTGTAACATTGAGAAAAAAGATTCTATGGAGCAGTCAGAGGAATTTCGAGTTAAGGGGAAGGAGTGTCTTGTTTGTCGTCTAAAGAAAAGTATTTACGGGTTAAAGTTAGCCCCGAGATAGCCGTATAAGAAATTTAAGTCTATTATGATAAGTCAAGAACATCAAAAGACTATTTCAGACCGTTGTAATTTTATTCAAAAGTTTTCAGAAGATAATTTCGTTATTCAAAATCACCGAATTGAAGCAGTAGTTTAGAAAATCCCTCCCCGTCAAGGGATTGGGGTGGCGAAATAAATTCTTGACATAAGAATATTTTACGATTGAAAAGTGAAGAAATTGTGGATGTCCCCAAAAAACTACGCCGAAAAGGTGCTTCAACAATTTAATGTAGAGAATCTAAATTGGTAAGCATTCTATTGGCCAATCACTTCAAGTTAAGTAATCGATAATACCCTTCCACGGATGAGGGAAAGGCAAGTATGAGAAGCATCCCTTACTCTTCAACCATAGGCAACTTGATATATGTAATGGTGTGTATGAGGTTGGATATAGCCTATGTAGTTGAAACAATTAGTTGATTTCTCAACCCCGAAAATGAGTATTGATCCGTGGTGAAATAGATATTGAGATATCTCCGAAGAACTTTCAAGATGTGTTTATGTTTTAGAAATAATAAGCCACTTCTAATAAGGTATATTGATACAAATATGACGGGTAATATTGATTCTTAAAAATTCACCTTGGGATATCTGGTGATGTTCACATGAAGAGCTATTTCGTGGCAATCCAGATTGTGAAAATGTATTATTCTCTCTACCATTGAGGTGGAATTCATTGCAATGATGGAGGCAAGTAAGAAGATATTATAAATGAGAAAGTTTATCCGGAAAATCAACTTCAAGTAAGAATGATGTGTTGCTTTGTAACAATTAAAGAGTTATTCACCTTTGTAAAAACTCATTATTTCTTTCTCGATCAAAACATATTAATATGAGATATCTTTAGGTGAGGAGTGTCATTAATTTAGAGCTGCTAACACTGGATAAGGTCTAAATCAAGAAGAATAGATCTAACATGATAACCAAAATGGTATAAAAAAATCTCGAAGCTTGCCGAACTGTAGTTGGGACGGTGGTAGCCCCCACAAGGTCGTGAGGAAAAGTTTATTATATTGTGGGTCACTTCCTTGTGAGTCCCATATTTATTTGATGTGTTATTTGATTGCACACATGACGATGCATGTGTAATGACCTGATTGGAAGAAAATTATGGAACGGTGCATGATAGGCATCTGATTCACGCACGAACTCTGAATGTCCACATTAGGGATACTCGAGAGACGCTTGAGAGACATGCATGCACACAATATCCAGATTGGGGACGCTTAAAGAGCGCCTAAGAGGCCTACCAGGGGGATTTGTCCAGATTGTTTAGTACTTAATGCGCGCCTGAGTGGCACTCGTATGTTAATTATACAGTGGGCTTGTGCGCGGTACATGCCTGATGGGCGCTCGAGCGCTATTCCTAATATAAAACGCCATGATAAAATTTTTAGAGTTACACATTGTGATTTTTGAAATATTGAGCGCCGACACAGTGAAAAAAGAAAAAGAAAAAAAGAGAAAAGGAAGAAGAGGACGGTTTGCTCATCCGATTAAGTTCCAAATCGGGCTCTATTTTTTAATGACATTGGGTAAGTTATTTTTGAAATTGCAAAGGATATTTTATCGATCGTACTTCTTCTCTTTTATCTTGTACTCTTTATTACTCAAACTTTTTTATTATAATATGTTTTTTCCTTTTATTATTGGGATTTTTGTAATTGAGCATATCATATAGTGGATATTTTTCAAACTTATAATTTTATAATTTTTTTTCTCATTAAAAAAAAACTTTTTTCACATAAAATCATGTGTATTTTATTATTTATGGTTGTTATTAGCTTGCTATGTATTATTAATTAATTTTTTTACGGTTCAAATATGGGATCCGGTTTCCAACACTTATTTGTCCTCTTCGTTCATCCTTCCTAAAAGCATCCTTAAAAAGATTGATATGATCCTTAGGCATTTTTTGTGGCTTGGTCTAGCTGAGGGCAAAAGTGGCTTGGGGGATATTTGCAAGGTAGCCTTGGAATTAAGAACATTTTCGCATGAAACAAAGCCGTCCTCTCTTGTTATCTTTGGGGTCTGGTTGACTAGGACTCTAATTCTATATGGGTCAATTATATCAAGCTGAATAGTATCAAGGATTGATATATCAAGGTTTCCAATGAATCCCATGAAACATTCAAAAGATCATGAAACTTGATACCCGCATCTGAACTTTCATTTATTGTATTATTGGAAATGGTAAAAGCTCTTTTCTTTTGCTTAACTCTCGGCACCCTGTTGGCACCTTTTAAATGCTTTCCCAACGTGCATTACTCTTAGAATTTCCCACCATTTGGACTTCATATTTGGTATGTGTCTTTTTGTTGCGAGTTTCACATCAAGTAGTCAACCTGAAAAAAATTGGTTTATAAATTTGGGGGCTCTTTCTCCTATTAATGCGTACTTTTAGGATGGATTCTTTCCTTAAATTTATACTTACAATAGTAGTGCTCTTATTGAGATCCGTCCTGGCTTGGAGAAGGATACGTTCGGAGGATTTCGACCAGAAAGAACTTATTTGTAGAGGGTTGACCGAAAAATCGAGTGAAGTACCGCAAAGTGAGAGCTATTGAGTGAAGTATTGTAGAGTGCAGCCGCCGAGGTCAACAACTGTCGAAAGGGGGAGGAATATTGCAAGTTCTATATCGGTGAGCGAGCCTAAAGAAAGTTGGCTTATAAATTTGGAAGGCTCTCCCTCCTACTAGGTCGTCTTTTTGGGATGGCTCTTCTATTAGGCTTGTGCTTGCAACACTTTTTGAATATAATCTTTTTACATGAATATGGTGCCTAACCTAATTTTTTTCAAATAAAAGCTATACTTTTTGAAGACATTAATTTAAATTTTATAAGATCTAAATTATCATATTAATTGTCAATTTTTTATATTATTTTATAATAGAATGGATATTGATACATAAATGACGTACTTGTATATACAGTTACGTTTTTTTCTTACTAAATTAAATGATGACTTCTCTATCTTCTTCATTCTTTACAATAACAAGAGTCGCATAGACTTATAGTTAAAAAATGTCTCTTATTTTTCCTGGTATAAATCAAAAAATAGAAAGTGATGCGTCCTTGAGTTCAGATTTTTGTACGGGTTAGGGAGCCTTTAGATTCCTCGTCTCGGGTGGATCATGAACATGTTCGATTGCCGCATGCTTCAATCTGGGCCCTACGCACCACAAACTACGAATAAAATGTTAGTGGACGACGGGATATTCTCCCATCATAAACACTCTGACGCTGAAGTCAAAAAGTTTTTCAAGGGGATGGAAAGATGGAAGCGTGAAGGTAAACGTGATAGGGAATCCACGGATATTAGTATGCATGGGGTGTGTATGGTGCTCGGAGGAGGCTTGTGCTCCTATTGTACACTGCTGAGAGTGGCTCACTAAAATCGCCGAGTTGAGGCAGCAATTTCAAGGAAAGAGAGCTAGTTCTTTCATCTCGTTTGTTTAAGTGCAAGTTTTGGGGTCGATCTCAGATCTCAGGTCACCGATTAAGTTGTCAAGAATGAGGATCCTCTTCTATATTGAGAGAGAAGGTATTCGTAAGCTTTGTGGAGGAAGCTCTTAGGCGCGGGAACCTCTAGGTGGCCTACCTGGATTCGTTGGCTGCTGAGCTCTGATGATAGTTAGCGGTATTAGTTGTCGTTTTGTGGTGGTGCGGGGACCATTGTCGGGTGTGGCTGACACGGGGCCTGTTTGACTTTGTTGAGATTGGTTAACCATTGTCGGGTGCCGCAGCTTGCCAAGGTTGACCCCATCTCCCATTGGCTAACATTCATTGAACCCATGTCTTTTGCGCTGCCAGTTTGCAGCCGTTTTGGGAGAGACGCGGGTGGAGACCATTAGGTGAGCGTGAGAGGCGCCTAGTGGGCCTTGCCCCAAATCTCTTGGATCGCCATCACCTGACTTGCCCGCCTACTGGTTGGGTCTGTTTGCTATATATTGTACCTTATTGGTTTCGGCTCAAATCCATACTAGACCGATCACTAGCCCCCATGCATGGGATGGCCCATTGCCAGGCCCTGGTATGTCAGAAAATGGGTCCCGCTGCCAGCTTATATATGTCTTCTTGAGATGCGCCAGCTTCAGATCTAAGGGTCATCATTCCTTCCCCATGCAAATATATAGCTTTTCAGGGGCGCCGTAGAGATTTGGTGTTCTGTTTGGAAAAATTCGTAGTCTAAGAATCGGCCCTGTAGTGGTGGGTTTCCTATTTTCTGATTGATGGTCGTTAGATGGAGCACTCCTTCGAGAGCTCGCTAGGCCTCCTGTGCGGCTATAAATTGGAGGGTTCCCACACTTTGGGGACCCAAGCTCATTTCTTTACGGGTGAAGCAATGTGGGGATTTTGGCTTGTCCCATACCCCGTAGAGTTCTGCATGGGAATTGGATGGATCTACACAAGACTCGTGGCTGCTTTTGAAGCTTGTTGTCGTGCTCTTCTTGTGAATGTTTTCTCATTGTAACGAGGGTAGTTTGGCTATTCTGCAAACGCTGTATACCTTCTCCCTGCTTGGCCAAGGTGTTCAGCAGCTGGAGGAGCATCGGGAGGCAAGAACCCTGATTCCGGCTCTGTGACCTTTAGAAGTGCTTGCATCCTGCTCTTGTGGCTGGTCAACCCTGAATGAAGGTTTTTCCCTTGCTGTGTTTGAGTTAGACTCATTAGCAGCTAGGGATTTGCATCCAATTCACCCCACCGGGGGGGGGGGATCAGCATCGGGGTAGATGCAACCAGAATGAGGGGACTCCCCATGATGTCGCATTTTTGCTTTGGATTGAGCCCTCCCAGCACGCACCGCTTTTCTTTTGCTCATTGTATTTTGCTTCACTGTTCTTTTCTTCTTTGTATTTGCATTGACGCAAGCCTTGTATTTTGTAAAGAATATTTTAATGAATAAAAGCATCGATATTTGCCTTTATCTCTTGTGCCATCGGATTTTTTTACTGTTGTTCGGTCTGACTCAATGGCTGAAGGGCCCTCTCGCTGCCATACATGCTTGATCAATCGTCTATTTTGAGTGCCAAGCAGCTTGTGACTGTCTCTGTGGGTGTCCATCCCTCAAGTTTGTGTTCGGATCGTCGATGGGAAGGCCCGATGGGAGCTGCTTGGGGCTTGTGCCGCTCGCATCCTTTCTTGGGTAATTGAACGTCGCTAATGGAGGTTGCGTCAATCAAGTCGCGTTTGTGCATTTAATGCACTAGGAGCCGCAGAGCCATCGCGTCGTAATTATTTCTCTTTGAAAAGGAGCGGTACTTCAAGATGTCACCCCGTGGAGGAATCTCGTTGGGTGGCTGCATATCTTGTCTTTGTTAAATGATGTCTTTTCCTTTAGGGGACTTTGGCTATTTAAATGTCAAAGTTCCCTCCCCATTTTGGGCATTCGTTCATCGCTATGAGATGTTAACTGTGAGTTTGTAGTAATTCTTTCTTTCCTTTAGATGTGATCATTATAATGGTTAATGAGAAGCGCGATTATGCCCCAGGGCTATTAGGCTGGCTAGTTGGATCGTCCTGTTCTTTAGAATCTGAGCCATTCACTGAGGAGTCAAGATGGGAGGAACCAGAGCCAATGAGGTGCGATGAGGTAGATTTTGACATTGCGGCGGCAGGAGGCTACCAATACGAGTCGTCAGTCCTTAGGCCAATGAGGCTCTTGAGGGTGCCGCCGAGCTTCAAGTTTGAAAGGTCGTCCAACTCCTCTCGGCTTTGGGGTCCGGAGGATGCTGGTCGACTGATCCTTCATGCACGCCAAGCGATTGAGGAAGCCGAGTGTTAGGTGCAGGCTGCCGTCACCAAAGTCGAACATAGTCGAGCGCAGGCGGCTCATTTTGAACAGTCCTGGTCAGATTCAAAGGCAAGGGTATCATAGCTAGTCGACGCCAACGCCCATGCTCAGAGTCAGATCTTGACTCCCCAGGGGGAGCTCCAGTTGTGCTGAGAGAGGCTTCGAGACGAGCATGTTGTCTAGGCTTGGCTAGAGGCTGAGCTGAGGTCTGGGATTCACCTGGAAGAACTGACTTCGATGCTGGAGGGGCGATTCCAAGAAGGGATTCGATTTAGCCGAAGGATTGCTTCTCTAGCGGCACCTCGCTTCTCTACGACCTTCTTGGGATTCCCGAACATGAGCGCTTTGATGCGATCGGAGCTGATTGAGTTCTTGACTTTTGATCCTACTGAGCCCAAGAAGCGTAGATAGCTTTGTTGTATTTTACGCCCACTAGTTGGCCTTATCTATAAAGAAACTTGTTTAGTAAAATTTCTTTTTGATAAAGCAGTTTACTTATAGTAGCTTGTTGCTTTTGAATGTCGTTCGTTGCGCTTCCGACCTGGAAGTCAGACTAGTCACTACTATTGTCGTCCCCAATGACTGGCATCTTTGCATTAATTGCTCGGCGTGACGGTCGGGAATCGACAGACGACTGCGGCGTGAGTTGTAAGGCTGCCTGTCAGGCACCATGATGGGCTGATTTGGATAGACGTCTTGGCGCCTGTTGAAGGGGCGCGTGTCATGGCCATCGTTAGGGACAATATTTGAGTTTTCCTGCATGACACCGCGTGAAAACTCTCTTGGTTGCCTATTTAAATGACATTTCCCGACACCATTCTCCTATTTCCTACATCAATGGCGAAGAAGAAGAGTTCTGCACCTCTTACGATTCGTTGGAGAGTTGGTGAGATTAGGTCGGTCCTTTCAACAAGCACCGTTACAGCTTTATTGGTTAAGTACCACATCCCTAGCGACTTGGCCTAGCTCCTTCTTGGTGAGGAGGATAAAGCGAATACACCTCCAAAGGGCTTCATCATCGTCTACGAGTCCCACCTAAAGGGTGGGCTCCGTTTCCCAACGGCGCTAGATTTGTATGGGATCTTTTCAACACTGGGTGTCCCCGTGGCATGGCTTCATCCCAATGCCATGCGTTATCTGGTATCCATGTACGTCTTTGTTCGCCTCCATGGTTGCGTGTTTCACCCGCGCTCAATGAAGGTGATCTTCCATTTCAACCAGTTGTATGATTGGATTTTCTATGACGCCCCGTCTTGGCTTTTGTTTCCGTGAGATGAACCCTGATTCCACAAAGAACTGAAATGATCACTTCTTCTTCTTGACAGCTCCTTCTGAGTGGGATATCCCCAAAAAGTGGGGCTTCATGGGCGAGTTCTTTACACAAAGGGTGAGCAAGCAGGAGGAGGGAGAGGAGAAGTTGACGAATCATATTTGGGCGGTGATTCAAACATTCTACACCCAGGGGTATTATCTAAGCCCCGAGGTTTTCGAGGCCGTTAGGTGGGAGTTGAAGGGCAATGAGCAGCGACTGCCGTCTAGAAGAGGAAGGCCGGAGTTTTGGTCGTTCGAGAGCATTCCCGAGAGCTTCCCTAGCGGAGTGGCTTGTCGTCTTCCCTAGAGTCCTCCTCGAGTGAGGACATGGTGGTGCTGAAGAGGCTGAGGTGGGCAGGAGGCACTTCGCGCAAGAGGGTCCTCATTATGTTGGCCGCATCAGGCCAATCCTCTGGGTCCACCCTGATGGTACCCGCTGGAGCCATCGTTGTGTCACAGGAGCTAGAGTCCCAGCCACCGGAGGGAGTTGCTAAGTTCTCGCCGATTCCTATTGTCGCTTTGGCGGAATACGACATTCCCTTCATTGACCATCCACTGGCTGAGGGGTCTGCACCGAGTTCCTTTTTTGACGTCGAGGTGGGACCCTCATATGGCGATTGGTCTGCTAAACCTACTGTGGAGGAAGCCGCTGCGGTCATCGAGGAAGCGATAGTTGCCATTGTCGAGCTTGTTGAGGTAGTGGATCTTGAGCCTGACGTTGAGTTGGTGGATGCTTCGGAGGTCGTCGTCCTGCCGGTTGTGGGGTCATTGGTGCCCTTTATTGTAGAGCCCAAACTTGTTGCAGAAGCTAGGACATCTGCGGGGTTTGCTATGGAAACTCTTATGCGAGACCCTGAAAGCGAGAGGGTGGAGGCTGCCAAGCAGCCAGAGCCCCCAGGCATGCTCGTACCTGGGGTTGCGCTAGATTTGCCTAGTGCTGTAGAGGAGCCCTTTTTCGAGGTACGATTTCTTTGAGTAGGGGATGTGTTCATCTCTTTTCTATAATATGTTCCCACATTTTCCAGATTCACGGGTTTTCTGTCTCTTTTTCCTCTTGTAGAGCTCGGCTGCGGTTCACCTCATCCAGATAGCCCTATTTCAACAGGACGAGCTCTCCACCGAATTTGAGAAGAGGCCGAGCGGGCAGCAATGCGATGCCTAGAGGACGAGATCACAACCCTGAAGCAGCAAGTCGAGCAACTAAGGGTGTGCTGCTGGCGGCTCGCGGCTGCATTTCTGACCTTCAGTACTAGAGTGCTCGTGCCGAGGCTGACTTGCAAGCTCGAGTTGCGCTGGAGAAGATGGCACGTGTGCTGAACGGCATACGTCTGTGTTGTCGCATCACATCTGTTACGATTTTGGGCATCTCTGAGGGGATTTTTGATCCAAGGAACGACGGAGTCAAGGAAAGCTCTCACCTAACTGACTTCTCGGAGGGAGCAGGGCCCTCAAGTACTTAGAGTAGCCAGATCCTTTGTACATTTTCCCCTGCATAGTCTTACGAGTGGCCTTGTTATTTTCAATTTGAATGATTAATGAAGTATAGTCTTTTTGTCCACCAGCATCTCTGAGTGTTGTTGTTTCTCTTGCTGTGTCAGCTAAGCTATTTTGCTATCGTTATCGAGGCCTATTTTGGGAGCCTTTTGTGTTGTGCTCGTCCTCGGTCTAGGGTGTCGTTGCATATCGCGCTTAGTGGTATGCTCTGTCCAGTGAGTTGGACGAGCGTCCTCTTGGCTTAGAGGCAGTTTAAGACATTTTCCTTATTGAGATGGCAAGCATGCATGCACTCACGTGAACAATTAGATAGAAAAATAAAAATGACAATTTTATTAATGAAAACATGATACATGTACAAGCACCCTGAACCATGTATGCACACTTTACCTGGGCGCATTTGAGGATCATTTATAGTATTTCTTGATGTGGGTGGCATTCAAGGTCCGCGGACCAGTTTGCCGTCCTGAGAGCGCAACTTGTATGCCCAATTTTGGAGGATTGCTGAGACAATGAACGACCTTTTCCAATTTAGGGAGAGTTTGTTCTTGTGAGCAGTTTTATCCGTCACCTCTATACTTCGTAAGACTAAATCTCTGACCTCACATGAGTGAGATTTCACCCGCTTGTTGTAGTACCGAGCGATACACTGCTGGTAGGCCACTGTCCTTAAGTGTGCCACGTTGCGAATTTCCGTGAGTAGATCCAGGTGCTCCTTGAGCCGCTAGGAGTTGTTGACAAGGTCGAAGCATTCAATCTGAAGGTTAGGCAACCAATCTCGACGGGGACGATCGCTTCAACTAAATAACATAGACTAAAGGGCGTCTTCCGTGTTGATTCCTGCGACGTTGTCCGGTATGACTATAGTAAGGATGGTTACTCGTCAGCCTAGGAGTTCCTTGCATCTTTGAGCTTAGTCTTCAGCTCATGCAGCAATGTTCAATTGGTCACCTCGACGTGATCGTTTGCTTGTGGTTACGCCACGGACGTATGAACCAGTCTGATGTGTAAGCTCATGCAGTACTTGGTAAATCGCTTGCCAGTGAATTGAATTTTGTTGTCATCACTATGACCTCGAGAATTCCAAACCGGCAAACAATATTCTGATGGATGAAATTTGTTGTGTTTTACTCTGTTATGTATGCTAGGGGAGTGGTCTCGACCCACTTGGTAAAGTAGTCGACCCCAACAATAAGTAATTTTCTTTGCTCGGAGGCCAAGGGCATGGGCTCTTGGCCTCAAGGATGTCGAGCCCCCATTGTACGACCGACCACAAGAGCTACAGGCTCTGCTACTCTGTGTGTGGCTGGTAGCTCATGGATTCGTGAACTTGGCAACTCTCACATTTTTTGACAAAGTCCATGGCATCTTGCTTCATCGTGGGCCAAAACAAATTCTGCCGCATAGTTTTGAATGCGAGGTTCTTTCCTTCGACGTGCGAGCCACAGACGTCGAGGTGGATTTCGCCCAACGCGTATTTGGCTTCTTTGGGCGAGAGGCATTGTAGGGGTCGAGTATCCTCATCGGTACAACCTCCTAGTGATGATCGCGTATGAGCCAACTGTCTTTTTTACACGCTTGGCTTCCTCTGTGTTCTCTAGTAGTGTTCCGTTCGTCAGATACTTCCTGTACGCGGTCATCTAATTGTCGGCCTCGATTATTTGCAGCATCTCGCATTTGGGTCGTCAATGTTGGGTGCGGTCAGGACTTCCCGCATGCTCCTGGCATACTATTCCTGTCATGCCGTCGCGTTGGTCTTGGCTAACTGGTCGGTTTTCTAGTTCACTACCCTCGAGATATGCACAATCTCGAATTTTTCGAACGCCTAGCCCTGGGCCTGGCCCTTCGCCTTTGCTAAGTTTTTGGTGAGTTAGGGACTTGGTGCCTTGAAAGTTCCCTGGATCTGATTGACCACTAGCTCTGAATCGCTGTAAATGATTTGCACTTTTGACAAGCATTCCTTGGCTAATTTGAGCCATGCAAGGAAGGCCTCGTATTCCTCCACTTTATTGGTTGTTGGGAAACCGAGCGCTAGAGAGTATTTTATCTCCGATCTGTCTAGAGTTCCGAGTATGGCTCCGGCCCCACTACCTACCTGTGTGGACGATCTATCAATATAAAGGGCCCATACAAGAGCACTTGTGATGCTCGTACTTTTGACTTGGTCTGGGGCGTCGAGAGCACGAGTCGCCGCTTCGACCATGAAATTTGCGAGGGCTTGACCCTTCAGGGCTGGCTATGGTCGGAACTCCGCGTTGAACTCGTCCAACTCTATAGCCCACTTAACCAGTTGCCCGGCCATCTCTGGTTTCTACAGGATTACTTTCAAAAGTTGGTCAGTCAGTATGACGATCTGGTGCACTTGGAACTATGGCCATAGCTTTTGGGCAAAGTATACGAGGGCCAGAGCGATTATTTCGGCACGAGGGTAGCGGCACTCCAAATCTATTAGCACGTTGCTTACGCAATACATGGTAGATACAGGTCCTCGATCTCCAAATGAGAGGTCAGGAGTGGAGGGTTGGTGAGGTATTATTTCAGTTCTTAGAACATAGAAATTCGGTTGCCTTCATTCCTCTAAGGGTATTGAAGAACGGTAAATACTTCTCTGCTAACTTGGCCAGAAACCGTAAGAGGGCGGCTAGTCTCTCTATGAGCTTCAGGACCTCTTTCACGGATCGCGGAGGGATCATGTCAAGGATGGACCTTATTTTCTCTGGGTTCACTTCCATTCTGCGTTGGGATAATATGAAGCTCAGGAACTTTTCGAAGGTCACCTCGAACCGCACTTGGTCGGGTTGAGCTTTATTTTATGAGCTCGAAGCATTTCAAAGGTCTCTACCAGATTGCAGACGTCATCGTTGGTGATTTTGCTTTTGACGAGCATGTCGTCTACATAGGTCTCCACGTTCCTCCCGATCTTGGTTTCGAATATCTCATTTACCAACTGCTGATAGGTCGCGTTGGCCTTTTTTAGATCGAAGGGTATGACTTTATAGCAGTAGGTCCCTTGGTCGGTAATGAATGAGGTGTACTTCTCGTCATTTAAGCTCATCTTTATGTGGTTGTAGTCTGAATAGGTGTCCATGAATCGCAAGAGTTTGTATCCGGATGTGGAGTCCACCAGCTGATCAATTCTTGGAAGCAAAAAGTTGTCATTCGGCAGGCCTTATTCACATTGGTAAAGTAGACGTACAACCGCTACTTGCGGCTACTTTTCTTCACGAGGATGACGTTTAACAGCCAGTCTGAGTATTAGACCACATTTATGAATCCCACGTCGAGTAGCTTCTTCACTTCTTCTCTTATGGCTATCAACTTTTTGATTGAGTGGTTCCTACTCTTCTACCTGACGGGTTTGTGATCGGGATCGATATCTAACTTATGGACCATTACTCCAGTTTGTATCCTAGATATGTCCGCAGGAATCTATGCAAAGACATCAAAGTTTTGCCTGAGGAAGTCCACGAGCTGGTTGTGGATCGGTGTCGAAAGGGAACTGCCGATGTGCATGCATTTCTCTGGTTCACTGGGGTCCAAGGGGACTAGTTTCATTGTCTCGCCGGATTTGGCTTGTTGTAGCATGTATTTTTCGCGGAAGTCTAGATCCTCTGCTGGTCTGTTAGGGGCGGCGGGAGCAACCTGGGATAGGTAGCATTCTGTCTCATTATTTGGTCACCCAACGCCTATCCTATCTCTCATGGAGTCCAGAACTTCACTTTCAAGTGAGGATCGTTGTCACCGCTTCGAAGGTGGTCAGGAATAGTCGGCCCATGATTGCATTGCAGACTAGCGGCAGGTCGATGACGAGGAACGTATGCACCCGCGTGGCTGTACGCGGGTGAGTCCCCCTTGTGACCTCTAGTTAGACTTCTTCCTACAAGGGTATTGGTTCATTGTTAAGCCATACAGAGGGCTCTTGACTGCTCTCATCTGACTCTTTTTTAGTCCAAGTTTAAAAAAAGTATTAAGATATAGCAAATTGTGAGAACTTCCATTATCGATAAAAATTTATTTCAGCTAGTAGTCTAGCGTACCATCTGAAACGATGGTGGATACAACAAGAGGGTCAAAATGAGGGGAGGTTACATATGTCATGTCATTGTCACTAAAACTAATGACATCAGTCTTAACCCCTACCCTCACTCTCTTGTTGGTGGGTGTGGCCTCAGGTCGATCTTGACTACTGCTTTTAGCCGGCTTGCTAGAGATCATGCTAATGACGCCAGCAGCAACACGGTTCCTTGGTTGCTCTCCAGCTTCGTCGTTGGTAACCTCGGGGGCCGGCCCGGGCTTCACAGGAACCTTATGAGGTGTCCCCGGCAGACTAGGTCTTTAGTTTCATTCTGTAGTGGTCGGTAATCTCCGTGGTATGTCCCAGAAATCGATGAAAATGACAATACTTGATATGGTCTTTGACCTCTAGGTTTTTCGACGCTTTTGGCAACTTCAGGAATTTCTCATCCTGAATTTGCATCGAAATATCTGAGTGGGTGTCGTTCAGGGGTGTGAGGGCTAAGGGCCTGAACTCCCTTCAAACACTCGTCACAGACCGCAATTGCTTGCGAGGTTTCCAAGAGTGGCCACCGTATCCGTTTCTCTTCTTCCCCACGGTTGGACCTTCCGGTTGTTGGTCCACACGTTAGGGACGCTTTGCCTAGTTGGCCTCCTCGGCCGCAATATACGCTCGAGCGATAGCCTCAACTTCCCAAAAAGTCTAGGGACACTGATGAGCCAAGTGCTTGAAGAACTTTCCGGCTGCCAACATAGCGATGAAAGCACTCAGAGTCATCTCGTCGAAGAGTTGGGAGATTTAGCGAGCTTATGCAATGAAACAGTTGAGGAACCGCTTTAGACTCTCCTTAAGCTTCTAGCGGAGGCGGATAAGGTGCCGGGGCTACTTCTCTTCCCTTCAGCCAGAGGTGAACTGACATAGGAAGCAGTCGGCTAACTCGTCGAATGATCAGATGGAGTTGGATCGGCGGCCATGAAACCAGAGCATGGCGTCCCCTATGAGCATCAAGGGGAAGCACTGGCACATGACGGTCTCGCTTATTTTGTGGAAGGATAGTAATATTCGGAAGTAGTCCAAGTGATCCATTGGATCCATACTTCCGTCGTACGTGTCCAGTGTTGGCATCTTGAACTTGATGGGGAGTAGCTCCATTCGGATGTCCATGGCAAATGGTGACCTTCTTAGGTCGAGTGCCGGTTTCCCCCCTAAACACGTATTGCCATATCTTCTTCATCTTCTCCTCTATTCGGGGATGAACCCGCTCCTCTTACTATTGATGAAGTCTTGGTGTTCGGAGTTCTCTAGGGGGTCGTGCAGGTCGTGGTAAATGCTCGCACGGGGCGGCCGCATACTGCATGAGCCCTCCCCTCTGGTCATGGGCCTCTAGTCATTGTGGGAGTTGCGGGGATTCCACTGCTCCTAGCTTTCCTTCGGTGCTTTCCTGCTCGGGAGGCTCCGAGCTGTCATCTGGGCCCTACTGCCTGAGGCCGCCTATGCCTTGGCGTCGTCATCCCTAGTTGTTCTCACTGATGGGGCTCTCACCTCATGTCCCTTTCGTCTAGTGGTCGACGCTTGGTGTCCCATGGGAGAAGCTCCCGTCTATTGTCCGCTAGCCCGAGCGCACAGCACCTAAAGCATCTGCTTCATGTTGCCCACATCGACTGCTATCCACAGAGGGATCGTTGCCGTTGCCACAGAGGGGTCGTTGCCATTGTCGTGGCTGAATGTGTCCCTCGCTGGTGTACTAGCTTGCGCTCTGGTATTGACTATCTTCTAAGTAGGAGAGTGGATGTTATGACAAATGGTTACACTTTTTGTCATTCTTACAGACGGTGTCAATGATGCGCCCCTAGGTCCGGGTTCTCATGCAGATTAGGAAACTTTCAAATTCCTTATCTTGAATGGATCACGAATGAATCCGATCTCCACGTGCGTCAACTTAGGCTCTATTCGCCACAACTATGAATAAGAGGTTGAAGGACGGCGGGATATTCCCCTACCATAAACACTTTAATGTTCAGGTCAAAAATCTTTCCTAAGGGATGAAAATATGTAAGCGTGGAGGTAAACGTGATAAAAAATACACGGATGCCAGTATACAAGTGGTGCGTATGGTGTCCGAAGGTGGCTTGTGCTCCTCTCGTGCACTACCGAGAGTGGCTCACTAAGATCGTTGGATTGAGGCGACAATTTTGAGGGAGGAGAGCTAGTTCTTTCTCCTCGTTTGTTTGAATGCAAGGTGTTGGGATCGATCATAGATCTTAGGTCACCGATTAAGTTGTCAAGAATGGGGATCCTCTTCTCTACTGAGAGAGAAGGTACTTGTAAGCTCCGTGGAGGAGGCTCTTGGGTGCGGGAACCTCCAACAGGTGGTCTGCCTGGATTTGCTTACCACTGAGTTCTGACAGTGGCCAGCGGTATTAGTTGTCGCCTTGTGGTGGCGCGAGAACTGTCTCTGAACATGGTTGACATGGGGCCTGTTTGATTTTGTTGGGATTCGTCGAGCTGCTATTAGAACAGCGGGCGCCGTAACTTACCAGGGTAGACCCCATCTCCCATTGGCTGACATTCTCTGAGCCTGCATTTTCTACACTGCCAGTCTATAGTTGCTTTGGGAGAGATGCGGGTAAAGACGGTTGGGCAAGCGTCAGAGGTGCTTAGTGGGCCTTCCTCCAAATCTCTTGGACCACCATCGCCTGACTGGGCCCGCTCGCTAGTTGGGCCTATTTGTTGTTGGCTGGGCCTTGTTGGTTTTGACCTAGATCCGTACTGGACCCATTATAAAGATCAATTATGAAAAAGGTAATCAATTCTAGTAAATTATCTTTTTAACTCTTTAAATGGTAAGATAAATATATTATTTAATTAGGTTGGAAGAAGGTCAGTTCCTTAGTTACTTAAATCTTCTTTTCGTTTTCTTGTACTGTTCTATTTATTTAATATATTCCTGTCACTTATAAAAAAAAAAAAAACTATAATCATTAAATCTACCTTCAAATAAAATATGTCAATTTGCAGTTTCTTTATCACGTCATTTTTTCCCGAAAGAGTCGGGAAAATGAAAAATAAACACCACCGTTTGTGGTCGTCAGTCCTCACAATGCCCCAAATGCCATTTTCATCGCAAAATCCATTATTTATCGTACCCAGCGCACGTAATTATTTTGAAAGCTCATTTCAGCTTCTTAAAAGGTAAAATCCTTTTTTATATACATTGGCCAATTTAAACTTTGGGGGCAGGAGATTTCTTTAGAACATACTCAAAATAGATAATATGTTGAGTTTTTAGACACTTTAATTGGGTTGAACTCACACCGGAAGCGAGTTAGTTGTCGGAGTTTGGCTCGATAACTTGCCGATGGACAGAGTAGGACTGAACTCTATCATGCTAGTTTCTTGTTCTTGTTTGCCGAGCTTTTGTCATTCTAGTGGGGTGTGAAGAGCAGTGATTTATTTCTATTTGGTCAGCTTGGTATGCAGTCCGGATTTAAAGGGAATATCTGTACAGATTTTAATTTCTAACTTAACGAACTTTCAAAAGTAATAAATTAGTGTCAGTCGAACTCGGGCTTGATATATTCTTGAAGCTGACTCCATGCAGCTCATAATCAATATTCGAGTAGCTCCGTTTATTTATCACCTTGTAGATATGCACATTTTAGTTCCACTCCGTTGCTTAGTATTAATCCATGTACATGAAGTCAGGAGCAATGGGGTGACTGACAACATGAGGACCGAAGGCAAAGAAGCGAAAACTGCAGCGGTCAGCAGAGTTAGTGGCGGCAGCCGTGGTGGCGGTAGTCGTGGTGGAAGATTTGGTGGCTGTGGTTGTGGCAAAGGAAACAGTGCTCCGTTTGCCTGGGCCGGTGGAACAAGCCGCCCCTATCGCAAGCGCCACAGCAGATCAACTGCGAGCACTCGCACTGGTGTATGTCCACCTTTACTCTTTCTTAGTATTTTAGGAGCTATTATTATTCTCCTATTATTTTAGATTGTTAGGTTCATATATGGTTGGGACAATTAAATATATAGGAAAGACTTACTATTATTTTAGGTTAAAGTGTATCTTCACTTTTACACTTATTATTATAATATAACTGGTTGTGTGTCTATTAATTTTTACGTAAATTTATTAATATAAATTGATCGATGAAATATAATCAATTATCAAAAAATATATATATACTTTATTAGAAACCATTACACTCTTACAATCATCTCAAAACTGAATTTGTGAGAAACGGAAAGAGTAACAGGAAGATTTCAGAAGCATAAACAAAATGAAAATCAATCGTCAAAAGTAGGAGCAAGAATGAGACCCATCGAATCTTCTGAGGAGCCATGATCATCAGTTAACAGAGCGGCAAGATCTCCTGATTTCTCCCTGATTCCCAGTGAGGACTCCAACGGTACTGAGCTTAGCCATGGCCCTGCCAAACCGGGTGCCGAAATCAGTAGCGTTAGCCAGATTCTGGACGATGGCCTTGGTCTGCGAGTCCAGGGCCAGCTGCTGGTCGATCTGAAGCACACCCCTCCGAGCCACTATCTGCTTGTAGAAGGAGTTGTCGACGGTGTTCACGCTTCTCGGGTTCTGGTCGAGGGCGATGGGGCTGTCCGTCGGCGAGTTCAACGGGCACGTTTTCCTCAACGACGCGAGCAGTGATGGGCTCATGCTCTGATCGGCTCTGCCGGTGTTCTGGAAATCGTAGAGGCGGTCGGTGACGAAGGAACAGTGCGTCACTCCGACCGTGTGGCCCCCTACATTTGCACCAATTAAGTTCAGATACGTGGAGATCATCAGTTCGAGACCATGAAAAGCTTGAAGGAGTTTAAGTTACCTAGAAGAAGAACCATTTCCTCTGCGGTAAACCCTTTGTTATTAAACAGCTGCACTGCGTCAGAAACTGGTATTGTTGGTCCGGGGAGGTTCACGTCGCTTGCTCGTGAAATGAGACCGTCTCTCCTCCCTGTTTGAACTTGATACCATCTTCCTCCGGCCTGCACTCAATCGTTCCGACCAATTATTCATCGTACCGATCAACTATTCCGTCTCCATCGTACCCAAAAGCTTAGATTGTCGACTAAATGTTAAAGATACAATGGTTTTATACTCTTTTGGCACAATCCCCCTCATCCGGTTTCCTTTTGAATCAAAATGTAGGTTAAATGCAGATTAACTTGGTATTATGTATAAAGAAATAATGATAAAAATTGGAAATTTCATAAGCTAACCTGTGATAAATTAACCAATAAGGTTATGATAACACATCAAGAAAGCAAAAGACTCAAAAGTTGTAGACTTCAGGTGATGGCTTAACAATCAATGTCATGTGCTTTGAAATTTGATTATAAAAGATTAAAGGTCTACAGAATTGAACATGTGATCACTTAATTGATATAATTCTGATACTATAATAATAAGAGATCAATAGACTCGAAAGTATAAGCTTGAAGAGCAAAAATAGCTGCCGTACCAAGAAAACGGTAACTCTAGTGGCTATAACTATAATATCTGCACAGGAAACAACTCCAGGGCAAAGCTTCTCCAAGACGGCCTTCACTGAGTCGATGATTTCGAAGCCGCGAACACTGCCATTGGCACCGGCGGTCTTCTCGCTATTCGGGCCATCCAGCAAGAGGGAGGCCTCGCATCCCTGGTTAAAGACAATCAAGTCACGGTGTTAACGTTTGAACGAGAGGGTTACGTATCACAAAAGAGTGCAGCGGCTATGTCTCATTCTGTGGCTATTCCATGAAAAATCTATTAGGCCAATTGTAATGTAAAAAAACATTATTCAAAGAAACTTCCTTTTGTTAAAAAAAATCTGTAACTGCTGAATTTATATTCGTCAAGGGCTCTCGAGGTGCCACCCAAGTTCGTGGCCTTCACCTAACCGTATGGTCATTGATCTCACAAAAATAAAAAACTTACGCGGACGAAGCAGTCGTGGAACTGCATGCGAAGGAACGCAGCGACGAGGGTGTGATCCTTCCTAAACTTTGCCCTGACGGCATTGTAGATGACTTGCTCAACGTTTTTCCTGCCACATTTTCCTTTGTAGAAGCCCTGTTGGAGGGCACCGTGGCCCTGCGCAAAGAGAGTCATCAGGATGAGGACAATGGCCAGCGCCCCTTTTGATGATGACCCATTTGCCCCTGCCATTTTAATTAATTCTTTGTGATTGAACAGGTTTTAGGCAGTGAGAGACGTCGGAGATTTTGGGTATGTATTTATAGGGAAGAAAGTCAATGGGGAGTACGGAGGAGTTGCTTGAATGTTTTGAGTTTGTTTTATGCTCTGCACGATCAATTTAAATATTTTACCGAGTTTTAGTCTTGGATTACAGGCATTTGACTAAACCATGGGGCCTTTTTTTTTTTTTTTTTTTTTTTTAATTTATTATTTTTTATTTTTTGACAATTCGTCTAATGCGTACCTAAAATCTGAATAGTTATACGAGTGAGTCGGACCAGACCTTCAAACTTTTTAATTTAGATATTATACACTATACCATTTAATAAGAATGACTCACTTCCTGATATTTTATTTAATATTTAAATCAAAATTTTTTTTATAAAAATAAAAAATAATGAGAAATTGGGGATAAGTGAATATGAGATAATATAAATATTGGAGGGATTGGCTACACTTTAATATTGGATAAAAATTTCTTTTATTGAGAAACAAAAGTTTAGTAAAGCTGGTACTCTATATTTGAGTTTTCTTTTTGGAATTCGAGGTTGCTTTGATTGAGAGAATGATATGTATTTATAGTCATACTATCAATCAATACATTATTCTAAAATTGATATAACAGTACATTATTTGAGGTATCGCCTTAGTTGAAAATTGAACGAATCAGTCGTTACTTTAGTTTGTAATTGTCTGAGGTTTAATGTTTGTCATTTAATGACTATAACTACTTATTTTATGTACCTATTTATCCATTAATTCATATAATTATTTATCAAAATTTAATTCTTAGTTTTTTTTTTATCGAACCATCCGGTGCATAGGTTTTTTTTTCTAATTTTAACAATTTGTCCATTCAGATATTTGTCAAGTTGGGTGTTAGCTAAGATTCCTAATCCTCATCTGGCCCAAGTCAAATAATTTGGCCATTTTATATTTCTCAACAAACTTGCGATCTGAGGGCTTAATGAACGTATCAAAATTCCTAATCCTCGGTATTTTTTGATCGGCAATATCAAAATCGGGAAGGGAACATGATTTCATGGAAAAATTCTGTTAATAGAGAAGAGAATCGAAGTTACCTAGATGTTTCTGTGGCTGATGCCGTTGTATAGTGTTGAATCACTGTCGGGTGAAGGAAAATTAGGGCGGCAGAGGAAAAGGGGAAGGGAATAGGAATAGGAATAGGAAGAAGGAAGAAAAGGGAAGGGAAAGAAAAGGAAAAAGGAAAAGGTGAAGGGAAAGAAAAAAAGGGGGAAAAGCATCGGGAAGGAACAATAAATGAGAGAGAGGGATTCTAATATATATATATATATATATATGTATGTATGTATATATATATATATGTATGTATGTATGTATTTTTATAAGTTGTTTATATGTTATATTAATTAATTGTTAAAATGTATATTTATGTTAACTAACTTTGAACAATAATAAAATTTGTCGGATTGTGTTTGATTATAGTACGATTGGGTACATTTTGATATTTGATGATCGTATGAATAAATTTAGTAAAAATTAAAGTATCAATAATAATAAGCTATATTGACATGTAGATAGTTGTTGGAATATTAATGGAGTCGGGCTAATCTTAGTCTAGTATTGAAACTTGATAGTAAGCAGTGGCAGAAGGAAGCTCTAGAGAGAGGGAGAGAATTCTGGCTAATCTTTGTGCCGTGGCGATTCCTTTTCTCCGGCCAAACCGTTAGAAAACTAGATTTTTTAAACCACTTTTCTTTTTCCTCTCGATCACAACCCTCATTTTCTCTCTTCTGTTTCTCTCATTTTCTAAAAAATTAGCCTTCGTCTCTTTCTACACTGTTACTTGATGAAATCGCAGAGAGAAAGTCAGTGAGAAAGGGTTTTTGGAAGCACATTGCTGTCATCGTTGTTTGTCGTCGAAAAAGTGAGGAAAATCAGGCAACTAATTTTGTAACTTTTCCTCTTTATATTAATGTCGATTTTTTATTTTTGTGTCAAAATTGTGAAAAAATTAGTTGCATATGGGTGAAATTTGAGAATTTTGGAAAAAATAGTGTTTCGCTTTTGGGATGAAAGAAACGAAAAATGCATGGGTTTCACAATCCTTATTTTCAAAGGAAAATAATAATAATAATAATAATAATAATAATAATAATAATAATAATAATAATAATAATAATAATAATAATAATAATAATAATAATAATAATAATAGTTAGGATTTTCCTACTCTACTGTGACAATTGATGGGTAGATGCAGAGCAGAGGTTAATGCTCTGTTTGGGTCATAGAATTGTGTTGATGAAAACAACGTGGAAGAAGGCATACGTTTACAAAAGTTTATGTAAATTTGTATTGGTATGTATGCTTGTACGTATATTATTGTGTAAACTTGGCATGGTTGCCAGTATAAATGTGTTTGCATATGTTGTGGGTGCTTTATATGTATGTACGTACAGGAAAAAGGTAAGTATGATAAAAAGTGTGATATATATATATATATATGTGTGTGTGTGTGTGTGTGTCATTATATGTGTATATATATTTGTATGCTGATAGATACAAATGGTAGTGAATGAGTGTGTATAGAGACAGTATGTGTATATTGACAGTGTTAAGTAAATATATGTGTGTAGTTTGGAAACCAATTGTTTACGGATTGATATGTAAATGTATGTGTATAATAGATATAAATTTATAAGGTTGACAATGTATGTATAATTGAATCAGATTGATAATAATATATTTTGTATGGATGTAACAATTGAGATTTAAACTTTGGCCCTAGTATAGGTAATTCTGTAGAAGACTTAGGTGTTCATTATATTTTTCTCTATATTTATAAATCTTTTGCTTATCTTTTGAATGTGTGAGTATATTCTTGACACTTTATCACTAAATTGAAGAAAGTGTATAAAAAACTAACATATCTAGTCGAATAAGAGGTTACGACACCTTAATATAGTCTATATTTTTTCGATATTAATTTCATATTTGGCGGTTGAGGTTGATTTATTTTGAGATAAGATTCTTATAAATTTGTGACCATCGTAGAAATGATATTAAAGATATCATTAATGAGAGATATCATAGATAATATGAGTATATTACGGAGATAGTTTCTGAGAGAATTGTAAGGGTGGTGAGAATATTATGAATCTCAGGTGACCTTCTGATACTTACCCAACTGTTGGGAGTATAAATACATGGCCTTTAGTCACAATGGTGGAATAAGATGCATATGGTGTTTGATATTTCTTATGATTATGACTTTATATTAAGTTGAATTTATCAAAAATCTAATAGAGGATATTAATATCATAGATACTTTGAGACATCATTGCTTTGATTGGGTTTGTGAGATCCTATGGATGTCCTCTGGGGTATCATAGTTCAGTTGACATTATATTTATTTATTTATTATTTATTTATACTACTATTAAGTAATTTCATTGATTATATTATTTATTGATTATCCATGGATGATTAATTGTTTTTATATGTTGTGTATTATTGGAGCTTATTATTTGACAATGAGTTTCCTAGATACTTTGATATTTTTATTATTTTTGATATTGGTTAGAGTTACTTCTTAAGCATTTGACTCACTATTGTTATTTCTCTTTTCTAGAATAGTATAATTAGAGGAGGATAACTCTAGAGTTGAAGCGATATAAATTATGATACCTAGTTGGAAAGAATGTTTATTTTATATTGTATAGATACATTTTGATAATTTATTTCATTTTGTTGGGGTTTTGAGGTTATATTTTTTTCCTCAAATTTTTTAATTTATGAGGATATTTACATTATAATGGTTATATTTTTATCATTTGTGGACAGGTTATAATATAAATTTAAGACTAATGGTTTTTTGTTTTTTTTTGCATGATTGGATTAAGTCGATGGTTGTGGATTGGGTTTGGATTATCATATCGTATTTCATTGGATTAGATTGATTTTATACTAGACCATATCCAACGATACATTTTAATTATAATTTATCATTTGTACTTGACAAAAGTTCAAAGCTATATAAAATGTACCTATGAATATAAATACAAGTGTGATGATGATACATATTTTAAGATAAATAAGAATTTCAAAAAATTACTTATAGTCATTTTATTAAAACAAATTGCATGATGATATCATATCAAAGATTGTGATGGGTATTGATACCAATGATAAAATGAGAAAGCCCATTTTTAAAGTTTGGCGCATATATCAGAGAAGCCCAAGAAGTTGCATTGGCCGAATCAAAGGATCCATCCAAAGATCAACTAAAATTGAAGATAACGGTCGAATGATTTTTCTCTATCTCATCTCAACGGCCTTAGACAGTTGAAACTGAAATATGGATAAAATTCTATCCATTTAACGGTTTCTTAGATGATTTTTTGGGTAGTTGACGAAAATAGTAAACGGCTCCATAATAACTATAAAAAGACCCTCTATACAACAGGGCAGGAGAGAATTCTCTGGCATACAAAGGCAGATACTAATTTGAGTATCAAAAGATAAACCATGGACTAGTCCCGCCAATTCTTTAACTGTATTATTGTGTTGCGCATGATTCAGATTTGAGTATACGGAGACCAGACCCGCTTCAAACAACATTTAGATCCTTAATTCGTTCAACAATCAAGATCCAAAAATGCAATATTAACACCGTATGTGGGAATCAACTAAAAGTCTGATTCACGCACTTTCAATAATTTCAGTATGGTGAACACTCGAATACAAGTTAGTGTCCCAGTTAAAGATGCCATTTCATGTGGTAATTACCCTCCTATGGGCAATGGGATGGACGACCATCATGATCCGTGTGTACGAGTGCTTGCAATAAGGATGGATGACATCTCAAAAACCGTTCAGACTATTTGCTCATGATGGACGAGTGGCCAACGGGGATGCTGTCCTCAATTTCTCAGACCTCTACGTCCAAGAGAAGGAATAGGGAAAGAAAGCACCCCTCAAAATAGATTTGCCAGCACAACGAGCCCGAGGTTCAGGTTGCATCGAGCAACAAAGTTCCATCGCGACTCGAAGATCACTTAAGTTTCAGTGTTCAGAAGGATAGCCCAGAGAGGCAAAATCCTTGATATTCGTGGGAGCCCACATGTCAGGTAGGGCCTTCTCGTAGTAAGTTCCCTCCCAAGGGTCATAGCCGTCCAGCTTTACAGATTGCACAGAACCCTTATGAGTTGAGAGATTATCTCAACAAAAAGAGGATAACGGCTCCTTCCCAGATGGATGACAAATTTGAAAAGATTTGGTAGCGTATTTTTGGAGAAGATACTAGAGGAGGAACTGCTTACCAACGTAGATCACCATTTACAATGGAGATCAGGACGAGGTCACTTCCTCACAAATTTAAAATGCCAAATCTTGATGTTTACGATGGAAGTACTGATCCTATTGAACATTTGGATCACTTCCGGATACACCTAAGCCTCTAAGGTTTAGATAAAGCGACGATATGTCAATGTTTTCCTTTGACACTGAAAGGTGATGCAAGGATCAGGTTTTATGGATTATCAACAAACTTAATTCGATCTTTTGGTGAGTTGACAGATAATTTTTTCTCCCAATTTGCTTCCAATTGGAGAGTAAAGAAGTAATTATGGCACCTTATTCGTGTAAAGTAAGGGTCCAGTGAGAGTTTGAAAAGTTTTTTTTTTATCGATTTATTACAGAAGTTAGACAGATTTTGAAACTTACAGATAGAGTTAGACAGAAGTTAGAACTGCTTACTACATTTTTGTTTGCTTTTGAAGGAGGCAGCTTTTTCAAACACCTCGTACACAATGAGCCTTAGATCTTCAAGGAGGTTGAGACTATAACTCAGGCGTATATAGCGGCTGAAGAAGCCAATGAAATCAAGAAGCCCAACCGAGAAGAAAGTACCCACCCGAGGGCGATGGAAGGAAAAAGGAAAAATGGGGACCGTTAGGGTCCCCAAGGGCCAAGAAAGCTGTAGAAGTCCGATCAAGTTGCTCAAAAGGAGTTCAAGCCTTTAAACTTGACTCCTTTGAATGACTCACGCACCAACATCTTAATACAAAAATTTTTCAAATGGCCAAAAGTATTGAAGAATCCTAATGGAGATGTCTAATCGAAATATTGTCACTACCATTGGTGCGGAGGGCACGATACTGAAGATTGCCAGACGCTACAGAAGGAGATTGAAGAGTTGATTCGGAAAGGTCACCCCAATCACTTCTTGCGGAAATCTTGAAAGACTTCTAGTTCAGCAAATGATGGTGAGGCCGATACGCCAAGTAATAGAGTGGCAATTGGAGTCATGAGTATGATATCAGCACGACCAACCAAGGGTAACACTGGAGAAAGTTTCATAATAGTCGCTGCCAACAAGAAGCCAAGGGTAGAAAATAGGGAGGAAGTTATTAGTTTTAGTACTGAGGATATGACTCATATAAGTTCCTCGCATTCTAACCCCTTGGTTATATTAGCACTCGTTTCTGATGGCATTGTAGATTAACAGTTAAAATGAGTGATCATTGATAATGAAAGTTCATGCAATTTACTTTTTTTTGATACTTATTTTAAATTAGGACTTAAAAGAAGTTAAATGTAAGCAACTGAATGACCACTTTATAAACTCGACAATGAGCCTGTACTAGTTGAGAAAGTCATACAAGTTGAAGTCACTCTGGGGACTTACCTAAAGATTGCTTCCAATACTTTTTCGTTTTTAGTAGTGAACCTCTGATTGGTCTATAATGCAATCCTCGAACGTCCTTATTTGACTACCATCAAAACTATAACTTTCATTCCACATTTGAAGATAAAATTTTTGACACCATTTGAAATTAGAAAAATCCTGGAAGATCAAGTGGTCAGACGGACATATTATCTATCTCAAGTTATACAGACACCTCTTCCCCAACTTGTCAAAGACCTTGATTTTCATGATGAGATAACGTTGTAACAAGCTCAGTCTGTGGAATCAACTGACAGAATCCCTCTAGATCTCAACGATCCTGAAAAATATATTCAGATAGGAAGTTCTTTACCGAAGCCATTTTGAGACGAACTTTCAGTTTTCTCCAACAAAATTTGGGCGTTTTTACTTGGACACCAAGTGATATGTTAGAGATACTGATCGGAGTAATGGTCCATAAATTGGGGCTAGATATCAATCACAAGCCCGTTCGATAAAAGTGACAAAACTATTCGGTTGAGAAATTAATAGCCGTTTGAGAGGAGGTAAAGAAACTTCTAGATGTTGGATTCATTAGAGAAGTTCAATATCCAAATTGGCTATCCAATATTGTTATGGTCAAAAAGAGTAACGAAAAGTAAAGGATGTGTGTTAATTTCATAGATATCAATAAAGCATGTCCGAAGGATAACTTCCCACTACCGAGGATTGACTTGCTTGTAGATTTAACGTTCAGATATGAGCTTTTAAGTTTTATGGATGCATACTCAAGTTATAATCAAATTCAGATGAGCCCAAAGGACGATGAGCACACATTCTTCATGATAGATCAAAGGGCATACTGTTACAAAATTATATCATTCGGATTGAAGAATGTTGGTGCTACTTACCAATGGCTTATCAATAAGATATTTGAAGCCCAAATCGGATGGAATGTGGAGGTCTATGTGGATGATATGCTCGTCAAAATCAAAGTGATCGACCACCATGTTTAAGATCTTAAAGAGACGTTCAACATCCTTAGGGAATACCTGATGAAACTCAATCCTATAAAATGTACATTCAGAATGGCCTTTGAAAAATTTTTGGGTTACATTGTTTTCTATCGAGAGATCGAAGCAAATCCTAAAAAGATACGTGTCGTCATTAACATGAATTCACCTCAGACTGTGAAAGAGGTCCAGAAGCTGACTGGAAGAATAGCAGTGTTTTCTCAGTTCTTGGCAAAATTAACCGAGAAATATTTGCCCTTTTTTAAGGCTTTGAGGAAAATTAAGACTAACAATTTCCAATAAACAGCCGTTTGTGAAATAGCCTTCAGAGACCTTAAAGAGTATCACTCCAACCCTCCTCTTCTGATTTTTCCATAAGAAGGCAAGGAGTTGTGTTTGTATCTGGCTATCTCTAACAAAGCTTTGAACTTGATCTTGATTCGACAACAGTGCAACAGGCAACGACTTGTGTACCATGTCAGCAAGATCTTGACTGATGTAGAGAGGATGCTCTAACGCTTGTATATTCCGCTTGGAAATTGAGACTTTATTTTCAAGCGCATAAAATCATAGTCTTGACAGACCGACCTCTAAGAGCAATATTATAGAAGCTGAATATGTCAGGACAATTAGTTAAGTGTCCCATTGAGTTAGGTGAATTTGACATAGAGTTTCGTTTAAGGCCTGCTTTAAAAGGTTAGGCCTTGGCGAATTTTATTGTTAAAACATCAACCCTAACTTCGGACACATTAGACCCTTATAAGAATGATGAACTGCTTAACCCTCAAGTTTAGATTTTGCATGTGGACGGCTCCTCAATGAAAGGTAGTTGTGGTGTTGGCATTGTCTTGAGAATACCTGAAGGATCAGAGATTAAATATTCAATGATTCTCGAGTTTTCAACAACTAACAACGTTGTGGAATATAAAGCACCACTTGTAGGACTTCGGTTGGCAAAAGAATGTTCAGTTAAGAACTTAATTATTTATAGCGACTCAGAGTTGGTTGTTAACCAAGTCCAGAAAAATTTTAAAGTGAGCCACCCACAATTTTTCAAGTACCTCTCAAAGGTCCAAAATTTTACTTCGGCCTTTGTGAATGTGAAAATAGTCCATATTCCGAAAAAAGAAAATGGTAAGGCCGACTTGTTAGCAAGGGCAGTAGCATTTGGAGAGCCTAAATAATGTCTGATGAATGCGTGAGGTCCTCGAAAATCCTAGTATAGACAATCCTGAACCCGAAGTTATGAAGATATCTAATGCAGATAATTAGATGACTCCCCATTTAAGATATCTGTTTAATGGAATATTGTCGGAAGATTTAAATGAGGTCAAGAACGTGAAAAAGATGGCAGGTTGATTATGGGTTTTCTGTTCCATACTTGCAGTGCCTTACACCAGAGAAGGCTGATTATGCTCTCGGAGAAGTACACCTTAGTATTTGTGGATCCCCTATTGGGGATAAAAATCTTACTTTTAAGCGGATTAGGTAAGGATATTATTAGCTAACCATGAAGTACGATACTATGGATTTCATATGGAAGTGTGAAATTACCAAATCCATGGGAACCTTACCCACCAGCCTTACACAAAATTTTGAGCTTTGCAATCACTTTGGCCATTTACACAATGGGGGCTTGATATCCTCGAATCATTGCCTATAGCTACTGGGCTGAGAAAGTTCATAATTGTCGAGTTCGATTATTTCACAAAGTAGATCAATGCCACACAATTAGCTTGGATAACCGAGCAGACTGCCACAGTATTCGTCCGTCAAAGTATTGTATGTAGGTTTGGTATTTCAGAATGTATAGTAACTGATAATGAGATTCAATTTACTGGTAAACGTTTTACAAATTATTGTGCAAATCTAAGGATGAGGTTGGTCCATACATCAGTTACATACCGGCAATGTAACAGATAAGTGAAAGTTACCAACTGCACGATATTACATGGATTGAAGATAAAGTTAGAGTATATTGGGACCTCATGGGTAGATGAACTGCCATCGATTTGATAGTCTTATAGAACAACACTAAGAGAATCGACTAAAGTGATGCCCTTTAGCCTATATTACGGGGTTAAGGCAGTTATTCCAGTAAATGTCAGACTGCCCAATTTTCGGGTTAAAAGTTTCAACCCAAATGACAATTCACAAAGGTTTTGGGAGAATCTTGATATACTTGAGGAAGCTCGAGACATGACAGGATTGCAAACAACGGTGTATTAGTAGAAAATTTTTAGATACTACAATAGGAAAGTGAAAGCACGTCAATTTAACCTAGGGAATTTAGTAATGCGAAGTATTGAGACCAAAGGTAAAAATATCGATCGGAATAAACTTTTCCTAAATTAGGATGGGTCGTTTTTGGTCTCGACTATCCTTCGAAATGGGGCGTACAAATTATGTACCCAAGAAGGCAAACTTGTCTCTCGGACATGGAATACTTCTCATCTCAAAAGTATTATCAATAAAAATATGAACAGTCAGGTAAGGTTGGATGTATCATTTGATTTGCTTGTATCACATTTTATTAATAAAATAAGTTCTTTTTACTTAATTATTTATTTTGCATTCATTTGAATATTTGCATGTTATTTCATAAAATTATATGGCTTAAGCTGTCCCTAAATTAAGTGAAATTATCCCTTTTCACTTGTTCCTAAAGCTATCCTAGAACAGCGAGGAAAATTCTGTAAGACCGAGTGGCTCATTCGAAGTCAAACTCTAAAACTTTGCAAGAACACCTAGCAACCCATAAGAAATTGAGTCTTAAATATTAGGGGATTTAAATGGTATGAGTGCAGAGATCTTAGAGGAAGCATCATCGTCCAACCATGATCGTTGGGTTCGGACATCTCGCTCGTAAGGAATAGAACATCTTTATGATGTGTCCAAAAAAGGAACCTAACCTACGAGGAATCTAGAGAAAGAGAAAGAGAAATTGAACTAAAAGAATGTATTTTATTCATATAATGAATATACATTTTTTTTAAAAAATTTAAGTCCTGAAAGATGCTGGCTCAGAAGGATCAAGAGTTTCATTCTCTTCCAGACCGGCCAATCGATCTGCTTTACATTCGACACTAGCATTCCTCAGATGAAACAGAGAAAGAGGAAACTTTGGAATTAATATGTGAATTATACGTCGACAAAGTCCAATGTCGTTCCAGTACTTTCACTCAAATGCAGATCTGATATCCTTGGCCTTTATTGAGGTCCTAAACTTGTCCTCTAAATGAAGGTATCTGTTTTGAAGTGAGGCATGCTGCTATTGCTGGATCATCAGCGACTCCTCAAGCAAAGAAATTATATTCTTGGCTTCAGCAAGCTCATGCTCTAGACGATTGGCACGATCTTCTAAGGCTTAAAAGGTGTCCAGGTCTACGCAAGATTGGGTGGTTTCATTAATAGTTAGAGTAAATCGGCCAACCAACTCACGCAGCTATAAGAAAAAAGCAAGTCAGTAGGGCATTGATTAAAGTGAAGGAATCTGAAATAATACTAAGGAAAAGTACCTTAGAAAAGGGAGAGCTCCTTGGTAATCCTTCCTCTTTGTGGGTATCGAACTCCAAACATCCCGTAGTTTGAGCTATGTTCACCTTAGCAGCCACTTCCTCAGCCTCAGAAGATTTAAGAATGGCTGGGGATTCATGAGTTTCTACCATGACCTCGAAGTCATGAGTTGCTTCACGAACGTCTGAAACTAGAGGCTCAGCTGTTTCAAAATAATCCTCGGCCCCAATTTCCACTGGAGCATCAAATGAAGCCTCTGTCATCCCCAAAATGTCCTCGGCTATGGTCTTCTGAAGGGTCTCGGATTAAATTATCCCTCTCTTCATATACTTGGACTGCGAGACAAGGGAGCTCAAAACTGGGTACTTCAATTACCCTTATTTCTTCCTTAACATCAACATGCTCGGCCGGCGCTTTAACTATATCCTTGGTCAGATTTTCAATAATTATATCTGAGACCTTTCAAAGAAGGGTGGTCAATAGGTCAGACATGGGCTCCTCAAAAGATGTAAGAACAACAAGTGGCCCTACATTTACATCCTCAGTTAAAAAAGAATGAGCAATAGACTCGCTAAGTGTTGAGGGTCCGACCAGCCCAGCGCTTTGGATTAAGACCATTTCAGTAGATATCTTCTTCTTCACCAATTGTTCGATGATGGCTTCGTCATCATCAGAGGAGGAAGTCTCAACTCAAGTCTCTGACTGTTTTGAAGTCTCCGTCCGACGACTTTTCTTTACCCTATCGGATGGCTCTCCTATCTTCAGTGGCTTTTCTTTCCTCTTCAATTTTTTTTTCTTGGCCAGTGAAGAGATAGAAATTTTCAAACCATCAAGCTGAGGATCCCACTTTGCCTTTTCAAATGCCTCACTCCTCAACTATCGGTTCTTTTTATTTTTGTTAAACGATCCGAGGTTGACCTGAACTAAATCAGTGAATTCCTTCACTGCTTCTTTTTCTTACTTTGTAGTATCAGCATGGAGACCTGATGCTTCATTTTTCCATTCATTTGAAATTCTCCACTCGGGAGGAACAGCAAAGTAAAAATATTTGTTCTTTCACCATTGGTGGAGTCAGGATTCCCACCACTAATGTCAAAATCGATGCGAGTGGAGATAATAATCCAATCCTACCCGTGTATAAACCTCAAAATTACCTTAATGACCACACTATCAAAAACTTGGTTATAACAGCGTGCAAAGACACAGATAGAGATCAAATATCTTACAGCATTTAAATTGTAATCTGCAACTTGGACTTCCAAGGCCTTCATTATCTGATAAAGTTTCAGCGCCATAGGGTATCAAAGACCTCCTATCAAATGAGTTTCGTACACGGTGACGAATCCATCTAGAAGAGAACACACTCTATTATCTGCACCAAGTAGCAGAAAAGCTTTTGAGCTTAGAATTTTATACTTGGCACGAATGGCCTCTACATTTTCTTGAGAAAGAGTAGAGGGGATATCCTTAACTTTAGGAGCCATTGTAAAAAAATCTAGGAAGAAGAAGATGAAGTTGAAAATGGAAGTTTATGTGAGAAAGGCAAACGCAATCGAAACTAATCCTAACAAATGAGGGATTAATTTGAAACGTTAGACGAATCCAAAAGACATGCCTCATCATGGCCAGGGCACGTATCAGGCCTTCACCGGACGTGGATTAATAATGGCTGCTACATTTTCAAGGCATGTCTGTCGCATCTAATGCCTGAGTTGACGACACATGTTAGCAACTCGGATAAAAAGAATGTCCTTGGATAATTTTCTTCAGTCGTCGGACTAAAGTCATGTTCTCAGACATATTTTAGTCATGCTGCTGGATTCAAGTAATGTCCTCAAACAGTTGAAGGCTTATTTCTGAAAAAGAAAACATACCATCGGACAGTTGCAGTTATTCCTCGGGTAAAAAGATCACTACTCAATGTAAGAATGCAAGTCCAAACAAGACCTTGCCTTTGGAATTTATCTTAAAAGGTTGAGTTTCAGACCTTCTGACATGGGGGCTAGTGACGGGTATTGAAACCAATTACCAAATGAGAAAACCCATTTTCAAAGTTTGGCCGATATATTAGAGAAGTCTAAGAAACTGAATTGGTTCAATCAAAGGATCTGTTCGAGGATAAGCTGAAACTGAAGATAACAGTCAAGTGATTTTTCTCTATCAATGACCTTAGACAATTGAAATTGAAATATGGATAAAATTATGTACATTCAACGGTTTCCTAGACGATTTCTTGGACAATTGAAGGAAAGAGTCAACTGCTCTATAATAATTATAAAAAGACCCTCTATCCAGTAAGGCAGGAGAGGATTTTCTGGCATACAAAAAGATTTCTCTTTCTCTCTAAAATGCTTCAAGAAAAGCGCAAGCTCCCACATTTAAAATTCATCTAATTTTCAATTAGCATCCTCTAATTTCTTCATTACAAAGGTAAATACTGATTTGAGAGTCGGAAGATATACGAGAGAGTTACGCCAATCCTTTGACCGTGCAATTGTGTTGTACAGGATTCAGATTTGAGTATATGGACACCGGACCCATTTTATACAGTATTTGGATTCCTAATCCGTTCAATAATCAGGATTCGAGGACACAACATATTCAATTTATTAAAAAAGTTTAACTATGAAATGGAAATACAAAGATAAATGTATACTATCATCACGGTTAGTTAAGATAAGCTATAACAATTGCTACTAATATAATTAATTTAACATTAAAAAAGGCAAACAAGTTGATTCAACCTTACTCTATATCGGACGCCCCCAAACCCTACTCTATTTTCACTTGATATTATTCTTATACTTGTCACTATTGATTTGAATATTCACTAGATTTCTTCATAGGGCAATTTAAGGGTAATTTTGGCTGCTCATGTATGTATATATATATAATAGATTTATTTTTATAATATTAACAATATTAGTGTTTAACTCTATAATAAAGGTAAAAAAATTATTATATAGATAATTTTTTAACTTTAAATTTTATTTGTTTATTTTTCTTTTATCTAACGGATAAAGTAGAGACATATTAAATATATCTTTCTAATAAGATATGTAAGGCTCAAGTATTTTGATTAATACTAATCTTAGATATTAAACTAATATAATTAAAATTAAGATTAAAAAATATAAAAAATTAGGTCAGAAGTTAAAATTAGATAGAATTAAATAAAGAGGATCAGCGCCTAATGGAAATCTGATCCGCACCTGAACGTCTAAACCCATGAAGTCATTGCCTGAGAGATGTCTAACCGGCGCTCGAGCAGTCATTGTCTGTAGCAACGCGTAGGAGATATGCTCGCGTTGACTCGAATGCAGTGAACCTGTCGAATAAGATTTAATCTCAGCTGTCTAATTGATTTAAAAATCGGACGGCTAATATTATATCTCACACAATAAATGTGTAGGCCGTCCGATTTCGATCAGATGGCCCACGTTGGGTGAATGGCGTCGGACACCCCCTGAATCCGGCCGGCCGGGGGAGAGAGAGAGAGAGAGGAGAGAACATAGGGTAGGTGAGATTTAGGGATATTATTATTATTATTATTATTATTATTATTATTATTATTATTATTATTTATTTAGACAATTTAAAAATTTGCTGAGTTTAAAATTTTGAGTCTAAATACTAATTTCATGCCCACTAATTCTAATATTTATTTATCATATTAAATATTTATTATCATTATTTTACTTAATTTCTAAAATAAATAATATTTATCAAAAAATTTATATTTAAAAAATAATTAGTTCATAAACATATGAGATGTTACACTTAATCTATATACACTGGCAAATTCTATTATCAATCAAACCGAATAAATTTGCATAAGAAAATATTATCCAAAATAAAAAAAATATCGTAATATTTATATTGACAGAAAAAAACTACATTTTTTAATCACTTAATCTAATCTCTGATGATTTAATTAATATATAATTTAAGGTTTAATTTAACTTTTTTTTATTATAATATTTTAATTAATATTAGATGATTAATTTTTTTAAAAAGTAAATAGTATTTAAAAAAATAATATATTTATTTATTTAATATAAAAATAGCCGTTATTTTAAAAAATTACATTAATTATTATTCTAGAGGAATCGGCGCCGAAGGCTCTCTCTTTGCGGAGGCTGTGAACAGAGGCAGGGTAGATTTGGAGATGAGGTTAGAAGGACTTTGGAAGTAGAATTTTATTTTTTATTTAGCCTGTTGAATGAAAAAAATATATACAACAGTTAAATTTTAAATATTAACAATATATTTAAATAATTTTCTATTAACTTTCAAATGTTATATTTAATATTTAATAAAATTTAATATTATAAAAAATTAAAAAAACATGATAGCCAAAACTAAAGATAAACAAATATTAAAAATAATTATATTTTAAAATTTTATTTTTAACATTAATATTTATTAATTATTAAATTTAATATTAAAAAAATAAAAATAACTACTCATAAAATATTTGATATATTTCTCAAACTTGAATTATTGTACAAATTATAAAGTTAGGCCAATCCTTCAACCAATCTGAGAGGCTTATCCTTCAATTTTTAAATCTGACGGGAATGTCGGTAGTGGGCCGTCCCAAAAGGGGGGTAAATGGCCCAAAATTGATAGCGGCCTAATAATTTATGAGATTGTCAATGCTGTTATTGATCGGAAGAGCATAACAGGTAAGATGAACATGGCCCAAGATAAACATGGCCCAGATCGAAATCAGCCCACGCACACCTTTTCAAACCTTAACAATTGTCTATCCTAATTCTTCACACCTCTAAGAAAGGCAATTTCATCTGTAATGAAAATCTCTCAGAATCAGAATACATCCCGAAATGAAGACTTACAAATTAGCGCACGATCCTCAGAGGACGCCCTAACGATCAATTCGCGCGACATTTCCACAGAATGAAGGGAATCCTCTTTCCTGATCGTTGCAGCCCAAAATGGAGCCCACGTCTATATTGAAGAAGGCAACGATCTCCACAGAATATGGGCATCTCACCTTGCCACCTAAGGAAGGTATCGAAGGCAGTGACTATAAAAAGTGATGGAAACCCACTCCATGGATAGGCTCTCTTACATACTTAAGCTAACAGAAGCTCTTTAAATTCTCAAGCATCCCAACACACACTCTCTATGTTATTAGTTTCTTACGAGTTCAATACTTAGAGAAACCGCTTTCCACACGCATCCATGACCGAAGCCACTCTCTCCACGAGTGCACCTCTCACCATCATTCTCAAACCCCACGCCCGATATTCATCTTTGCATTCTCTGCATTCACCTTCTTATTATTAGAAAACCACTTACTAATTTGAGTGTTGTAGTATTTTCAATGGAATAAAATTTCATCGTCACCTGACCTCTTATTTAAAGTTATAGTGTGTAGGATTCTAAACTCAAATGACGGTGACCAAAATTCGACGGACCAATTTAACCCGAATCCATTTGAAATTTGGATCTATAACACATCAAAATTAACGATTTTTTTCAAAAAATAGAAAGATGTGGAAAAAAAAGAAAGAAAAAAAGAAAATTAGTGTTGAATTTTTATAAGTATGGAGAACTGAGGCTTTGTTTTGGAATATACTCTTTGTAGGCGCTTGTATGTTAAAGTATATCTTGTGTCCCCATTATTGGCTAAAGATCTGTATTTCTAGTTTGGATTCTAATCAGTTGATCCATTTAGAATCATCACTTATAATGAAAGGTGTTATATAAAATTAAATATCAGCTCATTATCTTTGAAGTGTAACCGCTATTTGGATTAATTAATAACTGTTCAATAATTAATAGTTAATCTTCATTTGATCGTTACCAAATCAAGTTGTTCATGTGCAGATTATCTTTCAATTGACTGTAACCTTTCATCCAAATTTAACATTTTATTTATTATTTTGTAGTGTCTCTATATGCCTCAATTTTACATTTTTTTCACCATCTAGTCATTTGAGAGGTTAGCATAATCCTCAATATTCGAATTTTAATTGTTAATATTTGGACCCTATTTTCAGGATGGGTTGGGGCGATCTTGCTATGATTATATCTAATAATATTTTTTAATATTTAAATTTTAATTATTAAATTTTTTAAATTTGAAAAAAACATTTACATCCTATTCTCCTTTAAAAATGGTAAAATCTCAATGTCCCGGGTAAAACGAGGAGGCACGGATCGAAAGAGGGCCAAGGAAATTTTATTATCTACTTCTTATCCTTAATAATTAGTTTTATTCTAAAAAAAATATTAAGTTAAATTTTGATTTATAATTTTCTTTCCCAACATTTTTCATTAAAAAGTGTTAAAATTGACCGTTATTTTTATTTTATATATTTTAATTTTTTTAATATTACAGATATATTATCATACAATCAAAAATATAATTAATTCAATCTATATTTTATCATTTTATTTAATATTTCATATAATATTATTTTGCAATTTAAGTCTCTAACATATTTTTGTTTGGTAGAAATAAAATATAAAAATTAAATAACTCTTAAGGATGAAAATTGAATCTGTACATCCAAGCGCCATCAATATATTGAAAATTTTTCAAAAAAAAAAAAATTATTTTGTTGTGTCAAAGAATTTGATTGTTGTACGGATGGATAAATTTATTCGTCGAATATTTAAAATCTTCGATCTCTATATGCCTTTAATCAAATCCTTCATAATTATAAACAATAGTAAAAGGATTTGTGGGATTCATTCCCCGATATATCATCCGACGCTCAAATTAATATTTCTCTTAAATATTAAGAAAGCGAGAGGATGTAAAAATGGTAAATAACATTCGAGAAATCGCGCTCTTTAAGTGGCTTTTTGGTTTGAAAGAAAGAATGCGCTCTAGCGTCTTTAAATACTTTAGTCTAAAAGAACTTAAGTTCCTTTTTGGATGGAGAGGACTGATATTTATAAATGGTGGGTAGTGGTTAACGATTAGAAAAACTAATGAATGGTTAACCGCTGTCTTTATCATGATAGCGGTTACAACTAATGTTTTATATTATTAGTTGTGTTGCGTTCTGCCTCCGCGGCGTCCGATCGGATCCGTGGTTAGCAGGCAACACAAGTGTGTGAGGTGTTGAATACGAGAGGAAGATTGAGACCGGATCTTTTATCTGAAAAACCCCCTCTTGAATGGGGAGAAAAACCACGAGGCTCAGGGCCTTGAAAGTGCTTTACTATTTGGGTTGAAGTTTTTACAAAGTACAAGTGTTGGGGTTAATCCCTTCCTTATCTGTTGATTTGTACTTCTCTTTTAGGGGGGATCGCTCGTTGGGAGGCTTTATCACTCTTCTTGTTCCGTTTCGCAGGGAAGAAAGAGATTCAGGGCCGAGAGGAAGTGGGCTTTTGGCCTTCTTTGTGGAGCCAATTTTGGTAAAAAGAATCCGGTCCCCTTAGAAAGGGACTTTGCTGGGTATTTATAGAAAAAATCAGGCCGTTGGGGAGGAGACGCGTGGCAGCCATCGGATGGCCCACATGCTGTGTAGTGTCCCTCTGGTCTCATTAATACTGCTGACGTGCGCGGTGAGGCACGCGGCTAGCGCCGCTGGCAGGACTAGGTGCGTCAGTCTTGATTTGACCAGGCGTGCTCTGTTTAGATGGAGACTGGTAGTGGTTGCAGGTTTCCTTTGGAATCGGTGAAATCGCTTAGCTGGCATCCTTGGCCGAGCGTAGGGTAGTCCTCGTTCTCGGGTGGAGCTCCTCGTGAGTTCGCAGACTCGTAAGAGGAGGTTGCCCTTGGAGGATCTTCTGGAGAAAATCCGGGAGACTCTTCTTGACCTCTCGGGCGATTCTGAGACTCAGCAGGGCTTCCAGAGTTCTCGATCTTTTCCGTGCCTGTGCACTTGGGTGTCGCTAGCGTTGTCCTCGAGCTTCCTTATGAGCGGACGAGACTTCTTGGGCTTCCATTGTGGTCTTGGTCTTTGGGCCATTGGCCTCTACTTTGGGCCTCTCAGGCCGCCCAGCCTTCTTGGCTTGTGGGAGTATCTCTGGGCCTCTCATTTGGGCCTTTCTTTTGGGCCGTGCTTTTATGAGCCTTTATACTGGGGCCCAACATAGCCCCCATGCCAAAGGGCCCGAAGTTCTCGGCCATTTGGCATGAAGTCGTTAGTACGCTAGAGGAGTCGACCGTCCGAGTACGTGCGTCCTTGTGGCGGGTACTGCGTTGAGCTTGATGGGAGGTGGCCCCAGGACCTCTTTTGGGTCCGAGGCTTTTTCGCCGCTGTCGCTTCACTTCTTTGTGGGGCATTAAATGCACTACCTGGTTGATGTGACGCGCTGACAGGCACCTTGGGAAGGAAAGGCCATCATCCTTCTGAAACGAATGGCCAGTCGACGCGTGGCAAGGGTAATGAGTGCGCCTTTTGCACTCCAGGGTTTATTTAAACGCCTCCTTGCCCCGATTTTTCATCTTTGCGCCTGCTTTTTCGTTTACTCCTTCAAGCGTTGAGGCCTTTCGTTTGTCATTCGTTCGAGTTTCTTCTTTACTTTTGTTTTTCGGCGTTCATGGCGCCTGGAGTGAGAGATATTGCCTCCACGGTGACGCTCGACAAGCTCACGGAGATTCGAGCTCGATATTGAATCTTTGAGTCTATGGCCATGATGATTCCGGAGTCGCACGATAGGGCATCGTACCCTCAGGATGGCTTCATTACCGTTTATGAAGTCCACCTCAAAGGCGGGCTACGGTTTCCCATCGCGGAGTAGCTTTACGACATCATGAGGGCACTCGGAGTGCCTCTCGCCAGGCTTCAGCCAAATGTAGTCAGGTATATGGTGTCCTTGTGCGTCTTCTTCCGGTGTCATGAGAACGTCTTGAATGCTCTTACGGTCAAGGTGATGTTCCGCTTTACACAGAACCTTGACTGAATTATAATGACTCCCCGTCCGAAATTTTCTTTGTTGTGCGGAGGTAACCCAGACTCCACGAAGCAATGGAAGGATAATTTTTTCTTCCTTGGCGTCCACGAGCATTGGGCCATCCCTTTTAAGTGGGGAAAGGTGGCTTGCCAGTATAACTCTGACCCTTCGAAGGAGGACAGGGAGAATGTGAAGGTGTACACGGACCTGGTGCTGGCCAATCTGTGGACCTTTCATCTGAACAAGCGCAACATCTGGCTGTCCCCTGAGAAATTCAAGGAAGCCAAGGGGGGACCGCGGGATGAGGCTTCTGGCACAGCTCCTTTCGTGAAGTCCAAGGAGGGATCGAGGATGAGAGCTGGGACACTGAGGATCGGGGGTCCCGTTGCTAAGCCCTCCTTTGGTGATGATGATGTTTTTGACATCGATGATTTGAGTGATGATGACGTGGCTGTTCCTCTGCCTAAGAGGTCGGGGACTGGTTTCATGCTTGAGTCATCGGGGTCTAGAGGCCTCGGCTTCACTTCCACTGCTAATCTTCCTGCTGCATCCGTGGGGGTGCTTGTTCAGACTACAAAGCTCTCGGACGTTCAGCCCCCCGGTAATGATTTCATCCTCGGAGCTCCCGCTGATCTGCCTGGTGACGTCTCGGACAGGATTGATCACCCTTCTGAGGACATAGGAGGCGAGAGCGTCATGGTGGACTCTGAGAAGGGAATGATGGCTGAAACGGTCTTAGAGGTGGTGGAAGTCGAGGACCTAAGTGTTGATGAGCTCATAGCTCTCGATCCTTCTTAGCACCCGACTATGGTTGAAACCGAGCGATCATCCGAGTTTTTTGGGGACGTTGATTTTGAGACAGGCTCTCCAGTGCCTTTTATAGCCGCTGAGTCTACATCTGAGCTGGCACCTGCGGGGCCTAGGAGCGGTCTTCAGGAATCCGAGATTCATGGCGAGTGTGGCACAGGGGACGATCCTCTCGTTTCTAAGGTAATCCTCAGTTTCCTTTCCTGCCTTGTTCCCATCTGTTCGTATTTTGACGAACCTTTCTTCTGCAGCTCCAGGGCCTGATCAGGGGCCTTAGTGGACTGGTGGGAGTGATCGCCCAATCCCGTCTGGAAATGGGGTCTTCGAGGGCAACCCATGAGGCTGCGCAACAGGCGGAACCGGAGCTGGCTGAAGCTAAGGAGAAGATTACTTCTCTGGAGGACACTGTCAAGCTTTTGCAACTTCGGCAGGGCCTCCTTCAGGATTGGATCCTTCGCCAGGAAGAGAGATTGAGGACGTCTGTGCAGATTGCTGAGATGGGGTCTTAGTGGACTGGTGGGAGTGATCGCCCAATCCCGTCTGGAAATGAGGTCTTCGAGGGCAGCCCATGAGGCTGCGCAACAGGCGGAACCGGAGCTGGCTGAAGCTAAGGAGAAGATTACTTCTCTGGAGGACACTGTCAAGCTTCTGCAGCTTCGGCAGGGCCTCCTTCAGGATTGGATCCTTCGCCAGGAAGAGAGGTTGAGGACGTCTGTGCAGATTGCTGAGATGGCTCCAATGTTGGAGGGCAAGTTCTGGGACGGCATCCGTATGTGCCGCCGGGTGGCGCGACTGGTCCGTCCGCAATTTCCTGTTGCCGTCCTTGATCCCAGGAACGCCAGTGCCTTGAGCGTAGAAGACTTATACGGCATTGCTGATAGGCCTTTCCCTGGACCTCCTCGGGCAGGGCCTGATGGTGAACATCTTACGCCCGAGGAGCCAGTTCCGGCGGACCAGGCAGGATCTTCAGGAGCCTAAGAGGCTCAAGGAGGAAGCTGAGGGGCGCTCCATTGATACGTTGTTTCTTTTTTTATTTTGTTACATTTGTATACAAATTTATTTTTATGAATAAGACTTGTCCTCTTCGCATCAGAGCTTCGGACGTTTCTTTTGTCTTGTTTGTATGGGCATATCTCCTTTTTCTCTTTCTTTTTGCGCCGTGATGTTCGGCACCTAACCCTTTAGCTTTAAGTGCGTGACCTCTTTATGGTGCTTGACCCTTTAGCTTCTTGGGTTTGGGTATGTGATCCTCTCGGGACTTGTAGTTTTAACCCTTTGGCTTTATTTTTGTTGCCCGGTCTCTGGGACCGCTCGGTCACAGCCGAGTTTTTGAGTTTTGACCTCTGGGGCCCGACCGCTGGGGCCGCTCGGCTTGGCGGCCGAGTTTTTTGTTGCCTGACCTCTGGGGTCCAACCGATGGGGCCGCTCGGCTTGGCGGCCGAGTTTTTTGTTGCCTGACCTCTGGGGTCCGACCGCTGGGGCCGCTCGGCTTGGCGGTCGAGTTTTTGTTGCCTGACCCCTGGGGTCCGATCGCTGGGGCCGCTCGGCTTGGTGGCCGAGTTTTTTATTGCCTGACCTCTGGGGTCCGACCGCTGGGGCCGCTCGGCTTGGCGGCCGAGTTTTTTATTTGTGCTGCGAGTTGCTTCATCGTTGGGTGAGGGAGCACGAGAATGCTTCAGAATAGGCGTAATGAAAGGATGTTTTCATTAATGTACAGGTTTTACATTGAGCGGCCTCCAGGGCCTTTTTTCTCCCTTTTTTTTTACCAATCCGCGCGCCTGGGCCTTCATGCTCCTCTTCTGCCGTCTCCTTGGTCCTTGCGACAGCTACGTTTGGGGCAGGCCTTGCTGGTATTGGCGCCCCCAGTGGACGGTCAGGGGTGCTCCGCGCCCATTATGGCCTTACCCTTTGAGCGGTGCGACCGGGTTCGCCCGGGTCATGGCAAGAAGCGGTCAAGATAGCCCTCCATTGCGAGTCGTTCGATTTCTGCCTGGAGCTTCCGGCAGTCTTCATTGTGATGGCCACGGCTGCAGTGGTAATGGCAGTACTCCCACTGGTCGCCTCCCTCTGGGTTTTTCAACGCCTTGGGCCATCTCAGGAACTCCTCGGCCCTGATCTGCCTCAGGATGTTGGTGAGGGAGTCGGTGAGAGCGGGTGGACCTGAGGGCCCGTCACCTCCAAGGACCATCCGCTCAGGCTCTTCTTGCCCGGACGGCCCTTGGGTCTTCCGCTGGGCGCTCGCCCTTCTTTTTTCTTCCCCTGTCCTCAGGGACAGGGGGTCTTCTCGTCCTCTCGGCTGACTTGTTTCGCCGATTTTGAGCCCGAAGACCATCTTCTAGAGCCTCTTGAGCCCTTTCTTTGTCGGGGCTTGGCTCATGGACTTTTTTCTGTTGAGGTAGTCCCTCAACTCGCCAGGAGTCCGCGCCGAGTGTTGCCTCTGGGGCGCTGCTGGATGTGGGCTTTCGGCGCGGGCCCCTAGATTGCTCGTCCACCTTCTCTCGGAGGGTGCGGACGGCTCTTGTGAGGCTGTCCACCTTTTGCACTAGCTTATGAACGCTAGCGCTAGGGCCACCACTCACTCTGCCACCCGATGGGAGGCACCTGTCATAGCGCTCCTCTTTCCGGGTGGACGTACTGTCTTGCCTGCTGATCATCTTCAGGGCTTGGTTGTTCTTTGAGGGGGGAAGTTCGTGTGCTTCTGTCAGCTTTTCGTTACCACAGACGGCGTCAATGTTGCGTTCTGCCTCCGCGGCGTCCAGTCGGATCCGTGGTTAGCAGGCAATACAAGTATGTGAGGTGTTGAACACGAGAGGAAGATTGAGACCGGATCTTTTATATGGAAAACCCCCTCTTGAATGAGGAGGAAAAACCACAAGGCTCAGGGCCTCGAAAGTGCTTCACTATTTGGGTTGAAGTCTTTACAAAGTACAAGTGTTGGGGTTAATCCCTTCCTTGTCTGTTGATTTGTATTTCTCTTTTAGGGGGGATCGCTCGTTGGGAGGCTTTATCACTCTTCTTGTTCCGTTTCGCAGGGAAGAGAGAGATTCGGGGCCGAGAGGAATTGGGCCTTTGGCCTTCTTTGTGGAACCAATTTTGGGAAAGAGAATCCGGTCCCCTTAGAAAGGGACTTTGCTGGGTATTTATAGAAAAAATCAGGCCGTTGGGGAGGAGACGCGTGACAGCCATCGGATGGCCCAAATGCTGTGCATTGTCTCTTTGGCCTCATTAATGCTGCTGACGTGAGCGATAAGGCACGCGGCTAGTGCCGCTGGTAGGACTAGGTGCGTCAGTCTTGATTTGACTAGGCGTGCTCTGTTTAGATGGAGACTGGCAGTGGTTGCAGGTTTCCTTGGGAATCGGTGAAATCGCTTAGCTGGCATCCTTGGCCGAGAGTAGGGTAGTCCTCGTTCTCGGGTGGAGCTCCTCGTGAGTTCGCGGAATCGTAAGAGGAGGCTCCCCTTGGAGGATCTTCTGGAAAAAGTCCGGGAGCCTCTTCTTAACCTCTCAGGCGATTTTGAGACTCAGCAAGGCTTCCAGAGTTCTCGGTCTTTTTCGTGCCTGTGCACTTGGGTGTCGCTAGCGTTGTCCTCGAGCTTCCTTATGAGCGGACGGAACTTCTTGGGCTTCCACTGTGGTCTTAGTCTTTGGGCCATTGGCCTCTACTTTGGGCCTCTCATTTGGACATTTCTTCTGGGCCGTGCTTTTATGAGCCTTTATACTGGGGCCCAACAAGTTGAATAACTGTCTCAGGTCGTTTAACTGACCTCCCTATTTGTTAAGATGGGCTGTACAGACATTCTGGACCGTTGAACTTAGTCTTTTAGTTTGAAGCTATGTTGGATTTTTTTTGGGGTTGTCGAGTATAATACCCATCACATTTTATGCATGATAATACAAATAATACTTAATTTCTACTAACTCGTACTTGATAAGAATCTGAGTTTTATCATTATTTTAGGTACTAATTATTAATATTGTAAATGAAAAAATAAATTCGTTTAACAAATTATTTCATGAATTATTGAGATATAAAAAAAAATTATATATATTATTTTATAATTAATTGATCTGCAAAACGACAACAGAATTTCTTATACATTGCTAATGGTTTCTCTATAAGAAGGCCACCGATCTTTTGCTTTCTCTCCAAAAGGCCAACTCTTACACTCCCAAAACGACCGACTCTGAAGTCTTTCCTTCGCAAAACGACTACTTCCCAAAGACAAAAACCTTAAGCAAAATTCCTGAGATCCTCCTTCGTCTTTAAAATCTCTCTTCTTCATCATTTCCTCTGGGAAATTTCGTAAAGCCAAACTGAAGAACAGAGATTAACCATTTCCATGGCAGCCTGCGGAAGCTTCAAACAAATCTTCGAGAACCCTTTACCCGAAAACAATCCTTCCTTGATCGACTCGTTATCTTCTCGAAATCAATTCAAACCCGTTAAATCCATTAATCACTCTTTCAATGAGATCTTCGGAGAGCTCCATTTCAAAGAAACACCGTCGTCGTCGTCGTCGTCATTGCCATTAACAGATTCGAACCAGGAACCTGAAATCGGAAGCCGGCATGAGAGCCAACCGGCGAGCATGTTTTCCGGTAAGCCAGGGAGCGGATATGTGGGGCGTCACAGGAGCAGTGATAACTTCTCTTCCTTGAAAACAGAGAGCCTGAAACTCTGCACCGAGGGGCTCGGGTTCGAGAGCTTGGACGACGTAGAGGATTCGAAGGAGGTGAGTGATTGTAGTAGTGACTGGGAAAACATGAAAATGGAGAGAGTGTGTGTTAGAGATAATTGGGAAACTGCAGGGGATTATCTGTGCCCTGATCAATATAAGACGGCGAGGAGCTGTGGAAGAACATCCCCTCCACCGATATCATGCATAGGGAGGGGCGGGATGTCGTGGGGCTTGGAATCCTACAGAAAAGATGGCAGATTTGTTCTTCAAGAAGTTAGCATTCCGACCCATGAGTTTCTTCATTCTTGCAGAGAAGATGGGAGGTTGAGGCTCTGTTTTGCTCAGCCTCATAATCATTTACTGAACCACCAGAAGACGGCAGCGGCGGAGGAGGCGGCGGAGGAGGGACGAGATTTGGAAGACTCGGAAAGGGAAGAAGAGGAAGACGGAGAAGATGGGGAAGACGGGGAGGAGGCTTTCATTGAATAATTTTATACGTACATGCTCTTTTCAAAGTAAATGTTAATTATGTGTTAGTGAGAAGGGTTTGAAGAGCAGGAGGCATTTGGGTTTCCATTATTAAGACTTAACTCATAAAATTGAAAACTAATATATATAAGAATTGTTTCCAAACCCTTTATTTATACATTCGAGGAGATGATATAATAATATATCACATAAAAGCTTTAAACAACATAAAAATATAATATATTATAATAATAAATCCAAATAATTAAACAAAATAATAGTAAATAAAAAATGACTATTAAAATAATCTTTTCATTAAAAATATATCCAAGAAGATGAAAAATAAAACATGATTTGAAATCAAATTGAATGAATAGATTTTTCTATTATTATTTTTTCTCCTTTTTATCTCCTCGTATCAACTTTTAAAAATCACTCAAAATTTTCGTATTTAATACTCCAAAAGCCACACAAGCACTTTTATACTAATATTAGCATACAGACATCATTGTATGTACATTAAATACGAACTCACTGGACAAACCACGTATATATAATTTTTAGGTGTGACCTTTCTAGACAAATTATCCACGCGCATCCCTTAGGCACGTATCTAGTATTACATCTCTAAGAAAAACACGCACATCTTTCTTTGAGTGCTCACCACACACCACTTAGGATTTGTCTCCATTTGAATAAATTTTCATATAATATCAAATGTATTATTAAATGGCATGTCAATGGGTGTTCCATTCTCCATCAATATTAGAAATATTATTTTTATTAATATAAATAATATTTTATCAATTATTTTTTTCTCGTTCATTGTTATATTTTCTATTGCTTAGATTTATTATTATAATATATATTATATCATTATTATTACGTCCGAAGATTTTGATTGCTGTATGGATGAAAAGAGTTGTCTGTCGGGTGTTAAGGTGTCTTCGGTCTCATATGTCTTTAATCAAAACCTGTACAATCACAAAAAAACGATCAAAGAATTGGTGAGACTTATTCTCCGATATATTTTTCGACGCTCAGTTAATATCTTTTTAAAATAAGAAGGAAGATAAATGATGCAAAAGGTAATTATGTCAGAAGTATTTCTCTTAAAGTAGCGTCTTAGATTAAGAGAAAGAGAGTGCGCACTTTGCGTCTTTTTTAGTCTTTGTATACTTTTATCTGAGAAATATTAAGTTATCTCTTTTTAGTTGGAGAGGATGGGTATTTATAGAAGGTGTGCGATGGTTAACCATTAGGAAAACCGACGAAAGGTTAATCTTTACCATGACAGTGGTTTTAACTAACTTCTGATATCGTTAGTTGGGGAACCGTCTGGACCGTTAAACTGGCAACAACCATATTTACTAAAATATGCCGTGCGGGCATTTTGGGCCGTTGAGCTTTCCCTTTTGGCCCAAAATTATATTGGGCTGACTTTTTTGGGTCGTTGAATTCAATACATATTACTTATATTAATTAAAAATTTTTATAATTAAAATTTATTGGCCAGTAAATATTTAATATTTTTATTTAAAATTGATACCGTTTCCTCCTACGCATGGTGGCTCGGCCGGATGCACAGCACGTCTGCCACTGACGATCAGTAATTGACCGGTCATACTCCGGCCACCAACATCGGTCACCGACAGTTCAAATTCCCGATCCCATAGCAATTCACCGGCAGCTGACACCTATGGCGGCCACTTTTATCTGCCGACTAGCACTTCTAGACTCCATCCCGTTTCCTACCACCCCCGTAACCACCACCGTCAGTTAACGGTCATCGGAGTCCTCCAACCTGTCATATTATCCAGGAAGAAAATTTTCATTTGGTAAATATTTTTTTCGAGCAAATGAAGCCTGATTCTGCAATTGAAAATTCAAAGGTAGCATTGAGTCAGGTCTGTTGCAGGAAAATTTAAAAGAATAAAAATAACAAAGAAACAATAAAAAAAAAATTACTTTTTCACAAATATAATGATGTGTCCTTGGATCCAAACTTCGAACAGATTCGAGCTGATCCGCTTGTCCTGGTTCTGGCTCCGTTCACTGAATTTAGATCCTGCACACCACTAAAACGAACAAAAAGTCAATGTGTCGGTGGGATGTTGTCCCACCGAAAACACTCCGACGCTCAAGTCAGTAAAGAGCATTCAAAATCCGAGAAGAGTATTGAAACTGAGATTTAAAGAGAGAGAAAGAGAGTAAGAGTGTGTGGATCTCCAAATGAAAGAGAGGCAATGCTGTCTTCTTGAATCTGGATGGTGGAGAGATAGTAAACGGCGGTCAGAAGCGCGTTTGTATGCTTTGGATTTTTAGAGTGTCAACCGAGAGTAGAGAATTGTAAGTCTGTCTCTGTTGTCGTTGTGGACGTTATGTGAGTAAAAGCTTGTGTGCATTGAATGAGAATTGTAGGGCTTATTTATGGTTGACAGGGTGATCTTCCTCCTTTGGAAGGAGTGATCCCTTGCATGATTCTTGGTTGGCCTGCCTTTCAGAGCTGATGCCAGTTGCCAAATGAACCAAGATAGTTTCCTTCCACAGCGGTGAGCGGCCTGCTAGAGTCTAGACGGTCAACACTAGTATTGACCGTCTTGGGCCTTTCAGACTTTGGGCCTTCGCGTCCTGTTGGGATGTTTTTAAGTTGGCCGTTTTGGGCCTCCGTTGACCATGGGTCATCCCATATTCCGGTGTACCCATCACTAGCCCTCTATGCCGGTGGCCAGAATTCTGGGCTCCGGTATGTTCATGATGGGATGCCCCTTACTGTTTTTCGTAGTTTGAGGATCCCGGAGGACTCTATGAAAGGTAGAGAGGAAAGTTTGACCGAAACTATTGACCGTTTTGGTCAGTTTCGGAGAAGAATATTGACCAGAACTGTTGACAGTCTTTGGCCAGTTCCGAAGAAAAATATTGATCAGAATTGTTGACCATCTTTGGTTAGTTCTGGAGAAGAATACTGACGGGAACTGTTGACCATCTTTGGTCAGTTCCGGAGGAGAATATTGATTGAAATTATTGACCGTCTTGAGTCAATTTCGGAAGACTTTCTGCCAGCCTTGATTGACGCGTGGCTATTAGATGGTTTACAGGCCAGAAGAAGACACACGTCTTCTTTTGGTTGGGCGGATATCCTAACCATTAATACGTCAGAGATTCGCCTTTTGAAGAGCAAAGTAGGAAGGCGACACGTGGCAGGACTGACGGCGTCCTTAATGAGGGGTTTTAAAGCGTTATTGTCGTTTAAATTTCCCCCTACATTTCGAAAACCTTTTACGCCTCCTAGCCTTCGTCTTCTTCGTCTCCAACTTTCATTCTCAGAAACCCTAGTCCCTCGTACAAACCATGGCATCCGTCACTGACATCGCCTCTGTCCTCAGAGAGGGGGACATTAAAGCCTTGTGCATAAAGTTTAACATTCCAAAGGAGATCTCTTGGAGGGTCGCTGGAAAGGATGACAGAGCCTTTGCTCCACCGGCGGGGCATATCACAGTTTATGAGACCCACCTGAGTAGTAGTCTTCGTCTTCTGTTGCTGGACGAGTTGCTGTCTGTTTTGCAAGCCTACGAGTCCCGATAGCCCAACTCCACGCCAATGCCGTCCGGTATCTCTGCACTTTATGTATTTTTCTTCAAAAACATTCTAAGAAGTTAAGAATGTCGATGGTGAAGGGCCTCTTCAAGATAAACCAGGGGGCGAATGGATATCACTCGTCCCCCGTTCTGGCCTGAAAATAAATACAGCCATCTACAACTCGCTTAAGAATTGGAAGAACCGGTTCTTCTTCGTGAGTATGGGGGCAACCTGGCCCCTTACGAAGTACTGGGGCCAAGTTCCGGAGGTGTATACAGGCATGCCGTCTGTGGCGGAGATGGTGTCCCTAGAGTGGTTGACTGAGTTGGTCAAGGAGCACGTTGTGGACTTTAAGAGGGACTTCCTGGTTTCTAGGGCGGAAACCAGGAAGGTGAACTAGGGACCGCCTTCCCCGGTTCAAAAGCCCATGCTGCCAACAAGGATGATGCGACCGGAGGACTCTAAAAGCTTGATCATCCGCATGCGGTATACTGATGAAGGGTTTATTGGCCCGCTTCCTAAGAAGGTGTTGTAGACGCTTCGTCGTCGTCCCCAATCAATTATGTTGTTGCTGGGATCTGCAGCTGCCTTGGTAGTACCACGGGCCTAGAAGAGACCCAGAAGACCGGCCGGTGGACACTGGATAGGGAGTCATCCTGGCGCAGCCCGCGCCGCAAGCGGTTCCTTGTGAAGCGTTGACAGAATCCTTTACAGAGCCTGCTTGCGAGCAAGTTGTGGAGGCGCGGGAGCCATCCGCTAGCTCTCCAGTTGCGCGGACTCCTGCTGTGGGGCCAATGGTGGAGTGTGATCCTCCAGCAGCTGCTGCGGAGGCCGCAGCTGAGGAGCCCGCAGTTGCCATGGACGATACTGACTAGCTACTGGAGAGCATTTTGGAGGAAGCCGCTACCAGCTCGGCTCGAGAGGATGCTCCCGGTCCACCATCGCCTGGGCCAGGTCTAGAGGCTAGGCCCAAGAGGCCCGTGAGGAGATTGTGGGAGGTATGATTCTTGGCGATGGCTTCTGTGTATTTTTTCCTTTCTCGGATTTCTAACTCATTCTTTGTTTGCCTCCTGTGCAGTCGAGAAAATTGGCTTCTGCCGTCATCAAAGTGGTGGAGCAGCGTGATCAGGTGATCACCGATAGGGAGGCGGAGATCGCCTGGCTGGATGTCAGGCTGGCTGCTTCGGGGAGCGAGCACCGTGAGGAGACTGTAGCCTTCGAGGCTGTCTTGGCGGGAGTGGAGACGAAGAATGCTAGCTTGAAGGCTGAGGTTGCTCACTTAAAAGAGGAGGATAAACGAGGCAAAGCGCACCTCAAACGGCTTGTTGAGCGAGTAGCAACCTTAGAGAACAATCTGAGCCTCCGGATCCTTCTCCACAAGGTCGGGGGCATGATGCATGCGCGGCTGTTGGAAGGGATCAACGTCGATTGGCGCGTTGTGCCGTTAATTGATCCTGACTTCCCTGTTGAGTTCATCAATCTGTCCAACAGAGCGGCGCAACACAAAGATGACCTCGTGGGGGAGCCCCGTGATATTCAGGGGCCTCCGCCGCCCCCGTAGACCCCTATGCTGTACATATTTTGACCTCCACTGTATTTATGTACATAAAATGTAATTTGTAATATATTTAAAGCAATAAAGTAGAAATTCTTTCAATTCTGTGTCCATTAACTTTTACTGCTCTTGTGTTTGAGTGCTTTGTTTCATTGGGCGGCGAACTTGGTTAGCCGGCTGCCGCTGTTGGGCTGCCTAAGAAGCAAGGTTCTTAGGGTTGGCAGGTGGTTGTATTAACCAACCTGGTGGTGTTGCCCAAGTGATGACTTGGACGGCCAACGTTGGAGAAGGATGCTTCTCCTTTCGACCGTCGCTGACTGATCTCACTATCTCCTCGTAGAGGAGGTCGTTGCATGTGCTGTGTAAGCCTCCTAAGGTTTTGACCGCTATTAAGCCACTTGGATGACCAATGTTTACCACGACCGCTAAGGGGCCGCCTAGATGAGTAGGGTTTAGATACGACCGCTAATGGGCCGCTTGGATGACCGAGGTTCATATTAGACCGCTTGTGGGCCACCTAGATGTCCAGGGTTTATAATAGACCGCTTATGGGTCACATAGATGATCAGAGTTTAAATACGACCGCTAATGGGCCGCTTGGATGACCAGGGTTTAATGAAAGGGTGAAGACCCTCCCGACTTAGGGGCAGTCTAGGTCAGGTAACCTGCAAAGAGAAAACAATGCACATGCACAAAGGAAGGATGTTAAGTAAACACTTATTTTTCACAAATTCAAAACAAGCAAGCGAGTGCAAATAATAATGCAAGTGCGTACCTGCATCCACGCGTCCGCTACTGGAAGTATCGTTTGAGGTGGATGGCGTTCCACGTTCGCGGAACCAGTTTTCCGTCCTCGCTCCAGAGTTTGTAGGCTTTGTTTCACAGGACGGCGGAGATGAGGAAAGGCCCTTCCCAATTAGGGGAGAGCTTATTGCGACCGGCTAGCTTGCCTGTGGCCTCGATGCCTTGTAGGACCAGGTCTCCTACATCGAATCGTCGTGCCTTAACTTTTTTGTTGTAGTATCGGTTGATCCGATATTGGTAGGCTGCTGTCCATTTTTTGGCAGCGTCGCAGGCTTCTTCTAACAAGTCTAAGTGCTCCCTAATTTTTTGGGAGTTAGCCAGTGGGTTGAAGGATTCCACCCTGAGACTTGGAAGCCCGATTTGGACTGGGATTACCACCACAGTCTCATAATAGAGGCTGAAGGGCGTCTCGCGCGTTGGTTCCTTCGGGGTTGTTTGATAATACCAAGGAAAGGAAGGGAGCTCGTCCGCCCAGGAGCCCCATGCGTCCTCTAGCTTAGTTTTCAACCTGTGGAGCAGTATTCGGTTTGTCACCTCTACCTATCCGTTTTCTTCGGGGTATGCCACCGAAGTGTAGACCAACTTAATGCCAAGGCTGGTGCAATACTTGGTGAAGCGTTTTCTCTAGAACTGGGTCCTGTTGTCGGTCACAACGACCTCGAGGACGCCGGATCTACAGACGATACTTTGGTGGAGGAACTCTAGGGCATTATGCTCTGTAATCTTAACCAGAGGGATGACTTTGTCCCACTTGGTGAAGTAGTCAATGCCCACGATGATGAATTTTCTTTGCCCCGTGGCAATAAAGAATGGGCCGAGAAGATCAATCCCCTATTGCGCGAAGGGCTAAGGGGCCTGAAGGGCTTTCAAATCCGCGGATGGCTGGTGGTGAAGGTTGCTATGAAGCTGGCAGCTTTCACATTTCTTCACAAACTTTAGTGCGTCTTTTTCTATCGAGGGCCAGTAATAACCTTGACGCATGACCTTGAAGGCCAGATTTTTTCTGCCAATGTGCGACCTGCAGATCCCGAGGTGGACCTCGCTTAAAGCGTAGTTAGCCTCCTCGGGAGTTAGACTGCGGAGGTACGGAGTCGAGTAGTCACGGCGGTATAGCCGTCCGTCAACCACAGCATACTAGCTAGCTGTCTTCTTGGCCCGTTTGGCCTTCTCTACATCATCTGACAATAATCCGTCCTCCAGATTGTTTAGGAAAGACATTATCTAATTTTCCGCTTTGAAAATCTACATTGCCTTTCGCTTCTCAATGCTGGGAGTGTCTAGGGTCTCCCACATGTCCCTCATATATTGTTATGGGTTTTCGACTGCAGCGGCTTTGGCCAGCTGGTCCACCTTCCAATTTTTAGTTCAGGAAACGTGAACCAGGGTCAATTTGTCGAAACCCTGGGCTGCCTCCCTTGCCTTTGCCAAGTACTTGGCGAAGGGAGGGTTGTTCACCTCAGTGCCTCTGTTAACCTGGTTAACGATTAGCACGGAGTCGCTGTAAACTGCTAGTCTCTTGACCGAGCATTCCTTGGCTAACCGCAATCTGGCTAACAGGGCATCGTACTCGACAACGTTATTCGTTCTTGGAAAAATTGAGCCGAGGAAGTATTTTACCGCAAACCTGTCGGGGGTTGCAAGGACCACTCCAGTGCCACTGCCTGTGTCCGTAGACGATCCGTCCATGTGGAGTATCCACTCCGGAGCTCCAACAAGTAGTTCCGTGCTTTCTTCGGACTGTTCCTCGAGGACTAGGGTTTCCTGTGTCCGTAGACGATCCGTCCATATGGAGTATCCACTCCGGAGCTCCGACAAGTAGTTCCGTGCTTTCTTCGGACTGTTCCTCGAGGACTAGGGTTGTAGTCTCGACAATGAAATAAGCCAGCGCTTGTGCCTTTACAGCAGGCTTGGGTTGAAATTCGATGTCGAACTCGTCCAACTCGAGAGCCCATTTTACCAACCGTCCAGAAACGTTGGGTTTTTGAAGTATGTTTTTCAGTGGTCGGTTCGTGAAGACCATTATCCGGTAGGCCTGAAAATAGGGCCTTAACTTCTGCGTGGAGAATATTAGTGCCAAGGCCAATTTTTCTGCGCGTGAGTAACGGGTCTCTGGGCCGGTCAACGTTTTACTCATGTAGTAGACCTGCTGCTGAGCGTTAGAGTCCTAGTGCACGAGGACAAAATTGAGGGATGCCTCCGACACTACTAGGTAAAGATATAATTCCTCTCCGCCCTTGGGGGACACCAACAATGGCGGGCTGGCCAAATACCGTTTCAGTTCATCGAAAGCGGTTTGGCATTCCGTCGTCTATTGGAATCCGTTGAATTTTGTTCCTCTAAGGGCTTTGAAGAAGGGCTCGTACTTGACATCGGACTTCGCAAGGAAGCGGGACAGTGCTGCCAGCCGTCCAGTCAGTCGCTGGACGTCCTTTACGTTCCGTGGCAGAGCCATATTGGCGAGCACCTTGATCTTCTCTTGATTGGCCTCGATTCCCCGTTGGGAGATGATGAAACCCAGAAATTTGTCGGAGGTTACTCCGAAGATACACTTAGCTTACGGAGCACCTCAAATGACTCTTCCAGGTCGCAGATGTGGTCGCCGGTAACCTTGCTCTTGACGACCATGTCGTCGATGTAGACCTCCATGTTACGACAAATTTATTTTTTGAATATTTTGTTGACCAGCCATTGGTAAGTTACTCCAACATTTTTAAATTCGAAAGGCATAACTTTATAGCAGTAGGTGCTCTGATCGGTCATAAATGATGTGTGCTCTTTATCCTTCGGACTCATCCGGATCTGGTTGTAACCCGAGTAGGCGTCCATGAAGCTTAGCAGCTCATGTCCGGCTGTTGAGTCAACCAGCAGGTCGATCATGGGCAAGGAAAAGCTGTCCTTCTGACAGGCTTTGCTAACGTCGGTAAAATCGATGCACAGCTGCCATTTTCCAGGTAATGGACTTCTCTAATGAATCTTGCGTCTTGCAGCTTTTTCACCTTATCTCGTATGGCGATTAGCTTTTAAACGGAGTGGTTCTTCTACTTCTACCTGACGGGTTTTCGGCCGGAGTCAAGCCCCAACTTAAGGACCATTATCTCTGCTAGGATTTCAGGCATGTCTACTGGAGTTCATGCAAAAAGGTCAGCGTTCCTTCACAGGAACGCAACCAATTCATCGCGCAGTGGTCCGGTGAGTAAGCCGTCGATCTGTACACACTTTTTTGGCTCTTCCGGGTTTAGTGGGATTAGATCTGTGATTTCACCGGACTGCGCTTGTTGATGGGTTGTCTCGTCCCGATGGTCGAGTTCCCCAGCTGCTCTGGTGCTGCCACTAAGGGTAATCTGTGATATGTAACAGGTTCGTCTAGTAACCTGGTCGCCCAGCACCTCCTCGATACCGTAGGGTGTTGAAAACTTCATTTTAAGGTGTGGAATCGAGGTAACCATCCCGAAAGCTGTCAAGCACGGTCTGCCCAGTATGGCGTTATACACTGAGGGTAGGTCGACCACCAGGAATGTGAGTGTTCGACTTGCTATTTTCGGATACGTACACACGGTGACCTCCAATTGGATAGTCCCTTGAACGGGTATAGGCTCGTTGTCGAGGCCGTATAATGGGCCTTCGGCAGGTTTTAGTTGATTCTTTTTTAAGCTAAGTTTGAAGAACGGATCGAAAAAGTTGCTTACAGATTAGTACTGCCGCCAAGTTTGTCAGAAGTGCATGACGTATTTCACGTATCCATGCTCCGAAAATATGTTTACGACCCTACTCATGTGATTGAATTCGAAACCTTGGAAGTCAATAAGAATTTATCTTACGTCGAGGAGCCACTACAAATTCTCGATCGGAAAGAGTAGAGGTTGCGAACAAAGACGGTCTCTCTGATGAAGGTGCTTTGGAGGAATCACTTACCTAAAGAAGCTACTTGGGAGTGAGAAGAAGAAATTTGGAGCAAGCATTCCCATTTGTTTGTTTAAGGTATGTAACTTTATTCAAATTTTGATGATAAAATTTCTTAAGTAGGGGAGAATTATGAGGATTGAAAATTAAGAGGCTCAAGGTTGGGGTTAAAAATATTGACCGGTCTTCAATGAAAGAAATGAAACGTGACAAGGAAGATGGCTTAATTAGAATAAGGAGCATTGACAGAAAAGTTGACCTGAATAAATTAATGGTAACTAAAGTCAGAAGCCAACTTTACTATTTAGTTAGAATCCAACTAAGTATCGACTAAATGGAATAAGTAAACTACCTCGTTACAATCTGAGGAGAAGTACTTGAGGAAGTAAACTAACTTACTTACTCCCACCTACCCTTTAAAAAGAGGTACTAAAGCAAGTAACTTACCCCACTTACTCCACCTAACCCCTCCTCTATGATTACTCAACTTCGACCAAGGAAGCTGACAAGAGCAACTAGCGAGAAGAACAGTAAGGAATAGATGAGAGAAAGCTTCCAATCGGTATGGGTGAACAAACGGTTGTCAGGCAAGTATATTTCGGACGTTACTTTTTCTGTTTGTAAGAAAAACTACAAGTGTTTCCCTTCAGATTTAAATTAAATGTTTACCGATTTCTATCTAAATTGTGTTTCTAAGTTCATACTCATATTCATGGTTAATGCATGTTTTCAGTTCCGCACTAGAGTTATAGATTTGGAAACCGGCCTTCAAGAAATTAAACTCGATTTTTGGCATGTAAATTGAACTCGGCTTTTAAGTGAAGTATGGAACTGGCCTTCAAAGAAATTAAACTCGGTTTTTGGCATGAAAATTGAACTCGGCTTTTAAGTGAAGTATGAAACCGGCCTTCAAAGAAATTAAACTCAATTTTTGGCCTTCAAAGAAATTAAACTCGGTTTTTGGAAATGTAAATTGAACTCGGCTTTTAAGTGAAGTATGAAACCGGCCTTTAAAGAAATTAAACTCGATTTTTGGCATGTAAATTGAACTCGGCTTTTAAGTGAAGTATGAAACCTGCCCCTTTGCATGATGAAATCAAAACCGGCCCCTTTGCATAATGAAATTGAAACCGGCCTCAAGTGTGTTTTGAAACCGGAAATTTGGCCCATGAAATTGAAATCGGCCTTAGAACAAATTTGAAACCGGCATTTGTAAAATAACTTTGAAACCGGCTCATGATGAACAAAGAAAATGTGAATCGACTTTATGATAAAACAAATAAGTTCAGACATTAGCCTTGGGAGACAAGGTACTCCGGCATGCCTTAGGACCTTAAGGTGATAATCAAGGATAATCGAAGTGAAAGCCGTCCTCGAGACTTAGTACAAGGAGACAGTGATAGCCGTCCTCGGGGTTTTGTACAAGAAGGTAGTATAGCCGTCCTCGCGGCTTTGTACAAGGAGGTATTGCCGTGATTGTGAGGAGATGTGCACAATCTATCCTCGATTAAAGCCCCCCTTCCGTTATGCAATAAATAAAAGAAGCTAAATTTATGATATGCATTGTGTTATGCCAAAATATTATCTGTTCTGACTTTTTGATTTGCTTTTGTTCCGCCAAATGCTATGTATATATATGATGCCTGATTTCCTGCATTAACCATCCTAAGTGTTTTGCATGATTCCAGCCAAATAATATTTTGTATATATATTTGTAACTGTTGACAGCACGAGTATTTTATAGAAAATCTGCGTGTACCTTGTTGAGCTCCGATTCACTGTTTTCTATTTTCTCCCCCTCAGATGAAAATTTAGAATTTGTGCTTGACGAGACGGAGTGATCAAAGTCGACCTGAAGGATTCGTAAGGATTCAGGAGCACCTTTTGATGATTGCAACGGAGAATTAATTAGTGTAATGAATTGTTAGACTCCATAAACTTTTATAATTAGACATTTGTGCCTATACGAAAATGAATGTTATGGATTGAATATGAATGTTTTCGCAAGATATTAGATTGGCTTCCGCTATGCATTTTATGATTAAAACATATAGGTCCTAGATAGCATTTGTGATCCTGTATTGCGAATGGTGGAGTAAAAAAAAATATATCCTTTCTGCAACATGCTGGGAGAGCCGTTGCTGGCCGTCTGATGGATCGTGGGCTCAAGTGGGCCAAGCCCGTAAAAAGCCTTTTATTTTTTGCCTGTTACTGCAGTGATTCCGGTCAATTCTAGAGTTGACTGTCTACACGCGAGTTAGCCGCCTGTTGGAGTTTAGACGGTCAACGCTGGCATTGACTGTCTTGGGCCTTTCAGGCTTTGGGCCTTTGCGTCATATTGGGCCGTTTTTAAGTTGACCGTTTGGTAAGCCGTTTTGGGCCTCGGTTAACCATGGGCCAGCCCATATTCCGGTGTGCCCATCACATAATAATTTTAATTCTTGCCTTGTAATTTTCCTTGCAATTCTAATATATATATATATATATATATAAATTTTTTATCTTTTTATTTAAATTTTTCTAAAACCGAATAGATTCCACCAAAGCATGGATTGCTCCAGCAAAATATTCACAGCCGCTGCCCACTGGGAGAATCCAAAGGAGGAATGTGTAAAGAACGTTCTTTTCAGATGTTGATGTCAGCATTAGCCAAAGCATAAAACCATAGGCATCCTCATTTGCTGCCAATAATCTAGCCAATCAGAGATCTACAATATAGATCGGAATAAAGCTAAGTTGCAAAAGCATTCAGATAATATTTGAAGGTAAAGATCCTCCTTAACAGCAAAAGCTATTTGAGAAGGTCAGAGCTGCTTTTGATCTTGTTTAGCAAAAGACGAACACGTACAGTGCGAAAGCAACGGCACGAATCGCGGCACCGGATACCTACAGACTGATATATTGACAGCGTCACAAAACAGTTTCACTGGCCCAGGACCTAAGCATCAAAGGACAAACAGATTTCGTCAGGATTCGTGACATAAAGTTGAAAGAGAAGGTGCGAGTATACTTTCAGCAATGCTTGGAGAACTAAATCATGAAGGAAGGCCTGCCGAGTGCGACCCAAATGTTTTTGTCTGAGTCTTGAAAAGTTTACAGCTCAAAGTCTTACTGTTTTGGCATCCGAGGGATTTCGTGCAACGATTAGCTCGAGCAGTAATGTTTGGACAGATTTCCATATGATATTCGCTTATGCTGCACGGTTGGGCAGATATAGAGTAGCAATCTCAACCAAACCGCGTGGTGGCCGTTCAAATGATCACTCGGGTTATAAATACATCGTTTTGTTTTAGGGTTTGTATAGAAGTATTTTATTATTAGCTTTTGAGAGCGCCTCAGCCTCCTCTCGTATTCATTTTCAAATTTAGTGAACCTTCTCCTCCTTTACCCGTAGTTTTTTCCCTTCCGAGATTTTTTATGTAAGTTTGATATTTTGGCCTGAGATTGTTTTTCATTTTATTGCCATCTCCCAAAATCCTAACAAACTAGTACGATCATGAGCACACACGTCGTGTAATCTAGGGATGCTAAGATGTGTAGGCAATCCTACAATGCATTGAAGAGATGTTTCTGACCACCGGGTCAAAATAAAGAAACTTTACAGTTGTGCTGCAACTCGCATCAAGATAAATGGCCAGATAAAAAAGGCAGTGAGACTCGTAGTATTGTATTATTTATGACAGCTGTTTCATGAAAACATACAACTTGGTGCAAAATAGAATCAGAATTCGGAAATTATGCTGCTTTGAAATAGATATGGAGCGCATTTTTCAGGAAATGCTCTAATTTATTGGGAAGAAAATGGCCGATCAAATAACACAAAGTCGGACAAGGATAATGGAATGTACAAACACACATATGATAGAGGAATGTGAGGGAGAGAGAGAGTAATAACATACCAAATTTTTACATGAAAGGCCCTCTTGTAAAATAAAAAAAAAATTACGAGACACTTAGTCCACAAAATAAGTTTTACTATATGAATATAGTTACAAAAATTCCTCTTTGGCTATAGAAACTTTTTGAGAGTTGAGAATAAAAATAAAGAGTAAGAATATAACAGTAAAGTCTGGCTACTTATTGATCTCTTTTAAGTTTTTTTCTTCTTCTCACTTCTCTCTACATTACTTACATGCTCAGCATGTATATATATACAAATTTATCCTGGTCGTCGCCTACCCAGTAGACAGGTTGCGTGTGTGCAAAATTTGCCACCAACTCTGCTAAGCACCATTATGTCGGGAGGAGTTAACCTATTCAACTAATCAGCTACCAACTCTAAGAGTCAACTTTTATTTTTGAAAAAATTGATTGCGCAGATATTATAGGTGACTAACTTTCCAATTATAGTTTCCAAGTGTTGACCAAAATCCTCAGACTTTTGCTTTAGAGTCCTCGGACCTTAAAACTTCAAATCGGCCAGTTGCATTTCGAGATTTTCATTCTTAAAATTTCCAACCATTTTAAAAGTTCTATCAATTCTGAAATTTTCAACCATTCCAAAAATTTCAACTATTTCAAAAATTCCAACCATTTTAAAAATTCATTTTGGAAAAAGCATTCTGAAAAAGTATTCCGAAAAAGCATACCAGTCAAAACCATATCGGCCTTCCATACCGATAAAACCATACCAGTAAAACTGTCATTCCATTCCGAAAAATGCAAACTGGCATTTTTCACTGCGACATTTTTACTTTAACATTTTTCAAATCGGCATTTTCACTTCGACATTTGTCACTCCAGAATTTCACTCTGGACCAAATCTCACTCCGATATTTTCCCATACGGGAGTGATTCCAAAAAACTTTTCCTCACAACCGTGTGGGAACCAAATTAGTTAGACCAGCTATTTCACAACAAGTTTCAAGCTTTTCCTTTGGCAATACTTTGATTAACATATCTGACCCGTTTTCTTCAATCCAGATTTTTTCCAACGATAGCAGCCCTTCATCAACATCTCTCACCCCAATAGTATCAAATATCAATATATTTTGATCTTGAATGAAATGATGAGTTCTTACAAAGATGTATAACAGTTTGGTTGTCACAAAGTATCACATACTTTTTCTGCTTGAGGCCTAGTTATTGGATGAACTTTTTCATCCACAACATTTCCTTACTCGCTTCTATCACAGTAATAAATTCTGCCTCTATGGTGGAGAAAGCAACACACTTTTATTGCTTTGACTGTCAGGAGACTGTCCATCCGATAAACTTGACAAAATATCCCAAAGTGGACTTTCGGAAGTCAACATCTCTGGCCATATCAGCGTCTGTGTAACCAATCAATTGGAGCTTCCTACTTTCAAAATACAGACACATTTTGGAAATCCCTCGGAAATATCTCAAAATTTATTTTACAGTAGACCAATACTCCTTCCCGAAATTTGAGAGAAACCTACTAGTTGTGCTGATCGCATGTGCAATATTTGGCCTCATGCACACCATAGCATACATCAAACTCCTTACTGCTAAAGAGTAGGGCATGCTTCTCATGGCAGCCTTCTCAATATTTGAGGTCTAACACTGCTGACTGCTTAGCCTGAAGTGGTTGACCAGTGGGGTGCTTACAGGCTTGGACTTCTCCATCTTAAAGCGTTCAAGTATTTTTTCAATATAGCTCTCTTAGGACAACCACAATTTCTTATTCTTGTGGTCGTAAAATATATTGATACCCAAAATTTGCTTTGTTAGCCCCAAGTCCTTCATGGCAAATGATTTCCCAAGCTGTTATTTCAACTCCTTGATCCGAGCATTATTTTATCTAACGATCAACATATCGTCCACATAGAGGAGAAAGATGACGAAATCATCTTCTGAAAACCTTTGAACAAAGACACAATGATATGAAATAATCTTTCGGTAGCTTTAATCCACCATAATAGACTCAAATTTCTTGTATTATTGCCATGGAGCTTGTTTTAATCCGTACAGATTTTTTCTTGAACAATACACCAGTCGCTTCTTCCCCTTGACCTAAAATCCCTCCAGTTGCTCCAGATAGATTTCCTCTTCAAGATCACCGTAGAAGAATATTGTCTGAACATCTAGTTGTTTTACCTCCAAATCTAGGACAACACCAAACCAAACACCACCCGTATAGAGGACATTTTTACAGTTTGGGTAAAAATTTTATCAAGGTCAACCCCTTTGCATTAGTTGAAGCCCTTCATTACCCGCCTTACCTTGTACTTTGGTTAGGAGGTACCCTTCTCGATTTTTAAATGGAAGACCCATTTATTCTTTAGGGCTATCTTCCCCTTAGGCAGTTCAGCCAGTTCGAATGTATGGTTCTCATGCAACGAACCTATATCATCATTCATGACTGTTAGGGTCATTTTTATAATTGACATATTCCGTGACCGTATGTAATTTTTTTATTAGTGTCGGGTTATACTTGGTTGAAGTGCTGCATCAATACATTCCAGTGGCTGCTTATTCTCGGATCAACATATGTACCGTACCTGCTTCTCACCTGATCCCGCTCGAGCCCAAAAACCAGAATGTTCCCGCTCGTCAGGCGCTCGATACCCGCTCGAGCTCAAAATCTAGAATGGCCCCCGCTCATCGTGCACTCGATACCCGCTCGAGCCAAAAATCCAGAATGGTTTCCGCTCGCTAGCCGCTCGAGCGCACATAGGGTTTCTCTGGAAACCCTTCGTGCACCCGCCGCGCGCTCGAACTGCGCTCGAGCATCGATGTAACGGGCAAAAATTTTGAATGATTTTTTACACCCTCTATAAATGCATATCTTATGTTTTTGAAACCCCAAAAGACGTCCAGAGCCTCTTCTGATATTGTTGGAGCCATTCTACTAGAGAGAAGAGCATTCGTGTTACTCTTTAATCTTGCTCCATTTGAGAAAACCGAACCTACTATGCTCTATATCGTTGTGCCTCATGTTCTAACGGTTTTTCTCTTCATTTCTCTTTACTGTTTAAACTCTTCCATCCTTCTACCTTCGTGGGAGACGTCGGTACATTGAAGAAGGAGATCCGATCGTGGTTGGCAATTCAAGTGGTCAGAAAGGGAAGGTTGGCGTGAAGACCGGAAGGTGTCCGGTTCTGTTGTCGCAGGCAAATCCAAGGAGTTCCTTGGTAGGGATCACGAGACGGGAGTAAGTCGGCTAGGTTAGCGCGTCGTTACCACCCGGTCTATAAGTTGATTTTCATAGTGCATTTCTTCCCTGGCCGTTGAAGCCCGGAGAATTTTTCTCAATTACCGTGGAATCGAGTTTTCCCTTTGTCACCAAAAATCGTGTCTTTTTCATTATTGCTCATCGTTATATATATTGTGCATGCTTGTTATCTCGTTAGTATCTAGAAATAAATATTCTTTACGTATATTAAATATTTAATTTTTACTGATTTTGCTATATTTTTGCACGGGGTTGAAATTTGATTGTTCACGTTAGCACAAAAAGTGCTTTTTTAATAACTTCTAACCATTTTTGCTTATGCTCATCATCCATGACTTTCTCAAAAATTTGAGGTTCACTTCCATCAGTAACACATACTCACTGGATAACAGACGGACAGAGGACCTTTGGTCTTTTGAGGATCAACGGAGAGTAACCTCCTCGACCGACTTAGGAGTGGGGTCATCCTTGTCTTTATCATCTTGCTCGGCCACTCCTGGGACATTGTCCTCACTGTATGCCAGTCGGACAACATCAGCACCTGTCTTGTCTATCCGACTGGTACCAGACAATGCCTTCTCTTTTCCGATATCTACAATGGTCTCATCCTCCAAGAATACCACATCTCTAGACCGGATGAGCTTTTTCTCAATAGGATCATACAGTCGGTATTGAAGCTCATCTTCACCATAGCTGAGGAAGATGCATTCCTTCGACTTCAACTCCAATTTGCTCCTTTCATCCTTTGGAATATAAACAACGGCCCTGCATCCGAACTCTTGAAGATGGTCATGGGATGCCTTCCTACCAGACCATACTTGCTCAGAAACATCACCATTCAAAGGTCTACTTGATGACCTGTTGATGATGTAGGCCACTATTTTAAATGCTTCCCTCCAAAACATACCAGGTAGCTTGGCCTTAGACAACACACTTCAAACTCTCTCCGTCAGTGTTTGACTTATACGTTCCGCCACCCCATTTAACTGTGGTATCTCCGATGAAGTTCTTTGGTTTCAGTTGCCAAGAGTTTGACAGCGTGAATCAAAGGCTCCGAAATACTCACTACCATTACTGCTTCGGATGCATTTCTATTTCTTCCCCGTCTACCTCTCTACAAGACAATGAACATGCTAAAAAATGCCAGCAACTTGATCCTTCGTCTTGAGAAGGTAAATCCACACCTTTCTTGAACAGTCATCAATAAACGATACAAAGTATTGTACTCCTCTAAAATATTTTTTTGGAAAGGACTGCACACATCTATATGTACTAGCTCAAACACTCCGGCCTTTTTGTTAAACGAGTCTCCTTGAAACGTAACTCATCGTTGTTTTCCTATCAGGCAACGTGAGCAGGTTTTCAGCTTGACCTCGTTAATACCTCGAAGAAGGTCTTTTCCAGCTAGCTTATTCAATCCCTTCTCACCAATATGACTTAGCTGACAATGTTACAAGTCCGACGACTCCTTACTCCTCATCATATGAATCTCTCCGACCCCGGTAGATGCTTTTACCACATACAGGCCAAAGGCCTTTTTTTCACGTGCAACAACCAGAGACCCTTTGGTCAATTTCCGTGCACCTTCACAAAAGATACTGCAAAGCCCTTCATTATCCAATCTGTCGACTGAAATTATATTCACCCGGATATCAGGAACGTGATGAACATCCTTTAAAAGCAATCAGGTCCCATTGCTAGTAATAAGTGATATGCCACCTCTGCCAATAACCCGGGATATTCCTTTATTTTTCATTCTTAATACTCCAAAATCTTTCGAAGTGTAAGACAAGAACAATTCTCTTCTGGATGTCACATGGAGTGAGGCACTTGTATCCACCACCCAATTAGACTCATGGTCTGTAATATTTTAAATTTTTATTAAAATTAATTTAATATTAATTATGATTTTGAGTAATTTGGATATGAAAAAAATTAATTAAATATTATAAAATTTGAAAGAATATTTGAATTACTCAGGTTGGCACAGAGGTGTGCCTGTACTAACGCGCGAATATCGGCTTAAATTTTGGAATAAAAGAAAATTTAAAATAATATATATATATATATATATATATCTACTAAAATAATAATATATCAAGAAAAGAAAAGAAAACAAAAAAAGAAAAAGAGAGAAGCATAAGAGGGAGAGGGAGTTGGCTGGGTATAGGCCAATAGTTATGTTTTGGGAGTAGTTCAAATGTTATGTTATGATTATGTTTGATTATGATTTTGGTCGATTTGTTACCTCCCTTACGATAATTGTACAGTAGATTGTATTTATTTAATTAGAATGGTTATCTGATAAGGTCTTATGTGGATTTAATTTTGTTGAGTTGTATATTTTGGTTTATTATACTCTGATTTTGAGACTTAGTATTATTTGTTTAAAATTATTTAGAATTTTAAATTTTAAGAATTATAATTAATTATTTAAATTGACATATTTAATCCGGATTCATAATATGGTCGGTCAAGCTTAACACATCATCTATTTCACAAGTCAGCAGGAGGTCACCCTTAGTTAAATTGAGACTAAGGCCTTTTCCTTGTCTCCTCCCTTTTCAACTTTATTCTCCTTGCCATCTCTATTATTATCGCGCTTCCATTTATAATAATATTTCTTATTGTAGCCTTTCTTTTCATAATAATGGCACTCCATGTTTTGAAACATTGACTAAAATTGGTCCGACACTTTTCTCCAAACTTTGGATTGTGCCCTTTACTCCTTCCCTATGACTCAGTCACAGGTACCTCAGAATGTTGAGAGGTGGAAGTTCCTTGTGACCGCCGTCTTATTTTCTCATTCAGTACAACTCCTTTGGCTATCTCTAGCATCACAATACCATTTAGAATAGTGTTGGTAATGGTGATTCAAATTACCTACAATGAGTCAGGCAGGATTGCTAGGAGCCACAGGCTTAACACTTCGTCTTCAAATTTAACACCCATATCATTCAACTGGTCCACACATCCTTGAAACTCATTCAAGTGATTTGCAACAAACGAGCTATCCTTGTATCACACTTGCATTAATTTCATCAGGTGATACAACTTATTGTTTCCAGTTTTAGAGACATAGAGCGTCTCCAACTTCTCCCACAACATTTTGGCATTTGTTTCACTTTTAATATAGTTATACACATTATTATCTGTAAATTATCGTATATAACTACACACCTGCCTGTTCTCAAGAGACCTATCCTCTTCCAATTTTGTCTTAGGATTTTGAGGGACAAACACCAAAAATTGCATCAACTTGACAAGCAATAATTCTGACATTTTACTCTACCAAGTGTGATAATTTGTGCCATTGAGACAAATCATCATATTTTCGACCTCCATCGATTCTGGTACTAATAACCAGGCTCTGATACCACTTATTGGGAAGAAAACGACCGATTGAACAACACAGAGTTGGACAGGAATAATGGAATGCACAAACACACACACAATAGAGGAATGTGAGCGAGAGAAAGTAACAACACACCAAATTTCTACATGAATAATGGAATGCACAAACACACACACAATAGAGGAATGTGAGCGAAAGAAAGTAACAACACACCAAATTTCTACATGAAAAACCCTCTTCTAAAATAAGAGAAAAAATCACGGGATACTTAATTCACAAAATAAATTTTACTATATAAATATGGTTCCAAAAATCCCTCTTTAGCTACAGAAGCCCTTTGAGAGTTGAGAACAAAAACAAAGAGCAAGAATACAATAGTAAAGTCTGGCTACTCATTGATTTATCTTAAATTTTTCTCCTTCTCACTTCTCTCTACAGTGCTTGCATGCCCAGATGCATATATATACAAATTTGTCCTGACCGTCACCTACCTAGTAAGTAGGTTGCGTGTGTATAAAACCTGCTACCAACTCTACAACCTACTCTGCTAAGCGCCACTCTGTCGGGATGAATTAGCCTACTCAACCAATCAGCTACCAACTTTGAGAGTCAACTTCCCTTTCTAAAAAAGCTGATTGCACAGATATTGTAGGTGACCAACTTTTCAGTTATAGTTTCTCTGCATTGACCAAAATCCTTAAACTTTTGCTTTAGAGTCCTCGGACCGTAAAACTTCGAACCGGCCAACTGCATTCTGGAATTCCCATTTTGAAAATTTTCAACTATTCCGAAAATTCCATCAATTCCAAAAATTCCAACCATTCCGGAAAAAGCATTCCGAAAAAGCATACCGATCAAAACTATACCGGCCTTCCATACCGGTATAACCAAACCGGTAAAACCATGCTGGCGAAAACCATACCGGTAAATCTGCCATTTCATTCTGGAAAATGCAAATCGGCATTTTCCATTCCGGTATTTTTCAAACCAGCATTTTCACTCCGGCATTTGCCACTCCGGACCAAATTCCACTCCAACATTTTCCCACACGGGAGTGATCCCAACATAATTCTGATCCTGTACTGTAGCATGGCAACAATAATCATGGACTGAAATTCAACAATTTGTGAAGATATGACACTGAGAGAGAAATCCAAGAAACTTGAGTTTCAATTAGCAGATAAGAAAAAAATTGAATGGTTGGACAGCTTCAAGCATTTCATTGAAAGTTTATGATCATTGATGGCTCAACAGTAACCAATTCTAAATAAATCGAGCAGAGAAGATGTGGGTCTCTAGAAGTTAGTCACAATTTTATTTCTGAGAAATTTGTACTCTGTCAATTCTATCAATTTGTTGCACGGCAATGCATTAAAGGATTGGAGGAAGCTTCATCATTTCGGATTGATTCCATTGAGCTTTAGAAGCACCTCTGGTAAATCTGGCCGTTGATCATGAAATAATTTTCAACTATGTCTCTTGTCTTTGATTTTATCCCAGTCAAATTGTGCAATCGATACAGCTATCACCATCCCACTAGCAGCTCAAACAATCTCCCCAGTTGGACCTGCGTAAAACATGCTGAAAGTTTTAAATATCAAGCTGGAAGTTAACAAGTCAATTCTTAAGCCTTCGACACGTCTCATTGCTAGAGAGAGAGTCTACCTGTTACAGGGTTCGTGGAAACTGTTGGCGCAAAATGGAAGGTACGGTGACTGGGCGGACGGATCACTCGGACAACAACAGAGTAGAGTTCTTGGACAGAAGGCCAAAAGTAGAGATAGAAGAACGAGAAAAACACACACGAGATTTTAACGTGGAAAGACCCTTCTCAACCAAGGGAAAAACCACCAAAGAATACACTATGAACAATTGATTGTATACAAGAATGTTAACTACACAAAGCCCAAACAAAGAAAAAATAATCACAAGTGTATATCTCTCAATCTCTCCCTAAAAGGTGTGTCTCTCTCTCTATTTTTACAACAAGGCTTACCCACAACTCTCTCAAAGCATGCTTCAAGTGATTGCCTCTCACACTTCACAGCTCTCATTCTCCAGTAAGGGCACAAGCCTATATATATACACATGAGGTCTAGTGGTCGGCCAGCCACCCTATCAGTAGGGTGGCAGGATCACGCCTCCTAGGCCTGCCATCGCAGGCGCACGCTTGGGGTGCTAGAGTGGCGTGTGCCTGCCATGGCAGGCCTGACACTCTTGAAAGTTGTAGCCGCCTCATCCTCCAATCAGAGTGGGTCAACTGTCCACCTGCGAAACACCGCTATAGCAGGCCTACGAAGAGAGTGAGTCAACGCCTAGGCTTTCAGAGTCCTCGTCCATGCCCTCATCTACCTCTCAGATATGTCTCGTTCAACGAGTCATCGTCTGTCTTGATAGGCTTCTCGGACCACTCCAAAAGTCCGCACCCATTTTTCCCTTTTGAGTCCATGGACAAAAAATACCACGAAGGGAGTGACCCCAATAAACTTCCCCTCACGACCAAGTGGGAGTGAAGTTAGTTAAATCGGCAATGTCACAACAAGCTTCCAGCTTTTTCTTTTGCAAAACTTTAGTCAACATATCCGAGCCATTGTCATCCGACCAGACCTTTCCAATTGATAGCTACCCATCATAAAAAACGTCTCTTATCCAATGATATCGTACGTCAATGTACTCTGACCTGGAATGGAATGAGGAGTTTTTACACAAGTGAATGGCACTTTGGCTATCACAGAGGACCTCGTATGTTTCTTGCCTTACACCCAACTCTTGGATGAACCTTTTTATCCAAAGCATTTCTTTGCAGGCATCGATCACGACAATGAACTTTGCCTCCGTAGTCTAGAGAGTGACTCATTTCTGCAACTTGGACTGCCAGGAGACCACCCCTCCTGTAAATTTTACCAAGTATCCGGATATTGATTTTCGAGAATTAACATCCCGGCCATATCGACGTCCGTGTACCTAACCACCTGAAGCTTCTCTCCTCCAAACTGCAAACCCATCTTCGAAGTCCCACGGAGATATCTAAAAATCCACTTTATCGCAGACAAATACTCCATCCCTAGGTTTGAGAGAAATCGGCTCATAAGACTAACCGCATGAGTAATGTCCGGTCATGTACACAAGGCCGCGTACATCAGACTACCAACGGCCGAGGAGTAAGGAATCTTACTCATACGTGCCTTCTCAGTGTCCGAGGACGGACACTGCTCCTTGCTCAGCCTAAAATGGTTGGCCAGAGGGGTACTGACAGGCTTGGAGCTTTCTATGTTGAATCGTTGAAGCACCTTTTCAACATAGCCTTCCTGGAACAGCCAGAGCTTCTTGTCCCCTCGGTCGTGAAATATTCTGATCCCCAAAATCTACTTCACCGGTCCGAGGTCCTTCATGGCAAAGGACTGCCTCGGTTGCTCTTTCTGTTCCTTGATCCGAGCACTGTTCTGTCCGATAACCAGCATGTCGTCCACATAAAGGAGGAGAATGTTGAAGTCATTTTCCAAAAATCTCTGCAAAAAGACACAGTGGTCGGAAGTAGTCTTATGGTATCCTTGTCCGATCATGACAGACTCAAACTTTCGGTACCACTGTCTCGGAGCTTACTTTAGCCCATACAAGCTCTTCTTTAAATGACAGACCAGTCATTCCTTCCCCTTGACTTCAAAACCATCTGGTTGCTCCATGTAAATCTCTTCCTCAAGACCGCCATGGAGAAAAGCTTTCCGGACGTCCAGTTGCTTAATCTACAAATCCAAAGCTGCTGTCAGTCCGGGCACCACACGGACCGAGGACATCTTCACAATATGTGCAAAAATTTCATCAATGTCAACACCCTTGTGTTGACTGAAGCCCTTCACCACAAGCCGTGCCTTGTGTCTTTGCTTGCACGAGTCCTCGGTCGTCTTCAGCTGGAAGACCTACTTGTTCTTTAGGGCTTTCTTTCCCTTAGGTAGTTTAGCCAGCTCAAAGGTATGGTTCTCATGGAGAGAGGCCATTTTTTCCTCCATGGCCTCAAACCATTTATCCTTCTGAGCACTACACATGGCCTCACCGAAATTTTCAGGTTCTCCAGCATCTGTGAGGATGACGTACTCACTTGCCGGCAAGCGGACCGACGAACGTCTCTCCCTGGACAACCGTCTCACGGGGGCCACCTCGGTCTGTTGAGGGGCCAAATCTTCAACCTGATTCTCCTGAGGCGTTGGAACCGCCTCAACATGGTTGCCAGCCACTCTTGGTCCGCCGACATTGGACTCAAGAGGCACTGGACGGACATCTTCAACATTAACTCTGTCCGTCCGGGAAGTATTGGAATGAGACTTCTTCTCTTTCTGAATGTCCTCGATGGTTTCTTCCTCAACAAAGATCACATCTCGAGACCGGACTAGCTTCCTTTCTATTGGGTCGTAGAAACTATACCCAAGTTCGTCCTTGCCGTAGCCCAGAAAGACGCATTACTTCGTCTTTGGCTCTAACTTGCTCCTCTCATCTCTCGGAATATGAACAAAGGCCGTGTAGCCAAATGTCCGAAGATTGCTATAAGCTTGTTCCTTCCCTGTCCAAATCCTTTCTGGGACTTCTCCGTCGAAAGGCTTACTGGGCAATCGGTTGATCACGTGAGCGGCCGCCTTCAAGGCCTCAGCCAAAAAAGATCCTGGAAGCCTAGCCTCGGACAACAAGCACCTGAACCTTTCCATCAGAGTGCGATTCATCCTCTTAGCCACGCTGTTCAATTGTGGCATCTTTAGTAGAGTCCTCTGATATTTGATACCGTGAGCTCTGCAATAGGCATCAAAAGTCTCAATGTACTCTTCAACGTTGTCGCTTCGGACGACCTTTAACTTCCTCCCGGTCTCACGCTCAATGAGGACATGAAACTGCTCAAAGATTCCCGCGACCTGATCCTTGGTCTTGAGCGGGAACACCCACAATTTCCTCGAGCAATCATCAATGAAGAAGACAAAATACTACGCTCCTCCAAAAGACCTTTTCGGGAGGGGACCACACACATCCGTGTGGATGAGCTCTAGGACCCCAAACTTTTTGGATGAAGCATTTCCCTGAAAGGAGACTCTTCATTATTTCCTCGCCATGCAGTGAGGGCAAGTCCTCGACCTTTCTTCATCGATATCTGGGATGATCCCCTTCTTGGCCAAATGACTCATGCCCCTCTCACTCCTGTGTCCGAGCCTTTTGGGCCACAGGCCTGAGGACTCCGCACATCTTGTGGCATTCATCTCTGCAACCTCGACCTTGGCTTTCAGCGCGTAAAGGCCTGAGGCCTTTCCTCCTCGGGCAACCACCATGGATCTCTTCTTCAGCTTGAAACTGCCGTCACAAAAGACGCTGCAGTAGCCTTCATCATCAAGCCGTCCTACTGAAATGATATTCATATGAATATCAGGGATATATCGGAAGTCCCTCAAAATCAGCCAGGTTCCATTGTTTGTCATCAAGGAGACGTCGTCGCGTCCAATGATCTCGAACGTCTCCATGTTACCCATCTTCAACACTCCTGGGGCACTTGGAGTATAAGTGGAGAACAGTTCTCTCCTAGAAGTGACGTGTATAGATGCGCCAGAATCTACCACCCAATCAGAGGCCTGCTCGGCCACGCTCACAGAGTCCTCAGACTCGCAGGCCAAAAGGAGGTCACCCCCCGTGACAACAGAGACCGAGGACTCTTCCTCACCTCGTCACTTTTCCGCCCTTTCTTTTCCAGCGTTTTCACACTTCTACTTGTAACAAAATCTCTTGATGTGGCTATTTTTGCCACAATGATGACACTCCATGTTTTGGTACCAAGAATGTGACTTACTTCACCCTTTGTCTTCAGACATTGGGCCACGTCCTCGGCTCCTTCCCTTAGATTCGGTGACAAGGACCTTGGAGTGCTGAGAGGTGGACGTACCCTGAGACCGCTGTCTCATCTCTTTGTTCAGCACAGTTCCTTTAGCCATCTCCAAAGTCACCACACCGTCAGGAGCTGTGTTGGTAATGGCGATCCTCATGACCTCCCATAAGTTCAGGAGGGTTGCCAGGAGCCAGGAGTTAGAGTTCGAGCACCTCATCTGCAAATTTGATCCCCATGCCACTCAGGTGATCAACACAGCCCTGAAATTCGTTCAGGTGGTCGGCGACAGATGAGCCGTCCTTGTACCGAACCTGCATTAGCCTCATCAAGTGAAAGATTTTGTTATTGCCGGTCTTGGAGGCATAGAGCTTTTACAATTTCTCCTAAAGCTCCTTGGCATTCGTCTCTCCCTGAACGTGGTTGTACACATTGTCGTCCACGAACTGCCAGATGTAACCGCGCACTTGCTTGTGCTCCAACACCCACTCCTCGTCCGTTTTTGCCACCGGATTTTGTGTGGCAAAAATCGGATTGTGCATGGACTTCACAAAGAGCAAGTCTGACATCTTGCTTTACCAAGTGTCAAAGTTGGTTCCATTTAAGCAAGTTATTTTGCTTCCTACCTCCATAGCAGCCAGCAACAAGGTCACCGTTCAAAGAATTTGGCTCTGATACCACTTGTTAGTGCAAAATGGAAGGTACGGTGTGATGTCCCACATCGAACGGAGAGGTGAACGAAGCATGCCTTTATAAGGATGTGGAGACCTTTCCCTTGTAGACGCATTTTGGGGGCCGTGGGCCTGCCAGAATAAAACCGTGCCAGGCTGGTCTTACTTGGAACGTCATGAAGTTTCCCGGCCTAAAGTGGACAATATCTACATGCAGGTGGTCTGGGGACGTTACAAATATTATCAAAGACGGGACTTGGGTTTAGTGTGCCAACGAGGACGCTGGGCTCCCAAGAGTGGTGGACTGTAGAGTCCCACATCGGATTGGAGAGAGGAACAAAGCGTGCCTTATAAGGGCATGGATACCTCTCCCTTGTGGAAGCATTTTGGGGGCGGTAGAGGCCGTCTGCCAGAAACAAAACCGTGCGCCTATGTGGCAAAGCAGATAATATACACAAGCGGGTGCCTGGGGATAATACAAATTTGTAACGCTCCCGGGCCACCCGCCTATAGATATTGTCCGCTTTAGGCCGAAAAACTTCACGGCTTTCCAAGCCAAACCAGCCCGCACGATTTTATTCGTGGTAGGCCCATGATCCCCAAAATGCGTCTACAAGAGAAAGGTCTCCACATCCTTATAAAGGCATGCTTCGTTCACCTCTCCGTCCAATGTGGGACATCACAATCCACCTGCTTAGGGAGCTCAGCGTCCGCGCTGGCACACCGAACCGGGCCCCATCTCTGATACCATTTGTAATGTCCCCGGGTAATCGGTCTGTAAATATTATCCACTTTGGGCTGGAAAACTTCACGGCGTCCCAAGCCAAACCAGCCCACACGGTTTTGTTCCTGGCAGATGGCCTCCACCACCCCCAAAACGAGTCTACAAGGGAAAGGTCTCCACGGCTTATAAAGCGTGCTTCATTCACTTCCCCATATGATGTGGGACACTACAATCCACCCCCTTAGAGAGCCCAGCGTCCGCGCTGACACACCGAACCGGGCCCCATCTCTGATACCATCTGTAACGTCCCTGGGCCACTCGCTTGTAGATATTGTCTGCTTTAGGCTGGGAAACTTTACTGCATCCCAAGCCAAACCAGCTTTCACGGTTTTATTCCTGGCAGGCCTACAACCCCCAAAACGCGTCTACAAGGGAAAGGTTTCCACATCCTTATAAAGGCATGCTTCGTTCACCTCTCCGTCTGATGTGGGACATCACAATTTACCCTCCTAAGGAGCCCAGCGTCCGCGTTGGCACACTGAACCAGGCCCCGTCTTTGATACCATTTGTAACATCCCCAGGTAACCCGCCTGTAGATATTGTCCGCTTTGGGCTAAAAAATTTCATTGCGTCCCAAGCCAAACCAGCCCACACGGTTTTGTTCCTAGCAAACGGTCTTCACCGCCTCTAAAACGCGCCTACAAGGGAAAGGTCTCCACGGCTTATAAAGCGCGCTTCATTCACTTTTCCATCCGATGTGGGACACCGCATACGGTGACCGGGCATACGGATCACTCGGACAACAACAGAGTAGAGTTCTCGGACGGACGGTCAAAAGTAGAGATAGAAAAATGAGAGAAACATACACGAGATTTTAACGTGGAAAGACCCTTCTCATCCAAGGAAAAAATCACCAAAGAATACACTATGAACAATACAAGAATATTAGGTACACAAAACCCAAACAAACGAAAAACAATCACAAGTGTATATCTCTCAATCTCTCCCTAAAAGGTGTCTCTCTTTCTCTATTTTTACAACAAGGCTTGCCCACAACTCTCTCAAAGCATGCTCCAAGTGATTGCCTCACACACTTCACAGCTCTCATTCTCCAGCAAGGGCACAAGCCAATATATATACACATGATGCCTAGTGGTCGGCCAGCCACCGTATCAGTAGGGTGGTAGGATCACGCCTTCTAGGCTTGCCATGGCAGGCGCACGCCTGGCGTGCCAGAGTGGCAGACTTGACACCCTTGGAAGTTATAGCCGCCTCATCCTCCAATCAGAGTCGGTTAACTGCCTACTTGCGAAACACGACTACAGCAGGCCTACGGAGAGAGAGTCAATGCCTAGGCTTTCAGAGTCCTCGTCCATGCCCTCAACTACTTCTCGGACATGTCTCCTTCAACGAGTCCTCGTCCGTCTTGACAGGCTTCTTGGATCACTCCAAAAGTCCGCGTTCTTTTTTCCCTTTTGAGTCCGCAGATAAAAAATACCACGAAGGGACTGACTCCAACAGAAACAACCTCGGACACCTTGCCAAGTCAACCAACTACTGAAAGAAGCACACGAATGACCCAACTTTTCTACAAGTTTTGGGACTATATCTAATTCAATTTATACTAGCCAATTATACTTTGATTCTATTATTTTTTTGTTTCACGTGCTGGTCATACTTTCTATTATGCTATTGTTCTGCTTTTCTATTATATTTGTTTTCTGTTTTACTGCTGGGTATCAAATATATAAGAAGCCTGTTCTTGTAGCTGCCCAAGCAAGTAATATTGACATACTTCATTTCTCCTCGTTCCCTGCCTTCTCATCAATTCCCTCTCCCTTTGTCAGACTCCCCTCTGTCTCTGTCTCTCTCTCTCTCTCTCTCTCTCTCTCTCCTTATGTGTTCCCCTTCTTCATTCATCTTCCCTCACTGTGTGCTTCTGGGATAGTGAATGTAGATTTGCATCACTACCCCACAAAATCTATTAGCAATGCCCTGAGGCCAATGATACTGATTTGATCATTGTAAAGCGACACAAATTTCAAAGTTGGGTACCTAGAGGAAGGAAAGAACTGTTTTTATGCCACATCTCCAAATTTGAGACACTGCACTGAATACTTTCTATAAATTTAAAGAATGTTCAAACATTTACATGTAAAATGTAAGACTCTTTTTTTATTACTATTAAAAATTTCTTTCATATCCAAAATTTCTTATTCTAGAATACCATAAGCATATTGTAGCTATACATCCTCATAACAATAATGCCAATAAGTTACACCCGATTTTCAAATTATGGGTTTGACGTAAGAATTAATTATATTAAGTGGACATTTTGAAAAGAATTGTTCGTTTGAATGAAAAAAAAATCAAGTATTTAAGATAAATTGGATGACGCTTGACCCATGCATGTGTAGCTATCAGGCTTAACTTAGCAGAATGGATGGCACTCATGTATGGTAGAAGACAATCGTACACAGGCTAATAGAATAGGCAATGCTCATACATAGATGTGTGACACTTGTGCGTGCATATGCTTTGTCTTAACGCTTTATGAAAGCTTGATTGGCTGTCATGCACTAGTTTGATTATATAAGGAATTTTGTGCATATTTTTGGTTATCTACACTGAGATCTCGAGAGAGGAGAGAGAAAGAAAGAGAAAGAAGAGAGAGAAAGTGAAAGAATGTGGTTTCAAAGCAATTTCATATTAGATCTGAGTAGTATTCGAGTTAACACAAGTGTATTTAAGACCATTCTTTGTTGTATAGTTCAAGCAATTTTTCCTAATATGTCCTGCAAAGGAGCATTAGGCTGGGTGCTGGCACTCAAGTAATGTCACGACTCGAAGCTACGTAGCCTGATTAATTATTACTCATAAAATTTAAAACCCTGAATAGTTACAATAAATAACACAAAATTTTAAAAATTCGGATGTGACAAATACAAAATACAAAACCCGACAATTTCACACACATAGGACCTCATCGAATATCCATTCGGACAAAATACAAGCGACATGTTCTACAAACAGTTGTAAGGGAAAACAACCAAAACAAGCCCCGAACTAGGAAAATCAAACACAATTAGCTCATCTAAATCGTACGGATGTAACACTCACCAAAACAATGCAGTGTCATGCTGAACCTTGCCTAACTCTTGCAGCAGGTCTAAATCTTCTACTCTAAATGGGAGAAAATAAAAAACGTGAGTCAAAGGCTCAGCAAGTATCACCTTTTTTTTTTGGTAAGTAAGTATTTTGGATTAATGGGAGAAAAAATTACAAAAAATATGTTTATCTCCAAGTATTTTGACTTGAAGATAAAACATAACCGCTAGGGCAACCCCGAGCGGACATTACATCAAAGTATACAAAATGGCCTCTAGGAGGACAACGTTTGCCGAGAACGACAAAATATGACATTTCCATCATAAACAAACTAAACGTAGCATGTAAAGCTGATACACAAAAAACGTCTACACACAGTGGCACGCCATAGGCACACTGCACATAAGACAACAGAATGCTCCAGCGCCGAGACCAGCAGCATCATCATCGGCTATCAAGCATATCAGCAACATCTCAAAAGAACCCTGAAATCCAAGGCTCCAACCTCATAAAGCATCATACCAATGCTGGAAAACACCCCGGCAGCTGCAATAGAGTCCCATCCCAAGAGCAGCTTTCTTTCGTTATGACTTCACGACCACTGCACCATCAAGGCACGGGAGCATCGAACCTCAACAGTCCAGGGCACAAAGAAGACAGCGAGATCTAGCAGCCGGTTGCAAGACGCGAGAACCAAAATACAGGCCATCAGCCTAGCAAAACCGCATCCAAGAACATGAATGGGCAAAACAGGCCTACCAAGTCCCCAGCAGAGAATCACAGCATCAGCCGCAATACTCCAAACAACACGTAGCAACCCACAACACCACTGCATTGCCAGCATAAAAACAGCAGTAGCTGCACCTTTCAGCCAGCCTCATCATCAAACTGGCGTCCACCTTCCTTGCATCAAATACAAATTGGATATATGATATCTAGCATGCAACTGAAGACATCAGCATTTTCAGCCGGCACCAGCATCAGCAAAGGACAGCTCATCACAGCAATCCAAGGCTGTACCAAATAACAGCATCTCACATCAAGAACATAGTGAGCAAACACAGCCCCTCCTACATCAGAAGCTACTCTTCACAGCAAAATCAGAAACAATTATCAGCCAAAGTTCCAATTTGTAGCCATAGCTACTGCTCGCAAATACCAGCTACACGAAGATCAGCAATAAGCCCCAATTTAGCATCAGGTAACGGTCAAAACCAAATTACCACATCAGCGAAGGCTCCACCAAGCCTCCAAATATTCCAGCAGCTCCATCAGCTCCCAATTCAGCAGAGAACACAGGAGAGGAGCGCTTACCTCAACAAAAAATAAGCACAGAGTAACAGCTCGACTGTACAAAAACCAAAAGTCAGCACCTAATTTCACAGCTGCAGGAAGGATCAGCAAACCAATCCAGACAGCATCAGCTCAAACAGGGGCAGCAATTTATTCAATATTGAACAAAGCTCCAACCCCTACTGCAACAAATCTCCATCCAAGACTACAAACCAAACAAGGAAGTACCCCTAAACAACCTCAACCTGAACATTTCCAACCCCATGCCAACTGGATAGCAATATATCCAATGCCATAACAGTGGCTTGCCAAACCAGCAAGAAGACTAACAGATCATCAAAGCAACAACAGCAACCAACTTGCTGTAGTTGCCAGCCAAGAGCTATCCAGTGGACTGCAAACCAATCACACCTCACCAAGAAGATAAAATTAACAACCAAATAAACCTCAGCCAGCTCCTCAGTCCACAGCCGCAGGTTCCCAATCCAAAAGCGCACGGGCTCCCCAACCCAATCAACAAAAGGGACACTCAGCCAGAGAAAAGAAGAGCAACATCAGAGGATATTCGGCTGCATCAATCCCTTCCCAATGAGCCAGCAGCCCACAAAAAACATCAGCCAATCCACTGCTCTGCCACATCACATACTTACTGCAATGCAGAACAGAACAGAGACATCAATCAAATAGCTTCAAGAGAAAGTCCACCAACATCAGCATGGAGCATCAAAAGCAAGCCTAGCTATCGCCAGCATCATCAAAAAAGCAAGCCTAAATCTGAATAAAGGTCAAAAAACCAGAGCCCTGGGAGCAGACATAGGAGACCCCAGACAAAACAATCCAAACAGAAGAGGCTAAGATCCAGAACCACTCCTGGATTTTTTAGAGGCAGCTTTTTTCTTTTTCTTAGACATAGAAGTCTTCCACTCATACTCCATGCCCTGCTTGTCATTTACCGAAGAGGAATTCAGAGCATACTTCTTGGAAATCCTCTGGATAGAGCAAGGGGTGAGCATATACTCATCAATATCAAAATGGTGATGCTGGAGCTCAGCATCAGGGGAGGAAGGAGACAAGTCCTTAAGTTGCATATCGAGAGGCCCATCTGAGCACCCAGAGCCTTCCGAAAGCCTTAATTGGATTCCAATGCCATTAGATTCAGAAGAAGTGCAATCAATAGGGGCCAGAGAGACTTGGGATTCCGGACCAGAAGGAGCTGGGATCTGAGGAGCCATCAGTCCAGACTGCTGATCACACAACTGCATTAAAGCAGGGCAACAGGCAACTCTTGGAAAACCAACATCAGGGTCCGACACTGCATCCCCCGGATACTCAGATCTCTCAGAAACACTCAGCATGGAGGCCACAGTTCAGTTGGAGTCCAGGCCAGTTTTCAAATTATCTGGAGGGTCACGAACACTGGGTAAAACCCCAGCCTCACATCCAGCATCAACCCCTCCAAATGAGTTGCCAGGAGCATCAGCAACCACTACAAAGTGAGGAGCAGAGACTACAGCCTCAGTCAGTGTTTTATCAGACACCAGCTCCAAGTCCCCTTGTACCCTTACGACGGGGATAGCTGGAAGTTGGGGAGGCAGTGAAGAAGCCATATCTTCACGTGCAGAGCATTCTTCAATGGCAGAATAACAATTCTGCAGATCCATAACTTCCAAACCACGGTCAATAGGGGTCACGACCATTCTATCTGGAAGCCCCACACCTGGACATACAGGTTCAATCCCATTGGCATCAGGACTACAGGCAGGACTACAGGCCTTAGGTAGGATTACAGGCCTCTCCAACCTGCTCTGAAGGTTGTTAACATCCGGCTTAGAGTGATAAACAACACCAATTTCCACCACCTTGGAAGGTGCAGCAGCAAACGACATAATCCTGATTTTTACTGGTCGAGGATCATCATTTTTCAGCTCAACACAGACTCTAGCCACATGCACCCGATGCATAGTGGCAGTTTGTGGATCACACAATATTGGCTTGCCTATCCTACTAGCAATCCAACTTAACCCCATTGGAGTCCAGAATTCAATAGGGACATTTGTCAGAGAAATCCACTCAGGACCCGACATGAGAGATTCAGGTTCCAAGCTCAAACCTGGAGACCATCTCTTGAGGAGGACATGCGACTTTTTAAAGGCCCAGGGACCTCTAGCCAAGCAATCCTCCAGCTGAGATTCAGAGACAAATTGAAAGAAATACAGACCGTTGTCATTTATAGCAACATGCCGCAATCCAAACCTAGCCCAGATTCTACGGGCGATGCCACTAACCGCCGAAATGTGTGGAGGATTTCCTGGGAAAAAACCCACCAACGTTGAGCCCCAAATTTCGGAGCATTGCTGCACAACCTCGGCAGGAGGTGGGGATGGGGTTTCGAAATCATCCTGAGTACAGGGAGGAAAATATTTAAGAGAGGCAAAAGGTCGAGGACCTTTGTCCACAGCGATTTGAGCCCAAGATTTTGCAAAAGCATGGGCATGTACAGGTTTTGAAGATGGGCCAGATTCATGTACAGATTTGGAGGTTACCTTGGCCTCAGAAGACTTAGCAAGCGGAAGCGACGAGCTGCTACAGAGCGCAGCAGATTCTTCAGAAGGGAGGAGAGAAGGGGAGACCTGCGTCGGTGAGATACAGAAAACGGTTTCCACGGCCCCAATCTGCGAAAGGAATCCGGCATCAGGGCCATTTGAGGAGGCCAGAGCTTTATCGGGCAGAAGCGGGAAGTCACGCGCACCAATCGGTTTCGTCACTGACAGAGACGGGAGGGAAGGGACCGGAGAATCGGGGGAAGCGGGGTCCAAGACCGGGACAAGGTGAACCCCCTTGAGGCCGGCCATGGCCGGCGGCAACGCCGCCATTGCCGAACGGGCAACAGAAATGGCGGACGAAGACGAGAATTCAAAAATCTAGAGAGAAGAGAGAGTTTCTCTCTCTAATTTTAGGAGCTCTAACCCACTCAGCAAGTATCACCATAAATAAAACTATGCATATAAATCAGAGGGAGAACTCATAAAAATCAAATATCGATGCAGACAACCAATCTTACTCTGAATTTCGACACATTTACCGAAATCACCGCACACCCACAACAGATATCAATCCAAATCCAATCTGTGCGTCATATAGCTACGTTTTGGGTCGACAGCTCTAAATAGTCACATATTATTATTGGCTGCAATTTCTACTTGCAACTTGACTACATTTTAGGCCTACAACTCTCGGCCATCTATTTATTATTGTTAGATCCAGACTATATTTTAGGCCTACAACTCTCGGCCATCCAATATCAAATATCAGCTACATTTTAGATTTGTAACTTTTGGCCACCACATATCATTAACTCCATTAGCTCGACTATATTTTAGGCCTGCAACTCTCGGCCATTTAATATCCATACATTTTAGGAATGAAACTCTCGACCATCCAATATCCAATATTAGTTATATTTTAGGCTTGCAATTCTAGGCCATCTAATATCCAACATCGACTACATTTTAGGCCTGTAACTCTCGATCATCTTTTTCATCGACCCCCAGGACCTTGGACTCCCCCATCCCTACACACATAGAGACCCATCAGGGTCTCGGACCACCGTGATCCTACTCGCATACCGACCCACTGGGTCTCAAACTCTGCCCATTTCTATACAAGCATTCAGATATAAAATATATACATAAAAATATCAAATTTGAAATCAGGCCAAATGATGGAGTTACAAATTCTTACCTCGACCTTATACCAAGCAGATCGGAAGAAATGATACTTCGAGGTACTCGAATTGCACGTTTATCTCTCCTTTGCACGCACTCTCTCTCTCTATCGACGCAGCTTCTCTCTCCTCTGCGCAAGCCTCCTTCTTGCACATTGCCACCTTGCACGCAAGCGGCCACTGCTATTGTCTTCTCTCTCGGTCGCAGACAACCTTCCCGACACGCTCTCTCTCCTTGCGGTGCACCTGTGCTACCTCTTCTCCTCATGCGCACACCCTCCTCCTCTTCTCTCTCCTGCCGTGTGCCTTTCACCTCACCGCCTCTCCTCTGCATGCGCCGCCGCCTCCTCCTTTTCCTTCTTCTCCCTCTTCTCTTCTACTATGCATGATTTCTCTCTCTCTCTCTCCTCGATTTTCCCTCCTTTACCCAAGCTAGCCGTGGGTTTACCGCCCACAGTTTTGTATTTTCCCCCCTTTCCTTATTTTTTTGTGTTAACAAGATATTACAAGAGCCTCTACAATAAGTGGCATACAAGAATTACAACAAGTGACAAACTTTTTTAACTGATTAGACTTGTAATAAGATGTCAATGTTTGTAAGCCTATTTAAGGGCAACCTCAGGCCATATAGTTAGGCATTAGACCTTGTTAAAATCTTTCAGTCATTCTTTCATATTAACATGTGTGTTATTCTTCGATATTTATTTCCACTTATATTTGGTATACATGTAAGATATTATTTACAAGATTTGAGGCTTGTGCCTACGGTTGTGAAATCTTTTATAAAATCATGAAATCTTTAGGTATTTGACATTGTATTCCATTTATGCAAGTATTTTGAGAAAACACTCTACTTTAAATTCGTAAAAATTAATTATTTTCTAAAGTTAGAATATTCATATGTTTATTATTTGTTATAGATTTTTTTTTTATTTTGGATAAATAAAAACCTTTGTAGAGAATTGGTGAAATATATTTGTACATATTTTAGTATATTTTCTGTAAGAAAGATTGTTATCTAACATTATGGGTTTAAAAAGTAACATTTAACTCTATTTATAGGGAATAATATGTAATTGGATCACTAATGAATCTTAAATAGTAGCATAAGAATTGGGCTATGAGAAATCTACCCAACCTGATCTTCAATATTTGACCCTTGTTGGTGAGTTTATCACTAATCATTGATTCTTTTATTTTTCTTATAATTTTATACTTTTTGTATGTTTTTATTGATGTATTATCAATTTTGACATTTCTATATTTGATTATTAGTTTTTTCCTTCCAATGTTTATTCATGTATATTCACATAAATAAATTATACGTATTTCGTTGAGAATTAAACTCACGCTCATCGATCTTCGTAACCTTTCCAATTAGACAGCATAAATCTCTTGCAAGATTTGTACAGGAGAAGACTCGAAGGGTTTTATTTTAATTGTTAAATTGTTGAAATATCATATGTTAGATCTAAACACATTTGGGATTGTGTGTTTATCTTGTGGACTGATTAACCCCATCGCAGAAATATGTTACTTTTAGTCATTGATGTTATAAATGATTACTAGTTGCATTTTCCTTACGTGTATAATGAGTATTGAATAGATATTGTGACAATTGTGTCAAAAATAAGAGTTTAACCTGAATCCTAAGGCTTAGCATATTATTTTTAAAGTTATTTAACGGTGTTTGTGTTGAATCAGAAATGCTCAAACACATTTAGGACTCACGAGGGCATATTCAAACACACTTGAGATATATTTGAGCTAATTTTTTAAAATTTTCAAAAGAAGAAAACAAAGTAAAAGTAAATAAGCATTGGGATTTCCTAGAATATAACAAAAAGTTCAAAGCTTAAGTCCGAGATGAGAGAAGCAACCACAGCTAGTTTCAATTCGCAGTCAATCAAAGATAAAGATACACTTGAAAAACAACACAAAGGATTTGTTAGGGCAAAAGGAGCGTCCAGACAGAATGCTCGGAGAGCGCAATGACCGAGAGGACAAAACACTCGGACAGCGGGAGAGCTCTCGAACGGACAACCAAAAGTAGAGATAAAAGACTGAGAAAAAACATACGAGATTTTAACGTGGAAACCCTTCTTTAACCGAAGGGAAAAAACCACGGGAGTAGAGTTTACAGCAAATCCACTATATGAAATAGGTTACAAACCTCCAATATGGAGCATCTGCTACACACCCGAGAAGTCAAAGAGAAAAATTCTCCAGAGCAAACCAAGAAAACACTTTTTTCTTTTCACTCTCTATTTTTATCTTTTTCTTTCTCTCACCGGTGGTGCACCCCCTTCCTTTCCTTCACACTAGTCCTCTACTTGCTCACTCCAAGATTGCTCACTCTCCAACCAGCCAATAGTCCATATATATAAAGGACTGATCCTAGGGGGCAGCCAGTCACCCTAGGAACTAGGGTGGAGGACCACCCCGCCTAGCCTTGTAAATGTAGGCGCACACACGACGTGTAAGGTGGCAGGCTTGGGATTTGGTGCCACCTGAGTTTTTCAATCAGGGCAGGCCACCTACCCACCTAACCTGTAGCAGGCCTACAGAGGAAGTCGGTGCCTAGGCTTCAAAGTCCTCGTCCATTATCTCAGCCACTTCTCGGACTATAGTTTCCAGACGGATTCTTCAGCCACTACTCCTCCACAATAGTCATCATCCAATTCTTCCAGCCACCAGGAGGACGGATGTTCTCGGCCCTTTCCAGAAGTCCGTGTCCATTTGCCTCCACACGTCTGTGGACACAAATGCCACAAGACAGTGACCCCAACAAACTTTCCCTCACGACCTTGTGGGGAACCTTCGCTGTTGTTGGGCGACCATCATCTCCTGCCTCCCAGCAGCTTCCCTTGAATTTGGACTCCAGCATCAACCTCTGTATGCCTGAATGACACCTTCCTCCACTCCATTGAGTTTGGAGTAAACCCACTCCCCTTCAGCTCCTTATCCGTGGACTTGTCATTCTCCCTTGCACTCCACCTTGGCTGACCTCTCTTGCCTCCCGGCCGTCCTCTCCTGCCACCTTGACCAATGCCCCCGTTGGTCACCATGATATTTCTTTTGGCAATGCAGGTCTTCATCAGATACCGCCTTGATTTTCTGCTTCCCCTTGCCATCACTGAGGCGCCTTTGGTGAGCTTCCACTGCCCGTCACCAAACGCCATCCGGAAGCCTTCCTCATCAAGATTCCCGGTTGAAATCACATTCAACATCAGATCTAGGGCAAGTCGCACGCCCTCCAGCACCAGCGTATTTCCGTTGCTTGTCCTCAAGCAAACATCTCCAATGCCAACAATCATTAACGAGCCACCGTTACCCATCTTCAACACCCCATGGCCAACGGGCGTATAACTCATGAAGTGGAACTTCTTCGGTGTTGCATGGTGTGAGGCCCCACTGTCCATCATCCAACTAGTCTCCTGGCATGGCAGGCTCCGTGCTTCCCCTACATGGACCACCAGGAGGTCTCCACAGAAAGCAACGGTCTCCGGATCATTAGCCTGATCCTTTTTCTCCTGACAATCGCTTCTGCCCTCCTTGATCTGTCTTCTCCGCGGACAGTCATTCTTTATGTAGCCTTTCTTACCACAAAAGAAGCAACTCATTCCTTCAAACTTGCTCCGACTGTTGTTCCTCTCCATCCTGCCACCTTGTCCTCGGTCAGATCTTCCTCGTCCCCGACTGCTATGGCCACAAGAAAACTTGGCCGTGAGCTTGAGGTCTCACTGCTTTCCCTCTGCCTTGACTCGTTCATAAGTAGGAAAGCTATGACATCGTCTAGCTTCAGTGTGTCCTTCCCAAACATTAACGTCGTGACGATATGATCGTAGAGGCCGGCAAGGATGCCAACAACACCAACGCTTTGTCTTCCTCCTTGATCTTGTCATCAAGGGTTGATATCTGCGTCACCAGCCGGTTGAATTCGTCCAAGTGCTTCTCGAAGCACTCACTTTTTGACAACCGCAGGCCATAAAACTGCTTCTTCATATGAAGCCTGGTTGTCAAGGACTTGGACTTATACCGACTTTCAAGCTTTTTCCAGACCTCCGCTGGGTCTGACAGACCGAGGACCTCCTGAAGTGTGTTGTCCGCCAAACACAACTTAATGGTGGAGTTGGCAAGATCCCTCTTATCTTGCCACTCGTCCTCGGACAGTTTCTCCAGCTTCTCCTCATTTTTCTTTAGTGCCTTTTTCGTCCCTTTCCGGGTTAAAATATTCCTCACTCTTTCCTGCTGAAGGATGAAATTATTCTGCCCATTGAACTGGTCGACACTAAACGGCCCATTCTTCGCCGACGACGCCATCCAACCGATGGTTCACGAACCAGTCTCTAATACCACTTGTTGGGGCAAAAGGGGCGTCCAGACAGAATGCTGAGAAAGCGCAGTGACCGAGAAGACAAAACACTCGAACAGCGGGAGAGCTCTTGGACGAACAGCCAAAAGTAGAGATAGAAAATCGAGAGAAAACACATAAGATTTTAATGTGAAAACCCTTCTGTAACCGAAGGAAAAAAACCACGGGAGTAGAGTTTACAGCAAATCCACTATGTGAAATAGGTTACAAATATCCAAGATGGAGTATCCGCTATACACCCGAGAAGTCAAAGAGAAAAACTCTCCAAAGCAAACTAAGAAAACACTCTTTTCTTTTCACTCTCTATTTTTCTCTTTTTCTTTCTCTCATCGGTGGTGCACTCTCTTTCCCTTCCTTCATACTAGTCATCTACTTGCTCACTCCAAGATTGCTCACTCTCCAACCAGCCAACAGTCCGTATATATGGAGGATTGAACCTAGGGCGCAGCCAGCCACCCTAGGAACTAGGGTGGAGGACCACGCCGCCTAGCCCTACAAAAGCAGGCGCACGCCTGACGTGCAGGGTGGCAGGCTTGGGATTTGGTGCCACCTGAGTTTTTCAATTAGGGCAGGCCACCTACCCACCTAACCTGTAGCAGGCCTACAGAGGAAGTCAATGCCTAGGTTTCAAAGTCCTCGTCCACTATTTCACCCACTTCTCGGACTATAGTTCCCGGATGGATTCTTCAGCCACTACTCCTCCACAATAGTCCTTGCCTAATTCTTCCAACCACATCGAGGACGAATGTTCTCGGCCCTTTCCAGAAGTCCGCATCCATTTGCCTCTACATGTCCGTGGACACAAATACCACAAGAGAGTGACCCCAACAGGATTAACAGTAGGTAGGCTCGTAGCAAGTAGCTGTGCTAGATGAGCTTGAGGTGATGGACGGTAATAGAGGGATCACGTACATCCCTTGCTTTCTGTTTGTTCTCTGAAGATAATTATCTGCCCGTGATCTAAACAAATCCCTGGCTGTATTTTTATTCTCTTCTTCTTCTTTTCTATTTTGTTGTGGATGTTTTCGTGTATGCCTAGACTCCGTAGATGCTATTCTGTTTATGGCATAACTTTGCCGTTTGAAGTTTTTTTCAGAATACCATCATGCGTTTACATGTCTTGACACTAGCTCTCTCTTTTTCCCATGGCTGAAAAAGGTTTTGAGCCCCAACTGCCACTGTTGAATCACAGCCACCCGATGCTTTGTCGATTGGTTCGTTCTTTATTTTTTAAATTTACTGATCATATCATTTTCTCTGCAAGTAATCATGTACAGATCTCCGTAAAACGGGAGAAAACATCCAGAATCAGCACCCTCCGGCGACATTTCATTTACATATATTTGACGCAGACGTTGGACGTTCTACAGTTGATTGTTCCACATTCCGTTGATTGATACCAGAGAGAGAGAGAATCAGCACGTTCTCTGTCCAAAAATTTACGCCTTCTGCAAAAAATAGTAGAAACGGAAGTAAAACCCTAAAATTTTGGTAATAGTACTTGCTGTACTTATTAAATGGTAAAACACAGAGATTAGCGACTGGAGATATATAATGATCGAGAGAAAGGGAATCGCATTGCGAAGAGATAAATGATGAAAATGCGAGCGCTCTCGGAGAAAGCCAGCAGAGCTTCGCCATGAAGATTGATGTAGTCGGCAGCAGAGAATAGTTCCTATAGCTTTCCCTTTTACCATTCTCCGTACCGTTACCTTCTGCAGCTCCTCCGTCTCCGCTACCATTTCCGTCCCAATCTCTCTCCTCTCCTACCGCTGCAGAGCGGCAGCGGCCTCCGATTAAACAAAACTTCCCTCTGACTTGCAATTTGACGGGATTTTATGGATATTTTGGAGTTGTTTCCCGCCATTTGAACATGGTGGCGCAAAGAGCCCGACTTTGGTCTTGCGTGCTGGCAGCTTTCTAAATTAACAATTGCTGCATCACCGAATTTGGGTTAAACTAGATTTGATTTGATTAATGTTTTTTTAAATTTTAAATTTTGTATAACACGATAGAAAAATAAAAGAATCAAAGGTTAAGCGGGGATTACTCCTCAACAAAATTTTCAACGGTCAAGTCAGGAAATCATTCTCAAATCAGGCGAAAGATATAGCTACTTAAACTTGATCCAAATTGCTTTCCTTGGATAGCTAGTACCATTTTTGTATTAGAAAATAGAATAATGGTTAAAATAGAATAATGGCTACTACTTGTTTTTGAAATTAATTGGATGCAATATCGTCATAAATATCATCAAATCAATCATGTTTACTTTCAGTATCATAAAATGTTTCATGGTGGTGTTCGGGATATAACCTAACGTTTGCGTTCTCCCTTTAAGTTGGCAAAACATTTGAAACTAGAATATAGTTTTGTAATCTCTTTTAATTTAATTTCATTTTACTTACTTATAAAAAAAAACCATCAAATCAATTATCTTCAACTAGCCATTCCCTATTATGATAATCATTCCACTCTCCATATGCTCGCAAATCAATATTTTTTATGAATGAACGATACACATTGAAGTGGATTGACTTCTAATTCGTAACAAATTTTAGAAAGGATTTGTTCAAACAAAATACGTTGCAGCATCTTCTCGACTAACGAACACTTTTACTTAGGCATTACCTTCTTCCTTATCAAGATCTCGTCTCTCTAATATGGAGTAGAAAATGTCTATTTTTCATCTGGTGGGGATGGATTGCAGCATGAATAGCAACAAAAGAAGAAGAAAGGTTGCACCATGGCATCAAGCTAAGGAAATTTCTTGGACCACATGCAACAACCTGAAAATTTATTGATTCCTTTTGTTATACTGATTCTTTTATTATTATTTTTATTTTTACAGGCCAAATTGTAATAGATATTGATTCCTTTTCTATTAGAGTTATAATGTGACGGACCGCGTCCCTAAATTCGTTATAAATCTTGACATAATCTAATTATTATTTAATTTAATGTTAGCAATTCGATAATTGGACATGAAAGTTTTCTCTTGGTACCACAATCTCTATACATAACTCACTCTACATATACACAGCTTCCAAATATATGGCCCATCAGCTATGGCTATAAGATGGCTTTAGCAACAATACAATATCAAACTTAATTAAGAAAAAGATGACATTCATACTCTAATTTAATGAAGCAGAAATTGTTCACGATTCATCACCAAAAATTACATACTGAATAACATGCCCAAATATTTCTATTCTATGATACATGTCTACAAAACCCAAACTGCTACAGCATTCCCACACTAATCAATAATTTCATACAAAAGGAAACAACTTTTGATACAACATATAACATTTGAGAATATAACACAAACACCTCTGATCTTCACTCTTATTCATCGAGTATAAATTCATGTATTTTATCCGAGGGGTTAATAAAAATAGTAAGAGAGTGAGCCAAATATTTAGTAAGGCACTATACATAACAAAGAACATGCATATACATATTTATACTTAAAATGATATCGTAGAAGGTAAGAATCGTATAAGACAAAATTACATAAATATGAATGCAACCTCTTGGCTTCTTACTTGTCCTTTTCTTACCGTTACCCATCAAAATATACTCCTTATTTTTTTTTTAATTTTACCTGTCAAAACATGTTAAAAACTCATTTTTTATTAAAAATTAGGGCTAATAGGTCTTACTATCTAAATGAACAATCGATCAAAACCTAGACTACATTTCTTTTCCACACAATCAAGGACTTGACATCCTATTCAAGACCCAAATGTGGGCCATCTATATTTATTGCTATAGACAGGGCCAAAACTGTATCGCGATAACAAACTTTCGGTTAACAATCCTCAATTATAATATATTAAGGTATGAAAAAATATACTATCTGTTGAACAATCCTTAGTCTAATTTTTTAACTTTTAAGAAAACCCTATATTTTTCTTTTTAATTCTTCATTCTCATTCTTTTTTGGATAACAGTTCATCTTTTCATAAGATAATTGTAGTGTTACCCTTCCTTTTTATGGTAACTTACTATTTTAAGTATGAAAATTCTTTGAGCATGAAATTTAATATCAACTCATGCAGTAGAGAATTTAAAAAACTTAATGTACGATTAAATAAATAATACTGAAATTCAGAGCATGCAGTATATGATTTTACAAGTAATAACTTAAATTATTAATTCATAAATAATACATGGGTGCCAGATTTAAAGCACATGCAAGCCAGAATAAAATATCATATTCTAAAACATTAAAAAGGTTCAAAATTTTATAATAGAGCACATATAACGAAATACCAATATTTAAACATAAGATTTCTTCATAATATCATGAAAAAACTGACATATAAGTATAATAACTTTAAAATCTAACCAAGAACGTGTATTAGAACACGAATATCCAAAAAAATGGGAATAAATAATAACAAATAAAAAAAAGTTTATGGTGCACTTACTTTGGCCTGATCTATCTTAACTTTACTTTGATCGACCTGATTTGAGCTATTAGAACCTTCTCTCTTCGCCTTGTCATTCTCTCTCCTCTCTACCGAGCACCACCTAAAACTGGCAAAAACCAAACCCACGAGCGTTATTCATACTCAGGTCGCGCTCGAATGGCACCCTGGGCGTGGGTTGAATGTAGCCCACTACTAAGTCGGTTCTGAATTCTGCGCCAATGGTTCACTGGGGCCTGCGTCAAGCACACCTCTTGCCCTATACACTGGCATTTTTTCACCAAGGTCATGCTAGGATGAGCCTCGGGTGCTGCCCTGCTGAAAAACTGTTACAAGCCCAACGCCTTTTAGGTGCTGAGGCACATGTTGAGCGATGCACTTAACCACTCCCTCGCACAATTTTGCACCAATGGCTCATCGAGAGTAAGCATTGAGCACAACCTTCAGGTTGCATTCGCAAATTTGGGCTAGGGCATGCCGAGGGTGCTCCTCAAGTAGTCCACAGTTCTAGCTCGGGGCCAAAAGCCCAAATCTCTTGATTTCACAAATGTGACCCTTTTTACCCAATTTTTTTATCCATTGACCACAATTTTAATTATATTAATTTAATTAATCACGATTAATATTATAATGTTTCAGATTTTAAATATAGTAATTAGGAGTAATTAAGATAATATAATCAAAATTAGGTTTAAGTGTATTCCAAAAATTAGTATCGAAAGCGAAAAGAGAAATCGGGAGGCCAGCACCTGAGACGCGCCCAGGGCATGCCGGGTAGGATTGTCGCGCCCAAGGCACACTAGAGCACGCCTAGGACATGGGTTGGCAGAATCGAATGCTTGAAGGGCACTCAATGAGCACTCAAGCACGACCCTTCTGGTGTGTTGGTGCTCAAGCGCCAATCCGACTATAAAAGCGCATTTGAACTTTTACGACTTATTTTCCAACGGTCCAGAGAAAGAGGAGAGAGAGAGAATGTGAAGGAGAGGAGAGAGAAGGAGGAGATCGAGGCTCTAGGATTCTAATCCGGTTTAAAGCTAATTAAAAAAGTTATAAATTAGGTCAGGTCAAGTGTACTCATACCATTCTCTTTTATTTATTTGCATGTGTGTTTTATTTTCTTTGGGTATTATCGTTTTGATATTCGATTAACTTTACATTTTATATTATCCATGATTTGAGCATGCACGTGTTAATTTCATATCCAATTTCGTAGTTTTGATCAATTTTTAAGCGTGAAATCCTAACCCGACATCCCAAACCATTTTACCATTTATTTTGAAAGTTTTACATAATTTTGGCACTAAAATATCATTAGTCATACCTTGAACATGTTAATTTATCGATTTAGTATCTGATTTGATAGTTTTATATGGGTTTATGTTCACTGGATTATAATTTATCAATTTAGTATCATATTAATTATAATTTATACATGATTTGATTTTAAAAATTCGTAACCCTAACTTTATAGATGTTGGTACTCCGTATATTTGGTATTATGCACATAAATTTCATATATGTTAATTTTATATATTTCGAAAATATTATCAGATGTAAATAGTAATATTTAACCGTATTTACGTTAAATATGTTATCTTATAAATACTTTAAAAATTATGTTGTATGCGTTTATAAAGGGATTTATTATTCAAAAGTTTTAAAGTTATGTTTGGCTCACGGTGGTAAGAAATCTATTTTTTTCATACTTTGTGATGATCATACATATAATTTATATCATATGAAGATTTAAATTCATAAGAATTATACAAATTATAAGAAGTATATGAAGAAATTTCATGATACGTTATGTTAATGAACCATTCTCTCGAAGTGTAAACAATGCCTTATGTATAAGTATGGAATTTCCTAAGAATAAGTAATTATAGAATTGGACAAAGGATTTTTCTTTCAAATAATAATATTTTCTAATATACCTTAGAATATTATTATAGAAACACGAAGACTGCCTCTGAGCCACTAGAGACATGGTGGTATATGTTTATGGCCCCGTATATCGAGTTAAAGGTATACTACTCATCATAGGGTACTAAATTGTGTGGATTTGTGCTTTAAAATGTGCAGAAGTAAACATATTTCTTTACTCGCTCAACCGCACTGTTAAATGTAAGGCCTACTGGCCCTAATTCGCAAAGATAATAAAATTTATGTATATTTTAGAATCTAAAATGATCAGAAATAAAATAAGAAAGGTAAATGTATTCCGAAAATGTATTTATTTATGTCACATGTGATGCATTCATATATTGTTATTATTCCATTCCTTTTGCTTTATTTTACGTAAATTGCCTACTGTTTTTAATTATATTATACTTGTTGAATATTTGGCTCACTCTCAATATTTTTTCTTCCTTTAGATGAGTATGAGCCTCTCCCTGATGAGGCAGAATAAAGCTTCAAAGTTGGCTAGACTGCAGATCATGGAGGAATAGCTTTGTGGATTCAGTTTAGTAGTTTTACACCTTCCTCATGGAGTATTTTGTATTTTTTGAGATGAAATTATATAGCGATATATGTGTGTGATGATGATGTATATTGTAATTTAGTTTTCGCCGTAGCAATGGATGTATATGCTTTCGCAAGTTATTATAGTTTGCATTGATACCAAATGGCATCCTTTCTGAGTTAAAGTTGTAACCAAAATTATGACGTAGGTATCACATATTTATTATGGCATTTGGATCATGTATTGTGATATTATGGTTAATTGTATTGTGCTGTACAGGATATTTATAAAAGTTGTATGAGTTTGATGGCTGCTTTACAGCCAAAACTCTGTCGAATTTCGGTTGATAAATGCAGTCCGTCACAATTGATATCAGAGAAGAGTTGCTTTAAGTTTGATCTGAATCTTATACAGAAACTTAGAATAGCATAGGTTAGATGAAATTAGTAGATAAAGACGTAGGATGATTGAGGTAGATTGGATAGTTTTCATTATCCTAATTTTAATGACTTAGGTTAGAATTAAGTTAAAATCTGTAGTTAAGTTTGATTGTCTAGTTGCAGTATTCTAGTTAATGTTTTAATCAATTTAAGTTAGTTCACTTAGATTAGGACTAAATTAGGATCTGTTAATTATGTTTGACCGTATGGTGTTCAATGTCTTGGTTAGCATTCAAGTTAAATTGTGATCTAATTCAATTGTTCTTATTCCTAAGAGAGTATTGACAATGTCACCTAGATGAAGAGCCCCTCGTGGTGGGGGCCATCCGCGAGATTAAGAGAAGAAGTTCTTTGAGAAAAAGATGTTTAGGCAAGGTGGTTTGGGTATCAGTTGGGGGAGACTGCCAAAGAAGGCTAAGCAATTATGGTTGGAGAAGAAGACTAGCTGTTCCCAATTGACCTCGCAGATTTCAACAAATCCTTGTCAACATTGTGGGAAACGACATGGAGATAAACCCTGCTACAAGTAGTTGGACATGTGCTTTAATTATGAAAAAAAAGGGGACATTTGATTAAAGATTGTCTATATCCAAAGAAGGCTCTTGTATCCAAGCCCACTATACCTGACAAGTCATATGCGAAAATGGTTGAGGACGCTAAGGTATTAGATAGTGCGGCAAAAGGCAAGATCTTCCAATTTTAATGTTCCAGTATATGTGTTGCTGGGATTATGAATATATGTTTTTATATTGTATTTTCTAAGTTTGTTCATTTATTTGAGGACCATAGACCAATATTTATGACATTTTTTTTAGGTTTGTAAATATGATTGGTTGGATTGATTTGAGTTATTTTGTAGTTTCGAGTTTTGACCTGATTTCGGTGATATTTTGGTTGGTGAATCACCATGCTAGTAAGAATTGTGATTGGTAAGAATATTATACTTCGCAATCAGGTTGTGAAGTTTTGGATATGAGGCAAAGTTGGTCAAGGTATAAGAAAAATAATTATTGTTTTGCCTACGGATCGTTTAATGAGAATACGTGTCTAATTTATCGACATATGAAACCACATTTGAAGGTTATCTTGTGGTCACTAAGAAGTCTTAACTGTGTAAACATCTGAGGATGTTCCTTAGAGAAAAAGATTAGGCTGATTTATCTCTGATCGGTAATTCGATGTAAAGTTGGAACCAGCACTGATTTTAAGGATTTCGTATAGAACTGAAGGAGTATCAATTAGGTTCCGCTGTAGGATGTTTTAGGACATTTTGGGGTGAGTAAGATTAACCAATGAGGTTATTTTTAGATAATTGAAATTTAGATTGCTCGAAAGATGAATGATTTGATAAGTAAGCATTGAAAATTAATAGGTAAGTTATTTGATCTATTGTAAATGCTTGATAATTTTTTGGGTCGATTTGTATCTGTAGTATTATTAATTGTGGATAATTAGGAGTTGTGATCGTGACAACATTCAGGATAAGATGCGACCGTTATAAGTTTCGGTAAGGCCATTGGGTTTGTAAGTTTATTGGCAACTTTGTGAATTTTATGGGTTGGGTCTTTTGACCATACTTAAGTCAATTTTATGAAAGCCTTATCGATGAATTAGAAGGATCATAGGGGCGTATGAATTCAATTTGGGGATTGCATCATGGATTGTAATAGGCAGTTAGCTGTAGGCTCAATTGGGAGAGAACGTGAGTTCGGTTAGAGAAAATGTATTATTGAGTATGTAGTTTCTTCAATAGCATGAATGTAGTCCTGTAGAATATTGAGCAATGGCTAATTTGAAAAATACTGATTGATATTGCAAAAGTGTACGGTTATCTTAAGTCTTGCTAAATCTAGAATGATTTCCGTTAAGTGTTCCTCGAGAACTGTAGCATCCACGGGATGTTTGGCTTAGAAGGGATTGGTATCCGTTGAAATGAGATATGTGAAGATACTCTTTGAGGAATAGAGGATAATTATTGACCATGTCGTTTGGGTTAATCTTTGATGGATCCAGTGAAATATAACTTAATGTGATGCTTTTTGAAAAAGATTTAGGATTATGTCTTTCCTACATTGTATGTGAGTGGTTATCTTTGGATTAAGTAGGAGAGAAGCCTATGATCAAAGCTAAACTACCCGTGATTTGGAGGCAGCATTTAAGGTATTTGTTTTGAGGATTTATAGGTATTACTTATGGATATAGTTATTATCTAATTGATCTTGAAGGTCTGAGTAATAATGTCATATAGAGGATATGATCATTCATTAGTGCAAGTGGATAAATTGCTTGAGGATTGTGAAAATGAATCTTGATGTCTTTTAAGAAAAATGAACGTTGGTAATGATATTTGATACTGGGAATCTTTAGACTTGATATATTTTTAAAGCTTCATAGGCGATACTGAAGGGAGAATTGCAAGTAACTCCTGATATCTGAGTAAAATGGAATGCTGTGCTTTTGAATTGAGAGACAGAATTATATTCAAAGTGTTAAAGTTATGAAATTATGAGATGGGAAGTCATTGTGGTTTTGTTTTAGGGTTGTCAAAACAGCAAGGATTTTGGGTGTTTGGCTAATTATGGATTCGTTAATAAGGACAGCCCGTTTATTGTGAATTTAGATGGTATGATCGGATTGTTTAAATTGGCTCGTTAGTATGCCAGCGAGATAATACGTTTATGAAATATTTAGGTTTCGAGGCTTAAGTAGTGAATTTGAGGTTATGCTTAATTTCTAGGTAATCGTTTCAATTGTGTTTCTTAAATTGATTGTAATTTGAGAATTATGGGTTTTGCCTTAAATATATCAATACCTTTGGAATTTCTTAGGCCTATAGTTGTCATGTAACCTAAGTATCCAATATGAATCAATGAATTCGAGTTGTAAGAGAATTTTTAGTGCGCTAGTAAATGGTCAATTAGAGTAGCGCAACGGAAGCATGTGGCCTATGGCCCGAGATTTCCAGAATAAAATTGAGGTTCCATGTGATCAATCATTTTCAAAGTTTAAGATGAACTAAAGTAAAAGTTCATTGGTTCGTTCGAGGTATTAAATTAAGTCAAAAAAAAATAGCCAATATAAATCTAGACTACCTTCAGATTTGGTGAATTGTCTTGAAGTCTCTCATGTATCGATGATTGAGGAAATCAGTAAGTGATCGGGTAAAACCGTTTTAAAAATTAGGAATTTATCTTATGATAAGGTCCTAACTTAGATTTAGATAAGAAACATTACATATTGGGAATTAGGAAAATTCATTTTGGAAAGGACATTTTCTTCAAGGATGTGACATAGGATCGTAAAGTAGGAATTTGAAAAAAAAAATTTTTTTGATTGTTGAATTTTAAGGTTCGTTAAATTTCGATGATAAATTTTTTTGAGTGGGGGAGAGTTGTGAGGTTCCGAATTTCAAACATAGTAATTAGAACATAATTAAGATAATATAATTATGATTAGGTTTAACTGTATATGGGAAGTTAGTATCAGAATCCAAGAGAAGAATCGAGAGACCGGTGCTCAAGGGGCACTTGAGGCACGCTCGAGCGCACTCGGGGCGCAAGTTGGTAGAATCAATCGCACGAAGGGTGCTCGATGAGTGCTCGAGCGCGGCCCTTCGGGTATGCTAGCGCTCGAGCTCCAATCCGACTGTAAAAGCGCATTTGGGATTTTACGCATTATTTTCCAATAGTTTAGAGAAAGAAGAGAGAGAGACAACGCAAATGAGAAGAGAGAGAGGATGAGATCGAGGCTCTCGGGTTCGAATCAGACTTGAAGCTAGCTAGAAAAGTCATAGATTGGGTCGAGATAAGTGCACACATACCCTTCCCTTTCGTTTATTTACACTTTTGTTTTATTTTCTTTGGGTATCATCGTTTCGATATCCGATTAAGTTTATATTTTGTATTACCTATAACTTGAGCATGCACATATATTAATTTCATATCTGATTTTATAATTTTGATTAATTTTTTAACATGGAATCCTAACCTCGTGCCCTGAACGATTTTACCGTTTATTTTAAATTTTTTGCATAATTTGGCTCTAAAATATCATTACCCATACCTTGAATATATTAATTTATCAATTGGATGCATGATTTGGTAGTTTTATATGGGTTTATGTTCGTCGAAAATCCTAACCAGCGCCTCCTTTGTTTTTATACAAAGGAGTATGTCATTGATCGTTAGTGGTCTTGCTCTTGATGAGTATGTCATTGATATACACTTTCAAATTACGGCCGATCTACTTCTTGAATATCTTATTCATGAGCCGCTGGTAAGTGGCACCTATGATCTTCAGACCAAATAATATCACCTTATAATAGTAAGTGTCTTAGTCCGTCATGAACGAGGTGTGCTCCTCATCCTCTGAGCCCATCCAGATCTAGGTGTAGCCCGAGTACGCATTCATGAAACTTAGTAGCTCATGTAGAGACGTTGAGTCCACCAATAGGTCGATCCTGGGTAAAGGAAAGCTGTCTTTTGGACAGGCTATGTTAATATCAGTGAAGTCGACGCATATGTGCCATTTCCCATTACTTTTCTTTACCAAGACGACATTGGAGAGTAAATCCAGGTATCAGACTTCTCTGATGAAGCCGGTGTCCACAGCTTCTTCACCTCCTCCCAGATGGCAATCAGTTTCTCCATGGAGTGGTACCTTTGCTTCTACCTGATGGGCTTATAAGACCCAACTTGTGAACCATTACTACAGCCAGAATCCCAAGCATGTTAGCGGGAGTCTACAGAAAGACGTTAACATTATGTCGTAAGAACGCTATCAACTCATCATGCAGTGTCCTAATAAGTGAGCCTCCGATCTGTACGCACCTCTCCAGGTCCTCTGGATTCAGTGAGATTAGATCAGTTGCCTCACCAAACTGCGCCTGCTGCAAAGTTGCTTCATCTCGATGGTTAAGTTCTCCTGCCATCTTTGTGTTGCCACTTGATGCGATCTGGGACATGTAACATGTCCACCCTGTGATTTAGTCACCCAACACTTTACATATATCGCATGCTGTTGGAAATTTCATCTTGAGATGCAGTATCGAAGTGATGGCTCCGAATGCTGTTAAGCACGGGTGACTTAATATAGCATTGTACATGGAAGGTATGTCAACGATCAAGAAGGTGAGTGTACGACTCGCCATTCTTGGGTACGTGTTTAGAGTGACCTCCAACTGAATCTTCTCTTGGACGGGCACTGGCTTATTGTCAAGACCATAAAACGGGCCTTCGACAGGTTTCAACTGACTATTTTTTAAACCAGGTTTAAAAAATATATTAAGGTAAAGCAAATCATGGGAATTTTCATTATCAATGAAGACTCGTTTTAATTGGTAGACGATATTACCATCCAAAAAGAGTGTGGATAAAACGAGGAGATCTGCATGGGGGGAGATTACATGTTCCAAGTCATTATCACTAAAACTAATAATGTTATCTTCAGTGCGCTACTTCTTCCGCCCAATCTGCTACTCGCGATCCGCCGAGGTCTTGGCCGGCAGGGTTGTGACTATATTAACCACTTCAACCGCAACCCGGTTTCATGGTTGGGAAAGTTCTGGTCCTTCCCCACCTAAGGTGCCAGAGCTCTACCCAGGGTTCCTGATGAACCTGGTGAGGTGGCCCAACTAAATCAACTCTTCGATCTCTTGCTAAAGTATCATGCAATCTTCCGTGGAGTGTTCAGGAGATCGATGAAAATCGCAGTACTTGGCTTGATTTTCTCCCTCCACTTTCTTAGGTGATTTTGGCTACTTAAAGAACTTCTCCCCACTGATTTACATGAGGATGTTTGAGCGCGTGTCAGTCAGGGGCGTCACATTAATCAACCCGTAATCCCTTCGTTCCAGTACTCCAACCCTGTGCTGCTTTCTTTGAAAGTGATCATTGCCGTGGTACTTCCTCTTTCCCTCAGCCAGGAAAGAGCGAGGCTATTCGGTTCGCTCAAGATGCTTGGCCTCGTTGGCCTCTTCTACTACTGCATAGGCCCTAGTGATAGTTCTATCTCTCGAAAGATCTGTAGATTCTTATGTGCCAGGTGCCTAAAGAAATTTCCAAATATTAAGGCAAAGATGAAACTGTCAAGTTTCATCTCTTCTATGAGCCTGAAAATTCTTCTTGCCTCCACTACGAAGTGATCCAGGAACTTTCATAGATTCTCTCCTTACTTTTGCTTGATATGGGAGAGATATCAAGGCTGCTTTTCTTCCCGACGAGTAGAAGCGTATTCCGCCAAGAAGATGTTAGTGAGTTCTCGGAAGCTCTAGATTGACTCCGATGGAAGCCGATGGAATCAAATGCGGGCATCTCCGTTCAGCGTAAGAAGGAAATAACGGCATATTGTTGCATCCTCCAACCCTTGTAGACTCAAATGGGTGCAAAAATGATCGATGTGATCAATGAGATCAGCACTCCCATCGTAAGAGTCAAGGGTTGGCATCTTAAATTTTGTCGGTATTGGACGGTTCAAGATCTCTACCATGAAGGGAGAGCTGTCTAGATCTATAGTGTGTTCGTCATCCTTGAACACATGGTTCCAGATCTTCTCCACCATTGGATCTGCTTGGGTGGCATTACCAGATCTTTTGGAGTTGAGGTAAGTTCTCCTCAACTCCATTCTTTCTATGGGTTGGCATATAGCCGGCTAGCTACTATCACCAGTGGATCTAACGACCTGGGAGGCTCCCACCTGAGCCCAGGACTTGGTCTCCTCCTGAGAGTATCGAGAGTTCCTTCGTTCTGGACTCTCCTCCAGAGTCCTACTGCCCAAATGTCCTTCAAGCCTTGGACGGCTCTAGGCATATGAGGCCTCCGGAGCTTGTGTGTTGGTTAGCCTCCTGGTTTTCTTGGCTGGTTTCTTCTTCTTCTAGCCTCCTCTCCCGGAGGCCAGGTCAAGGACTGTCGAAAGCAGAGACCCCTGCTGTGCGTTCTCCTAGCGAGCGCAAAGTATCATAAGCATTTGGTTCATGGTGCTCATCTGGTCCACCAGATTTTGAAAGAAGGGTACGGGCACCCCGTTGACCTGGTTACCAGCAACGTAGTCCTGGTCGGGTGAGGTCGCGCCTCTAGCGGGGTCACATCTCTAGCGGGCTCACTAGCTTGTACTCTTGCGTTCACCATTCTAACTGAGGATACTTGTCTAGAAGGTGAAAACTGAGAGAGGGATTGTGGAGAAAAGCGGTTGGCTTTTTGTAAGTTTTCCACGGACGGCGCCAATGATGTGTCCTAGATCCAAATTTTAAATAGATTCGGGTTAAATTATTTGTCTAAATTTAATTTCGTCCACTAAGTCTGGATCCTGCACACCACAACTACAAATAAGATGGCAGGTGTCAGGGAAAAGTTGTCACACCAAAAATACTTCGACACTCAAGTTAGTAAACGGCCTTCAAATTAAGAAGGTGAAAGTAAAGGGATACAATAAGAATGCAGAGAGTATTTGGAATGGGGGAATGCCTTCATTGAGAGGGGATTGGATTGCTCGTGAGGAGCGTTGACTCTAAGTATTGTATTTGTTGAGAATGTAGTGGTAAAGAGAGAAAGAGTTTGAATACAGAAAGCATTGGAGCTTTTGTAGTAGAGGGCTTTTGCAGGCAAATGAGGGCATGCTTTGAAGTAAGAACTCCATGGCCTTTTATAACCGCTGTGCTGGGCTATCTTCCTTGTGTAGAAGGGCTTAATTCATGTACTCTACTTGGATCGTTGTCTTTTCTAGCATGAGTCTTCATGACAGTAACATTCAGTGGATTGATTGCTTTCATTCTGCGCTCTATAGTCGTTAGGGTTTATTGCAAGTAGGATGAGGATTCTGGAGCTTTTCTTCAGGGATACGGATCGATCCTGGTAGCAACTGTTACAATAAAAATTATCTTCTATGAAGAGTACGAAATCAGGGGAGAAGACCATTGTGGCTTGAAGACGGACACATGGGCCAATGAGGCGCATGAATCCTGGTCTTGAACCGGTCTTCTGGCCACTCTTCCAGTTAACGAAAGCGTTGACCGTCTTGGGAGCAAGTTGTCCATCTAGTTCTTAGGCTTCTCCTAACTCATTAGCCTTTTGTTCGGTCAACAGCGGGTGTTGACCGTCTAGGCGTAACTGAGCTGTTGTGGATTCGAACCATTCCTTCTTCTTAGACAAGCCCATTACTGGCGTACCCATCAACTATAAATGAAGAAATTGCATTCCACTTGGGTATTCTTTTGAAATCAAACGATATATGTTATTAGATCTTGACGCACATATAGTGTTTTTTTTTTTAATGTTGGATTTTATGAGTCTAAATTTCCTTTTCAAGCCGGATCAAAGAATATGGATAGAGAATCTGGCCATGCATCAACATTTAATCCCATCTTTGATGAAGTCATCATCAGTGCATCTACTCCTCAACATGATCAAACTATAACACATGTTCTCGATTTGAAAGACCATCATCTAATATAGTGTCTGGCAAAGCAAACACAAAGAACACAGAGAACACAAAATTTGCTAACTCTAGTCGAATAGATGCCTGACATTTGTCAAGTGATGATCGCATTCTGATCCCACTCACAGACCCCAAACACCTCAATATCTCTAAGATTATCATTATCAACTGGCTCAAGGAGATGAATATACATAGCCCACGTGTAGGTTAGCTAACCCATACCCTATTGCTAACTACTTGTCAAATCAAAAGCTCTCACCAACCTATCATGCTTTCTCCACATTTATATCCACACACTTAGAATTGACTACTTACAATGAGGCTACAAATGACCAAAAATGGTGCTAGATGATTGAAGTAGAGTTGCAAACCTTGGAAGAAAACAGTATTTCGATCTTTAAATATTTATGGTTGGGAAATCAAGCCATTGATTATCATTATGGTATTAAAATTAAATGCAATTCGGATGGTACAATTAACGTCGCAAGGCACAACCAGTAGCTCAAACCTACCTGAAAGGTTGGAATAGATTATCATGACTAAATTGGTTATTGTTAGATATTCACTTTTTGCTATAGTTGTACAAGAACGAAACATTTAACAACTTCATTTTCGCATATATTTTGACATGGCAATTTCAATGAAAAATTCTACATGAAGTGACCTCTTTGTTACAAAAACAAAAATCTTTATTGACTTTTTAATTTGCTCAAGGGTTTGTATGGATTGAAATAGACCTCAAGAAGATCATATTCGAAACTCCCTAACTCTCTCATTAGTATGGGTTTCAAGCAATAAAAAACTAGTCATAATCTCTTTACTTTAGAGAACGCTGATTCCTTTACTGCATCCCTTATATATACTGATGACAGTTGTAGCTAGTAGTTCAGTTACTACAATTGATACTCTTGAGATCTTTCTTCATTCATAATTTAAGATTAATGATATTGGGATCTTATAATATTTCCTTAGAAAAGAAGATCTTAATCCCCTAAGAAAATTTTCAACAATTAATGCAAGCATGCTCTAGATCATTTAGGAAATATACGTGCTCTTGCTTCACGGTTGAGAAAATTGCCTATGGATCAAAATACCAAGTTTAGCAAGGAAGCAGTGTTCAACTTGAATGATCCTACTGTTTTTAGAAGAACATTTGGTCATCTATTGTGCTTAACCATCACTAGTTCATACTATAACTATAGTGTACAAATTCTGAGTTAGTTCATGGAGAAGCTCACCAACATCCATTTAACAGATAACATATGGTATTATCCTACATCAAGCAGTCTTTGAGACAAGATTTATTGCTATCATCTAGCTCTTCGTTAAGTTTGTGAGCTTATTTCTCTTGAATTGAGCCTTTTGTCCCAACACTCAATGATCATTAATTAGTTGCTACAGTTTACTTGGAAATTCATTTCTTTCATTGCAATCAAAGAAGCAACCTATTATTTCTAGTTCCTTTTCTGTTGCCGAATATAGAATAATGGCTACTACTTGTTTTGAAATTACATGGCTGCAATATATTTTTAAAGATCATCAAATCAATTGTATTCAACTAGCCATTCTCTATTATGATAATCAGTCCGCACTTCATATACCCACAAATCCTATTTTTTTATGAATAAACGATACACATTGATGTGGATTGACTTCTGATTCGTAACAAATTTTAGAAAGGGCTCGTTCGAACAAAATACATTACAGCTTCTTCTCAACTAACATACACTTTTACTTTGGCATTACCTTCTTCCATGTTAAGATCTCATCTCTCCAATATGGAGTAGAAAATGTCTACTTTCCATCTGGTGGGGACATGTTACAGCATGAATAGCAATAGAAGAAGAAGAAATGTTGTACCATGGCATCAAGCTAAGGAAATTTCTAGGACCACATGCAACAACTTGGGAATCTATTGATTTCTTTTGTTATACTAATTCTTTTATTTATTTATTTATTTCACAGGCCAAATTGTAATAGATAAGATGTTAAGTGTTCTATATTACTTTTTATAATTGTTTTCTATTAGAGTTGTAATGTGACAGATTACGTCTCTAATTTCGTTATAAATCTTGACATAATCTAATTATTCTTTAATTTAATACTAGCAATTCAACTAATTGGACATGGAATTTTCCTACTGATACCACAATCTTTATACATAACTTACTCTGCATATACACAGAATCCAAATATATACCACATCATCTATGACTCTAAGACGTATTTAGTAAAAATAAAATATCAAACTTAATTAAGAAAAAGATGACATTCATACTCTAATTTGCGGAAGCATAAATTGTTCACAATTCATAACCAAAAATTACATACTGAATAACATGACTAAATATCCCTATCCTACGATACATCTCTACAAAACCCAAACTACTACAGTATTCCCACACTAATCTATAATTTCAGGCAAAAGGAAACAACTTCTGATATAACATATAACATGTGAGAACATAACACAAATGCCTCCGTTCTTCACTCTTATTCGTCGAGTATAAGCTTATGTATTTCATCTGAGGGGTTAATAAAAATAGTAAAAGAGTTAGTCAAATATTCAGTAAAGCACTATACATAATAAAGAACATACATATAATATTTATACTTAAAGGCATAACACGGAAGGTAAGAATTGTATAAGACGAAATTACATAAATATGAATACAACCTTTTGATTTCTATTGTGTCCTTTTCTTACCATTAGCCATCAAAATATGATTCTTGTTCTTTTTTAATTTTATATGTTAAAACATGTCAAAAATTACTTTTCATTAGGGATTAGGACCAGTAGGCCTTACTAACTAAATAAGCAGTCGATTAAAATTTGGATTATATTTCTTCTCCACACAATCAAGAGCCTAATCTTATATTCAAGATCAAAAGGTGGGCCATCTATATTTATTACTGTAGATGAGACCAAAATTGCATCACGGTAATAAACTTTTAGTCAATAATCCTCCACTATAATATATTAAAACATATTAAAATATATTATATGTTAAACAATCCTTAGTCTAATTTCATAACTTTTTAGGAAACTCTATATTTTACTTCTTAATTCTTCGTTCTCACTTTTTTTGGAGAATAATTTATCTTTTCATAACATAATTATAAAGTTTCTCTTCTTTTTCATGATAACTTACCATTTTAAGAATAAAAATTCTTAGAGCACAAAATTTAATATCAATTCATGCAATAGAGAATTTAAAAGGCTTAATGTAGGATTAAATAAATAATATTGAAATTCAAAGCGAGCAGTATATGATTCTACAAGTAATAACTTAAATAATTAATTTATAAATAATATATGGATGCCAGATTTAAAGTGCATGCAAGCCAGAATAAAATATCATATTCTGAAATATGAAAAAGGTTCAAAAATTTAAAATACATCACATATAACGAAATATAGATATTTAAACATGAAATTTTTTCATAATATTATGAAAAAATTGACATATAAGCAGAATAACTTTAAAATCTTAGCAAAAACGAGTATTAGAATAAGAATATTTGAAAAGAATGGGTATAAATAACAACAAATGAAAAAGAAAGTTTTTGGTGCACTTACCTTGTCCTGATCTACCAAAATACTTACTCTGATCAACTTGATTTGAACTATCGGAACCTTCTCTCTTCTCCCAATCTTTCTCGCTCCTCTCTGCTGAGCACCACCTAAAAATGAAAAAAATCGAACCTCAAGCATTATTTATACCTAACTCTCACTTGAGTGGCATCTTGGGCACGAGTTGAGCACAGCCCACTACTAAGTCGGTTCTGGATTCCGCGCCAAGGGTGCACCGAGGAGTGCATCAAGCGCACCTCTTGCCATATACGCTTGCATTTTTGCGCCACGGCTGTACCTAGGCGAGCCTTGAGCGTTGCTTTGTTGAAACATCGTTCCAAGCCCAGTGCCTCCTAGGCGCCGAGGTGCACGTTGAGCGGTACACTTAACCACTCCCTTGCACAGTTTTGCGTCGATGGCTCGTTGAGGGCAAGCGTCGAGCGCGCCTTTGGGCTGCATTCACAGAATTGGGTCGGGGGTGCACCGAGGGTGCTCTTCGAGCAGTCCACAGTGCTAGCTCGGGGCCGAAAGCCCAAATCATCCGATTTAACAAATGTAACCCTTTTTACCTAAGCGTTTTCATTCATTAACTCCAATTTTAATTATATTAATTTAATTAATCATAATTAATATAAGTTAGAAACTCAATCCTTACATGTAATATGTATACAGATATAATACATTGAAGGATATGTAACCTCCATTCTCCAAAATCCATCTGATTTATTTTCTTTTGATTGATTGCCTAATTTATGTAAAAGTACAATACCTTCATTGTTGTTTCTTCTTCATCCTTTTCTAACATTCTTAGCACATAAAAGTATAAGAATTTTTTCTGGACATACATATAGAGGTAAGTCTCAACGGATGCATAAATTTAGGAATTTATGCTTGAAATTATACTTTCAAAAATTTTCAAATATGAACTTAAAATATTTAAATGAGTACAATTTAAGAAAAATAAATAGTAAAAGTTTTTTATTTGAGAAAAACAAAGACCACAATTCATCTAAAACTGAAAGAGCATTTATGTGGCAACCCAACTAGAATCTCAACCATACAAATCATTAAATATCCATTATGTATAAAACGTATCTTGAAAATAAAATCATCCATAAAGAGTCTAATAGATTGAGCATACTAAAAAAAATATAAAGTTCTAACACATCTAACAACTATAAAGGTCATAATCCCAAAAATAATATCCACCATCTGAAAAGAAATACTCTCCAACTTTCAACATAAAAGCACCTAACCTCTTGGATTATTTTTGTCTGAAATCCCGCGGCAAAGATGAAGTCTTGTGCTAATGCCACAATCACAGTTCTAATCTGGAGCCAATAAAAAATACAAGGGCAGACCAATATTCAATAAATGATATAATCAATGATATATATAAATAATAATTATCTCAAGTAAAATAATACAGAATACTATACAACAATAATAATAATGAAAGCTTAATAACAATATATGAGGAGGTTAAATTATCCAACTTAGTTTTTAAGTGCTATATAAAATTTTAGTGGTTTCATCGCAATTATTTTATCATAAAAATTAAGTTTTTTTTATATTAATCACGCAACATATAAAATATAATGGCAAAAGTTCTTAATTATTAGTTATAATATCAAAAGTTGTGTTTTACTACCATCAAAATAATTATCAAAATATCATTTGAAAGATATTGTAAATTCTATGCGTAACAGACTCTTCAAAAGGCTAGTCTAGATTCTACTATAAATTATCAACTTTAAATGACTTCGTTTGCACATTAATTTTTTTTTTAATTGATAGACTTTACTTGTAACGGGTTTAAATAACCCAAATAAAATGCATATATGTTACAATTTAACATGTTTTTAAAGCAATCCGTTATCTTTCTTAGGCTTCATTTTTTATTGAAAAATATTTACTGAATTAAAAATATTTTTTCCATAAAATATCTTTCTACAAATTTTTATGAAAAATATTTTTTAAAAAAAATATGTTTACATCAAAATAATTTTCAATATAGTATAAAAAATATCGAGTATCATACAATTGATCAATGGCAATATGAAGTGTCTAATGGATTACAACATTCAAATTGTTAAAATTTTGTTGCTAATTTGGTTGACTAAAAGATATGCTAAAATTATCAAATTTTTATTTTTGCATTTAAGAGGGGAAATAATAAAATGGTGAAGATGAAAGAAACAGAGGATAAGCAATAGAATTAGAAGGCCAATGACGTTTATATCTTATTCCCAGTTATTACTACATAAAAAATGCAGTCTTTTCTATACAAAATTTTTACAGCAAGTATGTTACCAAATCCTAAATAATGAGTTTTTTGGACAGTCAATATCGTGATAAATATAACAAATTATTATGATATTTTTGATTAGTTTATATAATTTTAATATTTTGTGGAGGATGATTTAAATATTAAAAATATTATTTTTGAGAAAAATATAAAAAAAAAGACTTGTCCTAACATATAGAGCCAACTCATTATGGACAATTTTAAAGAATCATATAATTTTTGAGCTTTGTAAAAACTTACAGATGGCGCATTCTTAGACACTACCGGGATTGGCAGGAGCCGCAGTGGAAGAAGATGACGTGTGTTTTCTCCAACATCTTCTCACCAATTTCACCAGAAGTCGACATATATGCCCCAAGAAGACGATACCAAAAATAGAAATGTATATCATTAAAATGAAGTAAAATCCGAAAAAGCTGGTGGAGACGATGAAACTCAACCCAACTGCCGCAATTGCTATCCACACTGCCATCATCAAAATCCCAGTGCAGACCTCGTTCTTCAGTGGCAAACCACTCAGCAGCAGTAGGAAGACGCAGCTTGAGATGAAGAATGCAGTCAAATTTGCAAAACTAAATAGCATGTATCTGCCTGGGTTTAAATCTGATAGTATGGGAGCTCCGGCATCATGTGGTCCATTCGGAGCACTTGAAGATACTGTATCTTGCCAAAATCCGCCGGGAGGGTTGGCTGGGGCCTGGAAGGCCGCCGCTGCAAATACTGATGCAGCAATCATTATGGCGTTCCTGTGGCTTTCCAACCGGCCATTTCTTTCATTCTGCTTATGCCATTCCTCCTGTTTACTAAGAAATTCGAGCAGAATTTCTTTTAGAATTTCTCGTTGGGTTGAACCACCTACAATAGTGGTCGTCACATTCGCTGCAGCTCCCGTTGTTTCCGATGAAACATTGCTTCTAGAATTCATGGCCCCGGCTTGTTGAAGGAGTCGTCCGATATTTAGGCAATCACCGCTCGCCTCCTTCAGACGTATTTCTAAGAGGTCCAGTGCTGTGAGGCCAAAGATATTCTTGGCATTCACATCTATGCCCGCAATCTTCGTTAAAAAATCGATGGTCTGCAAAACAAATTCCAATTCTTTTCACGAGTTTAAAAGCTCTCAGCATACAGTGATGGATTGCAGAAGTTTTAGGAAGACGAGTATTTTTTGTGTAGTCTAATTAATGACATCTCCTACAGCAAATGTCGTTGTAGATTATCAAATTCCAAAGCTGTCTCGCATAGGAATGCAGAGTGCGCATTTTACTCTTTATATGTTTCAGTATTTATTTACATTTTAAATAATTTTAGTGCTGCTATATTGTTTGTAAACAGCACACGCCATGGCGGTCTTATGTGATAATTATGTGGGATTTACATAAAACTATTTAATTAATTTTGCCCAATTTTTACTGCTCAATTAATTTAATTTTCAACAATTATTTTAAAATACTTTTAACATGTTTTTTTAGTTATACTTATCTATAAGTAGGCATTTTGTGATTACTTTTAATGCAGTGCGCATCATATTAAAAAAATTAAAATTTCTAAGAAATTTTTTTATTTTATAAAAATAATTTCTCAGTGTTAAATAATTATATTTTTATTGTTGTTAAGGCTTTGATTTATTAATATAAAAATCATTCAAGTAAAATTTTAATTGTATTATCGAAACAATTTATAGACCTATTTAATTTATAATATGTAAAATTTTATATTAAAAAAATGTAAACAGTTATCATCTGTTAAACTTATTTCTTTAATACTATATCTACCTCTTATAATACAAATAGGTTTAGGTAAATTACCACTAAAATAAAATAGTAGTCTGTTTTTTATTATTTTCTATACTCAAACAAAATTAAACTATAGATCAATTTTAATTGGACATATAATATTTAAAACTTACAAAGATACCTAAAACTGTCTGTCAAACTATTATATTTTATTTATAATATGAAAATTTTTATATTAAAAAAATATAAACGACCATCATCTGTCAAACTTATTTCTTTAACGCTATATCTACCTCTTATAATAAAATTAAGTTTAGATAAATAACCACTAAAATAAAATAATAGTCTCTTTTTTATTTTTTTCTATGCACAAACAAAATCAAACTGTAGGACAACTTCAATTGGATATTGAAATATTTAAAACTTATAAAAATACCTGAAACTGTCTGTCAAGGACGGCTAGATGCAAGATGGTATTACCGTCGCCATCCTTGGAATTAATGAACTCTGTATTATTGCATACTAAAATCTCAGCCAACAAGAGTTTCAGGGCTTCCAATTGATTGTGCTTCACACACACATGTAAAATGGTCTCACGGTTGGCGCCGTCGATGGGGACGCATGCCGCCTCAGATCTGACCCGAACCAACTCTCTCAATGTATCAACCTGGCCCTTCATGACTGCAACATGAAGCGGGTTCCATCCGCATCCATCACGAGCATAACACATCTGAGGATTTGCACAAAGTAAGAGTTTTACCATCTCTACATCCCCCTTTGCTGATGCTAGATGAAGAGGTGTTGACTTCCTCAAATTGAGCTCGCAGGCCAACTCTGGTTTCCGTTTGAGGAGCTCCGTAGCAAACTCCAAGTGACCAAGCATAGCAGCTATATGCAATGGTGTTTCTGCAAAATATGCGGTTATGTATCTGTCTAATATAAGAGGGTCTCGACCGAGCAAGTTAAGTAAAAAAGTCACACTGCCTTCCATTGCAGCTTCACACAGCTCTCTCTCCATTATTATGATCTCTCTTGTGTAAACTTTAATCACAGTAGAAGAAGCAAAGGACTTTTTCTTTTTGTAGATGATGTCTGATTATTGCTTTGCCCATGTAAAAAAAGATGTGCCAAAAGTCGAGAAATATTTCATGAGATGGCCAATAGTCTCCATTGACTTGATGCCCCTATCACAATTTAGTGGTCAACAAATATATATATGTTAATGTAAAAACGAATACTATTTAAGAAAAATAAATAATAATAATTAGTTTATTTAAACTCAGAAAGACAAAGGAAGCACTTCAATTTTTTGATTACTTAGAATAATCATGCATGGGGAGGGGCGTGATGTCGCGGAGCTTGGAATCCTACAGAAAAGATGGCAGATTTGTTCTTCAGGAAGTTAGTATTCCGACCCATGAGTTTCTTCATTCTTGGAGAAGATGGGAGGTTGAGGCTCTGTTTTGCTCAGCCTCATAATCATTTACTGAACCACCAGAAGACGGCAGCGGCAGAGGAGGCGGCGGAGGAGGGACGAGATCTGGAAGATACGGAAAGGGAAGAAGAGGAAGACGGAGAGGATGGGGAAGACGGGAAGGAGGCTTTCATTGAACAATTTTATAGTTACATGCTCTTTTCAAAGTAAATGTTAATTATGTCTTAGTGAGAAGGGTTTGAAGAGCAGGGAGGTATTTGGGTTTCTATTATTAAAACTCAACTCATAAAATTAAAAACTAATCTGTATAAGAATTGTTTCCAAACCTTTTATTTACACTTGCGAGGAGACGATATAATAATGTATAGCATAAAAACTTTAAACAATATAATGATATAATATATTATAATTATAAATTTAAATAATAATAAAAAATAATAGTAAATAAAAAATAATAAATAAAATAATCTTTTCGATAAAAGTATATCTAAGGAGATGAAAAATAAAGCATAATTTGAAACCAAATGAATGAATAGATCTTTCTCTAATTCTTTTTTCTCTATTTTAACTTTTTGTTTCGACGCTTAAAGATTACTCAAAATTTTTGCATTTAATACTCCAAAAGCCACAGGGGTGTTTTTATACCAATGTTAGTATATAGACAGCATTGTGTGTGCATCAAGCGTGAACTAACTGGACAAACCACATACACACACTTCTCAGCTGTGACTTTTTTAGACAAATTATGTATGTGCGTCCCTTAAGCACCCGTCTAGTGCTATATCTCAGAGAAAATCACGCCCGTGCTTTCTTCAAGTATTCATCATACACCACTTAGGATTTGTCTCCATTTGAATAAATTCTGATACACTATTAAGTGTATTATTAAATAATATATCAATGAATATTTTATTTTTCATTAATATTGAGTATATTATTTTTATTAATATGAAAAATATTTTATTAATTACTTTTTTCTTGTTCGCTACTATATTTTTTGTTATATTTTTTATTGCATAGATTTATCATCATAATATATTATATTCTTATATTAATTAATAATTTTTATAATCAAAACTCATATATTTAATATTTTTATTTAGAGTTGATACCGTTTCCTCCTGCGCATGGTGCCACGGCCGGATGCACAGCACGTCTGCCACTGACGATCAGCAATTGACCGGTCATGCTCCGGCCACCATCATCGGTCACGACAGTTCAAATTCCCTATCCCATAGCAATTCACCGGCAGCTGAAACCTATGACGGCCACTATTATTTGCCGACTAGCACTTCTAGACTCCATCCCGTTTCCTACCACCCCCGTAACCACCACCGTCAGTTAACGGTCATCGGAGTCCTCTAACCTGTCATATTATCCAGGAAGAAAATTTTCATTTGGTAAATATTTTTTTCGAGCAAATGAAGCCTGATTCTGCAATTGAAAATTCAAAGCTAGCATTGAGTCAGGTCTGTTGCAGGAAAATTTAAAAGAATAAAAATAACAAAGAAACAATAAAAATGAAAAAATTTACTTTTTCACAAACATAGTAATTTTAATTCTTGCCTTGTAATTTTCCATGCAATTCTAATATAAAAATATATATGATGGGTCCAATAACTATGGGCCAATGGGTCAGGCCCGCAGCAAGCCCACAATCTAACATATTTCTTTCAAATTAAAAGTCACACATTACTTTTTGAGAAACAATATAACTGCAAGTTCCACTATAAAAGTAAGTATTTTCAAGTATTGAGGGACAAGTGGGAGAAACTCGAAAAAGCTCCATAAGGCTCCATATGGCTCGGAGAATGGCATAGCCGTTGCTAGCCGATCTCCAATGAGAGTAAGCTGGCGGCCAGGAGGCCCCTTGGCTCTCCGCCTGTGAGGTTTCGAGTTAAGGAAATAATAATTAGAAGAAAATTAAGTTAATATGGGTGTACCATGGTCAAAAGGTACTAGAGGAATCGGATAAACAGCTCAAAGAGCAAAAATCGGTAAATCGGGAATAAAAACTGTAAACCGAGTTATGTAACTTTGAAAATACGATTTTGGGTTTTAAAGTATGATAATCATGGCTTATTAAGGTTACATAATCAAGGACAAGGCCCTAGGATGTGAAAGATTGAGTTAGAATGGTCAAAACGGGTCCCGAACGGCGAAAACGCGGCGTAGGCTTGCTGTTGGCTTGCCGCGGCTTAGACCGGCGCCCTCTGGGCGCTCGAGCCCTCCTATCAAGCCGAAAAACAAGAAGTGAGGCCGCTCGCTGGCCGCTCGAGCGGCGGACAGCCCGTGGCGCGGCCGCTCACTGCCCGCTCGAGCCGCACTCGAGCAGTGCGCGCAGTAGAAAAACCCGTCACGTCTTCTCTCCTCATCATTTCGCACGGGGCTAGGGTTTTTAGAGTTAGAGAGGGCGCCGACTTTGAGAGAGAAGAAGGGAGATCAGCCCGGGAGTCCGATTCTGTCCGAGAGCCAGGTATAAAAGTGAAAGCACGCGTCGAGGCAAGTGTTCTCATACCCACTTCTCGTTCTCTTTCGTTATTTTAAGTATTTTTGTTGGGTATTTTGTGTCGATACACATGGTGAACGTTAGAATCATGAAACCAATGCCTTGAGGTCCAAGAAAATGTAGTTAGTTGTCCGAATCGTGTCCGATTCGCCCGGGTGGGTTTCGCCGAAACCCTAACCCACGAAAATTGGGGATTTCCCGTTTTTCGACCTTGTATCATGAAATTGACCCCAAAATGTGAATCCCCACACCCCAATGATGTATATATGTTGGCGGCGGGTCCGATCTCGCATATTTCGACCCATTCGTGGAGTCCGAGCCCGTTAAAGGGGCGCTGACACTGTTCACCCGAGACCCAAGGTGGAAAATGCATGTTTCCACCTTCGTGAAATATTGAAAGGACCCTAGAATATGAATCCTCGTATCCCAATTGTGTGTGTATATCGACCGGAAGCCAAATCTCACAAGATTTGACCCGTTCGTGGCATCAGGGAGCCTTAATAGTTTCCCGTTGGGGATACTCCAGAAATAAATGAGAAGCTGCATACTTCCACCCTCGTGATAAGTTAAATCGAACCCAAATGTGAAATCTCGTGTACAAAGAGTGTGTACGAATCCACCGGACGTTTGATTTCCAAGTATCGAACCGTGTATGGCGTCCGGGTGTTTAAAATGAGATCCGATCATGATCACCCAAAACGAAATGAGAAATGTAAAGTAATGTGCCTTCCAATCGTTGTGAAAGTAACATTTAACTGATTAAACGTAAATGCAAACCCCAAATGTGAATCAATGAATTGGAGGCAAGGGAATGAGTCTCTGAGATTTCAAAGTGACTTGTGATCGTCTAAGGTATGAAATCTAATCTCTCTCATGAACTTGGATTGATTGTTGTGATTAAGGGATTGAGTCCCATTGGATATTGTGAACCGTGATGTGAATGGAAGGGAGTCCACATTGTGCTTGTGATGATATGACCTCCTAGATGGAGATGTGTTTGATGATGTAATCTCCCGGTTGGAGATGATTGTGATGGGAATGAGGTTTTTCGAGATGTGATCGTGTGTGGCAAATGTGGATTTTTCTCTCCAAGTGTTGAACCTAATCTCGAAACTAGGACCTTGAATCGTATCGAAGAATACCACATATCTAGACCGGTTGAGTTTTTTTCTCAACAGGATTATACAACCGGTATCGAAGCTCGTCTTCCCGATAGTCGAGGAAGATGCATTCCTTCAACTTCGACTTCATTTTACTCTTTTTGTCCTTTGGAATATGGACAATGACCCTGCATCTAAACACTCAAAAATGGTCATAGGATACCTTCCTACCATACCATACTTGTTCCAGAACATCGCCATTTAAAGGTCTACTTGATGACCTGTTGATGACGTAGGCTACTATTTTTAATGTTTCCCCCCAAAACATACCGATTAGCTTCGCCTCAGACAGCACACTTTGAACTCTCTCCATCAGTGTTTCGTTCGTATGTTCCATCACCCCGTTTAACTATGGTATCTTCGGTGGCGTTCTTTGGTTTCGGATGCGATGAGTCTGACAGTATGCATTAAAAGCTCTGAGATACTCACCACCATCATTATTTCGGATGCATTTCAGTTTCTTACCTATCTACCTCTCTACAAGAGCATGAAAATGCTCAACAATGCCAGCAACTTGATCCTTCATCTTGAGAAGGTAAATCCACACCTTTCTTAAACAGTCATCAATAAACGACACAAAGTATTATGCTCCTTAAAAAGATGTTTTTTGAAAGGGCTGCACACATCTATATGTCCTAGCTCAAGCATTTCGGCCTTTTTGTTAGACGAGTCTCCTTAAAATGTAATTCGTTGTTGTTTTCTTGTCAAGCAATGTAGGCAGGTTTTAACTTGGCCTCGTTAATACCTCAGAGAAGGTCCTTTCCAGGCAGCTTATTCAATCCCTTCTTACTCATATGACTGAGCCAACGATGCCACAAATCCGACGACTCCTTAGTTCTCATTATATGAATCTCTCTAGCCGTGGTAGATGCTTTTATCACATACAAGCCAAAGGCCTTTTCTCCACGTGTAACAACCAGAGACCCTCTGGTCACCTTCCATGTACCTTCACAGAAGGTATTACAAAACCCTTCATTATCCAATCTACCGGCTGAAATTATATTCATCCGGATATTAGGAACGTGGCGAACATCCTTCAAAAGCAATCGAGTCCCATTGCTGGTGACAAGTGATATATCACCTCTGCCAATAACCCACGATGTTTCTTCATTTTGCATTCTTAATAGTCTAAAATCTCCCAAAGTGTAAGACGAGAATAATCCCCTTCTGGATGTGACATGGAATGAGGCACCTGTATCCACCACCCAATTGGACTCGTGGTCGGTCAGGTTTAACACATCATTCGTTTCACAGGTCAGCAGGAGGTCACCCTTAGTTACAACTGAGACTGAGGCCTTTTCTTTGTCTCGTCCCTTTTCAAGTTTATTCTCCTTGCAATCTTCATTATTATCGTGCTTCCATTTATAATATTTCTTAATATAGTCTTTCTTTCCACAATAATGACACTCCATATTTTGAAACCTTGACCATAATTTGGTCCGGCCATTTTCTCCAAACTTTAGATCGCGTCCTTTACTCCTTCTATATGACTCAGTCACCAGTATCTCAGAGTGTTGAGAGGTGAAAGTTTTTTGTGACTACCATCTCATTTTCTCGTTAAGTATAGCTCTTTGGCCATCTCTAACGTCATAAATAGGCCATCTGCCAAGTGTCATAATTTGTACCATTGAGACAAATCATCCTATTTTCGACCTCCATCGATTCCGGCACTAATAAATAGGCTCTGATACCACTTATTGGAAAGAAAACGGTTGATCGAACAACACAGAGTTGGACAGGAATAATGGAATGCATAAACTCAAACACAATAGAGGAATGTGTGTGAGAGAGAGCAACAACACACCAAATTTTTATATGGAAAGTCGTCTTCTAAAATAAGAGAAAAAATTATGGAACACTTAGTCCACAAAATAAGTTTTACTATGTGAATATGGTTACAAAAATCCTTCTTTGACTACAGAAACCCTTTGAGAGTTGAAAACAAAAACAAAGAATAAGAATATAAGAGTAAAATCTGACTACTCCTTAATCTCTTTTAAATTTTTCTCCTTCTCACTTCTCTCACATTACTTGCATGCCCAACATGCTTATATATACAAATTTGTCCTGGTTGTCGCCTACCCAATAGGCAGGTTGCGTGTGTATAAAATCTGCCATCAACTCTGTAACTTGTTCTGCTAAGCGCCACTCTGTTGAAAGGAGTTGACCTACTCAACCAATCAGCTACCAATTCTGATAGTCAACTTCCTTTCTGAAAAAGCTGATTACGCGGATGTTGTAGGTGACCAACTTTTCAGTTGTAATTTCCAAGCGTTGACTAAAATCCTTGAAATTTTGCTTTAGAGTCCTCAAACCTTAAAACTTCAAACTAGCCAATTGCATTTCGCAATTTTCATTCTGAAAATTTCCAACTATTCTGAAAATTACATCCATTCTAGAAATTCCAACCATTCCGAAAATTCATTCCAAAAAAAGCATTCCGGAAAAGCATACCAGTCAAAATCTGACCGGCCTTCCATACCGGCCGCTCGTGGGAGCAGGTGATGTCTGTGATACGCTTCAGGAAACTATTGTGGAAGAACGAGGATTGCCCTGGACCCCGGGGGTGTGGGGTGTGTCTGTCGACGCTACATATTGAGATGTAGTCGTCTGTGATGATTGTTGTATGGATGCAACCGAGGGTCGTGTGCTACCGATCGAAAGTAGTAGCCGTGGCTTTAGAATGTGTAGCGAACACATTCTTGTCCTTGTTCTCTCGCATCGTTGGTTAGTACGGTCTACTAGTCGGGGTCCGTAAAGATGATGTAATAATGATAATGAATAATGTCCAACCAATGTAATCATGAAAATCGTGAGAATCAATGAATCCGAATGGTGACCAATCAGTGTAATCATGAGAACGGTAGGAATCAAGTGATTCCAGTTGTTCATGTTCCTTCTCCTATTTCTTGATTATGGCGATTGCTTGTATTCCCTCCCGTTTCAATTCTTATACATGTCTTAGAGGGGTGTTTATGATTACATTTGCTGAGCTGTTGGCTCACTCTTGTTGTTGTTGTTTTCCTTTCAGATGAGAACACTTAGCTGGCGCCTGATAGTTAGAGTAAGGAGAGGCTTGCTTGATGAGATTGGCTGGACAGCAAGTGCAGAAGGTTTTGGGACATAGAGTTGGATCGGATGGCCACTCAGGGTTGAGCGTGGCTCATTATTATTATTTTGTGATTTGTTTATGTTTCCACATGTATGATGATTTAGTTATGCTTCCGCGTCTGTATATATATGTTTTGAGTTTGGTTTCATTAGATGGCATCTCTCTAGATCCTGTATAGTAGGTTGTGTACTGTATTGGAGCCATGGATGATATGGCAAATGTGTAATCCTGTGTGGCGTGTTGTAGGCTTTGAGTTAAGCCTTTGATAGATGTGTGCTTGTTGCAGGATGATATTTAACAGGTTGTATTTTGGTTTTTCGTCCAGTTGCAGAGGAAACTCTGCCGGATTTTCTGTAGAGTCCATAGTTTAGTTATGAGCTTAGGGCTGTGTTGCCATTGACGGAGGTTATTCGATGGAGAATAATCCGGTCCGTCACACCGCCCGTCCGAGGCCCTCAGCCCTTTGCCGCTAGGAGGCCCTGGGCCCTCCTACAGTTCGGAAGCCCTCAGCCCTCCGCTGCCACGAGACCCTCGGCCCTCCTACTGTCCAGAGGCCATTAGTCCTCCATCCAGGAGGCACGGAACTCTCCTCCTTCCAGGAGGCACGGAGGCCCACGCCCTCCTACAATCCGAAGGCCCTCAACCCTCCATCGGAAAGGAGGCCCTCGGCCCTCCATCCAGGAGACACAGAGGCCTTCAGCCCTCTGCCACCAGGAGGCCCTCAGCCCTCCTCCCGTCCGGAGGCCATCAACCCTCCACCATCCGGAAGCCCTTAGCCCTCCGCTAACCAGGAGGCTTTCAACCCTCCGTCTTGGAGTCACGATCCCTCTATCCCATAGCAAGGAGCTCGCAGTCCAAGAGTTGACCCTCCGCTCAAGTAACAAGAATGTTTACTCACTAGTACCGTTTGGTCCTTCTTAAAGTTGCCCTCCGCAAGCGCAATTGTAAGCCGCCCCTCTATCGGGCGCACCTGTAAGCCGCCCCTTTGCAGGGCGCACCTGTAAGCCGCCCCTCTGCGGGCGCACCTCCAAGCCGCCCCTCTATCGGGTGCACCAATAAGCCGCCATCCGCAGGCACACCTCCAAACCGCCCCTCTACGGGCGCACCTATAAGCCGCCCTCTGCCGGGCGCACCTCTAAACCGCCCTCCGTGGGCGCACCTCCAAGGCGTACCTCCGCGGGCGCACCTCCATGCCGTCCCTCTGCCGGGCGCACCTATAAGCAGCCCATCTGCCTGGCGCACCTATAAGCCACCCTCCGCGGGCGCACCTCCAAGCCGCACCTCTGCCGGGCGCACCTATAAGCAGCACTCCGCGGGCGCACCTCTAAGCCGCCCCTCTACCGGCGCACCTCCAAATCGCCCCTCTGCCCGGCGCACCTATAAGCCGCCCTCTGCGGGCGCACCTCTAAGCCGACCCTCCGCCAGGCGCACTTTCAAACCGCCCTCCGCGGGTGCACCTGTAAGCCGCCCTCTGCGGGCACACCTCGAAGTCGCCCCTCTCCAAGCCGCCCTCCGCGGACGCACCTCTAAACCGCCCCTCTGTCGGGAGCACTTCCAAGCCGCCCTCCGTGGACGCACCTGTAAGCCGCCCTCCGCGGGTACACATCTAAGCCGCGCCTCTACGGGCGCACCTCTAAGCCGCCGCGCCTCTGCGGGCACACTAGTAAGCCGCCCATCCGCAGGGCGCACTCCAAGTCGCCCTCCGCGGTTATACAGGTAAGTCGCCCCTCTGCCGGGTGCATTCATGGAGCTCTAGCCTCCAAATACATCCCTCTCACACTCCCCTCATCAATGCATCTTTGCATTCTCACGTGCATTCATCCGTTTATTGCGGAAGATTTCTGACTTGAGCGTCGGAGTGTCAACGGGGGATAATCCCCCGTTGGCCTCTGACCTCTTGTTTGTGGTTTGTGTTGTGCAGGTTCTTGGTCATCAACAACGGAGACCGGACCCGATCCAAATCAACCCTCAACGGAAGATTAGAAGGTTCTCTAATCCGTACAACAATCAGGGACCCGAAACGCAACAATATAATTTTAAAAAAAATTTTATCTTCTTATTTAAATTTTTCTAAAACCGAAGAGATTCTACCAGAGCATGGATTGCTACAGCAAAATATTCATAGCCGCTGCTCACTGGGAGAATCCAAAGGAGGAATGTGAAAGAACGTTCTTTTCAGATGTTGATGTCAGCATTAGCCAAAGCATAAAGCCATAGGCATCCTCATTTGTTGCCAATAATCTAGCCAATCAGAGATCTACAATATAGATCGGAATAAAGCTAAGTTGCAAAAGCATTCAGATAATATTTGAAGGTAAAGATCCTCCTTACCAGCAAAAGCTATTTGAGAAGGTCAGAGATGCTTTTGATCTTGTTTAGCAAAAGACAAACACGTACACTGCGAAAGCAACGGCACGAAACGCGGCACCGGATACCGACAGACTGAAATATTGACAGAGCGTCACAAAACAGTTTCACTGGCCCAGGACCTAAGCATCAAAGGACACGCAGATTTCTTCAGGATTCGTGACACAAAGTTGAAAGAGAAGGTGCGAATATGCTTTCAGAGATGCTTGGAGAACTAAATCATGAAGGAAGGCCTGCCGAGTGCGGCCTAAATGTTGTTTTTGTCTGAGTCTTGGAAAGTTTACAGCTCAAACTTTTACTGTCTTGTCTTCCGAGGAGTTTCGTGCAACGACTAGCTCGAGCAGTAATGTTTGGACAGATTTCCATATGATATTCCCTTATGCTGTAGGGTTGGGTAGATATCCAGTAGCAAATCTCAACCAAACCGCGTGATGGCCGCTCAAATGATCGCTCGGGTTATGAATACATCGTTCTGTTTTAGGGTTTGTACAGAAGCAATTTACTATTAGCTTTTGAGAGCGCCTCAACATCCTCTCGTATTCATTTTCAAATTTAGTGAACCTTCTCCTCCTTAACCCGTAGTTTTTTCCCTTCAGAGATTTTTTACGTAAGTTTGATATTTTGGCCTGCGATTGTTTATCATTTTATTGCCATCTCCCAAAATCCTGACAAACTAGTATGATCATGAGCACACACGTCATGTAGTCTAGGGATGCTAAGATGTGTATGCAATCCTACCCTGCATTGAAGAGATGTTTCTAACCACCGGGTCAAAATAGTTGCGCTGCAACTCGCATCAAGATAAATGGCAAGATAAAAAAGGCATTGAGACTCGTAGTATTGTATTATCTATGACAGCTGTTTCATGGAAACATACAACTTGGTGCAAAATAGAATCAGAATTCGGAAATTATGCTGCTTTGAAACAGATATAGAGCATATTTTTCAAGAAATGCTCTAATTTATTCAGAAGAAAATGGCCGGTCAAATAACACAAAGTTGGACAGGATTAATGGAATGTACAAACACACACACAATAGAGGAATGTGAGGGAGATAGAGAATAACAACACACCGAATTTTTACGTGAAAAGCCCTCTTATAAAATAAAAAGAAAAAATTACGGGATACTTAATCCACAAAATAAATTTCACTATATGAATATAGTTACAAAATTTCCTCTTTGGGTACAGAAACCCTTTGAGAGTTGAGAACAAAAACAAAGAGTAAGAACATAAGAGTAAAGTCTGGCTACTCCTTCATCTCTTTTAAGTTTTTTTCTCCTCCTCACTTCTCTCTACATTGCTTGCATGGCCAACCTGTATATATATACAAATTTGTCCTGGTCGTCGCCTACCCGGTAGACAGGTTGCGTGTGTGCAAAACTTGCCACCAACTCTGCTAAGCGCCACTATGTCAGGAGGAGTTAACATATTCAACTAATCAGCTACTAGCTCTGAGAGTCAACTTTCATTTCTGAAAAAGCTAATTGCACAGATATTATAAGTGACTGACTTTCTAATCATAGTTTCCAAGTATTGACCAAATTCCTCATACTTTTGCTTTAGAGTACTCGGACCTTAAAACTTCAAACCGGCCAACTGCATTTCGAAATTTTCATTCCAAAAATTTCCAACCATTTCAAAAATTCTATCTATTTCAAAATTTTCAACCATTATGAAAATTCCAACCATTTCAAAAATTTCAACCATTTCGAAAATTCATTTTGGAAAAAGCATTCCGAAAAAAGTATTCCGAAAAAGCATACCGGTCAAAACCATACCGGCTTTCCATACCGATAAAACCATACCAGTAAAACTGCCATTCCATTCCGAAAAATGCAAACCGGCATTTTTCACTTCGATATTTTTCACTCTGACATTTTTCAAACCGGCATTTTCACTCTGACAATTGCCACTCAAGAATTTCACTCCGGACCAAATCTCACTCCGGTATTTTCCACGCGGGAGCGATCCCAACAAACTTTTCCTCATAACCGTGGGGAACATAATTAGTCCAGACCAGCTATTTCACAACAAGTTTCAAGCTTTTCCTTGGGCAATACTTTGATTAACATATCTGACCTGTTTTCTTCAGTCCAGACTTTTTCCAACGATAACAGCCCTTCATCAACATCTCTCACCCCAATGGTATCGAATATCAATATATTTCGATCTTAAATAGAATGATGAGCTCTTGCAAAGATGTATGGCAGCTTGGTTGTCACAAAGTATCACATATTTCTCCTACTTGAGGCCCAATTATTGGATGAACTTTTTCATCCATAATATTTCCTTACTCGCTTCTGTCACAGTAATAAATTCTGCCTCTGTGGTAGAGAAAGCAATGCACTTTTACAGCTTTGACTGTCAGGAGACTGCCTATCCGACAAACTTGACCAAATATCCCGAAGTGAATTTTGGAAGTCAACATCTCCGACCATATCAGCGTTTGTGTAACCAATTAATTGGAGCTTCTTACTTTCAAAATACAGACACATCTTGGAAGTCCCCCGGAGATATCTCAAAATCCATTTTACAGTAGACCAATACTCCTTCCCGAAATTTGAGAGAAACCTGCTAGTTGTGCCAACCGCGTGTGCAATGTTTGGCCTCATGCACACCATAGTATACATCAAACTCCTTACTGCTAAAGAGTAGGGTATGCTTTTTATGGCAGCCTTCTCAATATTTGAGGTCTAATACTATTGACTGCTTAGCCTGAAGTGGTTAGCCAGTGGGGTGCTTACAGGCTTGGACTTCTCCATCTTAAAGCGTTGAAGTATTTTTTTCAATATAGCTCTCTTAGGACAACCACAATTTCTCATCCTTATGGTCGCGAAATATTTTAATACCCAGAATTTGCTTTGTCAGCTCCAAGTCCTTCATGGCAAATGATTTCCCAAGCTGTTATTTCAACTCCTTGATCCAAGCACCATTTTATCTAACGATCAACATATCGTCCACATAGAGGAGAAAGATGACGAAATTATCTTCTGAAAACCTTTGAACAAAGACACAATGGTCTGAAATAATCTTTCAGTAGCCTTAATCCATCATAACAGACTCAAACTTTTTGTACCATTACCATGGAACCTGTTTTAATCCGTACAGATTTTTTCTCAGAGAATACACCAGTCGCTCCTTCTCCTTGACCTAAAATCCCTCCGATTGCTCCATATAGATTTCCTCTTCAAGGTCACCGTGAAAGAATACTGTCTGAACATCTAGTGATTTTACCTCCAAATCTAGGACAACAACCAAACCAAACACCACCCGTATAGAGGACATTTTTACAGTTGGGGTAAAAATTTTATCAAAGTCTACCCCTTTGCGTTAGTTGAAGCCCTTCACTACCTGCCTTACCTTGTACTTTGGTTGGGAGGTACCTTTCTCGGTTTTCAAATAGAAGACCTATTTATTCTTTAGGACTCTCTTCCCCTTAGGCAGTTCAGCTAATTCGAATGTATGGTTCTCATGCAACGAACCTATCTCATCCTTTATGACTTTTAACCATTTTTCCTTATACTTATCCTCCATGACTTCCTTAAAAATTTTAGGTTCACTTCTATCAATAACACATACTCACTGGATGACAAATGGACAGAGAGCCTTCGGTCTTTTGAGGATCTACGGAGAGTAACCTCCTCAACCGGCTGAAGAGTGAGGTCATCTTTGTCTTTATCATCTTACTCGGCAACTCCTGGGACATTGTCTTCACTGTATGCCTGTCGGACAATATTAGCACCAGTCTTGTCTGTCCGACTGGTACCAGACAATGCCTTCTCTTTTCCGATATCTACAATGGTCTCATCCTCCAAGAATACCACATCTCTAGACCAGATGATCTTTTTCTCAACGGGATCATACAGCCGGTATCGAAGCTCATCTTCCCCATAGCTGAAGAAGATGCATTCCTTCAACTTCAACTCCAATTTGTTCCTTTCATCCTTTGGAACATAAACAACGGCCCTGCATCCGAACACTTGAGATGGTCATGGGATGCCTTCCTACCAGACCATACTTGCTCAGAAACATCACCATTCAAAGGTCTACTTGATGACCTGTTGATGACGGAGGCTACTATTTTAAATGCTTCCCTCCAAAACATACCAGTAGCTTGGCCATAAACAACAAACTTCAAACTCTCTCCGTCAATGTTCGACTCATACGTTCCGCCACCCCGTTTAACTATGATATCTTTGATGGAGTTCTTTGGTTTCGGATGCCATGAGTCTGACAGTATGTATCAAAGGCTCCAAAATACTCACCACCATTATTACTTCAAATGCATTTCTGTTTCTTCCCCGTCTGCCTCTCCACAAGACAATGAACATGCTAAAAAATGCCAGCAACTTGATCCTTCATCTTGAGAAGGTAAATCCACACCTTTCTTGAACAGTCATCAATAAACGATACGAAATATTGTACTCCTCTAAAATATTTTTTTTTTTTGAAAGGACTGAACACATCTATATGTACTAGCTCAAACACTCCGGCCTTTTTGTTAAATGAGTCTCCTTGAAACATAACTCATTGTTGTTTTCCTGTCAGGCAATGTGGGTAGGTTTTCAGCTTGACCTCGTTAATACCTCGGAGAAGGTCCTTTCCGGCCAGCTTATTCAATCCCTTCTCACTCATATGACTTAGCTGACGATGTCACAAGTCCGACGACTCCTTACTCCTCGTCATATGAATCTCTCCAACCGCGGTAGATGCTTCTACCACATACATGCTAGAGGCCCTTTTTTTACGTGCAACAACCAGAGACCCTTTGGTCAATTTCCATGCACCTTCACAAAAGATACTGCAAAACCCTTCATCATCCAATCTGCCGACTGAAATTATATTCACCCAGATATCAGGAGCATGACGAACATCCTTCAAAAGCAATCGGGTCCCACTGCTAGTGATAAGTGATATGTCACCTCTGCCAATAACCCGGGATATTCCTTCATTTTTCATTCTTAATACTCCAAAATCTTTCGAAGTGTAAGACAAGAACAGTTCCCTTCTGGATGTGACATGGAGTGAGGCACTTGTATCCACCACCCAATTAGACTCGTGGTCTATAATATTCCAGATTTTTATTCGAATTAATTTAATATTAATTATAATTTTGAGTAATTTGGATATGATAAAAATTAATTAAATATTATAAAATTTGAAAGAATATTTGGATTAGTCGGATTGGTACTCGAGGTATGCCTGTGCTATCGCCCGAATATTGGCTTAAATTTTGGAATAAAAAAATTTAAAATAATATAAATATATATTTATTAAAATAATAATATATTAAAAAAAGAAAAGAAAAAAAAAAGAAAAAAAATAAGAAAATAAGATCGGGGAAAGAAAGAAGCAGAAGTGGGAGAGGGAGTTGGTTGGGTATAGGCCAATAGTTATGTTTTGGGAGTAGTTCAAATGTTATGTCATGATTATGTCTGATTATGATTTCGGTCGATTTGTTACCTCCCTTACGTAATTGTAGAGCAGATCGTATTTATTTGATCAGGACGGTTATCCAATAAGGTCTTGTGTGGATTTAATTTCTTTGAGTTGTATATTTTGATTTATCGCACTCTGATTTTGAGACTTAGTATTATTTGTTTAAAATTATTTAGAATTTTAAATTTTAAGAATTATAATTAATTATTTAAATTGACCTATTTAATCTGGGTTCATAACATGATCGGTCAGGTTTAACACATTATCTGTTTCACAAGTCAGCAGGAGGTCACCCTTAGTTACAATTGAGACTAATGCCTTTTCCTTGTCTCGTCCCTTTTTAATTTTATTCTCCTTACCATCTCCATTATTATCGCATTTTCATTTATAATAATATTTCTTAATGTAGCATTTCTTTTCATAATAATGGCACTCCATGTTTTGAAACCTTGACCGGGATTTGGTTCGACCCTTTTCTCCAAACTTTGGATTGTGCCATTTACTCCTTCTCTATGACTCAGTCACAAGTACCTCAGAGTGTTGAAAGGTGGAGGTCCCTTGTGACCACCATCTCATTTTCTCATTCAGTACAACTCCTTTGGCCATCTCTAACGTCACAACACCATTTAAAATAGTGTTGGCAATGGTGATTCAAATTACCTATAATGAGCCAAGGAGGATTGCTAGGAGCCACATGCTTAACACTTCATCATCAAATTTAACACACATGCCATTCAACTGGTCCACACATCTTTGAAACTCGTTCAAGTGATTTGCAACGAACGAGCTATCCTTGTATCACACCTGCATTGATTTCATCAGGTGATACAACTTATTGTTGTCAGTTTTAGAGGCATAAAGCGTCTCCAACTTCTCCCACAACATTTTGGCATTTGTTTCACTTTTAATATGGCCATACACATTATCATCTATAAATTATCGTATATAACCGCACACCTGCCCGTTCTCAATAGACCTATCCTCTTCGATTTTGTCTCCAGACTTTTGAGTGACAAACACCGAAAAACACATCGACTTGACAAGCAATAAGTTTGACATTTTACTTTATCGAGTGTGATAATTTGTACCATTGAGACAAATCATCATATTTTCAACCTCCATCGATTCCAGTACCAACAACCAGGCTCTGATACCACTTATTGGGAAGAAAATGACCGATTGGACAATACAGAGTTGGACAGGAATAATGAAATGCACAAACACACACACACACAATAGAAGAATGTGAGAGAGAGAAAGTAACAACACAACAAGTTTTTACATAAAAAATCCTCTTCTAAAATAAGAGAAAAAAATTACGGGACACTTAATTCACAAAATAAATTTTACTATGTAAATATGGTTACAAAAATCCCTCTTTAACTACAGAAGCCCTTTGATAGTTGAGAACAAAAACAAAGAGTAAGAATACAATAGTAAAGTCTGGCTACTCATTGATCTATCTTAAGTTTTTCCCCTTCTCACTCTCTCTACATTGCTTGCATGCCTAGTATACATATATATACAAACTTGTCTTGGTCGTCCCCTACCCAGTAAGCAGGTTGCGTATGTATAAAACCTGCCACCAACTCTACAACCTACTCTGCTAAGCGCCACTCTGTCGGGAGGAATTGATCTACTCAATCAATCAACTTCCAACTCTGATAGTCAACTTCCCTTTCTGAAAAAGCTGATTGCGCAGATATTGTAGGTAACCAACTTTTCAGTTATAGTTTCTCCGCATTGACCAAAATCCTCAAACTTTTGCTTTAGAGTCCTCTGACCGTAAAACTTCGAACTAGCCAACTGCATTCCGGAATTTCCATTCTGAAAATTTTCAACTATTCCAAAAATTTCATCAATTCCAGAAATTCCAACCATTCCGGAAAAAGCATTCCGAAAAAGCATACCTATCAAAACTATACCGGCCTTCCATACCGGTAAAACCAAACCGGTAAAACCATACCGGTAAGTCTGCAATTTCATTTCGGAAAATGCAAACCGGCATTTTCCATTACGGTATTTTTCAAACCAGGATTTTCACTCCGGCATTTGCCACTCCGGAATTTCACTCTAGACCAAATTCCACTCCGACATTTTCCCACACGGGAGTGATCCCAACATAATTCTAATCCTGTACTGTATCATGGCAACAATAATCATGGACTGAAATTCAACAATTTGTGAAGATAAGACACTGACAGAGAAATCCAAGAAACTTGAGTTTCAATTAGCAGATAAGAAAATAATTGAATGGTTGGACAGCTTGAAGCATTTCATTCAAAGTTTATGATCATTGATGGCTCAACAGTAACCAATTCTAAATCAATCGAGCAGATAAGATGTGGGTCTCTAGAAGTTAGTCACAATTTTATTTCTGAGAAATTTGTACTCCGTCAATTCTATCAATTTGTTGCACGGCAATGTGTTAAAGGATTGGAGGAAGCTTCATCATTTCGGATTGATTCCATTGCGCTTTAGAAGCACCTCTGGTAAATCTGGCCGTTGATCATGAAATAATTTTCAACTATATCTCTTGTCTTTGATTTTATCCCAGTCAAATTGAGCAATCGATACTATCTCCATGCCACCAGCAGCTCAAACAATCTCCCCAGTTGGACCTGCGTAAAACATACTGAAAGTTTTAAATAACAAGCTGGAAGTTAACTAGTCAATTCTTAAGTCTTTGACACGTCTCATGTCTAGGGAGAGAGTCTACCTGTTACAGGGCTCGTGGAAACAACCTCGGACACCTTGCCAAGTCAACCAACTACTAAAAGAAACACACGGATGACCCGGCTTTCCCACAAGTTTTGGGACTATATTTAATTGAATTTATACTAGCCAATTATGTTTGGATTCTACTATTTTTTTGTTTCACGTGCTAGTCATACTTTCTGTTTTGCTATTGTTCTGCTTTTCAGTTATACTTGTTTTCTGTTTTACTGTTGGGCATCAAATATATAAGAAGCCCGTTCCCCTAGCTGCCCAAGCAAGTGATATTGACATACTTCATTTCTCCTCGTTCCCTGCCTTCTCATCAATTCCCTCTCCCTCTGTCAGACTCCCCCCTCTCCCTTACTCTCTCTCTCTCTCTCTCTCTCTCTCTCTCTCTCTCTCTCTCTCTCTCTTGTGTGTTCCCCTTCTTCATTCATCGTCCCTCACTTTGTGCATCTGGGATAGTGAATGCAGATTTGCATCACTACCCCACAAAATCTATTAGCAATGCCCTGAGGCCAATGATACCACTAAATTATGGCAACTGATTCTAAAAAGCCCTTTGTTTATGCCTGATTTTGTAATTCCTTGCCTCAAATGAAGTGTGTCATACAATAAACTGTGAGGCACAGTCAAACGCAAATGCATCTTCGCTCTTCGAAGTACAAGGAGCTTCAACACATTCTAGTGATTTTTGATTCTCGAAGAGATATCAAATCTGAGTGCCATTAAACCCTGCACTGCATATTGACAAAGCTAACTTCATTAGTTACTATGAATTACTCTCCACTGCATCACATAAAAGTGGACATTGACAACTAAAATAAAGAAGAAGCTTCCCTTGTTTTCCAATCCCTGACCAAATCTATGCGGGATTTCCATCGCTTCTCAGGGGAATCTACCGTTCTAACTTCTAAACCGGCATGCACCCTCCCGCATAACAAATTTTGGTAGCCTCCTTTCCAGGTTTTGTGGCTAGATACTGATCAGATCATTGTAAAGCAGCACAAATTTCAAAGTTGGGTACCTAGAGGAAGGAAAGAACTATTTTTATGCTACATATCCAAATTTGAGACGGGGCACTGAATACTTTCTATAAATCTTAAGAATATTCAGACATTTACATGTAAATGTTAGACTCTTTTATTTTATTACTATCAAAAATTTCTTCCATAACCAAAATTTCTTATTCTAGAAGACCATAAGCATATTGTAGCTATACATCCTCATAACAATAATGCCAATAAGTAACACCCAATTTCCAAATTATGTGTTATCATGTAAGAATTAATTATATTATGTAAGAATTAATTATATTAAGTGGATATTTCGAAAAGAATTGATCGTTTGAATGAAAAAAAAAAAATCAAGTATTTAAGATAAGTTAGATGACGCTTAACCCATGCATGTATAGCTATTAGGCTTGACTTAGCAAAATGGTGTTGGGGAAGACAATGGTCGGTCGAATAATATTAGTAAAATCGAGTCGGATAAGAATGATAACGCACACAATAAAGAGATGAGGGAAATAACAAGAACACACACAAATTTTATGTGGAAACTATATTCTGAATAAGAGAAAAAACCACGGGATACTTAATCCAAAAATAATTTTACTATGTGAATTTGGTTACAAAAAATCTTGGTTACAAAAACCTATTGGAGAGTAAAGAATAGAACACGAGAGTAAAATAGCTACTCCTTATTTTCTTCTCTCTATTTTTCTTCGCACTCTCACACTTAGCTTATTTTCGCTTACATGCCCAACATGCATATATATACAAATTTGACCTGGCAGCTGCCTACCCAGTAGGCAGATTGTGTGCGTGAAAAACCTACCTCCAACTCTGCCACCAATTCTATGAAGCGTCATTCTGTCAGGAGAAATTGACCTACTTAACCAATCAACTACCAGCTCTAAAAGTCAACTTCCCATTCTAAAAAGCTGCTTGCGCAGAAATTACAGGTGTTACAGTCCTCAGGCGTTGACCAAAGCCCTTGGACATCATCCCATATCCTCGGGCGTACATGATGTTCTCAGTCAAAAACTGGTGTCTCCAGGCATCACTTAGAGTCCTCATCCATTAATTAGAGTTCTCGTCCATTATGTAAAGTTTTTGGATGTTATTTAGAGTCCTCGTCCATTATTCAAATTCCTCGGCCCTTATGTAAAGTCCTCGTGCCTTAATTGGTGACTTCAGCCGTTATTACACTTCGGCCAAATACAATAACTCCGGCCCTTATTTCACTATGATCATATCGCCACACACGTTTGTGCGCATGGTGAACAATGTTTCCCATAGAGGAGTGACCCTAATTCCCAACAAATGGATGGCGCTCATGTATGATAGAAAACAATCATACATAAGCTAATAGAATAGGTAATGCACATGCATAGATGTGTGGCACTTGTGCGTGCATATGCTTTGTCTTAGCTTCTTATAAAAGCTTGATCGGCTCTCATGGACCAGTACCATTGTATAAGAAATTTTGTGCATATTTTTGGTCATTTACACTAAGATCTCAAGAGAGAAGAGAGAAACAAAGAGAAAGAAGAGAGAAAAAGTGAAGGAATGTGGTTTCAAAGCGCTTTCATGTTAAATCTAAGTAGTATTCGAGTTAACGTAAGTGTATTTAATATCATTCTTCATTGTATAGTTCAAGCAATTTTTCCTAACGAGCCTTGTCAAGGAGCATTCGGCTGGGTCTTGGCACTCAAGTAAAGTTACGACTCATAGTTACGCAAGTCTGATTAATTATTACTCATAAAAGTTAAAACCTCAAATAATTATAATAAATAACACTAAATTCTAAAAATCTGGGTACAACCAACCCAAGATACAGGACCAGACAATTTCACCAATATAGAACCTCATCGGGCAACCGTCTTGATAGGAACACTGGAATATGGGCTGACCCATGATCAACGGAGGCCCAAAACGGCCTACCGGATGGTCAACTTAAAAACGGCCCAACAGGACGCGAAGGTCCAAAGCCTGAAAGGCCCAAGACGGTCAATGCCAGCGTTGACCGTCTAGATTCCGGCAGGCAGCTAACTCACGTGCAGACAGTCAACTCGAGCGTTGACCGGAATCACTGTAACAACAGGCCAAAAATAAAAGGCTTTTTACGGGCTTTGCCCACTTGAGCCCACGATCCATCAGACGACCAGCAACGGCTCTCCCAGTATCTTCCATGATCCAAGCTGGCTCCCAAAATGGACATTGATAAAATCGGCGCCCTTCTCGTATGGAAGGCGCCAGATTTTTCCAATCTCCTGCCAATTGGGGCACTCCAACGGTAAAATACACAGAAGGAAGGTGGGCAATTTGGAAAGCCGCTGACCGCTGTCGAAGGAAACTATCTTGGTCCATTTGGCAACTGGCATCAGCTCTGAAAGGCAAGCCAACCAAGAATTACGCAGGGGATCACTCCTTCCCAAGGAGGGAGATCTCCCTGTCAACCATAAATAAGCCCTAGAATTCTCATTCAGGGCACTCAAGCTTTTACTCACACAACGCCCACAACGACAACAGAGACAGATTTACAATCCTCTACTCTCTGTTGACACTCAAAAAATCCAAGGCAAACAAACGTGCTTTTAACAGCCGTATACTGTCTCCCCACTATCCAGATTCAAGAAGACGGTATTTTCTCTCTTTCATCCGGAGATCCACACACTCTTGCACTTTATCTCTCTTTCAATTCTCAGTTTCAGTAACTTTCTCAGATTTCGAAGGCTGTTTACTCACTTGAGCGTCGGAGTATTTTCGGTGGGATAACTTTTTGCCAACACACTAACCTCCTGTTCGTTTTAGTAGTGTGCAGGATCCAAACTCAGTGAATAGAGCCAGAACCAGGACAAGCGGATCTGCCCGAATCTGTTCGAAGTTCGGATCCAATGACACATCATTGGCACTGTCAATGGAAAGAACTTACAAAAGCCAACCACAAATCTGCACAACGCTCTCTTTTTCATCGTCTGATTCTACATTCGCAATGGTAAACACGAGAGCCCAAGCTAACGATCCTGCTAGAGACATCACCAACCCTGACCAGGACCACGCTGCTGGTGCCACGGTCAACGGGCGTACAGGCGGAATTCCAGCACCCTATTTTCAACAATTGATGGAGCAGATGCAGGCTAACGCACATCTGCTCTAAATACTTTGCTATCAGAACAAGCAACGACTGCAGGCGGCTCCTCCGGCAGCCTTTCCGGCACCAGCCACCAAAAAAGATGGTCAGAGGAAAAAGAAGCAAGTCAAAAGGCCCGAGAGATCCCGAAACAATCCAGTCCCAGCCTCCTCCCTCGTTCCGGGCCAGAACAGGCCTGAAGAACGCTCCGAGAGCACAACTCCGCGAGAAAATTCGGAGAGAAGAAATCCCCAATACTCTCGGGCCGAAGACAGAAACACAATTCAGGACCGAGCATCCAAGACTGCCAAGTCTGCTGGAGGCAGTAGCCAGCTGGCTACTGAACCCTCCAAAGACAAGACGGAGCTGAGGGCTTACCTTAACTCCAAAAGATCAGCAAATGCCACTCGCGCAAATCCGCGAGTGGACAAAATTTGGAACAGTGTGCTCCAAGATGAAGAGCGCGCCGACCGACGTTGATCCCCTCCAATAGCCGCACGTGCATCATGCCCCCGACCTCGTGGGGACGGATCCGGAGACTCAGATCATTCTCTAAGGTTGCTACTCGCTCAGCAAGCCGTTTCAGGCGCGCTTTGCCTCGTTCATCCTCCTCTTTTATGCGAACAACCTCAGCCTTCAAGTTAGCGATCTCCGTCTCCACTCCCGCCAAGACAGTCTCGAGGGCTGCAGTCTCCTCGCAGTGCTCACTCCCCAAAGCAGCCAGCCTGGCATCCAGCCAGGCGATCTCTGCCTCCCTATCGGCGATCACCCGATCTCGCTGCTCCACCACTTTGATATACCGGACCAGACAATTTCACCGATACAGAACCTCATCGGGCAATCGTCTTGATGGGTACACCAGAATATGGGCTGGCCTATGGTTAACGGAGGCCCAAAACGGCCTACCGGACGGTTAACTTAAAAACGGCCCAAAAGGACGCAAAGGCAAAAGCCTTGAAAAGTCCAAGACGGTTAACTTAAAGACGTGATTGGTCAGATATTCGTCCGTTTTGGTGAGTTTTAATTTTATTATGGTTTATATTAATATTTGATGTATTTGGATTATAGAATTGGTTGGATATGAGCTTATTGTTATATTTTAAGAATAGTTGAATATTATGTTATATTTGATTATGATTTTTGGGTTGAATTATTACCTCCCTTACGATGATTGTAGAGCGGGTCACACTTATATTGTTTGGACGGTTGTTCAATGAGATCATGTGAAAATTTTAATTTTGTTAAGTGTATATTTTGGTTTGTCACAAGCTCTAGACAATTACATGTCATTATTGACTATGGTTTCTACCTGCAACTCTTGGCAATCATATTTTCAATATCGGTTGCATTTTAGGCTTATAACTTTTGGCCATCTTTTCATCATTATTGGATCCCAACTACATTTTAAGTCTACAATTCTCAGCCATCCAATATCCAATATCAGTTATATTTTAGACTGACAGTTCTCGACCATCACATATCGTTGGCTCCATTAGTCCGACTACATTTTAGGCCTGCAACTTTTGGCCATCCAACATCTGACATCAGTTATATTTTAGACCTATAACTCTCGACCATCCAATATCCAATATCGGCTACATTTTAAACTTACAACTTTCGGCCTTCCAATATTCAATATCGGTTACATTTTAAGCCTATAACTCTTAATTATCCTTTTTATTAACCCCCAATGCCTCAAACTTCCTTGTCCCCACACGCATAGTGACTCACTAGGGTCTTGAATCACCATGGTCATATATGCATACCGACCCATCGAGTCTCAGACTTCACCCATTTCTGAACAAACATTCAAATATAAAATACACATATAAAAATATCAAATATTAAATCAGGCCAAATGACAGGGTTACAGATACTTGTATCGACCTTATACCATATAGATCAAAAGAAAGGATGCTCCAAGGTATTCGAATCGCGTGTTTGTCTCTCCTCTATGCGCACCCTTTCACTTTCTACCTTCGCAGCTTCTCTCTCCTCTGTGCGAGCCTTCTTCTTGCATGATGCCACCTCGCCTGCAAGTAGTCGCTACTATTGCCTCCTCTCACTACTGCTGCCAACCTTCATGGCGTGCTCTCTCTCTCCTCGTCGTACGCCTCCGCTACCTCTTCTCCTCACACACACACCCTCCTCCCCTTCTCCCTCTTGCCATGTGCCTCTCATCGCGCCGCCTCTCTTCCGTGTGCGTCGTCACCTATGCTGCCTCCTCCTTCTCCCTCTTCTCTTCTGCTGTGCTCGATCTCTCTCTCTCTCTCTCTCTCTCTCTCTCTCTCTCTCTCCTCTCCCTCCTTTGCCCAAGAAAGCCATGGGTTTACCACCCATGGTTTTGCATTTTCCCCCCTTTCCTTTTTTTTTTTTTTGTGTGTGTTAATGAGATATTACAAGTAAGAGCCTCTACAAAAAGTGGCATGCAAGAACTACATTAAGTGACAAACTTTTTTAACTGGTTGAACTTATAACCAGATATCAATGTTTGTAAGCCTATTTAAGGGAAACCCTGGCACACACAATCAATTATGAGACCTTGTAAGAATCTTTCAGTTATTCTTCCATATTAACATGTGTGTTGTTGTTAGATGTTTATTTCCACCTATTGTAATGCCATGAATATTTTATAGAATTAATTTTGATAATTAACACCTTTTGACCTGAAATTTGAATAGTTGAACTGTTACATTGGCCCAATAAATTAGAGTGTTGGGATCAAGGGGTTTAGGAATAATCGTGGGGCCACTTAATTAAATTTAGAATAATTTAGGAAATTAATTTATTTAATAATAATAATGATAATAATAATAAGGATTAGAAAGGATTAGCCGAAGAAGAAAGGAGGAGAAAAGAAAGAAAGAAAAATGAAGGAAAAGAAAGGAAGAAGAGAAAGAAAAGGAAGGAGAGGGAAGAAAGAAGGGCGGCGCAATCAGTGAGGGAAGGAGATCGATCCGCAAATGAAAATTTTGGGCAAACCCTAACCAGCCCTCTCTTTATTTAAGATGGCCGTAGGGTTAGGAAAGGGGGAGGAGGGTGAGAGGACGAACGGAGGAGGAGAGCCGTGCACGAATCAAAGCCGTCGTTGATCACAAATCAAGGCAAGTAAACTTCCACCTTACTAAATAAATTCTTCCTTCATGTTTATTATTATCAAACCTTTGATTTCATGTTGGGATTTGGGGAAAAATCAGTGAAAACCAAGGGTTGTAAAATTTGAGCAACCGAACGTAGGGCCACGGTTCCGTGAGCAATCGGCCAATCTCTTGGGCTCAATGATGAAATGGGGAGTTGGGAATTTTATCTTAGGGAGTTCTAAAGCATAGATTTTACTTGTTATACCCTGATTTTGCGGGATGTAAGTCAGCCATGAAAACAAAGCACCGTGCTCTGTTTTCCGGTCCAGCGACCCGACAATGGTAAGAACAGTTAGACCCCAATGATTTACAAGTAAACCTTCTCCTCCCTTTATTGATGTCGATTCTCCCGTTTCCCACCGTGGAATTGATAAATTGATGATACTATTGACCGATTTGAGAAAATAGAACCTTGGCTTTGGACGGCGGGCATGGGTGGTTTCGAAAGACTTATGCTAAATTGGAGTATAATGGGTAGTGGATTTAGGCTATAAAATATACTGATGATAAAAAGTCGAAGCCTTCTCATCGTCCGTGATAATCGGCACTTAGCCAAGGAAGACAGAGCAGCTCTTTGTGTGCCACCGTGCGAATTCGGTGATGAAACGATGCGACCGCCGTTGCCGTTTGGTGGGCCAGAGGCGATGCTACTGCCGTCATTGAACCGGAGGATGACAGGAAAGCAAGGGAGGTTGCCGCCGTGTGTGGAGCCTGTACAAATATATATATATGTATAATATGGCTGTATGTGTGTGTGTGTGTGTGTGTGTGTGTGTGTGTGTGTGTGTGTGTGTGTGTGTGTGTGTGTGTGTGTGTGTGTGTGTGTGTGTGTGTATACATATGGATTTGAACATTTATATGAATATTTATATATATTTGTGATAGAACATGTTATATGAACTTATGCATGTGTGTTGATACGCCTGATATGCTCATAATGGACTACGTGATTATTTTCGTATCTCATTGATAAAATCTAGTAAAAATATTCTTCGCGTTAACTTTGATGGTATACGTACATCTTTTTAGCACTCTATGACTAAGTTGAAGAGAAAGTATGAAAATACTAAGGTATCGAGTCAAATGAGAGACTACGAAACTTTAATGTAGTCTACACTTTTCGATACTAAATCCATTCCGGAGGATTGGGGTCGTTGATATTGAGGAGGGATGCTTTAACCTAATGATTATCGTAGAGAATGATATCTAAGATATCATTGGCCATTGGTATCGGAGATGGTATGAGTATACTACGGGTACAATCTTTGAAAAGACTATAGGGGTAGTGGGAATACCATAAATATTGGGTAATTGCGTGGCACTAACCCAACTGTCGGGGGTGTAAATACGCAGCCTTTAGTTTACTATGGTAAAATAAGGTCCACGGAGATTCTTATTATCTCGTACAGTGGTGACTTCAAATTGAATTGATAATCAGATTCTTGTTATTTCACACAATTAGTCGAGAGGGATACTTCAAACCTAGTAACCATTGTAGAAGATGATATCTGGGATATCGTTGGCGAAGGGTATCAGAGATGGTATGAGTATACTATGGGTACAGTCTATGTGAGGACTGTAGGGATAGTAGAAATATCATAGATATCGGATAATCTCATGGTACTCAACCAACCATCAGGGGTGTAAAGACGCGGCCTTTGGTTCACTATGGTAGAATAAGGTCCATTGAGACTTCTATCATTTATACAGTTGTGACCTCGTATTGAGCTGATAATCCGATTCAACGAAATCCACGTTACTTCTTGATATCCAGTTGTTCACATGACCTTCGATTTGTATACACGACTTGTTATTGACTCTCGGACAGAGGTTAATATACTATCCACTACTATTACGCTTATTCATTATTTATCATCCGAGATGCCTTATTGTACTCATTTATTGTTGTTTATTTTTACTTTTTGGATATTCAACTCACTTGTATATTTTATTAGCTCCAAAGTAGACAGGTTGATATCAGGATTAAAGAGATCGTGGGTTATTGCGTAAACTCCAAGCTAAGGTGGTCTCAGAGATTGAGACTTTTATGATCGAGACTTAAGATTTTTGTTGGTTCTCTTACTATTCGACGTTTGTTAGATTTTTATTATGATGATTGATATTTTGGATGTTATTAAAGTTATTTATTATTACTATTATAGATATTGAATTAATGGCGCATTTATAAGGTTCATTAATAGTGTTTTTAATGATGTTGAGTTCATTAATTTTGGATGATTCAAGATTTTCATGGTGACGATCTGGGTCGGGTTCGGGGACTTGAGCTCAAGTCATTACAACTATATTTGGTATACATGTAAATTTTGATATTATTTGCAAGATTTGAGGGTTTTGCCTACATTTGTGAAATCTTTTATAAAATCATGAAATCTTTAGTTCTTCTATAAAATCATGAAATCTTTAGGTCTGTGACATTGTATTCCATTTTATGCAAGTATTTTGAGAAAACACTCTACTTTGAATTTGTAAAAATTAATTATTTTATGAAGTTAGAATATTTATATATTTATTATTTATTATAGATTTTTTTTATTTTGGATAAATAAAAATCTTTGTAGAGAATTGGCAAAATATATTTGTACATCTTTTAGTATATTTTCTGTAAGAAATATTCTTATGAAACATTATGGGTTTAAAAAGTAATATTTGACACTATTTATAGGGAATAATAGGTAATTGGATCACTAATGAATATTAAATAGTAGCGTAAGAATTGGCCTATGAGAAATCTACCCAACCTGATCTTCAATATTTGACCCTTATTGGTGAGTTTATCACTAATCATTGATTCTTATATTTTTTTATAATATTATACTTTTCGTATGTTTTTATTGATGTATTATCAATTTTGACATTTTTATATTTGATTATTAGTGTTTTCTTCCAATGTTTATTCATATATATTCACATAAATAAATTATACGTACTTTGTTGAGAATTAAACTCACTCTCGTCGATCTTCGTAACCTTTCTAATTAGACAGCATAAATCTCTTGCAAGATTTGTACAGGAGAAGACTCGAATGGTTTTATTTTAATTGTTAAATTGTTGAAATATCATATGTTAGATCTAAATACATTTGGGATTGTGTATTTATCTTGTGGGCCGATTAACCCCATCACAGAAATATGTTATTTTTAGTCATTGATGTTATAAATGATTACTAGTTGCATTTTCCTCACGTATATAATGAGTATTAAACAGATACTGTGACGATTGTGTCAAAAATGAGAGTTTAACCAGAATCCTAAGACTTAGCATATTATTTTTAAAATTATTTAACGGTATTTGTGTTGAATCAGAAATGCTCAAACACGTTTAGGATTCACGAGGGTGTTACGTGCTCGTCGATATTCACCCTGAAATTCACTTAATTCAGCTGATGCATATGGGTCTGTTAGTGAATGCTGCTGATATATTTTGTCTGTGTATTCTGCCCACATGATGGTATATGCCCCGTTTCCTGTTTCCTATTTCCCGTTTTCCGTGTCCCATTCCCTGTTTCTCATTTTCCGTGTCCCATATATATTACGTTGATAAGAGTATAATGAAGGAAGAGATTTTTCTGCCATTGTCCACTCACTCGCTCTCTCTCTCTGTACCTCGGCTCTCTGCATCTCGGCCCCTTCTCCTTCTCTCTCTTCGATCTCTCCCTCCTCCCTCATACTACTTCCTTTTCCCTCTACTTTTCCTAATTTTTCTCTCTCTCCTCTGCCTAAACTCCCCTCTCCCTTCACTCCCCTCGCCATCGCCAATGATTTTGCCAGCCACCCGCGTGAAGCACGCATCAGAGGGCATATTCAAACACAATTGAGATATGTTTGAGCTAATTTTTTAAAATTTTCAAAAGAAGAAAACAAAGTAAAAGTAAATAAGCATTGGGATTTCCTAGAATATATCAAAAAGTTCAAAGCTTAAGTCCGAGATGAGAGAAGCAACCACAGCTAGTTTCAATTCGCAGTCCATCAAAGATAAAGATACACTTGAAAAACAACACAAAGGATTAACAGCAGGCAGGCTCGTAGCAAGTAGCTGTGCTAGATGAGCTTGAGGTGATGGACGGTAATAGAGGGATCACGTACATCCCTTGCTTTCTCTTTGTTCTCTGACGATAATTATCCGCCCGTGATCTAAACAAATCCCTGGCTGTATTTTTATTCTCTTCTTCTGTTCTATTTTGTTGTGGATGTTTTCGTGTATGCCTAGACTCGGTAGATGCTATTCTGTTTATGGCATAACTTTGCCGTTTGAATTTTTTTTCAGAATACCATCTTGTGTTTACATGTCTTGACACTAGCTCCTCTTTTTCCCATGGCTGAAAAAGGTTTTGAGCCCCAACTGCCACTGTTGAATCACAGCCACCCGATGCTTTGTCGATTGGTTCGTTCTTTATTTTTTAAATTTACTGATCATATCATTTTCTCTGCAAGTCATCAAGTACAGATCTCTGTAACACGGGAGAAAACATCCAGAATCAGCACCCTCCAGCGACATTTCATTTACATATATTTGACGCAGACGTTGGACGTTCTACAGTTAATTGTTCCACATTCCGTTGATTGATACCAGAGAGAGAGAGAGAGAGAGTCAGCACGTTCTCTGTCCAAAAATTTACGCCTTCTGCAAAAATTAGTAGAAACGGAAGTAAAACCCTAAAATTTTGGTACTAGTACTTGCTGTATTTATTAAATGGTAAAACACATAGAGATTAGCGACTGGAGATATATAATGATCGAGAGAGAGGGAATTGCATTGGGGAGAGATAAATGATGAAAATGCGAGCGCTCTCGGAGAAAGCCAGCAGAGCTTCGCCATGAAGATTGATGTAGTCGGCAGCAGAGAATAGTTCCTATAGCTTTCCCTTTACCATTTCCGTACCGTTACCTTCGGAAGCTCCTCCGTCTCCGCTACCATTTCCATCCCAATCTCTCTCCTCCCCTACCGCTGCAGAGCGGCAGCGGCCTCCGATTAAACAAAACTTCCCTCTGCAATTTGACGGGATTTTATGGATATTTTGGAGTTGTTTCTATTGGTTATGCAGTTTTTAAAAAAAATTAGGATGAGAACTCAGTTGGTCAAATTTGGTGTAACCGTTCTTGCCCAACCTCTATGATAACTTTCCATAGATAATTGATAAATTATCTTTACACATTTGGGTGATTTTAGTTTTGTCCCTAAATTTAATTTTCTAAGAATACACCATCGCTAAAGGGGATTAAGGCTTAGAAGATCATAAACAAATATGGATAATATTTACAGAAATCAGAGTAGCGTTTGTGGATTCAATAGCAGGAGGTTAGTCGATCATTAATTTTATTTCGCATTCGATATTTATATGGCATGATTAGACCGGTTTATTTCTAATATTTGGTATCAGAAACATTGAACTCTCAGCCTTGAATCTGTTCTGTAAAATTTTTCACCTTCCCAAATTTTTAAAATTTTTGAAGTTTTAATTTTTGTGAAGATTTGATAAAAATTAATGTCGAAAATCATTAGGTAATTTAATTTCTAATATTTTCATATATTTTACATAAATTTTGGTGTAAAATTGGTGGAGTTTTCATCGGGTCGAAAATCGAGTCTGGGCGAACCCGCGAGAGGTTGAAGACGACTTCAACGACGTCATTTGCTACAGTAATGCTATAGTAATAGAAAAAAATCATAAAATATTGGGCCTATTTGTTATTTCACACGTCTGCATCCATGCACGCGACCTGGGCCCTAGCAAAGCCCGCGCTCCGCATGGCCCATTTTGAATGAAAAATGCGTTGGAGGTGCATGCATGCAGCAGCATTCGATCTTGGGCTGTCAATGCGCTGCCGCGCATGCCTGTTAAGCTTAAGGGGTTTTTATTCCCTTTATACAACATTTTCGTATTATTAATTTTATAATATGTGCATATACGTATATATATATATATATATATTTATTTATTTATTTATTTATTACTATATATAAAGTTTATTGTATAATATTTAAAATATAATTATGTATATATGTTTGTACATGTAATGTCTAGTGATTAATATAATTTAATTAATTAGAGATTGACTACAACGTTCTTAATTAATAAAATTATATATTATGATCACATATGATATAAGGATATTAATTATAAATAATTATTTTTTATATAACAAAATTTATCCCACAAAAAATTTTATTATATTAAATTAATTAATCAAGATAAAATGTCAAATTATTTTTTTTTAATTTGCCTACAGGAATTAAGAATCAGAATATAATTTAATAATTTTATTATAAAGTTTGGAGTTTAATCTACTTGAATTAAAAATTTAACCCACAGATAATTTTTATATCAATTGATTCATAATTTATACTTTACATTGATAGAACATATTCTATATTTATTTGTTAACATCATATATTGCTTGTTAAACATGTAATTTTATATTTATATAATTGTATAATTTGTAAATCTTTTTAATATTAGATGTGAAATTATCAAACTAAAAGATAATAATTATAAAGTTTGGAAGAAGATAATTCTTCTTCATCTAGGATGAATGAAAATTAATTATGCTATAAGAAAAGACAAACCACCTGCTCTTACTAAAACCAACACTCCGGTTAATGTTGTTCTATATGAACAATGAGAGCAACCTAATTGTCTCAATTTGATATTCATAAAAATTAAAATTTTTATTGGTATTCGTAATTATGTCGATCAGTATAATAATGTGCTGGACTTAGTGAAGGTTATTGATGAACAATTTGAGACTTCTGATAAAGCACTTGCCAACCCCTAATTATGAAATGTTTAACTTTAAGGCTCACCAATATTAAGGGTGTGTATGGACATATTATACAAATGAGAGATATAGCAACTCAATTAAAAAATTTTGAAGTAAATATGTCTAAATCTTTCCTTGTGCACTATATTTTGAATACACTTTTATCACAATATGAGCCCTTTAAAATCTCTTACAACACACATAAGGATAAATGGTCAATTAATAAACTTATGACAATGTGTGTTTAAGAAGAATGAAAGCTTATGATTGAATAAGGTGAAAGTGTATTTATGGTTAAAGAATGAAAAAGTAAGTTTCAAATTAAGAAAAATAAAAAATATAAAATACCTCCTCAATCTAACATTAAAAAGGGCAATCAATCATCATTTGTTTGTTATGAATTTAATATGGTTAATTTTTTATATGACACATGGTGGATTGATTCTAATTCTATAATTCATATTTTAAATTCTTTACAAGGTTTGCAAAACCTAAGAAAGATAGAGGAAAGTGAACAAAGTATCTTTTTCGAAAATAATATGCATTCACATGTGGAAGCAATCGGAACATGTAATTTAATTTTGAACAGTGGCTTTGTTTTGCATTTAAAAAAGATGTTTTATATTATAAATTTTTCTAGAAATTTAATTTCAGTTTTAAGATTTATACATTTTGAATATTCCATTGCATTTTCATGCTCATCTTTTAATTTATATTATAAGTCTGATATTTTTTAAAATAGTATATTATATGATGGTCTTTATTACTTAAATTTATAAAATAATACCTCTTTTAATACTATGCATATTGATACTGGCATTAAGCGATGTGTTGTGAATGAATATTTCTCTATATTATAGTATCGAAGATTAGGACTTATCTCTATTGAAAGAATTAAAATATTAGCAAATAATAAAGTATTTAGTATTCTAAATGTTACTAATTTTAAAACTTGTGTTGATTGTATAAAAGGAAAGTATATTAACTAGACTTCGGACATACTAGAAATCATATATAAAGATATTTATAGTCTAGATATTGACTCATATTGTTTGAAATACTTCATCACCTTTATAGATGATTATTCACAATATATATAGCTCTACTTACTTCATAATAAGTATGAAACGTTAGATATTTTTAAATTATTTAAAGTAGAAGTAGAAAAATAATGTAAAAAATATATTAAAATAATGAGATCGAATAGAAATGAAAAATATTATGATAAATATACTGAATATAGATAAATACCTAGTCCATTTATAAAGTTTTTTCAAGAATATGGGATAATTACCCAATATATTATATTTGATTCTCCGGACCAAAATGATATAGTAGAAAAAAGAAACCAAATGTTATTGGACATGGTACGGAATATGTTTAGCAACTTTAATCTTTTAAAATTTTTGTGAACTAAAACTCTTAAAACAGTAGTATATATATTAAACCATATTTCAACAAAAGTTATTTTAAAAACTCCTTTTGAATTATGAAAAGATTAGAAACTGAGTTTGCGATATATATATGTTTGGGGATGTCCATCTAAAATAAGAGTTTATAATCCATATGAAAAGAAGTTACATCCAATGATCATTAATAGATATTTTATTAGATATGTTGAATGGTCTAAATGATATAAATTTTATTGTTCATCTCACAGTACTAGGACTGTGGAATCATGAAATATAAAATTTTTTGAGATGACTTAATGAGCGAAAGTACACAATTCAGAAATATAATTTCTGATAATAATTATTCAGATTCTTAACATTTTACTTCATATGATAGGTTGATTATTGTATACAACACCCCTCAAGTTTAAATAAGTGTTAAACAACTAATCAATATCGTTTCATAAAATACTGATATTATTCAAGCTGATAATGATATTTAAGATTTGCCTAAAATAGTTATACAACATACTCTGATTAAAAATATTGATACAATATTAAGAATGTCTGCTAGAATGAGAAAATTAACAATTTCAAGTGATTATATTATATATTTACAATAGTCTGACTATAATATCGGAGTCAAAAATGATCCCAAAACTTTTTCAAAAGTCATGAGTTGTAATGAATTAAAATTATGGTACAATGCCATAAAGAAATAGATAAATTCTATGAGTTGCAATGAAATCTAATATTTTTTTGAGTTACCTAAAGCGACAAAAGTCATTGGGTACAAATGGATCTTTAAGATAAAGAAAGAGTCATTAAGCAATATCAAAAGATATAAAGTAAGACTTGTACTAAAGAATTCACTCAAAATGAAGGAATTGATTATACGGAGATTTTTTCTCCTATATCTGAGAAAAATTATCTTCGTATTATTTTGGTATTAGTTACCCATTTTGATTTAGAATTATGACAAATAGATGTGAAAATAATTTTTCTAAATGGTGACTTAGAGGATGAGGTTTGTATAAAACAATCAGAAAGATTCTCCTCTAGTGATGGTGAGCAATTGGTATGTAAGTTTAAAAAGTTCATATATCGATTAAATAAACTTCCCGTCAATAGTATTTAAATTTTGACAGTGTTATCTCTTCATTTGATTTTAAAGATAATATTTTAGATCAATATATATACCAAAAGGTCAATAAGAGTAAGATTTATTTTCTCATTTTATATGTGCACGATATTTTACTTACATTCAGTGATAGAAATTTATTATATGAGATAAAATAATTTCTCCCTAATAAATTTAAAATGAAAGATATGAACCATGTATGTTATGTCATTGATATTAAGATTCACTGAGATAAAAGACGATGTGTTTTGAGTTTGTCTCAGAAGACCTATATCAATAAAATTTTATAAAGATTTTGAATGAATGATTATTCACCAAGTGTAGCACCCATTGTGAAGGGTGATAGGTTCAATTTGAATCAATAGCCGAAAAATAATTTTAAACGGGAACAATTAAAAAATATTTCATATACTTCCGCTATTAGAAGTTTGATGTATGTTCAGATATGTACAAGACTTGATATCGCTTTTACAGTGGGAATGTTGAAAAGATTTCAGAGTAATCCAAGTGTAGATCACTGAAAAACTGCTCAGAAAGGGATGAGGTATCTCTAAGGTACCAAGGACAACATACTTACATATAGACGGACCGATAATCTAAAAGTATTGGGTTATTTCGATTCAAATTTTACTGGATATATTGATTTACGTAAATCAATATCTGGTTATATATTTATATTTACCGACGAAACTGTATTCTAACAGAGTATAAAGTAGACTTTAATTGCTACTTCTACTATGAAAATCGAATTCGTTACTTATTTTGATATTACAAAGTATGGTGTATAAATAAAAAATTTTATATCTAGGTTTAGAGTGGTGGATTCTATCTCAAAATCATTGAGAATATATTACGATAATTCAACTACTGTTTTTCTAGCTAAAAATAATAAAAGTAACAGTCAAAATAAACATATTGACATTCAATTTTCAATCATAAATTAGCGTATTAAAGGAAAAAAAATTGCTATTTAGTATATTAGTATTGAATTAATGATTGCTGATCTTTTGACAAAATTCATACCACTATTGAGATTCAAGGATCACGTAACTAAAATGGGATTAAATTTCATTATATAATATTTATTATATGAAGAATGATAATTTAATAAAATTTTTATTTATTTATGATATTTATCAAAATTTCATATACACATTAGTTAATTATTTTGATAATATTATCAATTGTTGGATCAAAAATAAATATAATGTTTATTTATAAAGTAAAGTTACCATATTCGAATATATCTTAAAAAATATAATACATTATAATATATGAAATATACTGCTAATTCATAGAGGACCTATCGCCATGATTAATGTATTTGTTTCTTAAAATTGAGGATTGATGGATTTTTGTTATCACATTAAGTGAAATTGGACCAAGTGAGAATATTAGTTATACAATTTTCATAAAAAAAAAGGATGAGCACCAACAGTTGGTCCAATTTCATGAAACTGTTCTTGCCCAACCTCCATGGTAACTTCCCATGAGATAATTGATAGAATTATCTTTATATATTAAGGTGATTTTAGTTTTATCCCTAAATCTAATTCTCTGAGAATATATCATCGCTAAAGGGGATTGAGGTTTGGAAGATCAAAAACCAATATGGATAATTTTCACAAAAATCAGAGCTGCGTGTGTGGATTCAATGACGGGAGGTTAGTCAATTCTCAATTTTATTCCGCTTCGATCTTTATATGACATGATTAGGCCGGTTTATTTCTAACAGTTTCCCGCCATTTGAACATGGTGGCGCGAAGAGCACGACTTTAGTAGTTCGTCTGGCAGTTTTCTAAATTAACAATTATTGTGTTTCTGAATTCGGGCTGAAATGGATTTGATCTGATCATCATTTTCTAAAACTTGGATCCTACATAATACAATAAAAAATAAGAGAATCGGGGAACAACCCCGACAAGCTCTCCAATGCTCAAATCATTAAATCCTTCTCAAATTAGGCGAAAGATATAGATATTTAAATTTGGTCGAAGGTGTTTTTCTTGGGTAGCTGTGATGCGTGCATGATCAATGTCGGCACCTGTGAATGATGACAACAGACAAATTCGGAGAAGAAGATGGTAAGAAGAGTTCAGCAGAGAAAGAAAATAAAGAAAAAATATGAAAAAGAAGGAGAAAGGGGTCGGCTGTTTGAGGAAAAACAGTAAGGCCGTGGTGTATAGTTGGCCGAGATACAGGGAGAAGTAGAGAGGGAAAAGGACCAAGGCCAAACGGAGGGAGTGGGAGGAAGAGAGAACCAGAGAGAACAGGAAAAATCGAGAGAGAAATAAATAGGAGCAGAATATTACTTTGCTTCCCTTCCACAATAATTGGCTACTGTTCATAATGAGTGGGCAGCCGTGGTCCATAACCAACCAGTAACAAAATAACAAAACAACAGAAGAGGAAAACTAATCAGGCATAACAACCTTAACAAATTGTAGGAAAATACAGAACAAATAGAAAATGGAATTTAAACATAATCATGAAATTTTTGAGGAATTTGAGAAACCCGAGTGCTCCTGCGAGTAGCAGTGGCTCGGACATGAGGCGCATCGAGGGAAGATCGCGAAGGCCCATAACATTACTGCCGTCATCAAAATAACCTTGTCTTTAAGGTTGAACGAGAGAAGAGTTTGGTGATATGTTGTCAATTTTAGTGAAAACTTGTCTAGAATCACGCATTCGACGTAGCTTGTCCCCCCATCAAATCTCCTTGCAAGCATAAGAGCAATTTCCTCCTTTGAATTCTCACAAACCAACCCATGGTCGCCTCTTGCTGCAAGCATGAGCAGTGTGCTATCGTCTCCGTTAGGGACATAGATATCACCGTCTGTACTCATTAACAACCTCATTGCTACCAAGTTCAATAACTCGATCTAATAGTAGAACATGACGGTTGAGAGATTAGGGACAGTAATATGTGCTAGGAAAAACCAAGTCATAGATCTCGAAATAATTGGCCGTCTGAAAGCATGGAACAAGCTGTGCATAGCCATCTTCAATGACTGGTACCATTGTAACAAGTAAGAGCCATCTTTTCCTTGACTCTGAGAGATGGTTGTTCATTTTTCGCTGCTCTTTAAGCTCTTCGTTCTTCTTAAGGTGCCAATTTTAGGTTTATCAACTAAGAAATTATCTTCGTGAACTGCATTACTGTTTTCATTCTTGAATTGGGAGCTTGTCAAATCAAAAACATCAGATGAAACCTTAGTGCTTACAGGATTCTCCTCAACAAAACCACACGATATAAGTTGTAAAGATAGAATTATAACAAAGAGCTGAAATATTGTATCTATCCGTAAGTTACTTAGTGGATAGCCTCCCAAAAAATTCCCACAAACTCCTACAGCAAATTTAGTCCTCTCAAATCTAACTACTTCGGCAATCATTGCATCAACCACAACATTTGCCATTGCAAATCCTATGTTTTGCAGAGTTAAGAATATCATAAGAGGCAAACTTAATGTTCTCAGAGATGCATTTAGGCCTAAGACGAGCCATGACAAAAGAGACAGCACGGTTGCAATAACTATGTACGGAATCCTTCTTCTACCTCTTATTGGTATACAATCAGACAAAATTCCATATATTGGTTTTATGCTCCACGGGAAAAATGCTATTGAGAAAACAAACTGGGATGCTGAAGGGGACAACTTCAGCACGTCCTTCAGCTGGTAGGAAACAGCTATCCAAATAAATGATTTAAACCTCCTTATAAGGATATGAAAAACCAGTAGAGTGCAACTGTAACCCTGAAGTCGAAGTATAGCAATTGCTCTGGAAGATCTCATGCCAACAGAGCCATCTTGGTTAAGTAGGCCACGGTGTGAACTGTTAACCCCCCTCGAGAGACTCCCCAGATCAAATAGACCAACACCTGAGTAGATTGAAAACTGCTCCACATCAACAATTTCTATTACAGCATTGTTTGACATAGCAGGCAAGGAAAACATGCCAACCATTAAGTCAAGATGAATCATGAAGCAAAGTTCGTCCTGAACACAACCACTCCAAAGAGCACCATCTCCCAAATATTTTTTTGCGAGGTCCACCTCAAAAGCTCCTCCCAAATGTTCCTCTAGTAAGCCTATTCCAAATAGAGAAGAGAATTGGTGCTGGAGATCTTCACCCTGCAACCAGAATGCTCCAGACCCCACACCAATAAATTGAGGTGAACCATAAGTACACCAATCAATTTTATTCCGCAACGGAGGAATTGATTTTGCATCTAGGAGCCGGCTTGTGGGGATGTGAATCCTATTTGCACTGTAAATTTGGGACTCTAAACTTGTAGCTCTCGGAGGGCAACAACTGTGTTCCCCAATCATCACCCATAAAAACTCTGGGGTTTTACATTGATGACCCGATATGACCCGTTCATCCCAATTAAGGTACAAGCCTCGCTCTTGACGAGAGGCTAATTCAGCAGACGTGAATTGGGGGACCAAGGTTGAAACATAATTATTAGAAACCATAGTGAGCAAGAGGTGAGGATAACTTACTTGACTGTCTCCTACTTTTCCTCAACCCAGTCTACCATGCCGAAGCATCCCGGTATCGTCACAAGCTTCAACAATAGGAGCTCACGTCTCGGTGGTCCTTCCAAGGAATGTTCGGCTACTTGGTCAGCCGATGGGCAGTGAAAATTTGAACATCTAACATCATCCATTCTATTAATTGGAAATGGAACGGAAGTAATGATTCTGACATTGGTTAAGGCCTGCGGTAGTAAGGGTTAGATCTGAACAGTTTGGGGTAAATGTTCGGAGGTGAGAGCCGTGAACAATGAGGGAATTGGCAAAACAGGGAGAGTTGGGAATAGTAAGATCTGTCGGTCGCTTTGGTTTAGGGTTTAAGGGGTTTAGTGGGGGGTTTCTGGATTGGCGCTATGGCGGAAGCAAAGCTTGTGATACAGTCTGCCTATGGCTATACAGACACAAGGAAGGAAGCAATTTTCAGTTGAGGTAAGGAAAGATGAAGAGCGATTGTGGCACCTGGTGGCGCGGGTAGCTGTCTGGGGGACGCTTGGGTTGGCATTTGAGGCAACGGTTGTGAAGTTGTGGTCGAAGATGCTATGAACGCAGTGGTGGTTGGAAGCAACAATGGATGATGAAGACTAATAGTGGGGAAAACCAGAAACGGTGAAGGGTTTACAAACCTACCAGATTTTCGCTCGATCCTATTGAGCGATTGAAGGATTTCATCAAGAGAGCACTGGATTTGTGCTTTAGTGGAAGCGGTGGTGGCAACAACTACGGCAAATCTTTTAGTCTCTCGTCGGACGGTTGCGGCGGGACCCTTCATCGCCGTCGAAAGCCTAGCTACGGTAGCTTCAAGCACAGTCAGTGCTTGTTCTTCGGTCTTTATCTCCATTTTCTCTACCTTGTCTCAATGAGAGCACCAATGATACGTGCACGATCGGCGTCGGCACCTACGAACAATGACAGCAGACAAAATCGAAGAAAAAGACAGTAAAGGGAGTTCAGTAGAGAAAGAAAATAGATGAAAAATTTGGAAAAGGAGAAAGGGGTCAACTATTTCAGGAAAAACAGTAAGGCCGTGGTGTGTAGTTGGCTAAGATGCAAGGAGAAGTAGAGAGGAAAAATGACCGAGGTCCAGACGGAAGGAATGGGAGAAAGAAAGAACCAGAGAGAACAAGGAGAATCGAGAGAGAAGTAGACAAGAGCAGAATATTACTTTGCTTCCCTTCCACAGTAATCAGCTACAACTTGTAATGAGTAAGTAGCCGTGGCCCATAACCAACCAATAACAGAATAATAAAATAACAAAAGGGAAAAACTAATCAAGCATACCAACCCTAACAAACCGGAGGGAAATACAAGAAAAGTAGAAAATGAAATTTAAACATAATCACGAAATTTCTAGGGGATTTAGAAAACTCGAGTGCTCCTATGAGTAGCAGTGGCCCGGACATGAGGCACATTCAAAGGAAGATTGAGAAGGCCCGTAACAAGCTAGTACCATTGTTGTATTTTATAGAGGGAATAATTCCTTGTGTTGGTGTGAAATTATCTCGTAAGTCTTACATAAAATCAGCTTTTTACTTTGAATCTCTCCTTTTTCTCTTCTTTTTTTCTCCTCCTGCTATTGAATGCTAGCAAAATATTTATAACAGTAATAGATGATTTTACTGATAACATAACCGCCCTAGATAAGGGTGACCGATTAGTTACATAACTGCCCCGGATAAGGATGATCAATTGGCCTTTATAATTTTAATCAGTTTTAAACGGTTTTTTCAGATTAAGACGTTAGAAATTATTTGAGAAACCCCTTGCTCGTTTTTTGGGCTGCTCTTCTTGAGCTTTGACGATTTTCAATAGGCCTTCGCTTCATTTATGAGCCTTGTTATGGATCGGCCTAATAGGTAGTATCTATCAACAATATATTTAATTTACCAAATTAATAAGACTCTGTTTGCACTCTGTTTGCAGGGGCACTATCTCTCTTTGATTGTTAGATTATTTATTATTCAATATATTTTAAAAAATATTAAAATATTTAAGTACTAATAAAATAAAAATAATAATAAATATAGTATTTTTATATTATTTAATTATACTTAATATTAATTTTTTGTATTTAATATTAACTTAACGAGTAAGAGGGAGTCGCAGGGGTTGCGGCACCCAAGCACGTCGCAACCCCCATTTACCTCTATTTTTTAAGTGATAAAAATATTTATTTTTTAATTTTAGTTATTTATTTTTTAAATAAATAATTATAACATAATTATTTTAAAATATTTAATTTTCAAATTTTTAATAGTTAAAGTATAATTATAAATTTAAATTAAAGGTCAAATTATGAAAAATAAATCACTTCATTCATATAAGAAATGGCGTTATACCGAATCTGTTTCTTTACTAAATATATTTTCCTAAATGAAAGATATTTAATTTATAAAAATATGTTTCTGAAATATTTTTATATTTTTATGAAAAATATATTTAGCAAAATTTTACCTCGTAATATATTTAAATATTTAGTGTGTATAATAAAACATAATTATCATATTAATACGTCCCTGAATTCAGATTTTCATGTGATTTAGGGAGCTTTCAGATACCCTAACTAGGTTGGATCATGTGAATTTGGATTTTCAATCAGTTTTAATCGATTTTCTCAGAGTAAGACGATAGAAATTATTTGAAAAACCCCTTTTTTGTTTTTTGGGCTACTTTTCCTCAGCTTTGACAATTTTTAATAGGCCTTCACTTCATTCACAGGCCTTATTATGGATCAGCCTAATCGACAGTACCCATCAACAATATATTTAATTTACCAAATTAATAAGACTCCGTTTGCAGGGGCACTATCTCTCTTTGATTGTTAGATTATTTATTATTCAATATATTTTAAAAAAATATTAATATATTTAAGTACTGATAAAATAAAAAAAAAAATAATAAATATATTAATTTTATATTGTTTAATTATTTTTAATATTAATTTTTTATATTTAATATTATCATATATTTAAACATTTAGTGTGTATAATAAAACTTAGTTATCATATTGATATGTCTCAGGGTTTTGGTTTTTATTTGGATTAGGGAATATTTGGATACCTCGGCTAAATCGAAACACGAACGTGTCTGATCTTTATATTGCTCAACCTGAGCCCTGCGCACCACAAATTACAAATAAAATCTCAGAGGACGGTGGAAGGTTGTTCCACTGTAAACACTCAGACACTCAAATAAAAATTTTTTCCCTGGGAATAAAAAGATACACACGTAGAAGTAAACGTGATAAAAATATAAAAATATTGGAATGCAGGGAGTGCGTGGGATGCTCAAAGGAGGCTAGTGCTCCCTTTAATGCACTGTTAGGAGTGGCTCACTATCGTTGTCATAGAATGACGGTAGTTTGAGAAAAGAGAGCTGGTTCTTTCTCCTCGTTGCTTTTAGCCTTAGATGCTCAGATTAGGATTTTGATTTCAGATTGCTACTTAGGGCATTTTGCGGAAGTGGGGATTCTTTCCCTCTCTGCTACTAGAGAGAGTATTTGTAGGCTCCTTTAGGGAGATTTTGGGAGCTAGGATCTTCGACAATGGATTTATTGGGATTCGCCGGCCGTAGAGCACTAGCGGTGGCCAGTGGTATCAGTTGTCACCTTATAAAGGTAAAGAGACCATTGTCGTGTGTGACCAACGCAGACTTGTTTGATTTTGTTTAGATTGGCTGAACAACTGATTGAGTGGCATATGTTATGACTTATTAGCGTTGACCTTATCTCTTATTGGCTGACATCTCCTAAGCCGGTGTCTCCTACGCCAACAACCTGCGGTTGCCTCTGTAGATATGCGAGCGACATTGATTGGCTATGTATCTGAGGCGCCAAGTGAGCTTTGTTCCTGAATCTCTTGGGACACCGTTACTATGCTGGGCCCCTCTGCTAATCGAACCCGTTTTCTTCCAATTGGATTTCATTAGTTTCGGCCCAAATCTATGCTAGACCTGTCAGATATAAAATTGCTAGTTGTATTGTATTTGTTGATAATATTTACGTTTTCAATATGAAATTTTTTTTTCTTTGGATACCATAATATTTTGCATTGAAAAAAACATATTTTTGATCACTTTCAACCACTCAATTGGGAAGGCACTTCATAAAATTTAATCTTAAGTTTCTGTTACCTATGAAAAATATTATTTACTTATTTATTTGTACATTTAAACATCAAAAAAATTAAAAAATTTAATTTAGTGAAGAATACCAAAAATGCAAAAATTATTATTTTTTCAAATAAATGGAGAATAAAAAAAATTGAGATTTAAGAAAAGCCCTGTTCTTTAATATTCATAATGTAAAAAATTGCAGCATCTTGAAAATTGCGTTACTCATTTAAGTTTTTTGTTTTTTTTTTTTTTTTTTTGATATTACAAAATCAACATAAATAGATTTTTTTCATTTAATTTAATGCATTTAAAATGCTAAGTTTGTTGATCTTTAATTTCAGATAAGCTAAGCTAATGTTATTTCTCATTACTTTTTCGGATTATTATATATGTTTATAAACATTGAAAATTTTCATTTGCTATTGTTAAAGTACATTATATTTAATCTTATGTTTAATTAATATAAATGATTACTATGAGATTAATATTATATAAAGACTATAACAAGATTTTATATTTTAATTTTCCATATTCATAAAAATTATTTATAAATGAATATCATAAAAATTACAGATAATAATTTAGTTTTCATAATTTTATTTCGTATAAATACAAAAATTTATTTATTAACGTAATATCATATATTTTGACTTATCTTTAAACTATTTCCAGTTAAATTTAAACCAAAACGGCTCGGAATATTAAAAAAAAAAACTAAAAAGATAATAAATTTTTTATTTTTTACAGGACGAATATTAGATATTATAATATTTAAAATAATTTTTTTAAAAAATCTTTACCATATTTTTCAGAATATACTACGCACTTTCGTTGTTGACTTCTCCATCTCCATCAGGAAGACAATGGCGGTTCAGGCCTTCTTCATTCAACAAGCAACCAACCGCTTCATTGTCATGGCGGCCGCGTCGTTCAATATTTCTTCCCCACTTCCTTAATCAACGGGCAAACTTAAACTTCAAATCCTCTATTTTCCTCTTTTCTGAGGGGTGAAATCTCCGGCTTCATAACATATACTATCGCCCGTCTGTTTTCTCTCTCTCGTTAATCGAACAAAATGGCTTCGAATTCATACACCCCGTCAGCCCCACCCGTTCCTGATCCATACGGATGGGGCCAACAGGCCGCTACCGATTCCTCCTACCCTACAACTGCTGCTTCTCCGTCTTCTTATTACCAGCCTCCGGTACCAGCTCCACCATCATCACAGAGTTATCACGGCTATGCTCCATCTCCCCTTTCTTCTTCCTACGGGCAGCAGAGTCCGTTCCCGCCAGGTACTAATCCGGAAGTTATCCGGATCTTCCAGGCGGTGGATAAGGATCGGAGCGGATTCGTAGATGATGGAGAGCTCCAACAAGCTCTTTCCTCAGGGTATCAGAAGTTCAGTCTTCGGACTATACGCCTGCTAACATTCCTCTTCAAGAACCCTCATGATTCTTCTCTCAGGCTGGGTATGTTTGTTCTACGCTTTCCTTTGATATTTTCCCGTTTATTGAAGAATTGGGTGTGAACATGAATGTCGGAGAAATGATGCTCACTTTCGAAGAAAATAATTACTAGATGAAGTTGTAGGAAATTTTACGAGCGACTAGAAGGGAGTTCTGAGTTTTTTGTTTTGGCAGTACTGGAGATTTCGCCCTTCTGTTTCCCCGGGGTGCCATCAATTCGAGACAGCCATTTTGATGGGAAATATCAGCAATTTGATTATGAATTTCTCTTTGCAAATGTTTGATTGTAATCTGGACTTCTATTTACATCGAGTTGGTATTGATTGCATTAGTAACTCTTACCCCTACTCCATACGTAAGGCAATCTCCATCTAAAATTTGGCTTCCCAGCGTCGTCAGTGCTGAAACTTCGCCAAAGATGCATAAAATTGCCACGAATCAATTAATTCAGTATCGAATTGACTAAACTGGCAATTGACAATGACATTGAAACTTTGCTGAATGTTCATAGTTTTATGTTCTTATTTTTATCTTAATGAAGTCTCTGCATTGTCCATCTTCAACTTCCATATCCGTTCTTCTTTGGGACGATCTTGCTTTTGTTTCTTACTGTCTCGATGTCTACTATCCATTTCGACATTACAGGACCCAAAGAGTTTTCTGCACTGTGGAATTGTCTCGGTGAATGGCATGTAAGTCATCTTACTCTTGCTATCATCATTATTTCAAGACGAATGCTTCGTTAACAGCTTGGTTTCTCCATCGGCCTTCCATTGCCTATTATTCTTCTAATGGTTAAAATGGAAGCTCCAATAATTTAGTCAATTGGAATTGTTCTTCTTTTCCTATTTCAGGATTTTGATTTTTGTTTCTTTGCACTTTCTTTACTCATGCAACTAGTTGTTTTTTTCTGTGGAGCTGGGCTTTCTAATTATTAGGCCTGCTGTCGGCTAATACATTGAAGTTTACCATTGCTCATCAAAATTTATTAGTGCTTAATGTTGATCCTCACACTCCTAGCTTACATGCTGGTACATCGGTGCTGTCTAAACGATGCACGAGTTAAAAATGGCAGCTCAGTGCATTAGATCTTTGTATATTTAATTTATTGGTCAAATATTAAGTATATCTGTTAATATTTTAAATATAGACCGATATATTATAATTTTTTTGCAGTTATCAGCAACGCCTAGTACCACTATATATTAACCAATACATAAAATATCAATTGGTATTTTCATCCATAGGACAACATGTCACCAGAAAAACCAAAAACCAGCTATGCATACAACGTGTCATGGGTCTCATGTTGGAGTATCGGATTTCAGATCTGTGACTACGCTTTCTCTGTTTCAGACGATATTCGGGAGATTCGATAGAGATCGAAATGGGAAGATTGATGCAACAGAACTAAGGGATGCTCTTTATAGTTTAGGCTATTCAGTCCCACCTTCAGTTCTTCATCTCCTGGTATCCTATTACGCCAATGGAAGCCGCCAGAAAGTTGAACTTAATTTCGACAGTTTCATCGAGTAAGGAGTTTTTTGAGACCAACTGTTCAAAAGTTTCTTTGCTGGTCCATTTCTTTTTGCATACTAACTTCGCGCTCGTATTTTGACTGCAGGTGTGGAATGATCATAAAGGTATCCATCTTTGAACAAAATTTCCTTTTGTCCTCCGAACTGTTAACATTTATGCAAATCTGATACCAGACATTTATTGGGTTTCAGGGATTGACAGAAAAATTCAAGGAAAAGGACAAAGGCTACACTGGTTCAGCGACGTTGTCATACGACACCTTCATGTCCATGGTCCTTCCGTTCCTCGTGGCATACGATTAACTTAAAAGGTTGCATTGGCTAGAATGGGAAATGATTGTCCCCACTATATTGGTAGAAAGAGTTTGCTTGAATCCTCTTGTATGTATATAGAACAATGGAAATGGAAAGATTTGGGAAATGGTATCTCTCTTTAGGTGTTAGAAATGCGTCGCATTCTCTACGGGTGAGATGAACCTCTGCTGCATGAGTTCAATTTCTTTCACTTTTTGAGTAAATTTTGATGATCGTGATTGCAAGGGATTGATATTTTGAGTGTCAAAATGATGTCTTCCTTGTGGGTGAGGTTTGATCAAATTTTGACCTCAGCACCGCCGGTGGCAGTGTTCCCACAAGGTTTGATGTTTGGTATGACTGCCAATGTATCACAGTTGGTGCCAAAAAGGTGCCAGATTCTTTTGTGGACGTGAACTTTGTTGCATGTGGTCTCATTTTGTTTCAGTTGTTGAGCAATTTGGTAACCCGCCTTAATTGCCCAAGGTGGACCGTCGACCTTATCCAATGGCCTTGTTTTTTTATATATAAATGTAAAGAATAAATCATTGGCTACGTAAAACTAAAACAGAACTCAAATTTGAGATATATAGCAGACAACATCGATGCATTTTTCATAATATACACCAGATTATATCAAAATCACTAAAAATATGTGTAACTTCTACCCTAATTTAATTTTTACTTTTTATTCTCTCTTTTTTTTATTTCAATACAAATTGAGTATACAACTGAATGTATAAATAATAATGCTCAAAAATAAAATAGGTATGGCCCAATTGTAAATTCATTGAACTCCAATGCCTGCTGCCAGTAATACCACAAACTACGCGAATGTTTGATTTCAAATTCTAAAAAACATGTTTTGATAAAAATCTAAGTTGAAAACTGTCAAAAAATAACTTAAATCAACTTATCGAAAATTTTCAATTAAGTTTTTCATAATCCGTTTACAGTTTATGTAGAGTTTGTTTAAAGGGTAGTACTATAATTCACGCTTGGTACTTAACTCTCATCCATTTCTCTTTTGCTGGTTATTAGCATTGTAAACCAAATATAATATATATATTGCAAGAGATTAAACATGAATAGCAGCACATGAATTGCTTAATATCAAACGCTGTTCAAAGTTACTGAATATGCCAAAAAAAACAAAAGAGACAAGAGAACAGTTGAGCAAAGTATCTCAGATTAACACAAAAAACTCACCTACGGATCCGCTAATACTGCTTTTGAGAAAGAAGTGATGAGCAACTTCTTCTCAATGATTCTTTAGAAGATGCGATATGGCTTGCCCATGGTACTCTTCAGGTACAAGCACCTCACCTGATAGCCAACAACCCAAAAACTGTGAGATATATATTTCTTCTGCTGGATAACTGTTGAAGATGTTTTACAGGGTAAGTTGCACAAAAAAGCATACTAAACTGCTCATTTGAGTCAATCCCAAGCTAGCTACTAACTTTTGCTAAGCTACAAAGAAAAATACTGAGCTGATATGGTCCTCGTAATAGTGACTCCCATATCCACCCAACTTCATACAATCTACACCCTTCTTCCACCCAACTTCTAATTCTGGCTATTAGGTATACATAGGAGCCTCTCTAATGGGAGGACCTAAACAGCACTTAGTAAAGGTTGAAAGCTATACACATTGTATTTTCCATAAGTCTATTGAAAATATATTTTCTCAAATATTTTATATTTGTTATTCTCTATCAACTTTTATTTTTTTCTCCATTCCCTTCTTATTGTTTTAGTACCAATGTTATTCTATGAAAATGTTTAAACTCTAGAATCGACATTTATATTAAACTTTTTAGACTTTGAATGGTATTTAGCATGACATGGGTATCACAATACAACTCAAAATGTGGCCAATTAAACATAACCTTTTTTCATATAGAATAAAATTAATATTTGGATAAATGTTGAATAATAGAATTGGAAAAGAAGTGAACGATTGCGATCATTTTTATTATTTTTTCCAAGACCACCTCCTAAACACTGATTCCTAATAAAAAAAAAAAAAAAAAAGTTATGATAACAGAAACAGCACATCATTAGCATGCAAAAAAGAAGTTACCAGATACTCAATCTTTGCAATACATTGTAGGTGTTGCACTTGAAAGCTATTAAGATCCTCGCATATTTTAGGCTCTCCATGAACCCAATGGTCAAAATTAAATGTTAGTCAAGACTAAATGGTCAATTAAATTACTTGATGTAAGCTGTACCATTTATTCATCCAACTTTTAATCATGACAATTGAATTCACAAGAGTGTCTAAACTGTGGAAGGACCTTAACAGCACTTGGTGTGCTTGTCATTCAAAAATCAAAAGTAAAGCACAGGGAACTTACATTTTGCCAATTCTTCTTCAACAACGAAACTAGGAAATTGACACTCAGCTGAACATTTTGAAAAATCTGCTTCTCCTCCATGCTACAGTTCCCCACAGCAACTCCCATACAAAGAACCTTCTTCAGTTGGAACTTTACAGTTGCCTTGGTCTCATTAACCTTACCCTCGAGAGATTCTTGGTGGGAAACAAGTGTTGGGAACTTCCCTGAATCGGAGGTCACAATTAGATGGATTAAACCAAGACCGCTAACCATGAACACTTGGCAATTCTGAAAACCAATCAAGGGCCAGAGAGAAGACTTACAGGTAATTCTACTTTTTGACTTAGCTAATTGCCCAATTTATCAAATGCAACACATGGCAAAAGTAAACCTTAAGAATTCTTCTACTGATCACCAAATTGAACATGAAAGGTGAAGATTTATGTTCAAACCTGGGAAAATATGCAGGGCAAATATAGGCATAGAGTTTGGACTAGATTTAAGCAATTTACACTGCTGTACAAAACAAAATGAAATGGGTCGGTATTACTACAAAATTGCAAGCAACTCAAAAAATAGCAAACCAGGTGGCACATACTCTGTGCTAACCGGGACTACTATTTTTCATAAATAGTTCTACCAAAGCTATCATAAACTGAAAAAAAAAAAAAAGGATTTAAAGTCCACGGCTTATAGCAATCATCAAAAGAAAGATCAGGGACACATTTGATTTCAGACAGCATGCAAGGTGTATAGGAATACAGGAAAATGAATAAATCGCCATACAGCTTCATTCTTGAAAGTGTTCTCCAGTAAACACGGCAGCATGCAATATTTTTCACTTCTATACATACATGAACAATGGCATGAGAAGTGGATCCTAACAAGCAGAGAACTATCAATATATATCAGTGCAGTAAGCAAAGAAGAGAGTAATATAGACATACCAGCCTTGTTCAGACCAGGACCAAGTAAACGGGGTATCTGCTTGATGACGGCTTCTGATGCGAGGAAAGCATGGTATTTCTTTGCAAGTTTCTTAACCAATTTCTTATTCTTGTTAAGCTTTTTCAACCCTTCCACATCCATATAGTCCAAACCTATCTTCTCTGCCTGCCATTAAAAATCAAAGAAAAAATACGTAAGGTAGAAATAGAGCAAACAGATTAAGTACACCAGCCAATTTAACAAGAAATTAAGCACTGAAGCAACCAAGATCTTCTACAAAAGTGCTCCAAATTCAAAAGAAAAAGGCCAGAGAAATGATCAAATAACATCCTTAATATTAAAAGCCAGACATGCCTAAAAGACTTTGCAGCTAGCATGATCGATGCAAAAATCAGAGTCTTCCATCTATGATTTATCCATTAATGTTATTCAAGATGCTGACCTGCAAATAGTAGATAATATCATTTTGCAAAAGAAGATATCCTATGAATACTGCAGTTTAAAAGATGTAACATATGATGCTATTTGTGCACATAGGTCCAACTTCCAAGATAGCACCTTCAATAGAAATGCAGCTAATTCATGGTCAGCAGACTGGGAATATCATATTCGGTAGACATGGCCAAAATGTGAACCAAAATTATGTAATTTTGTCTAATCCAAAACACAGCCTGCACCCACTAGCACATCCTACATTCAGCTTTGCCGCATAAAAAGCGACTCGAGTTTGCTTCTTACAATACCAAGACAATAATTAGATGTCCTATGCATCAGCATAGTTGGCATCCCTTCAGCCAGTAACAGGGCCAACATTTTCAAAATCTTGGTGTAGACACTAGACACTAATTTTTTATCTGCTCACAAAGTGTCACTAACTCAATTGCATCAAAAAAACAGTTAAAATATGATCCAGGAGTCTACAGAAGATCATGATTATTGTAATAAATTCCTTGGAGTAGCAGCAGAGTTAAGTAAATAAATAAGCAAACTCCTCAGACAACATCATTCTTAGAATAAAGTACCACAATGATACTTGGATGGGAACACATATTAGCATACACCCAATGGACTGTATCAAAGATGTTGTGTTATAATGATAAATACATAATCATCATTAAGAAGGTACAGCTTGACACTAGCTAGTCCAAGCAAGGAATACCTCTTCCACGTGTTGAGCATCTCCAAGCATGCAAACTCTCATCTTGGGACGAGGAATATGGGGAAGCTTAACAGAACCACTGAAACGCTTATCCTTCTGGGGGTCATAGTTTTTCAATCCAATTTGAAGCTCAATGGTCTCGGTGAACTTGCGCTGCTTCTCCCTGGAATCACTTTGAATCCCAGAGATGGCTTCTCTAAGTACATCACTTTGAAGCTTACTGCATAGACAAAAAGTCAGTTTAAATCAAATCAGTACAGATAATCATTGATGGAAAACTGGATCAACTAAAGCAGATCATGAAACGTGAAAAAAGGAATTACTCATAAGGATTTAAAAAGATGACTACAAAATGGAAACCAGATACGCTCATTTTGGAACCTTTCACAATAAACTAGCAGAATATTAGTGAAAAGCCGTTGAACAACTTAGTAGCTTATATGAGACTAAGGCCCTAAGCCGCATATATAACCATGTCACGCAAACACAGAAGAACAGCAGCTAAAAAATAATTTTTCTTCAGGACATAATATTGAACACTCCCACCCACCGGACTATAAATATTTCTCAACCTAAAATTGCTTGTAAAACAATTTGAGATCAAGTCTAACTGCAGATGGGATTAAAAGACTCAGAACAAACATAGATATCAAATTGTAATCAAAACAATAATGAAATGCAACATATGACGGTGTAAATTTTTGTTATCAAATTACACGACTTCAAAACCACCAATCCAGTTGGCGTTCTTCAGGCCTTTTAACGAAAACAACAGGAATCAAGGAAAGCGGAACAGCACAGAACACCTCGCGACAAATATTAATAAGCATTTCAATTAACCTACCTCATCCTTGCGACTTAATTGAGCGATTTGAGCACCTGAAAAAAGAGGAAATGGAGAAAAATTGACTCAGATTTGAAGCTCAATCTAGCAAATTTCTATTTTCTGCTTCATCGTACATGCAATCTAATTATAAAACTAAAGATCAAAAAACTTATTCGGATTATACTAAGTAGTAAGTGTGTAGCCTCCTATAAACGTAGAGGATGGGGAAAACACAGTACCAGAGAAGGTATTAGGGTTTGTGGCTGCTCGCGAGAAACCCTAGCGCCAAGGCATTGTCAGTTTATGGAGGTTGACGATGGGCCGACTATTGGGCCAAGGAAGCCCATTATTCGGTCCAGCTCAAGTGTTGATGGAGCAGCCTTAAAGTCTTAGAACAAGGAAAAAAATATATTATAACTACTCTAAACCGTCCAAATTATATTAAATTAAATTATTTTGACGGTTTATCTCAATTTACAGTTTAATTCGATCTAATAAAAATTCAAAGTACAAAATGTAAATATTTTGGTTATAGTTCGTGGCCAGGCAGCACAGAGGCTGTGCCGCATGCTTACTACCCGCTGGATTAAATCCAACCGGCAGGGTTTTCTTATCTTGGATTTTTTTTTCTTTTTTTTCTTTTTTTCAACCTTTTTAATTTATTTTTTTATTTTGTTTTATATTATATTTTTTATTTTTTATTTTTTATAAAATAAAAAATATTAAAAAAATATTTATTTATAGTTTTTTAAATCCTATTAATATAATAATATTTTAAAAATATATTATCATAAAATTATTTTTATAAGTTTATAAACTATAATCTTTTTTATATAATAATATTTTAATAATATATGACTAAAATTATTATTTTATAAATTTATAAAATATAATTCTACTTATATAATAATATTTTTAAATATATAATTATAAAATTATTATTACTTAAATTTATAAAATATAAATATAAATATTTAATAAATAATAAAAATTTAATCTAATTTATAAATAAATTTATTTATATATTTAATTTTTATTGAGTTTATATTTTATAAGAATAATTAAAATATATATAAATAATAAGCATAAAAAATTAGATTAAATAAATTAAAACCGGGAGAAAAATAAAATAGCAAAAGAAAAAAGCAAAAAAGACGAGTCGTTGGATTTAATCCAACGGGTAGGGTTCCTCCCTTCCCCACTTTTTTTTTTTTTTTTTTTTTTTTTCCTATCTTTTTAATTTATTTTTTTGATTTTGTCTTGTATTATATTTTTTATTTTTATATTTTTTTATAAAATAAAAAATATTAAAAAACATTTATTTATAATTTTTTAAATCCTCTTAGTATAATAATATTTTAAAAATATATTATTATAAAATTATTATTTTATAAATTTATAAAATATAATCTTCTTTATATAATAATATTTTAATAACATATTACTATAAATTATTATTTTATAAATTTATAAAATATAATTCTATTTATATAATAATATTTTAAAATATATAATTATAAAATTATTATTTTATAAATTTATAAAATATAAATATAAATATTTAATAAATAATAAAAATTTGATCCAATTTATAAATAAATTTGTTTATATATTTAATTTTTATTGAGTCTATATTTTATAAAAAATAATTAAAATATATATAAATAATAAACATAAAAAAATAAAAAAAAATTGGTTAAATAAATTAAAATAAGAAGAAAAAAAAAAAGCAAAAAAAAATACAAAATGAAAAAGGAGAGGCCGTTTGATTAAATTTAACGGCACTCAACTCTTAGTAGCAACCTGAAACAAAATATCCGTCTATAGATTCTAATATTTTCTTCTATGATTGTTTTTCTAAGATATTATTTAGGGTGGTTATGTAACCAGTAAAATCATCTCTTACTGTTATAAATATTCTGCTAACATTCAACAGCAATGGAGAGGGGAGAAAAAAGAGAAATAACATACTCCAAAATAAAAATCGCTCTTATGCAAGACTTACAATCCAATTCAAATTATATGAGCAAATTATCTATCTGTCAAATGCAAAATGGTATTAGATCCCCGAGCTAAACACCTACAACCAGATTTATACAACTACATCTTCCGCTTAATCTGAGAAAGATTTACAAATTTGAACGTTGAAGAGCTTATCAGGAAGCAATTTTCGTTTGTCATCTGATTCTATCATTTTCTATTATATTGTATAGGATCCAAATTTAAAAGAACAGTAATCAAATCAAATCCAATTTAACCCGGGTTCAGAGACACAATATTAGCTTCGTTTGTGAGAAGCAACCAAAAAAGCCAGCTTCATCACTAAAAATGCAAAAACCAAAATGGTTAATACCCGAACACATGTAAGTGCTCCTGCAAGAGAGAATGCCACTCTTAGCAATTATCCTTATTTGGGTAGTCAGGGAGAAGATCAGCAGGCTCACTTCATGCAAGCAATGAACACGCGGATGGACCATATATCTGAAGCGCTTAAAACTTTGTGCGAGTCGTTGGATCCCGAAGAGCCAGACGTCCATTTTTCTGCAACGCACACTCCGACTTCCAAAATAAGAAATACGAGAAAGAAGAAACCCATCGGGCGAATGCAGCAATCTTATGACCAGGCAAGAATGATTTTCAGTGAAAGAGAAGGAGACCGATCTAAGTTGGAGGGCTGGCTTGGTCCTAAATCCTTTGATGATAGCCCAAAACGATGAAATTTTTTATATTCTCAAGATGAGAGAAGGCCTCCTGATCAAGAGGAAGCCTCGTCTAATGTACTACTGGCCGGCGAAAGTATTCAACCGCTCCAATGTCAAGCTCAACAAACAGAATTGAGGACTTACCTCAATGTCAAAAGATCCACCGCTACTCCTCGGGTGTAGGAGAAAGTTAAGAAAATTTGGCAGCATATCTTTGGAGAAAATGCTGAGGGACACACTATTGATTTAAGGAGATCTTCATTCAAAATGGAGATACGAACGCGTCCACCCTCTTGTAAGTTTAAAATGCCTACCATGAATACGTACAATGGAAGCGTTGATCCTATGAATCATTTAAACCACTTCCGCACACTCTTAAATTTTTAGGGACTGGACAAAATGACAATGTGTTAATACTTTTCCCTAATCCTGAAAGAAGATGTAAAAACTTGGTTCAACCGAATATCGCCTAATTCAATTCGGTCGTTCCAAGAGTTAGCCGACAACTTCTTTTCTCAATTTGCCTCTAGTCGAATGATAGAAAAGAAATTTTGGCACCTTACTCGAATTAAGCAAGGGCCAAGTGAAAATTTGAAGAGTTTTTTGGCCAAATATACCTCAGAAGCTCGACAGATTTCATGGCTCACTGACAATGTCAAATTAAATACCTTTATATCGACCTTGAAGCTGGGTGAGTTTTTTAAGCATTTAACCCACTAAAATCGGCAAACCTTTCATGAAGCAAAAGCCATAGTACGAGCATATGTGGCAACTGAGGAAGCTAATGAGGTTAAGAAGTCAGGTCGTATAGACCACTCTCAGTAGGGACCATCGAATCAAAAAAAGAGAGATGAAGATATATTCAACTCAAAAGACTCCAGGAAGTAGTCTAGAGATGGATTGGAAACCCATAGGAAATTCAAACCTTTCAATCTGATCCCTTTAAATGACTCTAGAACAAATATCCTTATATAAGTTTGGGACAAAGAGTTCCTCAAATGGCCGAAGACGCCAAAGAATCCAGAGAGTGGAGATTAGACCAAATTTTGTCATTACTATCGATCTCTTGATCACAGCACTGGAGAATGCATGACTTTGTAGAGAAAGATTGAAGATCTCATTCGAAGAGAACACCTCACCAAATTCTTAAAAAGCCCGGGGCATGCCTTCGACGAGATGGAAGAAGAAGGACTGGAGCAACAACAGCCAAAGAATTAAGTAGTAGCCGAAGTGGTAAACACGATAACATCTAAGCCAACCAGGGCCCATTCTCTTGACCGGCCAGATGCTACTGTAGATAACAAGAAATGAAGAATTGGAAATGTCAACCACATGATTAGTTTTAGTAAAAACAATATGTCACACATTCAAGTTCCGCACTCTGACTTAATGCCTTTTAAAATTAGGATTAAAAATTAATCAATTCAAACCAACCAATGGACCCCTATATGGAGTAGATAACGAACCGATTTCTGTCCAATGAACCATCTAGTTAGAGGTCACTCTGAGTACTTACCCCAGAATGGCATCTCATATACTTACCTTCTTAGTAGTCGATTTACTTTCGGTTTACAATGCAATTCTAGATCAACCTTGCTGTCAAGATTTGGGGCAAGCAACATCCATCTCTCATTTGAAAATAAAGTTTTCAATATCATTCGGTGTAGGAGAGGTCTTGGGCGATCAAGTGATTGGCCAGACTTGTTATCTATCCCAGATCACCCAAACCATTCCAGACTATTCGACAGAAGACTTCGATTATCGAAATAAAACCACTTCACAATAGGCCCAAGCCAGTGAAATGACGGATCTAGTTCCACTAGATCCCAGCGATCCAGAGAAATGCATGCATGGGGACACATTAGCTGAACCTTTGCGTAAACAACTAATCCATTTCCTCTGGCAAAATCAAGATGTCTTTGTATGGTCACCCACCGATATGCCAAGGATCTGGTTGAAGTGATAGTTCACAAGTTGGGTTTGGATCCTGGTTATAACTTATCTGATAAAAGCAAAAAAATCATTCAGTTAAAAAGCTCATTACCATTCAGGAGAAAGTGAATAAGTTACTAAATACCGATTTTATCAGAAAAGTCCAATGTCTAAATTGACTCTCTAATGTAATTCTTGAAAAGAAAAGCAGTGGAAAGTAGAGAATATGTATCAATTTTACCCATATAAATAAGGCATGTCCAAATGACAGTTTTTCACTACCCTGAATCAATATGCTAGTGGACTCCATATTTGGGCATGAGTCGCTTAGTTTTATCGATACATATTCTAGTTACAACCAGATTAAAATGTATCTAGAAAATGATGAGTACACCTCTTTCATGACCGATCAAAGGACATATTATTATAAAGTCATGACTTTCAATCTAAAGAATACGGGTACTACATATCAACAGCTCGTGAATAAAATATTTGATACTCAAATTGGCCAAATTATTGAGGTTTACGTGGACAATATGCTCGTCAAGAATAAAACTACTAATTATCATATCTTGGACTTGAGTGAAGCCTTTGAAGTACCCCGAAAATGCCGCAAAAAATTAAACCCAAATAAGTGCGTGTCAATTCTTCATTGCAATATGACATGAAACAACGACGATAGAGTTAAAATTGCCCGATGATTGACACATGGCAAATTGGATGGGACTAATGTCAAAACCATATGATTTCCAAGACGTCATTTCCTAGCGGTTTGGCATTAATCTAGTGTGGCATCGATTCAGTCCGGCACTAATCCAGTTTGGTGTTGATTCAGTCCAACATTAATCCGATTTGGCATCGATTTAGACCGGCATTAATCTAGTTTGGTGTCGTCTCAGTCCGGGATTAATCCAGTTTGGCGTCGATTCAATCCGACATTAATCCAGTTTAGCGTCGATTCAATCCGGGATTAATCTAGTTTGGCGTTGATTCAATCTGGCATTAATCTAGTTTGGCATTGATTCAATCCGGGATTAAGCTAATTTGGCGTTGATCCAGTCCAATAGTAGGCAAGTTGAACAAATGGAAATTATGTTCCATCAAAAAGTATGCCAGAAGGTAAATTTTAACCTCCTAGCATGGGGGTTTCTAGTGATGGGTACTGCTAATATGCTGATCCATAACAAGGCCCACGAATGAAGCAATGACCCAATGAAAATCATCAAAGCCCAGAATAAGCAGCCCCAAAAATGAGTAAGAAATTCTTCAAATAATTTTCCACATCTTATTATAGGAAACTGGCTAAAATTGATTGAAATTGAAAAGGCCAATTGGTCGCCCTTATCCAGGGTGATTATGTAACCGGTGAAATCACCTCTTACTATTATAAATATTCTGTTAGCATCCAACAATAAGGAAAAGAGGAGAAAAAAGAGAAATTATATATTTCAAAATAAAAATTGGTCTTATGCAAAATTTATGATCCAATTTAAATCATATGAGGAAATCATCTATTTGTCAGATGTAAAATGGTATTAGATCTCCAAGCTTAACACCTTCAACCAAATTTATACAATTACATCATTCGCTTAATCTAAGAAAGATTTACTGATTTGAGTATTGGAGAGCTTATCGAAAAGCAATCTCCGTTTTTCTTCTGATTCTTTCATTTTTTATTGTATCGTGTGGAATTCAGGTTTAGAAAAATGGTAACTATATCAGATTCAATTTAACTCGGGTCTGAAGATGCAACATTGGTATTATTTTTTGTGTTATATAATTAATATTATTGTGCAAAATAGTTTAAAACTTACTGATAATATTATTAGTAAAATTAGAATAAATGTTGAAGTATTGAATACTTCTTTCCCAAAGAGAAACAAAATTATAAATTTGCTAATAACACTTACCGTTTAAAATATAAAGAAAAGGACTAAGGGGCGACTATTTTATGAGATGAAATTCTATATTTATTATGCTTGATTGTGCATTATATTTTGGACATGGTTAAGAATATTGAATTGATCATGATATTGATCTTATAATATCTTCTACAACTAAACAAAAATGAAAAAAAGTCTCAATATTTCATATTTTTAAAAAATATTTTATGATATAACAAACTAATTTTTAGTTACTAACCATTCTACCATATACATATATTTTAAACAAGTATGAGTGATTGACATGAAACTTTCTAGTGTGCTTAGTGATCCCATGATTATATTAAAGATATGGTTTGGGAGATGTGGGAAGACTTTGAAAATTTTTAGGATGATTATAATTTATTTTGATTGTGTGCTTGTATTTTGGATCCACATTATAAAATATTGTCATAATAAATTTCTTAAAAAAATGACTGAACAAATTAAAAATTATCTTTATAATTTATTCACTGAATATAATCAATATAATTTAAATGAAACTTTTGCTGATGGTGATAATTATTCTATAAATTTACCGATGGCGACTACAATGCATATTTGGCTAAAAAAGGTTAGGGTGAAAAAAATTAAACCTAATCTTTATTTTGAGGAAAAATATTAAAATAAATACATACTTTCACATGTTAATTTTTTAGTGAAACACTACTTATATATGATATCTTTTCTATTTTTATATTTACCACTCCATCAAAGCCATCATTTACTATAAGAAAATAACTGATAAATTTATATCGAAACTCACTTGCCCCTAATATAATTGAGGCGGTCGCATATTTTGATATCTCTATATATTTTATTAAATAATCTCTATATAGAGTCTTATTAATGATCTCTATATTTTAATATCTACTATCTATATTTTTTAATAATATATTAATTTGTTTATTGAATGGTTTATTAAGACCCTTAGGTTTCTTTCTCACAAGTGAGGAAGAATATATAAGTGATGATGAATGGGAAGAAATATTTTGTGTACTAAGAGATTGATGTGAAGGAACAAGCTAGTGCATTGTTGATGATAAATGATTGATGATGATAAATTTTATATATTTTATCAGTTGATAAAATTTTGATAAATGACTGCCTAATTTATTAAGCAGGACAATTACAGATAGTCATTTTAGTTTGATAAATCGATGCTAGATCAGTTTAGCTATTATACGCATAAAATTTTATTAACTGACTTGGCTTATGTTCAATCAAAACCCAATGATAGGATATTTTTTAATTACCTATTATAATATAAAATTTTATCTATTTCTTCATATTAAGTAACATTATGGAATTATCTTATTCAATTATAATTCTCAATCTTTAAATTATCAAAATAAATTCTTACTTTTAGTATGAAATAATTATAAAATGAATAGTTTATAACATTTTTATCTTAACTATAAAATCAAAATAAATCTCAAATATTCGTATCAAGAAGCGATAATTAGAGTAAATCTCTCAGCATAAAGTGTTTGGAATGGGATTGGCCACCAACTTTGTCGGTTAAAGCATATATATATTAAAATTAGTAGCACACAAAAAAAAATTAACAATGAAATTAAAGAGCTTAAAATAAGATTAACCTAATCCATTAGCTAATTTATTATTGAAAATGGTGCTTTATTTGATGGGCCAATGATTGCTTTCCAACAAGGAATAATTGGTAGAGAGCACAAAATTAATCAGCTCCAAAAGGTATATATCATGACATTAGATTATTCAAAATGCTACCTATTTCTTATAATATTACAATTAGATTAAAATTCTGTAAATTTAATATTAACAACCATTAAATAGTAAATTTAATATTAAAAATTAATAAAATAATTATTTAAATAATATTATTCAATATTTAAATTTAAATAATTTATTTTTTTTAATCTATCGACTCAAATGAGAAAAAAAGTGTTCTGATTTTTTTTAAAAGAAATAGAATTTTTAAATCTTCAATCCATTATCTGTATAGGAATACTTTATTTATGTTTATTTATTTATTTTTAAATAAATTTATTATCATATATTAAAAAAATAAAAAATAAAATGTCAATTTATTAAGTATAAATAATTCTTTCTTAATAAAACTATAATTTAAAAAGTATATGTCTCTTTATTTACGGGGACATGAATATAACTATAACTATAACTATATATATATATAATCTTCAATTATTTATACCTAAAGTTTAATTATATCCAAACATTGTTAGTATCATTCATTTCTCTCTCTATCTCTTACTTGGCATGTGTTTAATATTTGTGATTAGATGCTTTTTTAATATGGATTTATTTAATAATCCGTATTAATAAAACTTTATTTTTAATCATTTTTGTCATAAATTATGATGATAAAATGTCTTATTCACTAAACTATAATAATAAATATATAAATTAAATACTGATAGGTAAATATCAGATTATTTTAAAATATCTAGACAATAATTAAAAATATCTTTAAAATAATTTTTTATAGCTTACTTAAAAAAAAACCAATGGAGATGATCTAACTACTAAACCCAAATAGGAAATGTCATATGGTTTATTCTAAAATGGCAAAATCATAATTAAAGTTTAATTTTGTCAATTATATTAATCAAATTTTATTTTTATATCAATTTAAATTATATAAATGCTATGAACCGCTTTATTATATTTCAGTCTAACATAATTGGTAGGTCATAAAAAACCTTTACAATTGATATTTACTCTAATTTTCTTATATTTTTTTACTTATACGATCAATTTGGCTTAATATTATACTTAATATAGAATTTATTCCAAAATCAAAATTAAATGGCTTATAATGTGGTTTATTATAGAAATTTACCCACCTTATATAGAATCTACAATTATAAACTTTAATAGAATAATAATTTCTATTAAGAGAAGTGATATATATCTTGAATCTAAATAATAATTGAAATAGTATCAGGTTAGATATTATATATTTTATTCAGATTTTACATATCATAATATCAAATAATAAATTGAATAATATAGGACATACTTTTAACATATTATCTGATATTTAAATTAATAATTTTTATATATAATTAGGTAAGTAGTAAGGAAAATAATCTGCGAAGTGAAATGGCAAGAGATTTGACTCCATAATTTATAAAGTTTTAAGTAACAAGAGGGTTAGAGTTTTATACTTGTTCTTTAAATTCTTTTTAATATTTCTAGGAGAAGTTGGATATATTTATAACCTTATTGTCAAATAGTGGCTATTCCCTAAAAATGAAAGACTATGCATCATATGAGCAATTGCTCTCCTTGTAAACTAAATAGTTCAACAGTACAATATATTCTAAATTTAGTTAGTATCAGTTAAATATATTAACTGTCTATTTGATTTAACAGACAAGAAAAGATGACCATTTAGTTTATTCGATCGTTTGGTGGGTTTGATTGAGTTTAGTTATTTATTTGGACATTCAAAATTTCGATCTTCAGTACACTTATTAGTCTAGTTACTTAATTAATTGGTAATTCAGTCAATTTGTCAGATTTTTATCTGACTTAAAATTTAAAAATTTGACTGATTTATATTTATTTGTTATTTATATGTCTCATATATCAATCAGTTAGATAGATTTTATTTTAGACAATATCCAACAATAAGGAATATAATTATTTGGCTTTGATTATAGTTGATGATCCCGGAATGCATGGTGACCTATCAACTACGAAGATATAACATCCAGCAAATCCATCTAGGTGCTGCGGCTCCTTTATAATTAAATAAGTGGTTGTTGGCTTGTCTGCATGTAATGTTGTGGATAAAATCATAAACCAGATTAGGTTCAAAATTATATATAATATAGTTATAGTAGGCGAATAATACAGACGGATACAGTTAAAAAATTAGGCCCGATTGAAATTATGAGCTGAATATGACCTTTTTTTCATTAAAAATAGGTTGGTATATTATTTATTTTTCTAAATTTTTATTTTGTTCCATTTAAAAAAGCTGAGAAACAACTAAATATAACAAATAAAATAAGAAATGTCCCTATAATCATTAATATTTTATACTTAACATTTATTTTCTGCAATTACAATACTATAAAAACTATAAAAATATAGAAAATTTAAAATAAGGATTTATAGCAAACTTTTTAATTGTTTGAAATATCATGAAATATAAATTAAACTTATATATATATATATATATATATAATGAAAACATAATGAAATTTTAAATATGGGATATTTTAATATTTTTAAAGAAAGGGCCAATGAGAGAGAATAGGCGGCTAGAAAGGAATAAGAATTAAGAAGACAGTGGAGTAGGAGTCAGTGATTCTAGTGGGGCACCCAATTTAATTTACTTCAAAATTTTAGTCTGATATCATAAATTTCCGCTGTTGAATCACTAATTTTCAAACCCCACAACCCAGTGAAATTCTGAGACGGGGCAACAAGGACGAAATCTTCTCTGTACAGTGGATTGATTTCAACATCTGATAATAATTACTCCTAAACAAAGTCCATGAAATCTTCAAAGAGGAGGTGAGAAAGAGAGAGCCAGAAGGGGCAAGGAAAGAGACCCATCACAGTTTCAAAGTTGCGGAGAAAGATACGTAATATCATGAAAAGACGTGAGGTCCCTCTTGCAATGGATTTATCGGAGGGTGGCTTTTGACGGGAAAGGATCTCGGTCTTTTCTGCTACGATCAGCTGGGTCCTTTCTAGAATCAAGTTTTCTTGAGAAAATTCCGAGGTAATCTTAATTCACTGCTTCCACAGATTAGTTTGCTCTGTTTTTCAGAGAATATGCTCTGTGAAGTGATTTGTTTGAAAATTTCCCGCATCGTGTTTTCCTTGTGTTTGGTTTCAGTTGAAGAGGGGAAGAAAACTGGTGGAAGAGAGCTGAGCTTGTTAATTGCATGGCGAGTCAAAGGATTGGAGAGACTAATTTGTCAAAGTCAGGGCCTTCAAATCACGTCCTCTCTTACTCTGTTCTTCATGGGCTCACGCCTTCACCTGACACTTTCTTGTAATCTTACGGAAACTCGTCTCAAAGCTTGATTATGTTCGTCTGTAGAATGGATCCTCATCTTTTTCCTAAAATAATTAATGATTTCTTTCCATTTCTTTTGTTTTGGGGGGGGGGGATTTGCTGTCGTTTCTGGTTGTCGTTGTTTTGGGGTTCGTTCTTTCTCAGAAATCGAGGAGGATTTGCTCTTGATTTTGGAGAGCTAGAAGAAGCCATTGTCCTGCAAGGAGTTAAGATTGGACATGATGAAGAAGCTAAAGCATGTAGGCTCTCTACGCGTCTCTATGCTTTTTCTGACGTTTGATTTCCATAACCAACTCTGGAAAGGAATTTAAGAGAGAGAGAGAGAGAGAGAGGGTTTGAATATCCCTAAGGAGGCTACTATTTCCAATAGAGTAATCATAGTGAGAGGGGGAGACCCAAGTGCGTGGGGTTTCAAAGAAGGAAACCGTGACCTCTGATCTATACTTACTCCCATAACTGCCTATGCCCAAAAATCAAGTCGGATTAGACTCTCCCTGCTTTTTCTGTTTCTTTTTCATATTTAACCGGAAAAATTCGTGCAGTTTTTGTTCGAAGTTTCTGAAAATATTGCTTGGTTATGATTATGTGCAGCTTTATTCACGGCAAGACATGCAGCTACTCTGGACATGTTCCCTTCATCGCCAATGAGATTTCAACAGGAAAACAGAGTGCTTCCCTCTCCTCCCAATCTCTCTCTTTGACCATTTCTATTGTATTGAAACACTAGGCCTAATATGAAAATGGGCCATTTAAAGTTTCTTGTCAAAGAATTTTGAATACCCATTTGAATTAATATATAGTAGAGTCATAATCAGGGGGTTTCGATGATTATTTTCTGTCTTTTTTGTGTGATTTTGGCATTCTTATTTTGAAAACAGGGAGCTACTCGGTCAGGGGAAGAGACTATTGATTCAGGGTCAGATGTGAACACGATTTCTAGCAAAGGCGACGCCCAAATAGTGCAAGCAGTGTCTCCAATCAGTAGCAGAAGGGCTATCAACAGGCGTAGCAGCTCTCAATCAAAAGCAGCATATGCGGCAACAACGGCAACCGGAGATGGCAAGTTATAGCTCAAGAACAGGGCAATCACACAATCAATCAGCTGCCAAACAACCCCCGGTAAAGGTTCTTAATTCTTCTTCTCCTACTTTTTCCCCCTGAAATATTGAAAAATCCAGATAAAAAATGGCTTCTTATTTCTGTTTAGGTTAGTAGGAGAAGCTTTCTTCTGCTTTCTGTCTCTCTCCCGTCTCCCTCAATCGTCTGTTTTCTGAGTCAAAATTGGCACAGATTCCAACAACTCTCAGAAGATCAAACAAAAACAGAATATTCTGCCTCCGGGTGATTTTCCGATTGATATTTCTGACATGAAAGTAGTGTTTTCTTTTCCCATCACTGTGAAAAAGAAGCATAGAATCTTCAGGGTAGTTATCCAGTTTCAAATAATTACAGACAAGGCGTTTACTATTATCCCTAAAACTCGAACTCCTAGCCTTCTTTTTTGTCTTTGTTGAAGACCCAAATCAGTAAACACCAACAAAATTAATGGCGGATCACAATCACCATACCACATACGCCATGCCTATATATTCATCCCATCCCCTATATCAAGTATTCTGATCGCATCAGCATGATAATATCATAGATGTTTGTGCACCACTGCGTAGTTGACTCGGTGAGCTCACTCATGGTTACATCAAGTTGATAAAAACCATGCATGGAAAGAGAGGCACAGAGAAGTTGATGAAAATCATGAAAACCCTTTGAAAATTAATGCTTTCCATCAAAGCCATGAAGAGAAAAATTAATTACAATAATCACTGCAACAGTGAGATGCAAATTTGGCCATTTTAATCTGCATGGATGTCAGTTAACTATTTTAGAGTTCAGATCTTGAGAATATAATAGACAGAAGCAAAAAAATAACAATAAGAAGAAGAAGAAGATGCGTTTTATATAAATTGCTTAAATGTCTGAGTCAAAACACTACAATTGTAAATCTGAACACTCACTATCGAGAGTGTTTTAGCTGGGCAGTTTTTTGTGTATCCCCCACTTTGGTTAATTAGTCGATCTTCCTCTGTTTGAATTTATATTTTTCTATTTAAATATATATATATATTTTACCGTTGGTACATAGTCATTTAATTCTTCATAATCCTACTATAAATGGGAAAAAGAGTAATTTCTATAGCCAATTTTTTGTTTTTCATTATGAAATTAGAAGCTCCTGCAACTAAAAATGGCGGAGGCTTTCATTGTGCTAGCCGAACCGAGATCAGTAAAGGGTAATTATTACATTATTGGCCTAAAATCCTGAATAGGTAAAAAATATCATTTTTTATCAATCTCTTTCGAGGGAATTCAATTTGAGATAAAAAAAACCATGAGGTTGAATAGGATTCCTAAATATTAACATTAACAAAAATTTATAAATAAGTCATTTGAAAATTGAAAGAACTTCTGAATTTAAAAAATAATATATATATTTTTTTTTCTTTGACTAAAATCAACTTAATAAAATGCAATTTGAGTTGAAAATACGAAAGAATTTGATGAATATTTATTTAAATTTAAGTACATTTTAGCAAAAAAAAGTAATCTTATATTTATTTTTGTATTCATTTTTCTTTGATTTTTTATGTAGAATCTTCTTCTTACTTGATAAGTTGACCTAATGGATTGGCTACATGAACTTAGTGACTAATGGAACCTTTTTGACCGGAGCCATTATTCTTACATGCCATCGCACAATGATAGTGGCCTCTAACAAATTGTTTCCATCAAGAGATGAGATACATACATGATAATATTGTACCTATTATTAGGTCTAAACAGATCATATTGATCCTGGATAATTGTAAATTTTAATAGAACTATATAAATATTTGATCTTTATATAGTAAAAATAATTTAAAATTAATTATAATATTAAAAAATATCGTAATAAATCAAGTAAAATGATATTATTTTATATAACTGACCTATCTTTTAAAATTTTACTGTTATTATAAATATTTTTACTGTAAATTTTTTTATCTTGCAGATATGTAGTGGTAGCAAATCAGAAAAAGTGCTTGATGCTAAGGTTGGATTTTCAAAAAAAAAAAAATATAAGTTTTTTTAAATTTTATTTTTTTGGAACCTTTGTTATTCATTTTATTCATGGTGTAGCTAAAATTATTATATCTTCTTCTTTGCAAACATTCCCTTTCAGATATTGAGACGTTTGGCTCAAAACAGAGAAGCTGCAAAGAAGAGTCGGCTCAAGAGAAAGGTAATTGATAAATACCACTGTTAATCGTACGGATCGTCGTTTAATCATCCTCTGGAATGAGAGAGGATTGAGGCCATCCTTTAAAAAATATATATAAATGGTGGCTTTTAAAATTTTAATTATTTATTTTTAAATAAATAATTTTAACTTAATTATTTTTTAGGCGTCTTAAAAATTTAAATTATTATACGAATTAAAAAATTGATTATTTTATTTGGATATCCAAATGTAAACGAATTCAATCTTCGTAATTATAAATTAGAATCATACACACCATAATAAAATAAATTGAATGTAAAAAATGTATATGGGATTAGGAGATATCAAATTACGGTAAATGATGGTAAGAAATAAAATTTTGCTTAGTAAGATCCCAAATTAACATAATATCTAATAAATGGGCACGCATTAAAAAAGTTACAATTGATGTTCTATCAATGATATGTTGGAGTTGTAATTCAAGCCTCCCAACATGGGAACTACTAATAGATACGATAAAAATGGATCGATAGTTCAATAAAAAAATGCTACAAAGTTCATCAGACAATAACTTTTGAACGTCTGAAATAATGATAAAGTCTAAACAGTCGGATATTAAATGATCATAATGAATAAAACGATACTGTACCTGAAAATCGGGGTGGTATTATTATTAAATAAAGATGATCGTTACATATACTACTAGTAATGCCTCACACATCTGATTCGAAGCGGTGCTATATACACATATGGATTTCAGGTGCCGATTAACCAAATAGTACCTCAAATTATAAATAAAACCTCTCCCTAAAGAAAGGGGAAGAGAAAAATGTTATTCAATCAAACGAGTATAGCCATCTAAACATATATTCATTTCCATCCTCTTTTATTTTTTATATTTTTTTTCTAATTATTTTTTTAAATCTATTAAAAATATTACTGATTTAAATATCAAATGTTATATTGGAGAACGAGTTTTATATATCTTTTATCTCCAACTTATTTTGTTGTAGTGCATAAAATTCTGATTTATAGTTACAAAAATTAAACACGTTTACATTTGGATATCTAGACAAAGTAATTAATTTTCTAATTTGTACGATAATCTAAATTTTTGAGATGTATTAATTTTAAAATAATTAATTTTTTTATTTTTTTAATTTAATTAAATTATAGTTATTTACTTAAAAATAAATAATTAAAATATTTTTAAAAATATATATATAAGAGTTAAAGTTACTGAATCGGATAAAAGATACGTGGACTCGATCAAGTAAATAGTACAGTGTCTGTTTATTGACTGGATCGCTAATTCTCAATATATCTTATTAAAACTTGTTCGATAGTTATTATTTATTAATTGTAATAATTTACTAGATATAATAAAAATAATTATATATAAATAATTATTATTAAAAAAATTACACTCGATTTAAATTTTAATTTAGGTACTATTATGGATAAAAATGTTAGCCTTATATGGCCCAAGCTTTGATTTTTTTTTTTAATAATTTCAATATTTTAGATAAACAATAAATTTTGAAAGAATCATCTCATTAAATTATCTTTTGTATCAATAATAAATTTTTTTATTTAAAGTTTATTTTTCAAAATATTTTAGGTAATATGTTTTATTAAATATTATTTTTTTTGTTGTAATATGTTATGTTTAAATATTAAAATATCCATAGCTAGGATGGTTCAAACAAATTGATTTTAATTATAGATGAATATAATTATAATTTAATATACTAATAGTTAGGCCTAAGCCAAATTGGCCAAATTTAGCCTCCAATTTTTCCAATTTAATATACTAATTTATTTATTATACATAAATAATAAATTTTTACATATTGATTATTTATTTAAATATTTTTATTTATTTTTACTTAATTTGTTATCTTTTAAAAATTTTTATATAAATACAAATTTTTGATGAAAATTTTTTTTATAAAAAATATCTGTGGTTAGTTTTGATAATACAGTTTTTTTTGGTCTTTATAATTAGACATAACTCAGTCTAATATAATTTAACGCTCAAGCTCTTTTTTTAAATGATTTTTAGTTGAATTAGATTTTGATTAGATTTATTTATTAAATTGTCAATTATTTATAAATAAAATATTTAAATGGATAATGTATTATATGATCTTTTATATTAAGGGGTTGCAATGGATCACATCATTTAAAAAAAAAAAAAACACTCCAATTCAATAATTATGCCAAACTATTAAAAATCCATAATTGTTTTAGTTGTATAATACTACATCTATAATATTGAAAATTTTCAAAAATATAAAAGTTAAATTAAATGTCAATTTTAATTTATTTCACATCAAAATTTAATAATTTTTTATATTGAATAAAATTAATATTAATATTAATTTAGATAATATAATTTAAAAATAAAAAATACCAAAAATTAAATGAAAATAAACATTAAGAATATATATTATATTATATTATAATATTAAAAAAAATTACTACTTATATATTTAATTATATCAAAATTATCAATTTTGATATAAAAAAGTAATAAAAGGGAGTAAAAATTTAAAATAGTATATAACTAATACCTATTTTTGATAATTTTGTTTATAATTAAGTATACAATTGTAAGTCACTCCCGTGTAAATTTTATACTCGTTTGATTTATCGTCTGATGGTTTGGAAGAGGTGTGCATGAAGCGCTGAAAGTAATAAGCGTGCGTTCAAAGTGTACCCAAAACGTCAAAAGTAATAGGCGTGCGTTTGATGTGCACCCAAAGCCCCCATCCCAGTGGTGCTCGTGCCCAAGGTGTGCTCAATGGGCGCTAGAGCATTGCCTTGCAGTATAAAAACACGTCGACTTATTTTTAGAGTTATCTACTTACAAATTTGAGACCTAGATCACAGACTTTGAGAGAAAAATAAGAGAAATAGAAAGAAAACAAAGAAAAAGATTCGAATATCTAAGCAAGTTTTGAATCGTACTTTAATATCTATCGATCTTAAATAAGTTATTCATAGGGTTACAAAGAACGTTTTACTAGTTATATTTTCTTATATCTTGTTTTATACTCATTATTATTTAAATTTATTGGTTACAATGTATTGTATCATTATATTTGTTGAGGTTTGTGTAACTGGACTTATTGTATAGTAAACGTATTTTAAAAGTATCATTCTATGATTTTTTCATCTAATTTTTAAGATAATTTTTAATATAAAATTATATTCTATTTATTATTGTGATTATTTAATTGTTATATATCGACGATTATTATTTTATAGTTTAAATAAACGTTCGAGTCCTAACAATAAGTTCATATATAAATATTGTTTTTTATATTAAAATACCCAATAACCACCTCTCTATTGTTCTCTGCTCGCAGGCTTATGTCCAGCAGCTAGAATCAAGTAGAATAAAGCTAGCTCAGCTTGAGCATGACCTTCAGAAAGCTCGAGCCCAGGTTCCCATCCACCATTAGCAGCATTGAATTTTCAAATTTTTTTTTCCATTTTTTCAATTTGCAAAAAAAAAAAAAAATCACTTTTTATTATTTTCCCAATTTAATTTATATATTAAAGAATTTTCTCCTTTTTTTTTTTTGAGTAAAAATAGGGATTGTTCTTTGGTGGTGCTCCTGCAAACATTAGCTCAGGTATGCTTTTATAAAACATGCTGCAAATATTGCCCTTATTTTATTAAATTATTCGATTTCCATAAATTAAATTTAAGGATATTTTTAAGAAAATATTTTTTATTTACAAAAGCATTAATTTATAGTACATTATAACGGTTTTTTGAAGTGTTTTATTTAAATATAAAATCAAAATTTATGAAAAAATCTAGTGTAATGTATAAAAATTTCTCATTTATTTTTTTAAATATATTTTAAAATATTAGATTTATAACCTTTTTCTAAAATTATTTAATAATACATCAAATGGGCCCTTAAAATATATATGTATACATCAGATATATACTTTTATTTTTAGAAGATGTTAATATTATAAAAATTTAAAAAAAATATTTTTGATTTTTTAATTTGATTCAATACTCTCGTTATGTAAAAGTCTCATCCATTCACTTATTATTATGGTAAGAGAGATTTGTGATGTATTTCTTCTTCACGTTGATGGCCGTGGGCTTGGCAGGAGCTGCGATATTTGACATGGAATACGGAAGGTGGCTGGAAGACGATCGCCGGCACGTGTTGGAACTTCGAAATGCGCTTCAAGCGCACATTCCAGATGCAGATCTCAGGGTCACAGTGGATGCCTACATCAACCACTACGACGACATCTTCCGCCAAAAGGCGGTGGCCGCCAAGTCCGACGTCTTTCACCTCATCACCGGAATGTGGACTACTCCCGCCGAACGCGGGTTTCTTTGGATCGCTGGATTTAGGCCCTCCGACCTCGTCAAGGTTTGGAACCGATAAAAACGTCTGCGATCACCTTTTACTCGCCTTTAGATATTTCATATACTCAATATTTATTTATTTTTTTTCGTGTGGACTTACGATCGCTTGATTATCTACAGATGTTGATAATGCAGTTAGATTTGTTAACGGAGCAGCAGCTGATGGGGATTTATGGCCTCCAGCAGTCGTCGCAGCAGGCGGAGGAGGCTCTATCGCAGGGCTTGGAGCAGCTTCGACAGTCTTTGGTGGATACCATTGCTGGCGGCGCCACCACCGACGGCGTGCACCAAATGGCTGTCGCTCTGGGCAAGCTTTCCAATCTCGAAGGTTTCGTGCGGCAGGTAAGGAGAGCACCTCACCTCAACTCTACTCGTGCCGTTAAATATAGGTATGCTATTATAAAAAAAAAAAGATAAATAAAATAACGCTTCAAAATTAGTCTTTCAAGGATATCTAAATTATGAAATAAAGGGGGGCTCCATCTCTTAGGTTACTTTTTTTTTTTTATTTAAATAGATTATTTTTAAATAAATAATTATAATTTATAATTAATTTTTAATTTATTTAAAAAATAACTAAATTATAATAATTTATTTAATAATAAATAGTCTAAATTTTAAAAAAATAACTTCTATCCCTTTAACAATTGGCCCCGCATTATGGCCCATCCAGATGTTGTAGTACTTATGACTCCTTTTTCACTGTTAGATGAGATTTAACGGATAAAATTTAATATTAAAAAATATTTTAAAAATATAAAAATAATATATATTTTTATTTTTTTACCATACTATTATTTAAATATTTTAATATTTTTCAAAAAACTAAACAAAAATAATTATATATTATATTATTTAAATATATTATATATTAACCAATGAATAGTAAATGATCTAACGTTTAAAAGATGATCCTATAACATTACTTTTCCATGAATAAGACATTGTTTAGTCTGGCTTCAACACCAGTAAGATATTGGATAGTATATATATATACATATATAATGACCACATTTTTCTATTTTAAATTTAGGATATGTATTGATAAGGTCATTTTATAAAATCATAAATATAAATATATTTCAAATTTGAACTGAAATTAGATTTAATTTTAATCAACGTTGTCTGATTTTTTTTTGGTCTCTCTTCATAAAAATAATCTAAAAATTTTATGTGGGTATTTAATTCTCCTCGATAATATTGTCATATATTTGGAAAAAAATGTTAAAAATAATAATATAACTGTTTTCAATGCTTTTAAGAAGGCTTTTTCAAAACATTTTTAACAAGAAAATACACCATTGAACTTATTTTATTTGTTTTTTATTCCCTTTTTGCTGTGATTTTTTTTAGGCTGATAATTTGAGACAGCAAACCCTTCATCAGCTTCGCCGAATATTGACCGTCCGGCAGGCGGCGAGATGTTTTCTGGTTATCGGAGAGTACTACGGCCGACTGAGGGAACTAAGCTCCGTCTGGGCATGTCGTCTCAGAGAGTAAGCTTCTAATAATTTAACAATTTTTTATTGTTCTAATTTCTTTGATATTAAAATATCTATTATTTTTTTAAAAAATATTTATAATAATTTCAAGAAAAAAATCAAATATTTTCATAAAAAATCATATATTTCCCTAACTGCTTTGATCAACAAATCTACAATTCTTTTCTTATAAAAAAAAAAAAAAGATCTTTCATTAAATATTTTTAAATATTTTAAAAGTGATTTTAAATAATTTAATATTTATTTATATATTTTTATATAAATTTATTATTTCGATAATTAAAAAAATCAAGTCATTTAATAATTTTTAAATAAATAAAATCTTACTCCGCGAATAAATTTATTTCAGGGCCTTGATCAACCGGGATGGCTTATGCCAAGCGAGCCATGGTCTTCAATCGGCGCAACCCTCACTGAGCCACTTTCCAACCTTCTTTAATCAAGACGCACCTCTTTGAGCCCGACCGGCCCATCATTGATTTTTATTTTATTTTATTTTATTTCTGTCGAGATGTGGGTAAATATCTAAGGCCTTTGCTTTATTATTTATTTTTCTATAAATATAAATATTATTACTTTAATTGTCACCTGTAAATTAAATGTCTCACAGGTAAAGTTGGCTTAACAAGAAGGAAATAGAAAAAATTCGGCCGTGTAATTGAAGGTATGCAGTTATATATACTTAATTAGTATATAATTTGCAATTATTCTCTTCTTTATTTATTGTCCCCTAGGGTTTTTTTTTTTTTTTTTATCTTTTTAGAAGTATTTTTAAAAAAGATATTGGGTTATTTGCAATTATTCTCCTCTTTATTTCAGGGCTTGGACAGGATGGCGGATTTCTTAGGAAGGTCCCCAAGTGAGGATTGAAACCGGATGTTTTAAGTGGAAAACCTCTTGAATGGGGAGGAAAACTACTTTTTTATATAAATATCCTGTTTGGAGGAGTGTGCGTTGGGGGAGAATTATTTTTCTAAAAAATTTATAGTGGAAGTCACATAAATTTGAACATTTTTTTAAAAAGGTCAGACATATTTAAGATATTAATTATATTAAAATAAAATTTAGTTGTCTACACCCAATAGGATATTTTACTTTTTCCATCGCTTTACTCCATGAAAAGGAGTCTTTTTTTTTTTTTTTTTTGGGGTTTAAGTAGATGGTCTGGCATTGATTAAAAAGATAATAATACTGCTTATAAAGGAGAAAAATTTTTCCCCCGTTTGAAACACATTTTAAGGGCAAAATTACAGCAAAATATGAATAGCGACAGAAGGTGTCTTTACATTTTTTTTCAACCCAAACAATATCTGAATTTGAAACATGCCCGATGTCGAAACTTAACAATGGAGTTGTGGGCGAAGACACACACCAACGCCTCAACATAACATCAGGACAATCTTTCATTGTAGGCTATATTAGTTGAAAATTTTAAAATCATGAACTAAAATCAAATTTAAACTCCTGAACAAGAAAATCTAAGAATGTCAATTTTCAGTTTCAAAAACCAAAAAATACACTATCAAAACATCAATGCCATTCTTTACAGCTCAATTTTTTTTCTACAAAGGATGCCAAATCCAATGAAAAAGAATGGGAAACAAAGAAAGTAAGATCAAGAAGATATCAATGTGGCTAAATTAGGCACATGGGAGGCTGCAGGCTCTTCATCGAGCAAAAGCGCCCTTAGAATGGATGAACAAACATCACTCTCATACACAATCAAATGCCCACTTTGAGGAACTTCATGATGCTTAATCCAAGGAAGCTTAGAAGACACAAATCTCTGCAGCTGAATCGGCACAACCTGATCCTCGAAGCCAGTCCACAGGTGAACAAAGCTGTCGTTCTTTGGAAATGGATTGCTCAGCTTCAAAGGGTCGAATTCCCACTTCCCAAAACCGACCATAAAGTCGTTACGGAGATTATCAAAGACGCTCTTGTTCTGTAACTTGTTCTATTAGAGAGAAAGGAAGAAGAAACACCACCATTATCATCATTACAAATGGCCCTGCGGAAGGCTATCATTCAAGTAATCTATCTATTAGTATCTAACAAAGAAACTGATCTTTACTTTTGCCTACTTTTGAAATAGCTTCTCTACTCCAGAAGCTGAGGCTGGCCCCCAAAAGGGTTTCTGTCAATAATCAGTTTTTGCACTTCTCAAGATGATGAAATCCACTTTAGAAGCGATTTTAGTTGAATCTCTGAAAACAGAGATCAAATGAAAGTCCTATTTCAGAATAGTACCCCTAATTTCTAATAAAGCTAATGTTGGGATAAGTCGCTTTCTTATGAGTCCTATGCTATTTTGTACATATATTTCTTTGTTGGAGCTGAATCTCACATGATACATGCATGGCGTAAAAATCATAATGTTTGTGCTTGATACACAAATGATGGACAAATGTGCTTAGATTGGACAAAATAGACACATCTGATGTGCACATAAAAGATGCACGGAGAAAAATCTAGGAGGTTTTTTTTTTTTCTTAGCATTCGAACAGCAACTGCTGCTGTTCGAATACCAGACTTTTTTTTAAGTAAAATTTTGCTCCATTTTTGAATTAGTTAGTGTGAGAATTTCAAAAAACACTCGAGCACCAAATTGAGATAGGAGGGAAGAAGATAGGGAAGAGATTCTTTGCCAATTCTTGGCATTTAATCAGGTTCCTATCTTCTTTACCTCGGATATGTTATTCCATTTACTGTTTAGAATATTTTTACTGGTGATTTCATTCCATTTACTTTCTTATTATTCTTTACTTGATTTGCCAAGATTTTGTGGTAAATCTGAAGGTGTCTTGGGGTTTTGTTGTAACTATATTTACATTTTAGTAAAAAAGGTTTTCACTCTTCATTCTGGAAAAGATTTCCACGAAAAACTTAGTATGTTTTTCTGCATATTTATTCGTGAATGTGTGCAGTTATCCTGCTTCCTCAAGAATTTAGATAAAGGTTTTGATAATTGATCCTTGTAGAGATTCGTTCTTGACTTTATATATGACAAAATTTGGGTGGATCGATCCCGCTAGCTAATACTTAAAACTTATAACAAAACTTACAGTCAAATACAGGAAGAAACACATACTTCACTTAGCAATTCAAATCCTGGGGTTCTCTTCAAGACTTCCTTGTCTCTATCGTTAAAGAAAACCGGGTTTCTCTCCATCACATTGGATGAAGGGAACAACTTCTGCGTCATCCACCAATATAGCAATCCAGGCATATGTTTTAAGAGCCAAAGAGCCAATTTCACGAGATTTTTTCTGAAATCATCCTTTGTTAGACTGTCCGGGATAGAAGGCCAGCAGTAGTTGAAGACTGCAGCAACAAGAGCAACACCTTGAAGCCTGTCATTTTTGTGAGATGAGTTTTTGGCATTGCAGAGAAGCATTGAAGCAGAAATATGTGGAAGAGTTACTTTGCCTGTGTGATAAGTAATAGATGCAACCCCAAATTGGATATGCCCCCATTGAGACTCCAATCACATAAAACTTGGGTCCTAACTCTAATTGATCTGCAAGTTCTTCAATGTCTGATGCTTCACTCTTCACTGACCTATTAGGGTTTGGATCACTTTCTCCATAGCCCGCTCGATCATATATCAGAATATATATCTTCAATTCCTCCGTCAGCTCCTGGAAGCTAAATTACTATAAATTTTGATGATACAGACTAGAAACAATTCAAATACATTTTTTCGAACTAAGATGATCCTGCTATGCAGCCTCAAATGATTTGTCTAGTTTTCCAGAGATAAAAACGATTCAAATTTGGCTGTTCAAGTTTTGCAGAAGTGCTTTTTTAACTAAAACTTATTTTAAAGCTTATTTCAAGCTCTCAGGAGGCCAAAAGTTGTCCATGATGGAAATTCTTGCTCTAAACTAGACATGTTATACCGAAATTTCAACCTAACTATGGAAAAGGAGAGAGATGGAAGGAACAAAGTTATGCTAGGCAACCTAAGGACTAAATCTCCCCTCCCATTTTTATTTTTATTTTTGGTTTTCCTTTCTCAACAAATATCTCAGTCAGAAGTGATGTGTATGTTGAATTGTGATGACTAAGGTATACAATGAGGGTATTTTATATGACACCCCAACAATACTACTCAAGGAAATAACTGCACCTTAGAAACCTGAGAAAACATGAAAATAACTAATTACAGATTTGAAAATTAAATATTAGATAGTAATATGTTAACATAGTAATATATTGTTAGGATATTAACATCTCCCTCAAATTCAAGGGGGTTAAAGTGAATACTAACTTGAATTTTGAAACCAAGTCATGAATGAACTGGTGGGATGTTGATTGAAGATGAATGGGGATGAAACTGATAAGCAGCCGATTGGAGAATAGAACAGGAACCGGAAATTGCAGAAACATCAATGAAGAGATGACCTGTACAAGCAAGGAATCACCACCACCATGTAGACAAGACAATGAAAGGTTGAGTAGGGTCGATCCCGTCAAATAGGGCAGGGGTTGTCTCCTTTAACAAACAAGACAGGGTGCTGTTTATTTCCACAGCCAAGGGCAAAGAGCCTTCCGTTTTAACAATCGAGACAAAGAGCCTTCTTTTTCAACAACCAAGCAGAGAGCTTTTTATTTGAACGACTGAGACAGAGAGCCCTTTTTTTCCATAAACTGTAGGCAAAGAGCTATCTTTTTCAATGACTGAAGTTAGAGAGTCTGTATTTTTCAACAATAAGGGCACGGATGCGTCTCTAATACCATGTTAGAAAACCAGAATATGCTAAGGCGTCTCTAATACCACGTTAGAAAACCAGAGAATACTCATTGTATATTGATCTGTCATAACTATTGTATACAAAGAGGGTATTTTTAAAACACAAATTATACTACACAAAGAAATAACTACAATACTTGAAGTTAAGAAAACAAGAAAATAAATAATTTTTGATTTGGAAACTAAAAATTACATAATAATATATTAACGTACTAATATATCATTACTGTATAACCAATCTCAGAGCAACTTAAGAAACCGTGCGGATTTGAAAGGTTCTTCTTATGGCTCACCATTGAAATGATCCGACATGCGAATAATAAATCCGAATCCAAATCTGTGTTAGCAAACAAAAGCTAAGAAAGACCCATAAACGTAATGGTTTCATATGAGATGTTGACTGGTTGTGAGAAAATTCACAAATTTTCTGAATTTTTCAAGGTTAAAGGCAAAGTAAAACTTTCCCACATAACACCTATCACATATTCCCATCTTATCATTTCCGGTTCGCGTCTTCTGACTCCCATGCGATTCCTTCAATTTCAATTTAATCTGCCGATTGGATCTGAACCAAAAATCTCATACCAGTCGACTCGTTACATACGATGTCCATACCGCTTTTTAATGAAATCCCACTCGTTGATCGTCAAAAAAATCTATCCACAAAATTGATTAGAAGCAAACCCGGATGAGAAATTTCTCTAGCAAGATTCATATCCCAAAACAAAGCATAATTTCGAAAGGGAAATTTGGGTTTTTTACTTGTGGGGCCAGAAAACTCATGTCCTTGTTGCTTCCAAATCCATGAACAATGATGATCTTGTACTCTGCTTCATTTCTGGGTACTCCTGCTTCTCTGAAAGCCAAGTGCCTCCCATCGGTGAGTTTGATTCTGGGTGAAGTAATCTGAGGATCATCAGTGGACTTCGGGCATTCGTGCCCAGAGATGTTACCCATCTGACAAAGTTAAAGAGTATGGACACGAAAACAGCTGATTTTAAAAAAAATCACACACACATTTTCCGGAGAAAATGGAGGAAAAGGGAAAAGGGGATAGCTAATCTCACCTTGCTTAAAAGACCCTTTTCTAGAGCAGCACAGGCTGTTCCTCTCCAGATCTTCAAATAATAGATTGCAGTAAGGGAAAACAGTCGCTCTTACTTCTCTCCGCCATGATTTGACTTGCCGGTGCCTTCGCTCTTGGGAGGATTAGGATAATTTGGAGGGGCGTGTTTTTGCCAGCTAAAATCAATCAATCATAGTGAGACTTCCCTTTTAAGGAATAAATAGTGATGAAAAAGAGACTAGAAAAACCTACAAAGAAATTTATATTCAAATTTTTGGCTTATATTCTCTCATGATTTCTATGCTATATGCTTAAATTATAAATATATATTTTTTACTATAAAGGATTAAAATTACAAATATCTAATTTTTAAAATCCTAAATATAAAAGGCATTTTATTTTATATTTAATTTAAAATTTTATGATTGAGTCTATAATTATAAATTTAAAAAAATTATACAATACATTAGATGTATTAAGCTACTTTATCCTATTATAAAATTTTAATATATATAATTATTTTAAAAATATATGTTGAATTTAGTCAATTATATTAATTTATTAATTAATAATAAAAATAACATTTTATATTAATAAAAATAATATTTTATATATTTTAAATATATACTACACCTAAATTTTATTGGGGTTGTTAGGATTAAGAAGAACTCTATATATTAAGAAATAGAGATACTTATTTTTTAAATTTTAATTATTTATTTTTAAATAAATATTTATAATCTAATTATTTTAAAATTATTAATTTTAACTATATATTTTTTAAAATTTCTAAAAATTTATTAAATTATAATTATTTATTTAAAATAAATAATTAAAATATAAAAAACAAATTCTTCTATTTATATGAGAAATGAATCTCCCCATAATTCAAGATTGTTGTAGACACAAACTATTTGGCCACAATGATGAAACCAGGTACAATTTGTGTGTGTATTATTATTATTATTATTATTATTATTATTATTATTATTATTATTTGTGGGTGTCAGGATAAATTAGATTAAATACTCAAATTTAGAACGTGTTGATTAATGGCATTGCGCAGCTGGTATGGGTTAGGGTTACTGCTGATTCTTCTGAGCCTGCGATATGCTTTTTGTAGAGTGGATTAATCATAACATTATTATATATTATAAATAACATATGAGGCAAGTGAATGCTTTCCAATTACAAATATTTTAAAATTTTAAATTAATATAATATTTAAAATGATAAATGAGGCTAATTGAGCCTAAACATGCTTATAGCTTATAAGAGATTGTTTAATATTAAGCCTTCCTAATTTAAAAATAATTATCTTTTTGTGTCAAAAAATAGATCAAAATAAATAGAATAAAAAGCATAATTTAACAGTATTATTGCGTTAAGTTCCCTGGATCGTTTTGGTTAGCCGGATCTCTTTTTGTCGGTCGTTGATAAGGGTGTTAGATCCGGGGTCCAATCGATCGAGAGATGCAGAGGACGTCCAATCCGATCCGTTCACAAGAACACAAGTATTTGAAGTGTTGGACACGAGATGAAGATTGAGATCGAATATTTTACGTGGAAAACCTCCTCTTGAATGGGGAGGAAACCAATGGCGCTCGGGGCGCAGAAAAGAGCATTTATAGGGGTTGGAGATTTTACAAAGTACAGTTGTGAGGGTTAACCCCTTCCCTGTCTCACGTTTTGTGTTTTTCTCCTAAGGAAACTATGCTCACTAGGAGCTTTTTTACTCCTCTTCGTGGAGTTGATCTTGGTGAGTGAGTGTCCGGCCGAAATCTGGGGCTCAGAGTTGTTTCTTTAAAAGGGGCCTTGCTGAGTATTTATAGGAGAGGCCAGGCAGCTGGTGAGAAGACACGTGGCGTCCATCCGGCAGTTGAGGAGCTGGTCTACCGACTCCCTTTAATGCTACTGACGTGTGGGGAGTGGCATGCAGACGGCCGGCAACAAAGATTCGAGTGTGTCGGCGTACGGGATCTGAATCATCGCCTTGATTTGACTAGGCGTGTCTGTTGAGGCACGGCGATCGTGATGGTTGCGTGCTTTCTTGAAACCGTAGTAGGCTAGCCGGGCATTCCCCGGTCATGAACGGGCGGTTCTCGTCCCTCGTGGGCCTGTGAACTCGTGAGATGAAGCAGCTCTTGGGGGCCTTCTGGGGAAACGTCCGAGTGTCCGTTCCTGGCCGCTCGGGCAGTTCTAAGACTTCGCGAAACTTTTTGGGCTCTCGGCCCTGGGGCTTCTTATTTTGACCATCTGACCTCCTCAACTTGTGAGAGTGTCTCTGGGCCTCTTATTTGGGCCGTGCTTTATGGGCCTTCATACTAGGGCCCAACATAGCCCCCCATGCCGAAGGACTCGAAGTTCTCTGTCGTTTGGCATGAAGTCGCCAGCCTGCTGGAGGTGTCGGTCGTCCGAGAGCATGTGTCCTGGTGGCGAGCACTGCGTTGACCTTGACGGGAGGTTGTCCTCGGACCTCTTTTGGGCCGCCGTTTCGCTTTCCTGCTGGAGCATTAAATGCCGTATCCTGCTGATGTGACGCACTGTCAGGCGCCTTGGGAAGGAGAGATCACCAGACTTCTGAGGCGAATGGCATGTCGACGCGTGGCAAGGGTAATGAGTACGCCTTTCCGTACTCTAGGGTTTATTTAAACTCCCCATTGCCCCGATTTTTCATCTTTGCGCCTGTTTTTCGTCTTCTTCTTCGTTCGAGCTTCGTCTTCTCCTTTGTTCTTTGGTTTTCATGGCGCCTAGAGTGAGAGACATTGCTTCCGCGGTGACGCTCGACAAGCTCACGGAGATCCGAGCTCAGTATCAAATTCCTGAGTTTATGGCCATGATGATCCCGGAGCCGCATGATAGGGCGTTGTATCCTCCGGACGGCTTCATCACTGTTTATGAGGCCCACCTCAAAGGTGGGCTGCGGTTTTCCATTTCGGAGGAGCTCTACGGCATCATGAGGGCGCTCGGGGTGCCCCTTGCCAGGCTTCAGCCGAATGCTATGAGGTATCTGGTGTCCTTGTGTGTCTTCTTCCGGTGTCATGAGAAGCTCTTGAATGCCCTTACGGTCAAGGTGATGTTCCGCTTTACACAGAACCTTGACTGGATTGTGATGACTCCTCGCCCGGAATTTTCTTCGCTATGTGGTGGCAACCCAGATTCCACGAGGCGGTGGAAGGACAAGTTCTTCTTTCTCGGCGTCTACGAGCACTGGGCCATCCCTACTAGGTGGGGGAAGGTGGCTAGCCAGTATTGCTCTGACCCTTCAATGGAGGACCGGGAGGAAGTGAAGACATATACAGACTTAGTGCTGGCTAATCTGTGGAGCTTCCATTTGAACAAACGTAACATCTGGCTGGCTGCTGATAAATTCAGGGCAGCTAAGTGGGGACCGCGGGATGAGGCTCCCGGCCCGGCTCCTTCCGTAAAGGCCAAGGAGAGACCGAGGATTGGGGGACCCACTGCCGAGCGCTCCTCGAGTGATGATGAGGATTTTGATATCGAGGACATGAGTGACGATGATGTGGCTGCTCCTCTACTTACGAGGTCGAGGACTGACTCTTTCTCTGAGTCCTCGAAGCCTGGGGGTCTTGGCCTCACTTCCACTGCTAATATTTCGGCCGAGCCCTCAAGAGCTGTTGCGCGGATCAGAGAGCTTCCTGGGGCCCGAACCTCCTGCGATGATGAGGATGATGATGATGTTCCTCTGATCAAGAGGGTGAGGACTGAAGCCTTTCTTTCGGGGACCTCGGGATCTGGCGGTCTCGCCTTCGCTTCCACTGCTAATCTCCCAACTACACCCGCGGAGTTTCTTGCTCAGAGGGCGGGGTTCTCGGACGTCCAGCCCCCCTGTGATGATTTTGCTCCCGGCGCTCCCGTTGATTTGCCTGGTGACGTCTCGATCAGGATTGATCATCCTACCGAGGACATAGGAGGCGGGAGTGCCACGATGAATTCTGAGAGGGGAATGTTGGCTGAAATGATCCGAGAGATGGTGGAGGTCGTGGATTTGAGTGTTGACGATTTCGCGCCCTCTGATCCTCCCGAGCGCCCTGTTGTGGTTGAGGCCGAGCGGTTGCTTGAGTTCCTTAGGGGCGTCGATTTTGAGGCAGGCTTTCCAGCGCCTTTTGTAGCTGACGAGTCTGTAGCTGAGGTGGCGCCTGCGGGGCTTAGGAGTGAGCCGCAGGAGTCCGAGTCCCACGTGGGGCGTGGCATAGGGGATGACCCTCTTGTTTCTAAGGTAGCCTGCTGCTTCCTTTCTTCCCTTGCTTTCATCCGTTCATATTTTGATGACTTTTTCTGTTGCAGCTCCAGAGTTTGATTGCCGGCCTTAACGGACTAGTGGGAGTGATTGCCCGTCCCGGTCTGGAAATGAGGTCCTCAAGGGCTGCTCGGGAAGCTGCACAACGGGCGGAAGCGGAGCTGGCTGGAGTCAAGGAGAAGATTGCTTCCCTAGAGGGTACCGTCAAGGATCTGCGGCTTAGACAGAGCCTCCTTCAGGAGCGGATCCTTCGCCAGGAGGAGAGGCTGAGGACGTCTGTGCAGATTGCCGAGATGGCTCCTGTATTGGAGGGCAAGTTCCGGGACGGTGTTCGCATGTGTCGCCGAGTGGCGCGATTGATCCGTCCGCGGTTTCCTGTAGCCGTCCTCGATCCCAGGAATGCCAGCACCTTGAGCGCCGAAGACTTGTACGGCGTTGATGGTAGGCCTTTCCCTGGCCCTCCTCGGGCAGGGCCTGATGGCGAACCTCTTACACCCGAGGAGGCAGTTTCGGTGGAGCAGACGGGATCTTCAGGAGCCCATGGGACTCAGAGAGGAGGAAGCCGAGCGGCGCTCCCTTGACATGCTGCCCCCTTTTTCTCATTTCGTTTTGTCATACTTGTACAAAAAAATCATTTTTTGTGAATAAGACTTTGTTCTTTTCGCTTTAAGGCTTCCGACGTTTCTTTTTGTCTTGTTCGTTACGTTCGTGTGTTTGTTGTTGTTTGTTTTTTTTTCTTGCGGCGCGTCATACAGCGCCTAACTTCTTTGTCTCAAGTGGGTAACTCCCTTCCGGTGCTTGACCCTTTGTCTTTTTGGACTTGGGCGTGCAGCCCTCTTAAGGACTTCTAGCTCTTAGCCTTTTGGCTTTATTTTGTCGCCCGGCCTCTAGGACCATTTGGTCACGGCCGAGTTTCTGAGTTTTGACCTCTGGGGCCCGACCGATAGGGCCGCTCGTTACTGGCCATTTGGGGTTCGACAGGGCCTTTCGAGGTTGGCGCCCCAGTTTTTTGCGTTCCGACTGAGTCGCTCGGGTTAGCGCCCAAGTTTTGTTGCACGGCCATTGATCGCTCGGGTTGGCGCCAAGTTTTGTTGCCCGACGGTCCGACTCGGGGTTGGCGCCAAGTTTTGTTGCACGACGGGCCGGCCGGGTTAGCGCCAAGTTTTGTTGCGACCGTTGGGATCGCTCGGGTTGGCGCCTGCTTTTGTTGCTCGACCGTTGGGGTCCGACCAGGCCGGGCGCTCGGGTTAGCGCCAAGTTTTGTTGCGACCGTTGGGGCCCGCTCGGGTTGGCCCCAAGTATTGTTTTGTTCGACCGCTGGGCCCGACCACCCGGGGTCGCTCGGGTTGGCGCCCAAGTTTTGTTACAGTCGACCGTTGGGGTCCGACCCATTGTGCCGCTCGGGTTAGCGCCAAAGTTTTGTTGCTGACCGTTGGGGCCCGACCCGTTGGGGTCGCTCGGGTTAGCCCCCAAGTTTTTGTTGCGACGACCCATGGGTCCGACCGGGGTCGCTCGGGTTAGCGCCTGTTTTGTTGCATGATGACTGGCCTGGCCCGACTGGCCCAGGTTTTGTTGCGGGTTGGCGCGCCTAAGTTTTGTTGCATGACCGGGCTCCGAAGTTGTGGCGCGGGTTTTGTTGAATGCTTTGCTCTGGGGCCGCGCCTGGGTCGTGGCAGGAAGCGGTCGAGGAGAGAGCACGGAAACACTTCATAGTAAAGATAACGAATGCACGTTTTATTAATGCACATTATTCTTACATTGAGTGGTCCCCAGGGATTTTTATTTTTTTATTTTTTTTGTTTTTAGCCCGCGTCCATTATGGCCTTGCCCTTCGAGCGGCGTGACTGGCTGCTTCCTGCTGCTCCGGGGCCGCGCCCGGGTCGTGGCAGGAAGCGGTCGAGATATCCTTCTGCTGCCAGCCGCTCGATTTTAGCTCGGAGCTTCGTGCAGTCCTCGGTATCGTGGCCGCGGCTGCCATGGTAATGGCAGTATTCCCATTGGTTGCCTCCCTCTGGGTTCTTCAACGCCCTGGGCCATCTTAGGAACTCCTCGTCCCTGATCTGCCTCAGGATGTTGGTGAGAGAGTCAGTGAAGGCCAATGGGCCTGAGTGTCTTTCTCCCCCAAGGACCGTCCGCTCGGGCTTATCGCGCCCGGACGGTCGTTGGGTCTTCAGGTGGGCGCTCGCCCTTCCCCTTCCTCCCCTGTCCTCGGGGGCAAGGGATCTTCACGTTCTGCCGGCTGAGTTGCTTCGCCGGTCTTGGGTCCAAAGACAGTCTTCCAGAGCCTCTTGAGCCCCTTCCTTAATGGGGCCGGGCTTATGGACTTTTTTCTGTTGAGGTAGTCCCTCAACTCACCTGGAGCCCACGTTGACCGCTGTCTCTGGAGCGCCGTTTGGAGCGGGCTTTAGAAGCGTGGGCCCCTAGATCGTTCGCCCGCCTTCTCTTGGAGGTTGCGGACGACTCTTGTGAGGCTGTCCACCTTCGCGCCGCCATGCGCACGGCCGGTGCCGGGACCGCCACTTTCTTTTCGCCCGACGGAGACATCCGTCAGAAGGCTCCTCGCCTCAAAGTGGCGTCTTTGCCTTGTCTCACCGAACATCATCGGGGCGTTGTTTGTTGTAGGAGAGTGGAAAGTCTTGAGTTTTTTGTTCTTTCTTCCCACAGACGGCGCCAATGTTGCGTTCTGGTTCCGCGGATCTTTCTGGGCCAAGCTCGTTGATAAGGGGTGTTGGATCCGAGGGGTCCAATCTGACCGAGAGATGCAGATGTGCGTCCAATCTGATCCGTGGTTACCAAGCAACACAAGTATTTGAAGTGTTGGACACGAGATGAAGATTGAGACCGGATATTTTACGTGAAAACCTCCTCTTAAATGGGGAGGAAAAATCACAAGGCTCAGGGCCTGGAAAGAGCTTCACTATATGGGTTGGAGATTTTACAAAGTACAGTTGTGAGGGTTAACCTTTTCCCTGTCTCACGTTTTGTTTTTTTCTCTTAAGGAAACTATGCTCACTTGGAGCTTTTTTACTCCTCTTCGTGGAGTTGATCTTGGTGAGTGAGTATCCAGCCGAAATCTGGGGCTCAGAGTTGTTTCTTTGAAAGGGGCCTTGCTGAGTATTTATAGGAGAGGCCAGGCAGCTGGTGAGAAGACACGTGACGTCCATCCGGCGGTTGAGGAGCTGGTCCACCGACTCCCTTTAATGCTGCTGACGTGTGGGGAGTGGCATGCGGACGAACCTTGTTTCGGCATCAGTGTGGCGGTGTACAGGATCTCGGATGCTCGGCGCTTGATTTGACTAGGCGTGTCACCGTTGAGGCGCGACGGCGATGGTAATGGCTGCGAGGCTTGGAACCCGCCAAGAGGCTTAATGGCATTCCTGGTCATGAACGGGCAGCTCTCGTCCCTCGTGGGCCTGCGAACTCGTGAGATGAAGCAGCTCTTGGGGGACCTTCTGGGGAAACGTCCGAGCGTCCGTTCCTGGCCGCTTGGGCAGTTCTAAGACTTCGCAAAACTTCTTGGGCTCTCGACCCTGGAACTTCTTACTTGGACCATCTGACCTCCTCAACTTATGAGAGTGTCTCCGGGCCTCTTATTTGGGCCGTGCTTTATGGGCCTTCATACTGGGGCCCAACAAGTATATTGAGTGATTTTAACTCAGTCTGACAAAATTTATTTATTAAATTGAACTTATAAACAAGTCAAATTAAAACTTTTAAACAAATCTATTAAAAAGACTTTAAACATATTTATACATAAACTTATGAATAAATTTACCGTAATCCCCAAATTGAATCTATTCACAGGCCAATTCATGAATGGATAAGCAAACCTACAAAATTGTTCATTGAACAAGCTTGGTTAGACTCAAAATTTACTCATTTATTTGACGAGTTTCAACATTAAACTCGTGATGACTACATAAAAAGTTCCCCATTTCCTGTTCTTTTGCTATGTGCTTCCAGTGCTAATTGTTGAATTATTTCCCACTTCTTTCACACAACCTATTGGGGACACTGATGGTGCCTTCATCAGGTATGAGATTTTCGTATAATCTGAACTGAAGTAGTGAAATTTTCTAACTTACATTAAGATGGAAGTAATTAAGCTAATTATTGCACAGTTGTCATCACTGCAAACAGAAATTGGCGCATTAATTTCAGGCATATGCAACAATACTACTTGAAAGAAGGCTCTTCTCCAAGCAAAAGCGACCTGAAGATTGCTTCACAGAGGACATCTTCATGGATGATCAAATGACCTCCGTCAGGAACTTCATGGTACTTCATCCATGGCAGCTTCTTGACAATGAATCGCTGCAACTGGTATGGCACGAGCTTGTCTCCGTAGCCTTGCCACAGATGCACGCTTCCCTCGTTCTCCGGGAATGGATTCTTCACTTCCATTGGATCGAACTCCCATGAACCGAACCCAATCTTCAAATCTCGGTGAAGTGATTCATAGTCTCCTTGTTGCCGTATTTTATACTGCAACGTAAAAGAACTTATGTTACCCTCAGGGACTGAATCCACGGTAGGATGAATAATATCAAGGGGATGATGTGGGATCCATTAATTCATCCTAGTAGACCCACGTAAAATCTGATAGACAGATAGAGCGTCCCATCATCGAAAGGTGTCCAAAAAGGGTCCCAAAAATATTTCTCTAATCCGATATGGGATTCATCCATTGCAGTAGTACCTCCAACATATAAAAGGCTCCTAAGCAAACAAAGTCTAGCTGCAAACCCAACAATTCACCACAAAAAAACTAAAATAAATGAGTTTATGTAGGTGCATTTTCTTAAATAGGTAGGTCCACTTCATAGATATGACACTGCTCGTTATTTGGGCAATTTGTGGTCTTTAGATTGTTTTGATTTTGTGAAATGTAATTCAAATTTATTTTATGTGACTAACCTGTTTGATTAGTTTGTGGTGCAAAGTTCTACTAATTTGTTGCTGTAGGAGAGTCCCGTAAGCTGGTGGTGAGCTAGCCGTTTATGCTGCATGCTTGAGAAGAATACTAGTAATTGACCACAAGTGAACCACATATTGTTGGCTCAAGCGGTCTTGAGCCTGCAGGTGCACCATGTGATGACCACTCATGGGGCCTTGCACCAGAATTCATATAGTCTCATTTTAGGGTTTGTGTACGAGGCATTTTTCAAAAAACTTAGAGAGTACTTTAAGCCGCCTTTTATATTCCTTTTAAAATAGTGAAACTTCTCCTTTTTTACCCGTTATTTTTTTCCTTTAGAATTTTTTCACATAAATCTGGTGTTCATTGTTCCCCATCTCCCGAAAACCTAACAGAGTCCATTTAATTTTCCATTTTTTTTGTAGTAACTTCCCCTTCCTTTGAGGAGTTCAGTTATGATCCCCTCACCACCCATGAGTCCCTTGCAGTAAAGCTGATTTCCAATCAATGAAATGCTTGCTTTCTTTCAAAATAAAATAAAAGTCAAGTAGGAAATTGTGGAGAGATGAGATGGAAGAAGATACCTCATTTGGATTTGGAACTTGAGAGAGTTTCTTGATAGTCTCGAAATCTCGCTTGCTGAAGATAATGGGGTTTCTTTCCATGACCGTTGAGGAAGGAAACCATTTCTGTGTCATCCACCAATATACCAATCCAGGAGCATTGTGAGCAATCCACAGTTTGCACTGATCTCTCTTGAGGAGCTCTTTGTAACCTTCAATGGACAGCTTACGAGGAAAAGAAGGCCACCAATAATTGATGACTGGGACTACAAGTGCTGCTCCTGCTAGCCTATATAATATACACATTCAACTCAATAACAAATTATGCACTGGAAAAATAGTCAATCTTTCCATTTTTTAAGCTTTGGAATCCCCCAAAAAAAAAGGGAGATTTCTTGAATGATTATCATGGCTAGAATCTTCTAATCTATAAATTGGTTAGTTCTTAAGAGCAAAAAAATTCTGTTTGGATTGCCAAAATCCCATTCTCCTTGGTAATCAAGGTTTTTTAGAACCCTGAAGCCAGGAAAAGAAAGCAGAAAAGGCCAGTTTGAATTGGCTCGCACTTGGATTGATTGAAATAAGTCAATCTATTGCCTTTGATTTTGCATTCAATTCCATGAATACCATTGTATTTCATGTCACAGGTTCGTTTTCAGTTAAATAGAAAGCTCATGAAATTTGAGTAAGTCAGGAATTCAGAGCACAAACATGCCTGTGTGGAATGTATCTGAGGCAGCCCCAGGAAAGGTAATTCCCCATTGAAACTCCAACGACATAGAACTTGGATCCCAGCTGCAGCTTGTCAGCAAATTCTTCAAGATCCAAAGTTTCACTCTTCACTGTCCTCTTCGAGTTTGGATCGCTTTCTCCATACCCAGGTCTGTCATATGTCACTATATACAAACCCAACTTCTCCATGAACTCCTACATTCAAATGTTACGGAATTCAGGAAGTTCTCCGTGCAGGTAAGTTGATAAGCCAATCAACCTGAAAGTATAGGGTATAATATACGTCCCTCATACAGTGTTTAGAGCAGTCAGATTTTACCCCCTGCAACTGGAAGAGGATAATATGTACAGACGAATGAATCCCAGGTAACCTCTACAAATCTCTATAGCCCAAACTCCTTTAGTGGTATTCTATTCAATTCTGCCCTCCAAAATTTGAGCTGAAGACACATTTTAAAATATGAACCAAGACTAGGGATTTTAATCCATGAAATAGCTAATCAGGTTACTTACCAAAAAAAAAGAAATAGCTAATTAGGTAGTAGTCTTTTACATGTCTATGTGTAAGGAAGAACTGGCCCACAACTCACCTTTTCCCCCGCATTACACTATTCATATTTTAGTGTAAAACAGGAAACTAAGGAAAGGACTACTGCTCCTCCGTAGTTGACAATTAGGTTGGGATATTATAAGATGGTTTCAAAGCATTTTTTTCTTACGCACTTAAGAGTGCCCATTGAGTCTTAAATGGCAATCTAACAACTAATAGTAGCTTTGTTGAAGACGGTCCTAGTCCTCAGAAATGCTTGAAATCCCCTCCCTCTAGGATTCATTAGACAAAATTCTTAGAAAAAAAACAAAACAAAATAAAAATACACTAACTACACTATAAGAAGCACTGACACTTCTCCTGCACTAGCGTTTCAGTGTTCGACATCATGTCAGAATGTTTTATCAATTTTCTTTCCGACTCTGACATGTTTTAGACACATATGTTATTTTGTAATTTTCATAAACATGGGGCTTTTGATATAAACTAAAATAATTTGGAGTAATCTGAAAATCTAGAAATAAATAGAAACCTAATCCCTTACTGTCTTCTTTTTCATTTCATTAGGTAAGGTATATTATAGTACAACTTTCTATTTGCTCACTTACATACTGACTTTTCCTTAATTTTTTTTAGAAAATAAAATAAAGATATGAATTTTTTATTAATAATTTAGAAAAAGTAGTGTTATCAATCATTTATATTCACAAATCTATAATAAGCTATAAATTTTAGTTAACTTGTCTCAACATGTCATGTCTTCATTTTTTCAAAAAAATAACATGTGAGCATATAGGTGTTGGTATTGTGCTCATGTCCCATCTCAGTGTCCATGCTTCCTAGATTACACTGATAGACAATAGCTATAAGAGAATTGATATATACCTGAGAAAGTGGCAGAAACAGATCCTTGGAGCTATCAAAACCATGAACCATGATGACCTTGTATTTGGCAGATTGCCTCGGAACACCATGTTCTTTGTAAGCCAAGTGCCTTCCATCACTAAGCTTCATCCTCGGCGAAGTAACCGGAGGGCCATTTGGTTTCCCACATATCTTTGGAGGTGGAGGTGTTATACTTTTATATACCCATATGAGAAAACTAGCCCCCAACACCAGAGCTGCTGTGTACATCCTGAATAAAAAACCTAGCAGAAACTAAATCCTCATACATATAAATTTCTTACAGAAATACAGAAGATAAGGGAAGTGAAAAATAGCAAGAACATGCTCACCTGCTAAACTTCTTTCAAGGGCCCAGAATGGATGAAGTCATTTGCCCTACAAAATTATGTAGGAACTCAGTATTTAAAGAAATGGGTGATATTTTAAGTGGACAAGGGAAATTGTTGACCGACAGCCTGTTAGTTCTGTGCCATCCACCTACCCTTCAAATAAGATAGGGAACACAAATTCCATTAAGGAGGCTGTGTTTGGTATAGGGGATTTCAAGCAAGGGGTGGATTTGGTTTATTTCCAGGAATTCATCAGTTTCCATCTTAATTGCATCAACTCCATGCCCAAATCCCTTAAAAAGGGTGGATCTGAAATTTCACAAGGATTGGTATTTGCTTACTTCAATCAGTAAGAGAATTAATAATTTTTATCTGATACCAAGTATGAAAAAGTACAGTCGCAGGGCTATATATATCGGATAAACAATATTTCATTTGTAAGATTTCATGCAATTTGCAAATCTGAAATTAGAGAGGAATTCAGTAATATGATAATAAATATTACATAGCATTTTTAGCCCTGCATCAGGATAATAAGGCTCATCAGCTAGATGTGTATAGTTGTCCTCAGAAAAATGGGTCCAACTTATTTTCTTTGTTAAATTTGTGTGAAAGTATTTTTAATTCACAGAATTCTGACCAGCTAAAACAAACATGACAATGATGTTTGATAGAAATTCTCATGGCACATCAAACATGGAATCTTCCATTCCCTGGAACTCCACAAAACACCGAATGGCGCTTGAGCAATTGTAAAGTAGTCCTCCTTAGGTAAACCTATTTCACACCTACTAAACAAAGCAGGATAATCTGAATTTGTAGACATATGTAAACCTAGTTGACAGCTTTTTTTATTTTTCTTTTCCTTTTTCTTCTTGTTCTGTTGGGGTGGGTGGGTTCTGTATTATTGCACAGTTTGCACCAGTCATAGAAACAAAATTTAGCAGATTAATAATGTTATGATTATTACAGATGTTAATATAATAAGAACATCATCTATCTGTTTCAGTTTGAAAATCACAGGCAGAGTAGACAGCGGTTGGTGGTGGAAACCCCTTCTAGGAAATCCCATGATGATCATAAGGAAACTAAAGACCAAGCAGCTGGGGGCATCAACAAGCTGCTCTAACAGAACGGTGTTATTATAAATGAATACAATCTGAAATTTTATCATCACGGCATAATATTTCTAGCAATGCTTATCAACAACACTTTTATAGGAGGATGGGGAACAAGGTGGAGTGATGTAGGGGAAGGGTGAAAGTAAAGAGAAGAAGAATAGAGGGATAAAGATAAGAAATTAGACTAGAGGGGTAGAGATAAGAAAGGGATCAAACCAAGAGGGAGAGGAAGGAAAGCACAATTGCTCAATTGCAATCAATTTTTCAAATACTCATTAATTAATCAATCAATTATCCTCCAAACAATAGCCTTAGGGATTTTTATATAGAGAATTTGATGTGAAAGAAAATTGAAAATAAAATCATAATCAAATAATTGAAAAAGTGAAAAAAAAATCAAATAAAATTAAATAAATAAAAATAAAATCACAATTAATTTGGAAAGCAAATAAAAGCGAGTCTTTATATTTGGAAGGCAAATAAAAGTGAATATTTGTCTTGGATATCTACATCAATTCTTCCCGGATGGGAGGAACTCGACCCCGGCAAGTTCAACGTCAGTAATCAACTTGCCAACCATAAGCTGAGTGGCTGGGCAACCCGTCGGCGACGATTATAGACTCGAGGAAAATGGGGCCGAAAGCTGACAGAACGATCGAGATCTCCGGAAGAAAGTTGACTAGGGCCTAAAGAAGTGCAATCCTGCTGGCTCTGATAGAACTCCAAGAGGTCTGGGTCGAGCTGCTGTAGTGTCTCGCGAGAAATCCAAGCATTCTCAGACTCTGGTTGACCCACTCAACGGACAAGGAAGCGATGAATATTTCCCTCCCTGGTAAACATCACCTGTTCATCTAAAATAGTATCAATTTTATCATGGTGTGCCGGGAGGGAGGGAAGTGGCGCAGGGAGGGCGAAAGGTCAATAGGGGGTGCACGCGGGGGGGGTGGCAAAGGGATCCCCAGGTGGGAAAAAGTTGCCTTTATACGCAATGAGATCTTCCACATTAAAAGTGTGATGAAAACCAAAATGAGATAGAATGTCAAGAACATATGCATTTGATCCAATCCGCTGTAAAATTTTAAAGGGACCAGCACTACGAGCCTGCAGTTTAGAGACGTGCCCAGATAGGCGCCGTTCTGGTTGGATACGAACCATAACATAATCTCCTATATTGAATTCAACGTGTCTTTTATGAGAATCAGCGTCCAGTTTGTATGTGGCATTGCTTGCTTCTAATTGCTTATTGATCTAGATGTGTAAATCGTGAAGATGTTGTTCAAAAGTTTCGGCAGTCATGGACACACTAACATGTGAAGACATTGGAATAAGGTCCAATAGTTTTCGGGGTTTGTAACTATACACAGCTTCAAATGGACTCATACCGAGGGATCTATTGAAAGAACTATTATATGCAAGTTGAGCTATTGGTAAGATCAAATTCCAATTCCTAAGATGTTCCTGGACCAAATACCGTAATAGATTACCTAAACTCCGATTGACGACTTCAGTCTGACTGTCTGTTTGAGGGTGGTATGCAATGAAAAATTTTAATTCGATACCGACCATGTGCCACAGGGTCCGCCAAAAATGGCTAGTAAAACGGACACCCCGATCAGAAACAATGGTCTTAGGAAGACCATACAGCTTGACAATCTCAGTGAAATAAAGACGAGCGACTCGAGAAGCATCAACAGTCTTATTACAATGAATGAAGTGGGCCATTTTAGAAAAAACGACCCACAACGACAAATATGGGATTGTGTTTCTAAGGGGTACGGGGAAGCCCTAACACAAAATCCATACTAACATCCTGTCAGGGACCATTAGGTATAGGTAGAAGGGTGTAGAGGCCAGTGTTTTGCTTTGGATGTTTGGTGAGTTGGCATATTCGACAAGTACTGGCGATCCTAGCCACGCCTTTCTTCAAACTAGGCCAATAAAATTGTCGCTCAACTTCCTCAATGGTTTTATCACGTCCAAAATGGCCAGATAAACCTCCAGCATGAACTTCCTACACTATGAAATCTCGGACAGACGTTTTCGGGATGCAAAGTTTATTAACTCGGAATAAGTACCTATCCTGAAGACAAAATCCGTCCGTGGTGTCCAAGTGCCCACACTGTAAAGTGAGGAAGATTTTGCTAAAATCAAGACAGGACTCATATTTTTCCTTAAGCTTTTCAGAGCCAACAATTTTAACTTAAACAACAGAGAGGAAGGTCAAACGACGGCTCAAGGCATCAGCCACTTGATTCTCAACGCCTTTCTTGTACTTCAAGAAGAAAGAATATGCTTGTAAATACTCGATCCACCGACCATGCCTATAATTTAATTTCTTCTGAGAGTTGAGGAATCAAAGAGTTTCATGATCTGAATAGAGGACAAACTCTTGAGGGAGCAAGTAATGGCGCCAGTAGCGTAGGACTTGTACGATGGCATAAAACTCCTTATCATAAGTAGAATATCGTCGCTTGGCATCATTCAACTTTTTGCTAAAGTAGGCAATTGGATGACGTTCCTGACTAAGAACTCCTCCTATTCCTATACCTGACGCATCACACTTTACTTCAAATACCTTGGAAAAATCAGGAAGTCGCATCACAGGAGCTATTGTCATCCTGTCTTTGATGAGTTTGAAAGCTTTGGCAGTATCAGGAGACTAAGTAAGTCACCCTTCTTCATGCACTCAGTGAGGGGAGCTATGATTGTGCTAAAACCCTTAATGAACAGGCGATAGAATGTGGCCAAGCCGTGAAAACTTCGAACTTCGCGAATGGATTTGGGTTCCGGCCAATTTATGATTGCCTGGATCTTTGCATGGTCGGCAGAAACCCCGTCAGAAGAAACAATAAAGCCCAAGAAAGCCACTTTGTCTGAGAAGAAGGAACATTTCTTAAGGTTAGCAAATAAGCTTTCTTTTCTCAGAGTAAAGCAGACCTGTGTGAGGTGTTCTACATGTTGCTCCTTGGTCTTACTGTAAATGAGGATATCATTAAAATAAACTACTAGAAAATGTCCCATAAAAGGCCGTAAAGTCTGGGTCATGACTCTCGTGAAAGTGCTTGGTGCGTTAGAGAGCCCAAAAGGCATAACCAACCATTCATAGAGGCCGTCCTTTATTTTGAAAGTTGTTTTCCACTCATCCCCTGGACGAATTTTGATTTGGTGGTAACCACTCTTTAAATCAATTTTGGAAAAGATTGTGGTACCAACTATCATATCTAACATGTCATCAAGTCTAGGAATGGGAAAACGATATTTTACGGTGATTTTATTGATTGTTCTACTATCAAAACACATCCTCCAAGACCTATCCTTTTTAAGTGTTAAGAGGGCAGGTATTGCACAAGGACTTATACTGTCTCGAACGAATCCCTTGCGAAGGAGTTCGTCTACTTGTCACTGGAGTTCAGCATGTTCAGTAGGATTCATTCTATAATGAGGGAGGTTTGGGAGTGACGCAACTGGAGTAAAATCAATGGCATGTTGAATTTCACAGTGGTGGTAAATAACCTTGCTCAAGGAGTTCGTCTACTTGTCGCTGGAGTTTAGCATGTTCAGTAGGATTCATTCTATAATGAGGGAGGTTTGGGAGTGACGCAACTGGAGTAAAATCAATGGCATGTTGAATTTCGCGTAAAGGTGGTAAGTGATTGGGTAGGTCCTCAGGGAAAACATCTTGAAAGTTTTGGAGAATTTGACTGGCTTCATTAGAAATTGGTGTGGAAGAGTTCGAAAATGTTTCAAGGATGATAACGGCGAACACAACTGACTCGCTGACGGCGGCCCGTTCAAATGTTATGGGATTAATAATATGTAATCTTTTGACCACTACCACGGTCCGTTCTTTGTTGGGAGTCGTCGGTTTTGGAGGTAGGGGATAGAGGCGAATCCTCTTCCCCTTGTGAACAAAAGAGCAGGAATTGGAACGGCCTTGGATTGTCACATCCAAGTCGTAAAAGCAAGGGCGTCCAAGAATGACACGACCCACGTCCATTGGGATAACATCACACCAAATATAATGTTTGTACTCTAAAAATTGAATCGGTACAAGACAACGTTCTTTAGCGGACATAGAAGACGTGTCAATCCAAGAAACGCTGTAAGGACTAGGGTGTGGGACCGCCTTTAATCCCAAACGAGAAATAGTGTTAGCAGAGACCGCATTGATACAACTACCGCTATCCACGATTACCTTGCAAGCTTTCTTGTTCACTTTGATGTAAGTGTGAAAAATAGCGTGACGACGCCAATCATCAGCTTCGTTGGATTCTGTCAATGTGCACCGCACAATGCCTAAAAATGGTGTACCAAGGGAGGAAGAATCGGAGTCTAAATGAGAGGAAGTAGGTCGAATGCAGCTCACAAATGTGCCAAGGTCATCATCATTCAAGTCATCAAACTCCTCTAATTTGGGATCATAGACTTGTTCTTCAAGGAGTTCCTCATGTATTTCATTTTGTCCGTTAATGAATAAAGTTTTACTTGGACATTTGGAAGAAATATACCCAAAACCTTTACAGTTAAAACACTGTAATTGAGAATATCTTTTCAGGGTTTCAACATCCTTTCCCCGAGGGTTCCCTTGCAGGGGTGGCGGTGGAGGGAGGGGTTCCTAAGACAAACTTGGAATTGATGGCAGGAGTGTGTGATGTAGATTGACGATACGACATCTTGGTAACTAACTCAAAGTCGCGGACCAAATTATACGCATGGTCCAAAGTCGTAACTCCACGAAGGACAAGTTATCTCCTAAGATCCTCGTGTAACCCTTGTCGGAACCTACTCAACGTCATGGCTTCGTCCTCAATGATGTGACATCTCATTCGAAAATCATCAAATTGAGTCACATATTCGATTCATTTAACCGATTATCTTGCCGCAGGGAAATTCCACCGGTCGAGTAAGTGGCTCTTCAGGAGCGGGGTAAATATTTCTTGTGAAGGCGTCGCTTCATTTCACCCAACTTGAACAGAGGAGCGGCTTGACGCGAATCGGGAGGTCCTCCATACTTTCCCAATATAATTGGGCGTTGCCGGTCAACTAAAGGTTAGCAAATTGAACCCTCCTGTCTTCTGACACGCCATACCATTTAAAGAAACGATCCATGTCGCGAACCCATTGAGTGAAAACTCGAGGGTCCAAGCAGCCGTCAAAAGTAGGGGCATCTAATTTGATATTTTTGAAGAGGTGATCATTCGGATCCCGCTCTTGATCATAGTATCGAGGCCTGCGATCGTGTCTACTAGGGGTTCGTCTGTTTTGCCTTCGTCGGTGAGCTTTGTTATGTGATGCATTAGAGTTTTCAGCATTTGATGAGTGAGGCCCTAGTTCTAAAGTGGCAACCCGATTTGTAAGATCCAAATTTGTCTGATGAGTGGTGGCCAAGTCAGTTTGAATGGCAATCATGTGATTTTGTAATTATCGTTGACTGAAAGTTAATTTGGCTAATTGTTGATTCAATGTTTCAAATTGGTTAGAGTTCATGCTTAGGTCAAGGGTATTATGGTAAATAATTCGACCACTTTGCAAATGCATACAACACCAAACGGAATTGAGATCAATAAACAATTGAGGCAATTCAATTTTTTTTTTGATTTTTGTTTTTTTTTCTTTTGTGAGATTTATATGGTTCCGATCAGGCAAACCAGTGTTGCTAATCTATTAAAATTATAAAGCGATAATCAATTGCGAGAGGGTGTGTCAAATGGTAGTGAGAGGATGTGAACGATTTTTTTTTTTCAATAAAATGGCACATGTAGATAAAACTAAATACTATTAAAGATAAACAAAATATGCTACTCAAAAGAAGATGAAACAAACACACCTAGAGAAGATTTGACCAGCTTATTGAAACTGCCTCGGAGATGATCTGACCCACTTGTTTGACATTGGATGAAAATCTGCGAAAATCTGCTATTGTTTGATTTTTTTCCTTTTTTTTTCTCTCTTTTTTTCTCTCTTTTTTTTTTTCTTTTCTCTCTCTCTTTTTTTCCTCTCTTTTTTTTTTTTTTTTTCTTCCACAGTTACTGTTTTCCTTTTTTTTTTTTTGTAAATCACACGCCTGGTTGCTTTACCTTCCTCGGCCTCAAAGTCCGCAGAGACAGAGAGGGAACAGAGAGGCGCAGCTGCTCAGTGCCCAACGGTAGCACTCGCTCAATCCGATGACGTCGATGGCGGTGAAGGTGGGAGTGACGGCGACGGCGATGAAGGCGGCAAAGAGGATGACGACAAAGACGAACTCATACGAAGAAGATGAGGAGGAGATGAATCTGATGAAGCGATGAAGACGAAGAAGAATGCGGCCGAAGACAAAGACAGAGAATGAAGATGAAGATTTGGGACACCCGATTCGTGACTTCTCTTTCTACTCCCTTTCTTTGGTTTTTTTTTTTTTTCTGAAGGAAGGTGGAGGCTAGGGCTTTTGGGGTGGGCTGTGGTGCAGGCATCCGAGTTAGGGTTCTTGGTTTCAGGTCGCTTGATGAAGGTGGTCGTTTACGGTTTCAAGTCGGTTCATAGTATGGTAGAATTAGGTTTGGGTTTGGGCATGGTTTGGCTTAACTGGGCGGGTACGAGAGTGTTGGAGGTTGTGGTGGTTAACGGGGATGTGGGCATTTCCTCCGGTTGTGGCAGCGGCGCCGGCTGCAATGGCTTCGTCGGCGTGACTACTGCTTCGACTGGTGCTGCCTCCTTGGTTGATTGAAGCAGAGACAACTCTTTGCTTCTGTGCCTGCTGCTTCTTCTTCTGCCTTTTTTTTTTTTCGTTTGATAGGGGTGGGCACAAGAGAGAAAAAAATCACACCTTTTTTTTTTCTACTGAGATAGAAACAAATTTTTTTTTTTTTTTGACAATATAAGAGGAGGCAGTGGTGGTGGAGATGGACTTGCCAGCAGATGCATAGAAGAACTTTGTAGGGTGGCAGGACACTGGTGGTGGTGGTAGGGTAGGCAGTTGGTAGCAGGAAGTTGTGTGATTGATTATTGGGTGCGGAAAGTTATTGCTGGCGTAAAAAAGATAGGATTTTTATCCCTGATACCAATTTGATGTTGGGGGGAGGGTGAAAGTAGAGAGAAGAAGAATAGAGGGGTAAAGACAAGAAATTATACTAGAGGGGTAGAGACAAGAAAGGGATCAAACCAAGAGGGAGAGGGGAAGGAAAGCACAATTGTTCAATTGCAATCAATTTCTCAAATACTCATTAATTAATCAATCAATTGTCCTCCAAACAATAGCCCTAGGGATTCTTATATAGAGAATCCGATGTGAAAGAAAATTGAAAATAAAATCATAATCAAATAATTGAAAAAGTAAAAAGAGGAAATCAAATAAAATTAAATAAATGAAAATAAAATCACAACTAATTTAAAAGGCAAATAAAAGCGAATTTTCATATTTGGAAGGCAAATAAAAGTGAATATTTGTCTTGGATGTCTACATCATGGAGCCTATCCAATCAAAAGAGCTTTTACAATTGATTCACATATATCCCGTTCATAAATCATCAAATGCCCCATTTCAGCAACTTCATGATATTGAATCCATGTAAGTTTTTCGGAAAGGAAGCAATTTAGCTGAAAAGGAATGACTTTGTCTTCATAGCCTTGCCAGATGTGAACAGAGCCCTCATTGTTGGGAAAAGGATTTTCCAGATCTAAGGGATCAAATTCCCATTTGGCATATCCTGCAATAAGGTCTCTATGAAGAGATTCATAAACACCTTGCTGCCTTATCTTCTCCTGAAATAAAGAGGAAAAGTCGCATAGTCTCAGTAAATGTGATTTGCTAAGTATAAATTTCATGTTAATAATCCCTTCACCCTACCCAACAAAAATCCCAAGAGAAGAAAGGTGAATGAAATTGAAAAGGGCTTAGTTTATGGATGTAAAAGAGTTTGATAGAAGTCTCATTTAGAAAGAAAGTAGTATTCAGATCTTTTATTTCTTTTCTTCTATAATAACATAGTTCTCAATAGAATGAAAATTATTTTTTTACTTTAATAGAAAAGGTTGCATTTATGCTCTCTGGTCAGTCCACGTACTATTTGTGTCACTATTAGTTCAATCTAAAATTTGACATAATTGGTGGCAATCGAAAAAAGAATCATAAATAGTTGTTAATGGAGTTGAACCATCATTATGGCCAAGCGAGGGTTCCTAAGAGAGGGAATATGGTGTTCCCAACTACTCCATGGAGTATTTAGAAATAACAACAGCAGAGAAAATATACTGGGAAGCAAAAGACAGAGAGAAATATTTGGGTATGCTTTTTAGACACCTTTGAATAAAGTAGCCTTTTGTTCATCCATTTCCACAAGCGAGCCCACATAGGAGCACAAGAGAGTCATGGATAGATGGAATGCCACACTATATTGGTGGCTAAAAGGTGGTTATGTAACATTACTCACAGATCAAACATCAACTACAGAATGTCCGAACATAACCTGACCGACAGTAGGACATTCTGACAACTTCTTCAAGATCTCTAGGTCTTGGCGACAGAAAATAGACAGGTTCCCTGCCATGACACTTAAAGAAGGGAACCATTTCTGAGTCATCCACCAATAGAACAACCAAGGCGCATAATGTGCAACACGGAACGTCCACTGGTCTTGTGCTAGCAGCCTCCGGAATGCCGCTCTTGATAAACTTGGAGGTAAACAAGGCCACCAATAATGGACAAAAGGAACTACCAGTGAAACCCCTGCCAATCTGTAGAGAGATGATTAAACTAGAAAGCAAGTAAAGTGAGGCAATGGTAGCAAACCAGTGCATGAGGCTCCTAACCCGTGTCTGGAGAAAGCCAAATGTAAGCAGTTTTATCCTTGCATTATGGCATGGCTTGTGGGTAGAGGTGTTGACGAGCAGGGACACAGACTTGGATCCATGCTTGTGACTCGATGGATGAAGCATTGATGTGATGATGACATGGGTTGACTATGTTGTGGGTTGTTGGCATGGGTGTCGACTTGGAGCGATGACACTATTGGTTCCCATGGTGATATAGGGTGAATAAGTTCTCCAAGGTCAATGAAATATTTTCTGGAGAACCGAAAAAACCTAAAGGGTCCTGTTAATAGAAATATATGTCAATGTAATGGTTGGGATATTTCAATTCTATTCGAGGAAATCCCTAAAAAGCCTTGAATCCCCTGGAAGTTGGTATTCAGGTTTCCATCACACTGGAGATATCGTAGTGTGACAAGGCACCACATATTATAGTGTGACAAGGCACTACATATCACCTAATTCAACTGTGATGGGGGGAGGCTTTAGGCTTTGTCACAGAGAGGCTGTTTCCATGAGATTGTAAGGGGAAGAAAAAGAGAAAATGAGAGGGGAGATGGTAGTCAGAATTAAGCATCTTGCCTTTGTGGAATATATTTTAGACAGCTCCAAGCAGCATAAGCTCCCATAGAGAGTGCAATCACGTAAAACTTAGATCCAATCTCCAATGTATCAGCAAGTTCTTGTATATCAAATGCTTCACTTTTCACAGATCGATTTGGATTGGGATCACTCTCTCCGTAACCTGCTCTATCATAGTACAGGAGATAGATCTTTAGCTCGTCAACAAGTTCCTGAAAATGAAATAATCAGGCAAAGTTCAGTACCATTTAGGATGAAAAACCCACACAAAGACACCTTTTTTCTCTCAAGGAAAAGGACATGCAGATTGTAGAACACTGTACTGCAAATTCAAACTTCATCAAGTGACCATTGTCAAGCTGCTCCGGAGATATAGTTAATCAGAAAAGGTTAATCATTAAGTGGATGCTTTCTAGCTTAGCTTCATTCAGTAAAAAATGGTGGCCTAGTGCACAGAGTTTCCCATTTTATGTGGTATGGGAAATAAATTTGGGTAATTTACAGCTTGAGAACGACAATTAGGAGGAATAACAGAAAGAAATGCTACTGTATCAATCGCTATACAAGGTTAGGAACTGCTGCCTTTTGAGGGGGAAATGCCCAACCACTTCTCTATTTTGCAGACTTTTACTTTTGAGAAGTTCGTTGATATTCTGTGCCTATAAATGAACCAATACCAAAGTCAAATTTGTAGTTTTTATCTTAGAGTCAGTTTTCCGTCATTTCTCTTTTGTACATAGCATGTGTTGAGGGATGATTAAAATTAAAAGGATAACAAATATTTAAAAAAACACTTTGGAACCAATAATTTAAACTACAATCATTTCCTAAAAAAGTTAACATTCAATGTTGTCCTGTTTCATTGCCACACCTATAAGTTCATCCTCTGTTCTTCTATTAGGGCTGTGTTGTGGAAAAATGGTATTTCAAAAGAAAGCGTGGTTGCAGTAATGAGATGAGATCTACTAACTGCAGCATAGAGCAAGGCTCTATACCAAGTTAGGAGAACAGGAAGACCTAAATGAACGGGTACCCAGATTAATATAATTCCATTAAAACTACTACAAAGGATCACAAACACCACCACTAGAGACTAGTCAAGAAGATTCATAGAATCTCTAAAATATAACAATGTCATAATTAATGTGGAAAACCTATAATAGGTGATTATATTATAATAGAATTCCTAAAAGAATATAATTGTGCTGCAGTGAGCTTTCTATCCACAGAAAAGATCATGCTGCCCCAAACATGAACAATCACATGTTTCTAGAAGCAGAAGCATGATTTGGTAAATGAAGCTTCAATTAATGAAGAATCTGCAGCAGGCATACCAAGTAGAACCCATTAATTCCCCATCTTATCTGAAAAAAGGAAGGAAAAAAATCCTTCCCAACCAACAGAAAAGATCATATTTAGTAACAATTTCAGAGATAAAGAATTATCTAAGTTTGCCACAACCAGTTTTCACTGTACTTCCAAGACCAGGATTCACAAAGCAAGAGAACAGCAAGAAATTCCTGATTTAGTGCCTTAAGCCCTCCCTGGCCTTGATACAACATCTATAACAACAACAAAGACTTAAATCCCGCCATATGGAGTAGGTTAATGAGCCTATTTTCATTATTTCACTTGATTTAGTGTATTATTCTTCAAGAGTGAAAACAATCGTAAATCTTTTTTTTTTTTTTTTATCTCATTTCAAGATTTTCTAGGTCTACATCTTTCTTTTTTTGTTTTAGATACAATTAACTCATCTTTTCTCATAAGTGCCTCATTTAGCCTATAATTTAAATATCTAAACCACCTCTTCTCCTCGGCCTTGATGATGAAATGTATTGAACAACAGCTCCAGCACTCTCTACTAAGTCATTGAAACCACAACAGCTGAATCATTCTCCCAGTAAAAAGTTAATGGACAAAAATGGGTGGTTCATATCCCAATTATAAAAAGAATAATTTTGCAATGGTCACAAGTGTGAAACCCTCCCAAAGTCCAAGAGCTCTGGATTAGAAAGCAAAGAGAAGGTTCGTACCTGAGAAACTGGTAAACTCAGGTCCTTAGAGCTGTCAAAGCCATGAATGACAATAATTTTATACTTTGCATCTTCCTTGCTTACTCCTGCCTCCCTATATGCCAAATGCCTCCCATCACTGAGTTTGATCCTTGGAGAAGTGATAAGGGGACCATCAGGTGACCCACATATTCTAGGGCGGGGAGGCCTTAATGCCCTGTAAATACATCCGCAAAGAACAACTACAAATGCAATCACCACCTGCAAAAACATTTCTGGAAAGAAAGAAATATCAAAGGCCTGTGTCTCCAGCAAGATAAAAGCCATCTTGAATGAAAGTTTAACTAATAGAAGATATTCTGTAAACTTGTTTATCATCTGAGTCTGGCTTCTATTGGATAAATGGAGTCCATATAGTACTTTCCTCTAAAGAGTATCATGCAGGGAAACTCCCAGTGCGAGGGATAATTATTGTCTTTGATTTTTCGTTCCCTTGCTTGACCGGTTATTTCTTTTCACACAATTGATTTGCTAGAGTATCTTTCCACTGGGCCTAGTCAAGACAATGAAGGAAGTGCCCTAAGCTCATGAGGGAATCCATTTGAAACAAAGAAAATGGATACAAGAGGATGTTGAAAGGGAGCTCCAGCAACAAGCTTGAGTCTTCAGAACTTTTTTTGGGAGAGTTAGAAGGTGCCTGTCATTGAAGGAGCCTTTCTCCAAAGAATACTGAAGAAATAAAACATCTCCCAAGCATAATAAAAAGAACACATATGACAAATCAGACATAAGAATTATTATCTATTAAGGCATTGGCTCAGATTAGAGACAAGACTTTTCCTGAAGAATCAGAATTGTGAAATTGAAGTTATCCATGACAAACAATCACATTTATGGGCTATCATGTCTTGTATAAAAGGCCGTGAACAGCTTAATAATAACATATTCAGAGCTGTAGTTAAAATATCATGGATTTATACAAGAAAGAGTGAGAAGACACTGTCAGTTCAGCTTCACGTTATTTTAAGAAAAAAATAACATTTTTTGGTGGGGGACCACCATAAGAAACCTTTTACATTGTCATCCAAAGCTGTTTCAAACAGCATTCAAGCTGAAACTATTGAATGCCACAACATCCATGATGTGCCTTTGCAATTAAAATTACTTCCCAAGAAGTTAGACTTTCTGTGTGGTTGTTCTGCACTTCTTTCTTTCCCCCTGGTAAGCGTGCAAATATCATTGGTCCACCTTGTTTGGCATAAATGCTTACTTCAAGGAAAGTATGCCATAAAAAAAAAAAAAAAAATTCCTAGTACAATACAAAAGAAATTTAAAAACTTAACATGAAAACAGCTTCTCTGCATCACTCGGTGAGGCTCCGTACATTTGAGTCTCCACAAACTCGAAATGTGGAAATTTTCATTCACTGTGCAATCTTTTTCTTAAACAGCCTATTCCTTAAACATGAAAACTTAATTGACCCACTCTTTGATAGAAATAAGGGCACTTATATAATTGATGAATTGGCTCTCTTCCTACCTTGTAACTAGCACAACTTACCATCATATGTGAGGGGATTTAATGGGCAGTTTTTCCTGGATTCTTAAGTGGCATTTTTTTTTTTTTTGCCGGATTTAAATAATAAAAGGGAGCTTCTTTAATTCCTCTTCTATTTTAGTTTTTAAGCTTGAATACATAAAAACTATAACTAATACTTTTCATTATTTTTTGTAACGCTTATTGAGAAAGACAAATAATGGTAAATATAGAGAAATCAATTCCAAAATTTTCAAGAAAAAAACATTAATCATTGAATCAATATGTTATGAATGTTTAATTTCGTATTTGAATCGTGAAACAACGTGATGACTCAGCAACCCGTGAAATACTTTTTATCATAAAGCTTAACACGATTCACTCCCACTAGATGAAACAAAACCCACTAGATGAAACAAAACCCTGTATCTCTAACTCTATCCAAATAGGAGTTCATGAAATTCTACCAAATGGCAAGTGCCAATAATGGGGCAAAACTTGAAACAGAAATCCCTTGCTAAGCAGGAAATACATCGAAGAAATCCATATCAATATGGAAGGAAATATTATCAATCAACAAATAATTGAATATAAGTGGTACGGCATACAGAAACCGGTTGCACGAATCCAACGACAAATAAGCAATAATCAGAAAGTAGAACAAGGACCGCGATAGATTAAATGGGAAAATAATGAAATATCTGCATACCCTAATGAAGATGAGCTGCCACTGGAATGCTGCTTGGATTGGCTGTTATCTGAGGAAGTGAGAGCTCTTGCTGATACGCAACTGCTTAAGGACACTGGATGTGAGCTCCCCATTCCCCACCGTCGTGTCCCACCATGTTGTCATTGGACGCGTGGAGAATGTGATAAATATTGCAGTAAATTTATTTATATTAAAATTATTAAAAATAAATAAATATATATATATATTTTTGTACTGAATATAATATTTTTAATATATATATATATATAGAGAGAGAGAGAGAGATTATTACATAAGCGTGTAAATATTATTATTATTATTATTATTATTATTATTACAGAAGATATCATTGTATTCAAGAATATTATTACAAAAGCATGTAAATTTTATTCACACTCTTTGACTTTTAAAATTTTTTTCATTAAATAAGGGTAAAAAAGTAATTAACATAAATTTTTATCATATTTTTAAACTATTATTATATACCAAATATTATAATACTAATTCTTAACTTATTTTATTCTAATAACTAAATATAAAAAAAAATTTAACTCTACTATTATTTTATTTTATTCTCTAAAAATAAATATTCTATTCATATATTATTCTATTTCAATAACTATACATGCCATAAACGAATATTTCTTGAACATCCTTCGTTGATGAAAAATGTGAATAGATAATTAAATATTAAATTTAAAAATATAAGTTTAAATTTAATTTTATAAAAATTAAAATTAAATATAATTTAAATTTTATTATTTTAGGTATATAAAAAATTATAAATCTAAAAGAAAAATATTTAGGTTTAATTTTTGAATTTATACGTCAAAATAAAAGAAATAGGTAGAACTATATCAATTTTAAATTTTTAATACAAAAAATTTAATATGATATAATTTTTTAGAAGTTATTTTAAAATATATATAATATTTTATACATGTGTGTAATGTTAAAATGTCTTTAGACAATACTTTTCTCTAGAATATTAATTTTAATTTTTTTAAATAATATTTTTATATAATTTTAAAAATAAAAAAATAAAATTATAGTCGGTGCACCTTTAATCAATATAAATAATTAAAATTATTTTATCAAATGAAAATTTATCTTGTTTAATTTTATCATATATAATTAAAAAAAATTACCCATTTTAAAATTATTTTACTCTAACACTATAATTTTTTTTTGTTAAGTAATTAATTGCATTAAAATTTAAATAATTCTTTTAACTTAGAACATAAAATTAGATTTTAACTCCAAACCCTAGAGTTTAATTCCTACGTCCTAACGGATCCTAAAATAAGCTTATTTATTTTATTATATAATAATAATATATTATATTTATTATATAATATAATAACAGAAATAATTGTTGTAATTTTTAAATATATTATAATGTTATTTTTGTATTAATATCTAATCTAAAATACAGTTAATCTAAATAAAAAATTGACCTAGCATTAGGGATTAATATGGATTACTTTGGTATAGATTAAAAGATAATTTATAATCAATTCGTATATTTTGGTTTTGATTTTTATCAAATTAAATTAAACTGTTAATTAAGACAAAAATTTAAAATTATTAACATGTTAATTGAGTTGATTTGGATGATTTAGTCGATTTATAGTGTCAGGCACATTAATCTAAATATTACTTACTCAATTTCGTGCCCAATTTTTATAAAAAAAAAGTTGTTTAAAATATGGTTAATTTTAATAATTGATAAGAACATCTAATAATTCAGGTTAGAGTAAAAGAATCAATAATTTAATTAGTCATATTAAAAATTAATTTACAAGTATATTAGAAATACATACATCACCAAGATGTTATTGATTATAATAGAAAGTTTAATATATTTATATATATTGTCTACTTTGGTTTAATTTAATTTAACTTGATTTAAGTTTTTAAGCTATAACTAAATAAAAGGTATAATTTAAATAAAAAATTAAATTATAACTAAACCATGCATATATTAAAATCATCATTGATAATTTAGCGTAACTTTATTGAGATTTTTTAATTCCATCGTACCTAATATGAAATGGATATAAAAGAATTACTAAGTTTAAATTAAAAATTTAAAAACCCCAAGGGGGGAGAGAGGAGTGTGTGTCATGTCAAGGTCAGCCATGGCATGTAACGCAGATATATTATATATTTTTATTTATATTTTTAAATTTTATTTTAAATTTAATTTTTTAAATTGTATTTTCTATAAACAAGCTTTCAAGTTTGTTGAAATTTAACTTGAAGATGTATATAGTAATTGATGAATCTCTATATTTGAGTTGTTATATAGATTAAAGAGTTGCTTGATTTTACGTATGAAGTTAAATAAGAAATGAATCCAGGTTTTTATCTCTTTGAACCTGAGACCTACATAACGAAATGAATGAATAAAGGGTCAAATGATTAACTAACTCACTCTCCGATATATTATTTGATACTTAAATTAAATATCTTTTGAAGAGAATATAAATATGTGAAGATGTAAAAAGATATGTTGATGCATATAGTAGGGATTAAATGTTTGGATACACCCGGTTCAGGGGCGGCTTCGAAATGTGCCCGACTTAAAGGTGTCTTAAAAATGCGTCCGGTTGAGGGGTATTTTAGAGATGTGCCCGGTTAAGGAGTGGTTTAGAGGTGCACTTGGTTGATGGACGACTTAGAGATGGAGATGCGTTGAAGAGTGAGCATCAATGCCGGTTGTGTGGTCATTGGAGTATCACTAGGATGCATCCGGGTGGAGGGCCTCTCACTTGGATGGAGAATCTCCTGGAGGAAGAGCTCGCTCCCTAAAAAGAGAGATAACCTCTTGGAAGGAGGGGCTGCACTCGTAGGAGAGTGCCTAACGGCATATCAAGGCTACACTCATTGGCTAACGGTTTTGAGACATAAAAGAGAAGAGCTCTTTCATTGCTTCCCCTTGTCAGAGGTTGAATCTTTCTTTTTCCTTTTTTTTTTCTCTTTTTTTTTCTATCTACATGCTTAGAATTCTCTTCTCTGGATTCAGAGTTCTCCCCTTTTCCTATAGTAGTGAATGGGTATTTATAATGTTGGTAGGCCGTTCTTCCTTCCCTCATTGGTGACAATCGCCCGTCGGGCTGTACGAATAGATAAGAAAATCTTAATTAGCTAGCTGTTTTCTTCCTTCTTTGACTTGATTATGGGAGGCGCCTAATATAACAATTGCAAGTTTGAAAAAAATTATGCAAATAATGAACGAATATTTTCAGAATATTTGCCAGACTTGTACTGATCAATTATAGTAAATTTTCTCAACATGTAGAAAAAGGATCTTGCGTGATCCTAGGCCATGTGATATCGAACCTTAGCTGCGGGAGCCTTATCTTAGGTTACGTCTTTCGAATAGCCTTTTCACTATGGGTCTCGACATCCGGGTCGGTTCATGGGTGACGGATCTATCAATAATTATTATTGTCATGTATTTGACAAAAAATCTTATAATTAGCCATATTTAAGACTCTAATTATGATCTAAAATCAATTATTTAATTAGCCGATTTAAATCTATCATAACACCGAGATGCGAATTTATAACAAATACTGTAAATGGTCTAAATAATAATTTAATATCTGCACACATGATCCAAAAATAATATCCAAAAGTAACTCAAAATATTCGCCAATTTTTTAACTTGTACCATAAGTAAGAAAAAATATATTAAATTAAAATTAGAATATCTATAAAAAAAAATTTAACACGATATTGAAATTAAATAATATCCTCTGCCAATTGCCATATACAAATAATAATTACAACCGAAACAATCGCTACTTTGAATATTTAAAATATATTTGATATATCTAAATCATCCTAAATATTATTAGTTCAAAAGTCTTTCCAAAATCTGAAATTCTTTCAATTTTATTTAAACTTGCTAATATAAAATATTAGTAAATATATAGCAAAGCTCAAGATGCTTTATAAAATATGTATAAATTTAATATATGTAGATATGTCAAATAAATAAGTAGGAAATTATAGTTATAATCAAAATCTAAAATACCGATAATGTCAAATTTTTAATATAATATGCAAAGGCTGTATACAAATATCATAATATTAAATATGTCGAAATCATGTTTGCTCTTAATATCATATGATATGTAAAAAAATCAATCAAAATGTATAAAAAAATATAAAATATACAAAAATCTTTTACATTCATGAGAACCAACGATGGTCAAATATAAAAGTTTTGAGATATAATTATTTTTACATAGGTAAAAGCTATATGCCATTATTTATGAATCGTGTCTGGGCCGACTACAAATTATTCGTATAGTTTGAGTTAAATACTACATCATAAACGTTAGATTTAACCTTCAATTTAAATCTAATATATTAGAATATATCTAAATATATTTTATTAATTTTTTTATAATAGTTTTTATTTAATTAAAATTAAAAATTTCACACTAAAAGATAAATATACAAATATTTTTCAAAGCTGAAGAACCAATATGTATAAAGAAAAAAAAAAATTGTAAATACCAAAAACATGGAGAAACATATGTATAAAACTTGGTAACATGTAAGAACATATATACTAAAATTTTAAAAATTTAACATAATTTATATGATTTTAAGAAATGAGATTTTTAAAATTTTATAAGATAAAAATAATTTAACATGCATGTAAAGTAAAATCAGATAGAGTAAAAATATTACATCTACAAATACTTAAACAACAAAAAAAAAAAGCTCAAAAACTTTAGGAAATATCAATAACAAAAAAAGAAAGAGCTTTAAATGTATTTACAGTAACTTGAATTTATCAAAAATTAGCTTGATTCTTTTAAAATTTATTTTTTTTTTCTTCTCTCTCTTCTTTTCTCTCTTGTCCATTTTCCTCTCTCTATTCTTTTAAAACTTAACAGAAAATCAGCCAAAATTTGTCAAAAAATCTATTTATAACAAATTGATACACTTGCACTAATTATACAGGTCTTAAACGCAGGGGCAATGTCATGTCTTTCAGCACGAATAGGTATTGAATATTAACAAATAAATCCAAATAATAATAATAATCCATAAATAATTAAAATCTAAATAATTTAAAATTGAGTGAGACATATGAATCATCAATGATCAAAATAGTAAAAAATTACAAACCATAGTGAAAATAAGATCTGACCAAACTAAACTCTTTTTGATCTTCAAATAATAATAATAAAATTTACTTAACTCAAAACAACTAGTAAGAAAAATTGTCAATAAAAACTAAACTATTACAATATCAAATCTGTAAAAATTTAACTAATATAATAATTTTAAATATTAACAAATTGTAATCACAAATTATAGATCAATAGTTAGATATAAATTTCAAAACAAATTAAACACAAACTCGAGTATAAAATATAACTAAACCAAAATTTTAATATATCATTTGGCTGAATGTTACATGTATCAAAAAAGTTACAAAATATGTATGTATGTATGTATATATATATATATATATATATGTATGTATGTATATATATATCAATAATTGCCTAATAAAATAGAACGAATAGATGAAAAATAATAAAATATACTAAAAATCTAATACATCAAATGATTCCAATATGTTAAAGGTCAAAATATTGAATATCTAAATATCAATTGTTTAAGTGTGATTTTATAGATAAAATTTATAACATATAAATAAATACTAAATAATATCAAATTATACAAAATTATCCAATATCAAAAGCCAAATGATTTCAAAAGTTTAAAATCTAACACCAAATAATGTTGACGAATGCATCAAAACCTACAATTCTCAAAAAGTTAAACATTTTAATTATCAAATACGATACATGTCAAAATTTTAAAATTTAAAATATGTTAAAATTTTAAAACTAAAAACAAAAAGACTAATCATGAGGAAGAATTATATATACTTAAAGTAACTTTAGTCCAAGCTATCACTATTTAAACTTAGAGGCAGGTCATCTACAAATTACTCTTTATAAATATAATCAAATATCACTCTCTTTTACTACCCATGGATGACAATTGTAGTCTTCAAATGAGTCTGATATATTAAAATATTTAAATATATTATTTTTATTAAACTTCTTACAATAGTTCTTAACAAAATATCAAATAATTGATTTTATAATAAATTATAAAACTTTTTCTTTCTATAGAAAAAGTGCAAAAAAAAAAAAAACTTTTCTCCCTATAAAAAAGTATAAAGTCATAACAAAATTAAATATAATCTAATTCAAATCACTTATATAGAATACCACATGTAGGCCAAATTTCTAGGTTTTATGACTTTTTTCACAAATGTTATGTCAAAATCGACTTTTTGTTTCCAAATTGATCCAAATTCACATTGATAATGTCAAAATTCATAAATAAAAATCAAACATTACAATCCAACCTGCACTTGAGCACCCAACAAGCATATATTAGGAATTGACATTTTGAACTGAATATGTATATGACACATCCCAAATTTTGACCCCGATAATTATGATTATTAACATTAATACATTAACACTTAACAATCTAAATAATCGTGGGTATGAACCTCACATCAATATGACCAAATAAAAAAATATAATATAAATACAAGAAAAAAATTTCATGTCATCATGTGGCTATAAGTCTAATCAAACCGCGACTTCAAACCTTACGTAAGAAGTTATATCTATACCGAACAAAATCAGAGTAAGCTACATCCATATGATATTGAAAATAATTAACATCCATCTCATTCTTTATAAACCATTCTCCGATTAATATAAAATTTAAACTATTATTCAAAATTAAAATACAACATCAATTTATTCCATAATTCTAATCTTAGAATCCTCGAAGAGTTTCTTCTTCGGTTCCGAGTATCCTACAAATGCTCAAACCTCTCATCTAAAGAGGTTAATGAAAAAATAGAAATGGAGTGAGTTAAAAACTTAGTAAAGTATATAATTTATATAATTTAAACATATAACATGAGTTAAAATATTTCGAAAAAGGCAATACATCAAATTCAATAAAGTGTTATAAATTTTCATGACAACATATACTTAGCTTTTTAAATTTATTTATCATATTCTTATTCAAATTTATACCACAAAATTATGCTCAATTATATAATTTTTAGGCACCAAGGACCAGTAGTACCTTATCGACTAAAAGAGTTGATAATCGAAACTTGGGTTATATTTGTTTTCACACAATCAATGGTTATATACTATTATTCAAAACCCATATATAGATTGTCATATATATAATCCTATAGATGGGATCGAATACTATTTTCACCCACGAATGATAGGTTCGAACCTTAATGACCACTATAATATATTAAGGTATGTCATAATATATCATTCGCTGAACTTATTACAATGATCCGATACTTATAAAAACTCTACATAATTATTCATAATTCTTATATTTTCTCAATTTGGAGAAAATATTCTTAGTTCTTAACATATTATACACATTTTCTTTAAAATTCGTCAATTCTTAACATGCATTGTATAAAAATGTGTAAAAACTTAACCATGTAAACTTTTAAACATGTAGGGTATCATGTACAAATTTAAAGCATATAAAAGTCATTTAATCATGATTTCAGTATATGCATAAAAAAATATTACAAAAACTAACTGAAATATATAGTGTAAATATATTTGGATTTGAATTTCATGCATAATTGTAGAAGAATAGAGAGAATTTTACATGCACATTAAATATAAACATATTAACTATAAAACTATGTTATTTTTAAGTATTTAAATAAGAAATACTCAAAAAATTAAAAAAAAGAATAGCAACGAAGGAAAAAAGTTTGGAATATATTTGTTTTAATTTTAAATTATTAAAAATCTTGCTTGAATTTACTTGAATTAAGCTTTTCTAACTTCCTCTCTCTTCCTTTCTCTTCTCCTCTTATCTCTCAAAACTTTATAGAAAATAATTGAATTTCAATCGAATATCATATTTATGGACAATTGGCGCTTGAGCGTGCGTTAGGTGCTCATCAGGTGTCACAGCCAAACTAAGTGACGCACAACCATTGCTTAGACATGCATCAAGCGTTGATCCCATGGAAAATCGCACTCAGCCATACCTTTGAGCATGTTTCGAGCACAAGTATAATGAAAAGCACGTTCAAACTCTGATCAGGCGTCTATCAAATTTGACCTCTTTGTCCATCCTACGCTTGGGCACACATCGAGTGCTGGTCTGGCAACCATGAACTCGATGTGATCAGGATTAACTTTGACTTTTGACCAAAATTTTTTATCATTTGATATTAATTTTAATTATCTTAATTTAATTAATTATAGTTAAAATAAATTTTAAACTCAAACCTTACAGCCTAAGTGCTATTAGTACATACCATAGGCGTGAATATTTTATCTAAAATATACTCATGTGTGAATTAGACGCATATCAAGCACTATTTGGATCTAACTCATGTAAGTCTAACACTTAATTGTTAATTTGAACACACAATTAGCTTTAATTTAGTATAATTAAAATCACTGTCGGGGTTGATACTTCACAATTTCAATATTTTGCAAACTTGTTTATTAACAGAAAAAATATTGATAAAGTATCACTTAAGTAACTAAAAAAATTAAAAAATATATATTCTATTGAACGAAATGATTTTTTCTGTTAATTTATGGTCATATACTGTCACGTCACCATCTCGATCTTGTAAAAAACTTAATTCATCTTAAGTTAATTTATCAAATTATTAAATCAAGGCTTTTCATGTTTCATGACTCGAAATAAAATGATAAAAAAATTTTTAAAAATTTCAAATCAAAATTGGCTATAAACCCACAATCAAATGTCGACAAATAACCTAAAATAAAGTAGTAAATCACATCATAGAATCCCAAATATCACACAATCAAGTAGCTATAAAAACGGATAATAATCTGATTTTAAAATATTAGTATCAAAAAAAAAATATAATTCAACTAAACTATTAAAAGATAATCGAAATCCAACTACATAATCGACAAGAATATCATAGCTTTTATGTAATATAAAAATTATTATTCGAAATAAAATTTAACGTCCTAAAGCTACCGTTCTATGGTATAATATAACATCCAAATTATTTTGATTTCCAATTTTAATTCCTTAGCTTTTTCGCCAATTTGCCCTACCGGTATGTGTGATCCATACCACTAATTTGCAGGAGGATAGCAAAAAAATAAAAATAAAAATAAAAATAAAAGTGAGTTAATTTCATAACAAAAAAATATAATTTTTTATAATTAAATATACAATTCATATTAAAATATATTAAAAGAAACAATGAATCAAAATTTAAATATAAGGCTATGAATTTTCATAACATTTATGCATAGATTTCAAATTCTTTTTCTCAATTGTTAATGTATAGTATACTATAAAAAAAATTCTCAAATCATGTTAATTCTTATAGACCAATGATCCGTAAAGTTTCACTTATAAAGGAGCAAATAATCAAAATTTAGGTTATATGTATTTTCACGTAATTAAAGGCCTTATATTACTATTTAAAATGTAAGGTTTGAGTTCTTAATTTATGATAATATTGATTAATTAAGCTAATATGATTAAAATTGAGGTTAAAGAATAACAAAAATTGAGTTAAAAGTCAAAATTGGATCAAATGACTTGACATCTGATGGAAACCTGACCCGGACCTAAGCGTCAAAAGCCATAGGATTAGCGCTTGAGATATGTCTAAAAGACGCTTGAGCAGTCATTAGTAGATTTTGTCCGCTCAAGGGATGCTCGAGCAGCGCTCAAGAGAAACAATCTAATAGCTCAATGCCTGACACATATCCAAGTAGCGCTCTAGCACCACTCAATATATAAGGAGATTTTTGGCTGATTTTTGTCATTTTTATCAGGCAATTTGAGAGAGAAGAGATAAACAAACGAGGAGAAGAGAGAGGTCAAAAAACTCTAAATTAAGTTGACCAAAGCTAGAATTTGGTGAAAATCAATTTAAGGCAACTGCATTCTGAGTTTTTCTTCTCTTATTACTAGTATTTGCTGAATTTTTTGAGTAATTTTTGTTCAGTTACTCATGTATGTCATGATTTTTGAAGCTATAATGATGTTTAACAGGTATAGGTAATTCTCTTCATTTGGTTGCAAAAGTACATGAAATTCATACCTAAATTCATATATCATGTATAAGTATATTGTTTGATATAATTTAAGCTTCATATATATTCTAAAAATCTGATATTATATTCTTGCATACTTAATTTCATGGATAACCTATTTACATGTTTAAAAATTATTAAAAATATATTTTTTATATTTTAAAAATTCATGTAACAAGTTGAAAATTACTAATTTTCTGTATGTATGAGTTTAAATTCATGATGTAATAATCCTATACTTGAAGAATTTCGTATCCCTTGCTATAATATAATCTGGACTTTAATTGTGTAAGATCACATGTTCTGAATTTTAGTAAAAAGCCTTACATATTAAGATTAAACTGCTGCAAAAATTTTAAACCCCTAAATTTTTGCATACTTGCTAAATCTTTTACATTTACCTAATAATTTAGCATTTTATACTTTGAAATTTATCATGATTGAATTTCTACAAGAGTAAAAATATAAATTTATAAAATTTTAAATAAAAACTCTACAAATATATTAAAGAATATGATTATTTTCTCTAAAAATAAAAAAATTAAAAGTATAAAGAAAAGTATAGAATTTTTTAAAAATTATATTAGACAATGGTTAAATTTCAGTTGGTAGTATATTGTAGAATGTCCTAATATATTATAGTGGCATATTGAGATTTAAACCTATCATCCGAAGTGAAAAACTTCATTCCATCAAATTTACAAAGTTATATGTATAATGATCCACCTACGGATTTTAAATAGTTGTATATGATCATTGATCGTGTAAAAACAAACATAATTCGAGTTTTAATTGTCTACTCATTTAGTTGATAAGGCCTATTAGCCCTTAGTCCATAAGAAAATCATATTTTAATATATTTTAATGATAAAAATTGAATAAGAATATAATAAAAATTTTAAAAATGTATAAACTAAATTTCCTGTAAGAGTCTTAAGAAAATTCCATGTCATTACATCCAATTATAATTGTAGTCGTTTCGATATATTTTAAATGTAAATTATATATGATCATTGTTATACTACATGCCAGACTGAGCTTTTTACCTCACTCCTTATTGTGTTCTATTAACCCCTTCAAATAAGATATACGGATACTTACCGGAATAAACAGTAATGAATGATGATTATGTTTGAAGAGTCTATAATATGAAATTATGAAGTTTTGTTACTGTATTTCCATTCTAGTTAATCATTAATATGGTCATGTTATGTTTTGGATAGCTTTAATATGTATAAAATATTGTATTATGTTTTCGGAAAACCTTAGAATATTTTATTGATGTATCGTGGTATTAGACAACAAAATATAGAGTCTTGGATGTTGATTTTGGTATCATATTTATGGTTTGTAGATACGTATGTGGGCTGTCTAGTAGCAGATTAAATTCGGTTTGTATGTGGTTGCAATTATGACTATGCAAACATATCGGTTGTCCGATGATTAGTTGTCCGCCATCAGAATGTATATATGATTTATATTTTCACAGTTTGTATACTCTGATATTTATTTTGAATAGGCATAACTCATTACATACGGTCCGACATTATGGTTGGATTCATGTCGGAGCTACATGAGATATGAAACATATTTGGATCCAGTGTATGAATTAATTTATTTTATTGTGACTAGTCAAGATATCGACGTAAAATTCAAACCCAAAAGTTAATTAGATGATTAATTGGTTAAATTATAATTGATTAAGTGTTAATTACGGGATCAAAATTTAAGATGTGACGTAAGACTTATAGGTAAGTTATCATATATATAATCCTATAAATGAGATTAAATACCATTTTCAACCGACAAATATTAGATTTGAATTTTAAATTTTATTATAATATATTAAAATATAATATAATATATCATCGCTGATTATTGTAATAGTCTGTATATAAATGAATGAAAAGTTCTACATAAATATAAATAATCTTTTATATTTTCTCATATTGAAGAAAGTATCATCAATTCTTACATATATTATAGAATTTTTTTCTTATTTCTTTTAAAATGATTATCATGCCGTGTAGCAATTTTTTTTTTTTTTTTTTTGCAGGAACTTGAATATAAAATTTTAAAACATACAAAAGCACAATTATTAAAATTTTAAATATTTGAAACTATTTACACAAAAATTACAAAAAAAATTAGTAAAATTCTATAATTTTAATATTTTCTTTCAAATGTCAAGAATGTATGGACAAATTAATAAAATTTTAATGCATACAAAATATATACTTAGTATTTTTAAAATGCAAGAACATTATATATGAATTTAAAATATACAAAAAATATTTAAATATAATTTCAGAATATGTATAAATTGTAATACAAAAAATTATCATAATAATACAATATGTATAGTTTAAGACAAATATTTATACAAAATATAGAAAACAAGAAAGATAATACATGTATATGATGAATAAATATCTTAAGCACGAAAATATAACATATATAAGTATTTGAGATAATAAATACCCATAGATATAAATAGTAATAATAATAATAATAATAAGAGACTTGGAATATATTTACCTTACTTTCAAATTCATCAAAATCTCACCTTAGATTTACTTCATATATCCTCCTCCAACCTTTTTACTCTTATTCTCTCTCTTCTCTTATTCTCCTATCCTCTCAAAATCTAGCAAAAATAACTCAATCAGTAGGATGAGACTTATATAAAAGACTGGCGCACACATACACCCATCAAGCGCGCATTAGGTTTTGAGACAGAATATTTAGCGCACGAATGTCACCTCAGGTACATCAAGCATTAAAAATCTATTAAAAGTATATATGAGCATTCCTTAAACGTGTATAAAGCGTAAGTAATCTTCAAAAGTGTGCTTAAATGCAAGTTGGGCGTCTTTCAAATACAACCTTTTTGCCCAAAACATACAAGTACACGTATCAACCGTCACTCAATCAATATAACTCAATTCAAAGTTGACTTTGACATAAATTTTTATTAAACATTAAAATTTTTTTCTTAACTCAATTAATCATAATTAAAATTATAATTTAAAACATACACCTTATATATACTTTAAAATTTAACAAATTTTCTTATTATTGTTATTAATCTAATTTCATAACTTGGTTAAAGTTATATTACAACCACCAAACCATGCTTAAAAATCATAGTCGATGATATGAGAGCCGAGTTTCCTTTTTGCAACTTTATCATAAAACAATATCACACGTGCGATAGCATTACCACACGTAAGAGTGGATCATTTAACATGTAGTTAGGGGTAAGTTTGTCCAACTAACCCAAACAATGGATTAAAGGTTGGAAGGGGTGGTCGTACCTAAAAGGTAGCCTTTTTCTCACCTTTTTTTTTTTAAATAAGTAATTCTCACCTTATATTTTGTTAACTATGAAGGCATTTATTATTATTATTTATTTATATCATGAAAATATGTCTAAATTATTAACTTAGGGTGAGCCATAGAATAATTGATTATATATTCTTAAATTTTATTTCTAACATTACCTTTTGACAAAATATCAAAATTAAATTTAATTCTACTTTTATATATACTAGAAATTCATCAGTAGCAATGTCAAAATTGACGAGATTGAAATGTTGAGTTATGATTTTTTGAGTATAATGAATTTATGCCAAAATAGAATAAACAAAATATATCAAAATTTTACTTTACCATGTTATAATATTTATGTACTCCAACAAGTACTCATTAAATGGCATTTATAAGACTTGTAAGCCAAATTGTTAGCTAAAAAGCCTACTATTATAATAAAAAAATAATAAAGATAAACTACATAATAAATGGTGAGGGAATAGATAAATAAATGAGATTATTAGATTAAACTTTTATATGAATATAATTTTAATAAAGTAAAAAAAAAAACTAATATATTCAAGTTCTTTTCTAAGGGAAGTCAATGGAAGGGCACAGGCCAAGAAGGGCTCGATTCTCCTCAAGAGATGAGAGGTGATGAAGAGGGCCTAGTCGAGGGAAGATTTGAGCAACCTCTAAGGCCCTTCGTAGCCTTAATGACTGTTTGATTGTCATTTTTTATTTTCTAATTAAAATTTTAATTTTAATTAATTAAAATTAATTAGATATAAATTCTAATTAATTTATATCTAAAGTGAACAATCCCTCCTATTATGCCAAATGAAGAAGCACCATTCAAGGCTAAGGTCAAGGAGGCCACAAGAATTAAGGCAAGTCCCTTGTTTTCTACTTTAATAAAACTAATTAAAATAACATACAAAATCGGTTTTTTTATAGTAAAAAAAGAGAAGAAAATATTTTCGGTTGTTATGGATGAAGGCCGAGCCCATCGGCTGGGGCCTCTATGTTCAATATTTTTATAAAGTTTATATTCATATAAAGTGTACCTGCAATAAAAAAATATTTAAAACTATAAAAAAATAATATTTATATTAAAAAAGTACCATCTTTTTTTTAAAAAAAGTGCTTATATAAATCTATTTTTTAATGTAAATGTTGAATTAATATAAAATTTTATATTCACAAAAAATATTAGATGACATAAAACTATTAAACCTAAAGTTTTATCTACTACTTTACTAGTTATCTCAAGTGCTATAAGAAAATAAATATGAGTTGAAGTGTTCAAAGTTTCATATAACTCTCATTTTATAGTTTTCATCTTGAATAATATGCTATCTAATTATCTATTTATTCTTATATAAACTCGTTAATATAAATAAATAAATAAAAATATTATATTATCAAAGTTGTAGTAAAAATAACTAAATAAAGTCTTCCTAATGTCACTTTAGAAAAAGGGAATTAGCATTTCAATAAAAATAATTAAATTTTTGCTCCCATTAAACCATTAATATTTATATATATTTTGATCTAGATTTATGAATCTTTTAAATCTAGAACTTAATATTATAATATAAATGTTGTAAATTTAAATAAAAATAATATTTGTATAATATATAAATAAGAGTACATAGGCCTAATTTTTCTTAGAATTGTAAATGCTTCCGGCCTTATATAGCATCCTTTTTAAAGGTTATAATATAAATGAGTCCTTTTACTTTTGTTGGCTAACTTTTCTTGTGATTTGCTTTTGTTTTTGTTATTGATTTTAAGAGAAATATTTATAGAATTCTTTTTATTTTTTTGAAATACTTTTAAATAATATAATATTTCACAATTCACTTAATTACATGTAGACTCGTTATAATAAATAATTAAATGAGATATCATATGATTAATGATATTCTAAAAGCAATGGTGGGATCAATTGATCCCTCTTAATTTTTTATACAAACAAGGAAAAAATAGATATAAATAAATAAATAAATATAATAATCAAATTAAATTTTTTATTGAACCCATTGAATTTTTTTTATAAAAAAAATTAATCACATTTATAAAATTTATTTATTAATTAATATAACTTTTGATCAATTTAGTCAAATTTTAACTATTTTTTAATAAAAAATAATTACATAGTAATATAAATTTATTCTATAAATAACATTAATATTATAAATTTATTAATCTCACTAGAAAAATTATAAATCTATTGCCATCTAGAAATAACTAAAAAACGTTTCATAACACTTTTTTTTATATGTATATTTGTTCACTTTATGTATTCCTATGAATCAATAGATAACCATCTGAAATTCAATAAATAGAAGTATCAATTTGAAATGAACATATTTTATTTTTTTTATTTTTTGATATAGTTTGCCTTTCAAGATTATTCATTAGATTAAGAAAAATACTATTTATCACATCTACATATAGTATATTTATAACTTTTTCTTTATTTAGGAGACTCGTTAAAATTATAAAAAATAAATAAAATAAAATAAAATAGAACATGCATATAAAAAGTATAAAATGCATAGTAATACTCTCATAATATCTAATATGATTGAATAAAAATTTTAATCATACCTTATTTAAAGATAAACACCCATGTATTTTTTAATTATTGGTTAGTCAGAAATAATTATTTAAAGATGTTTTTTATTTACCTTTTCTCGCACCAAACCTAATCAAAATTCTGTTTAGACAAAAGTCAAGTTTAGATGAAAAATCTATAATTGCTAGGTTGGGTTGGTGTAACACTCAATTTCTCATTTATAATTCATAATATTATTGTTTGGGTTAAGTTAATTTAAAAAGTAATTATACAATAAACATTTGACAAAAAATCGGATTTGAGGTGTATTAGGCTAGTGCCTGATTGGCACATATCCCTACACTTGTGTGTATTTGAATTAGTACTTTTGTACCTGTGGGCGCCTAGAGGGTGCTCATGCTTGATTTGGTTAGAATCTATGGTGCCTGAAATGCACTCTTTGTGACGCACGTACATGAATAAAATAGAATATTGACGTTTGAGCTGCATCCTATGAGGCACTTGTGCACACCCGTATATTTAGTTGGCACCTAATGCAAATATGTTTGGCACTCCTGCATCAATTGAGTATTTAAAGGCTCTTCATTTGATTTTTGATCTTTTTGCTCGAAAAAAGAGAGATGAGAGAGAAAAAAGAAGATAGAAGAAGAGAGGAGAGAGAAATCAATTTTAGAGTTTATTCGAATCGGATTTACTAGATTAAATGTTTAAAAGAAGTATTTTTAAACTTATTATTTGTTCTATTATCGAAATTTCTAGATTTTTCTTATAATTCTTATTTTATTATCATGTGTATTACTCTTTGACTCCTAAATTTTAAATATTGTTGCATGCATATACTTTTCAATGAACATTTTAAAATTTTACTGGATTTTACTAAATATTTTCATACACTATTTGTTTTTATAGAACCAATGTATATTTTAAAAAATTATGTTCATATACAAAAATAATAATGAAAAAAAGTCAAAAAATATATACATTTGACCTTGCATGTTAAGTTCTATGCAAGTGTTTCCGTGAGAGCTTTGTTTTGGTATTTATCTTAGTTTGGCATTTTTTTGTAAGGTAAAAAAGTTTTATATTTGCACTCTTTTTACAAACTAGAAAAATTTTATTATTTATCATAAAGTCATCTGTTTATATTTTTAGAATTATTGTAATAAATTGACAGAATATATATTTAAATGCATAACATATCAAGTACTTGAAAATTATATCTATCATCCATAACTAACAAAAGAAAGTACATTTGACTCATTCTATAGGGAATAATATATAAACATTCAATCTATGGATTTAAACAATAGTGTTTCAATCCAAAATTATTGAGAATATGTATTACCATTTCTCTAAGTTGGCTTTTGGTATTTGATTATCTGATTTTATGTTTGTTGTATTTCATGTTTTTGAGATGTTTTTAACTTCTAGGATTGATTGGTTTGGATATGATTTTTAAATTTACACTATTTAAACTTTCGAGTTTTATAGATGTATCATATATTTGGACTTCTAATAGTTTTATGTAATTTATAATATTTGATATTATTATATGTATAACGATCTATGTGTATAAAATCATAATTTGGACTGTTAGTCACCTTGTGTATTGGCACATTTCGTGATTTCGTGGGGGCGTTCGATTATCTGCAACTTTACTTGTGTTTGGAAGACTTTCATCTACCTCATGCTAGCGGATCGTTATCGTCTCATCTCAACATTCACGCCACATTATTCTCTATTTCAGCCTCTCTCGGGATCGGTGCCCACTTGGTGCCCGAGGTGTCATCTAGGTGAGCTCATGCCGCGTGCGCTCGGTGAGCGCTCGAGGTGCACAGCGAGCGCATTTAGTAGAAGCAAGCACTCGCTGTGTGCCCCGTTTACGCTCGAGTGCACCCGCACCCCGAGTTCTCCAAACCCTAACCACGCTTTCCACACGCTCGAGCGGCGATAGAGCGATGCGGGTCCTTGTGTCTAACGGCTCATTATTTTTGAAATCTTTTTTGGCTTCATATATATACATGTCTTATATTTTTAAAACCCTAACTTCTTCCAACAGGAATTTTGAGAAGTTTTCTCTCTTACAAAGCCATTTCTTTGTACTCCATTGTTGAAAAAACTTGATACCAACACTCGTGTTTCATTGACAAAGTTTTCTCTTCTCATCGTGGTCTACTATTTATATCTCTACTTGTTGTGTAATCTTCGTGACTACGTTGGTGGTGTGAACATGGGATTCCAGTGGCATCTAGTCTTTCAAGCGATTTGTGAGAGAAGATCGATGTGAAGACCGGAAGGCATCTGGTTCCGTTGCCCCGGATAAATCCAAAGAGTTCCTTAGTATGGATCACAAGACGGGAGTAAATCGGCTAGGTTAGCACGTCTGTACCACCCGATTTATAAGTTAATTTTTATAATGGATTTATTCTCTAGCCATTAAAGCCTGGAGGGTTTTTCTTAATTACCATAGGTATTGAATTTTTCCATCGTCATCAAAAATTGTCTTTTTACTATTACTTATTGTCGTGTATATTTCATACTTATTATTATTCTTGCATCTAGAGATAAATATCATTTATGTATATTGAGTATTTATTTTTAGTACTACTTTTGCTAGTCGTGTACGAGGTCGAAACATTGTTGTATACATTGGGACAAAAAGTTTGTTTTTCAATTGGTATCAAAGACTCACCCCGATCCGCGATCCCGATCTAGATGCATACTAGTCAATCACTGTCTGTTCTTCCCTACCTTGATGGGAGTAATTATACATATTGAAAGGTTCGTATGAGAGTTTTTCTTAAATCAATGGATGAGCACGTGTGAGCTAGTATTCAAATTGGGTGGACTTTTCCCAATAGTACCACGGATGACGAATCAAAAATTTTATCATTGTGGTCCAAAAAAGAACTTGATGCAAGCAATTAGAACAATAAAGGTTTACATGCTATATTTATGGCTGTCTCCTGAAGAATTTAAATGTATTTCTATATGTGAGACATCTAAAGAGGCGTGAGATATTCTTGAAATCACCCACAAAGGAACTAAAATGGTTAAAAACTCAAAATTGTAAATGCTCACCATAAAGTTTGAAGAAATACGAATAAAAGATAACGAGACCTTTGATGACTTTTATGCCAAATTGAATGACATAGTGAACTCTACATTCAACTTAGAAAAAGATTCTAAAATGTAAAAAGTTCTACGAAGAATTGAGTAAAAAGTCACAACTCAAGTGATCTAGATAAATTAAAAATAGAAGAGTTTATTGGGTCCCTATAAATTTATGAGCACACCCTTTCTCAATCTAAAAGAAATAAATCAATTGCCTTGAAAACTGTAAAGGAAGAGAAAAATCATCACTTGGACAATGAGTCATGTAATGATGAGAATTTTGCACTATTCATCAAAAACTTTAAAAAGTTTTTTAAAAATAAGAATAGCAAACGACCATCAAAAAGAACTGATTTATCTCACACGTCAATCAAGAAAGATAAAAATGTAGCTAAAGATTCCATATATAAGAAATCTCAGTGAATCAAATGCCATGAATTCCAAATATGAGTATTTATTTTCTGTACTGCTTTTGCTAGCTGTGTACAAGGTTGGAATATTGTTGTATACATTGGGACAAAAAGTCCATTTTTCATGGACCATAATATTTGGAGAATTTGATATATTATATTTTTCATATATTTTTCTATTTTATGCCCTTCTATCTATTTCTTTAGACATATATATATTTATATACTGTATATAAATACTTATAGCTTTAAACTTGTAAATTATAATATTTTTTTAACATTTTTAGATTAGTGAGCTATTGATACTTATAAGATTGTAGAAGAAGAATTGCGAAGATTTTGTTTATTTGTAGTTAAAAATGTATTGAGTTGTTATAGTTGAAATTGCAAGCATTCTTTAACAGAATGAGGATGAGCTTACTCATTTAAGACAAAGAAAACTATAAGTGACAAAATATAATGTCAAATTTACAGAGTTATCTTATTTTGTTCCACACAGTTATAGATGAAGCTAAGATTGTTAGAAAATTTCTTCTAATGTTTCAAGATTTGATTTGAGAGCAAGTTGTGTCTTTACGTTTGAGATCCTATGGTGAAGTGTTCGATTGAATCTTACTCATTGAGCAGGAGTAGGAGATAGCAAAATTTATTGAAAGAAGATCAACTAGTCAAGAATGTTAAAGTTCGGGGTAGAGAAGATTCCATTTGAAGCCTAAGGTGCAGGACAAGGGAAAAACTATTAGAGTCCAATCATCTCCAATGAAGCCACAACACTCTAGGCCGGTGTGCCATTACCATGCAAAGGCTACTGTATTATAGGTAAATTAGAGCTCGTTTTAATTGTGGCCAGATTGGTTATATGATAAAGAATTGCCTATTCTTGCTTAGGCATATGGAATATAAGTTGACCATTCTAGTGAAGATTTATGTAGCAAAGGCAAAGGATGCTTGAGCACATTCGTTAGTGGTGGAAGGTAACATATTAATTTTTTATTCTGTGGCTTATCCGTTGATTGATCCAAGGTCAATATATTCTTTCTGGCTCCTCAATTTGTTTGTCATTTGTATTCATCTCCTTGAGTTTTGGATTATATATTAATAATATCTACTCTGGTGGGTAAGTTATTGGTAGCAGATATTATCTATTCCTAATTTTTTATTTAGGATAGTGAATTTAAATTGTCTATAGATTTAACTTTGTTAGAGATGTATGATTTTGATATTATTTTGATAATAGATTAGATTGTATGTTATCACGCTAGTATTAATTATTTTAATAAGGTAATTTTATTTTATATTTTAGGATATAAATCTTTTGAAATTTCAAGAAAATATCAAGAAAGAGTCAAACATATTTGATGCCAGCTTTACATAAGAGTCATGTGATGCGTGATAAGTGCCAAACTTATTTAGTTTATGCCACATTTGTTGGAAGCCATAATGTACCTATTAAAGAGATTTCGATGATATGTGAATTTGATGATGTCTTTTTAAAGAAATTTTCTGGCTTGTTTCCAAATAGAAAGATTGAATTCACTATTGATTTAATACTCAAATCTGTTCATATTTTGAGAGTTTTATATAAAATGACCCATCCAAACAGAAAGAATTAAAGTGGTAGTTGCATGTGCAATTGGAGAAGGAAATTATTTGACCGAGTGTATTGCCATGGAAAATCTGGTGTTAGTTGTGAAAAGAAAGATAGATCAATAATACTATATATTAATTATCAAGAGTTAAATAAAATTACTATTAAGTACAAGTACCATTTGTCAAGAATTGATAATTTGTTTGTCTAATTTTAATGAGCCCAAATTTTCTCTAAAATTGATCAACATTCAAGATATTATTAGTTGAAAATCAACTGAGAGGACGTTCTAAAAATGGCGTTTAGAAAAAGGTAGGACCATTATACATTTTTGATGATGCCATTTGATTTTACCAATTCGTCAATTTTAGCACTTTTGGAGGGAACTAGAGGTTATATGGTTTATTGTGTATGAATTGTGTTTTGATACAGTACAATTGTGTTATTACCTATGGATCAAGGTAGTTAAAGTGTTAGAAGCAAAACTATCCTACCTATAATTTGGAGTTAATTGCAGTCAATTTTTGCTTTGAAGATTTAGAGGTATCACTTGTATGGAGAAAAATTTATTGTATACTCTGACCACAAGAGCCTAAAATATTTATTCTAATAGGAGTTAAATATGAGATAATGGTATTTGACGGATTTGTTAAAATATTATGATTATAAAATCGAATACCATCCGAAAAGGTGAACATTGTCACAATTATGCTGAGTAAGAAATATTCAGGCATGACAGCACACATGACCATCAAGGAATGGAAAATGCTTGATCAGACGAAAAATTGCAATATCTATTTGCATTTTTAAGGCTCAATGATGTTACTATTGTATTTTAAGAACAATCAGTGATTATAAAATAAATTAAGAAGTCCCAAATATACAATCGGTAATAGATGGAGATTGCCAGATATTTAAAGTGCGAATCGTGTGTAAATTTTAATATTTTGGCATATAGAGTTTTTAGATTTCAAGACTGTATTTGTGTGCCCAATATTAAAAATTTGAAGGAGAAAACTTTTGAATAAGATTCATAGAATGAAGTGCACCATTTGTCATGTCAATAAAATGTACCAAGATATAAAAAAACTTTTCTAATTGAGAAATATATATCGAAAAACAGTTACATTTATAGGGAAATGCATTATATGTTAATAGGCTAAAGGTAAACATCAGAAGCTTTTAGAATTTTTATAGCATTTTTCTCTTTCTAATTGAAAGTGGGAACATATTAAAATGAATTTTGTATCGGGTTTGCCTTGTATAGTAAGTAATCATGATTTGATTTGGATTATTGTGGATAGATTGACAAAGTCAGATTACTTTCTTCCTAAAAAGGTAATGTTTTCAAGGTACTGTTTATCATTATCTCAACCCGAATAAGTAATAAAATAAATATCCTTAATTAAAATTTTCTCTTACATCTTTGTAATTGAACAAAATTCAAATCAACCAAATAAATTTTTAACCCTTATTTGAACTCAAATAACCTAAATATAGAGTTAGATATAACAACCAATGTTACGAACTCAGCATCCCTGTTCCCCGTTTTCCGTTACAGGACCCCATTCCCATATATTACTCTGACAAGAGATAATGAACGGAGAAGATATTTTCCAATTCCTTTCCCTCTCTCACTCCCTCTCCTTTGATTCTCTCCCTCTGGTTTCCCTCTTTCCTTTACCCTTTTCCTCTTTTCCTCCTTCTCTCACGCAAGCCGTTTTCTCACTTCATCGCGATCCTCACATATTGGAGCCCGTATTTTAGACAAAAGTAGAGGAGAAAAAGAACAAGCCCTCTTGATTGGTAGGGACCGTACCGAAAACAACGATCATTCAACGACATACGTAACGACTCGCCTCTTTTTCTTCCACCACGGAACAGATCTAGTCTTCCATGGCTGAAATCCATCACTCTCTGGCCCGAATCGAACAACAATGAAGCGAACACCATTCCCGGTCGTCTACAATTTCCGCTTCAATTATCATCCTGTCCTCTCATCTTCGGCTCTCACAGAAATCTCACATTACGAAGGAGTTCCATTTTAAACACGCCGAACAATGGCGAGCCAATTGCTGCGGTACTAAACACAGATTATTTTTCCCTAAAGATTAACCTCGAAAAACCGTCCCAAATTAGGAAGACGCATACAATCGTTTGACTTGACATTTTTGTCTCCAGGATTTCCTCTATTCTTCCAAAGTAAGAAAAGCATGTTAGATTCTTGTTTCGGTGGAAAGAATTGACAATGGCTTTCTACTGCGTTGTGTGCACCTTGGTTCAATTTTAATATTTTGACAGCAAAGTCTTGTTATAATTTCACCTTTTTAAGTTTCCACCTGGCAAGCTGAAATCATCCCACGGCTTCATAATAAAGCTTTTCCCAATATTAACACCTTGAGACGGCCACACTATTTGATGAGATTCATTACAAGTGGGCCATTTGTCATGTCAATAAAATGTACCAAGATATAAAGAAACTTTTCTAATTTTGATAGAAATATAAATCCAAAAATAGTTACATTTATCATATGTTTGTGATGTGAATGGATGGAGTTTCAAAATTCATTATGATGATGCTGCTGTGTATTGAGGCTAAATGTATCTTCTTTGCATTTGCCAATGGCCTCCTTGACTTGGAAGGAAAATTAACATCCATCCTAGTTTCTCTTGTCGGCAAGGACTCTTCTATGTTAATGGACTTGAAAATGCTAAACATCAGAAGCCTTAAAAACAAAGGCAGGGTTTTGAGAGTCTAACCTCCGGAGCGCCGACCCTTTGGATCTTTATCCTTGGATGATTGTTGGAGCTAGACTTTGTTCCAAGTGCTCTTGGAACATATTAAGATGAAATTTTGTTGAATGGCGATGTACATTGGAGTTTCCTTGTATAATGTTATCTACTCTAAGACACTTCTCTGTAATCATGATTTGGTTTGGGTTTCATTATTGCTCCACCCGCACCGTCGCATTATGAGTATGGGTTTCGGGTATTTTGCTCATTGACAAAGTGCAGGGGATTATTTCCAAATTTGGGCTGAGGTTGTGCACAAGGTGGAGGTCCAACGATTAAGGAATGTTGTTATTTCCTTAGAGGGTTGTGTACCGTTTGTCATTATCTCAACATGGCCTACACCCTATCATTTGAAATAAGTAATAAAATAAATAAATATCCTTAATTAAAATTTTCTCTTGCATCTTTGTAATTGAACAAAATTCAAATCATGGAGAGGCAAATAAATTTTTAACCCTTATTTGAACTCAAATAATCTAAATAACCTAGGGTTAGATATAACAACCAACAGGCCGTGGTCGCGAGGCCACGTCCGAAGCCATTGCTATTTCTTATCGGACAAAATAGTCAAAATATCCAAAATCAGATAATGAAGGGAGAAGATATTTTCCAATTCCTTTCCCTCTCTCACTCCCTCTCCTTCGATTCTCTCTTCCGATGTAGAACTTTGAACATCGCCGCCATGGAGCCCCGTACTCCAAAATAGTCATAATATCCAAAATCGCCTTATCGACTTTACCAAGTTGCTAAATAAACAATATGTATCAACTTATTCAGACCAGATCAATATGTAGTAAAAATATTAACTAAACATCCAATATAGATAATGTAAAGTCTGTACAAATATTCATGATGATTAATATAATTTCCAACTTTACAAACCATGATTAAAACGACTATCAACTTCCACATAAACTCAACCGAATACAAATACATGTTCAATAATAAAATAATGACAATAAATAAGGCCTTCGATCTTCCTAGTCCAAGCTCATACAAATTATTTTTAAGTGCTCTAATCTAAAAGATTAGAAAATATAATAAAATTATAAGTTTAAAATTCAATAAGTATATATATAATAACAAAATATGCCCATAAAACAAATGGTGGAATGAAAAATAATAGAGCACATGCAAAATCCTCTATATCAACTATTCTCAATATGTCAAATATCTAAATTTGATTTCATATGCCAAATTCGTAATCCATAAGTAAATATTAAATAATCTAATTGTACAAAAATCATTCAAATTTTCAAATATTACAAATCTAGAGGGCTTAAAGGTCTAAACCATATAAATTCAAATATTATGTCAAACATGTAAATCTCAAGAGGTCAAACTATTTTAAATAATAAACAAAATACGTATAAAACTTTCAAAAATCCAAAACTTGTTAAAAATGAAGAATCAAAGACTGATAATTTACATATTTACTAATTAAAAGGCCAACTCTAAGGCTTTTTAAAGATAATATATTATCAATTTTATATAATAGTTCTTAAAAAAAATCAAATGATAAGTACAAAGTTTTTTTTATTCTATAGGATAAGTATATATGCCAAAACTTTTCACTTTGTAAAAAAATATAAGTACAAAGCTGTCCACCATGGAGAAAGTACAAATATAAAATTTTTTTACCTCATGTAAAAGTACACATCTCATATTACAAATCTAAAATAGAGTTATGACCAAAATATTTACATTGATTGACACATCTAAGGCTAAACATGTGAGTTTTATAACTTTTATTTCATAAATATTCTTGTATAAGAACAAAATATTCTAAATATTTGCTTATTTTTTATAAAAACAAATAAGGTGCTCAAACTTTCTATAAAACCAAAAATAATTCCAAAACCTTTAGTAAAAATTACATCCATACAATAATATTCAAAATAGAAAAGCTAAAGGTCACAAGAATGTTAATCATATCAAGAAAAGAAAATGAAATAAAAGGATTTTGAAAATATATTAAATAACGGATTTAGAATACTTGCCTTCTATTTTCAATTTAATTAATTTGATAAGATTTAATCCCAATATTTTCTTCCTTTTCTTTCTCTTTACTCTTATTCTTCCTCTCCTACTCTATCTCTCTTTTCTTTCTCCTTTTATCGCAAAATAACTAACAATGTACACAAACGCACTTTTATAACTTAATCAGTGCATGAATATCAAATAAGCGTGTATTAGGTATCCTAAGTTTGCCTCAATCATACATGCATCGCATTATGCTTGACTCATGCACCAATGTTTTGTTCAAATTATGTATGAGCACTACATTGGTACATCTCAAGCACTACTCATTTTGCTTCAAACACAAATGAGTGTCATACAAGTACATATCAAACCCCACTAGCCTCCCAATAATGCACATGAGTGCCACACAGATGCATATCAGGCATGCAACTTCAGCCTTGGATACAAATGAGCGCAAGTCAAACATTTTTCATGTGCTGGGGTTATTCTTAGAATCAAATTTCTTCTTAATTTTTATTATATAATTATTTTTAAATTAATTTAAAATTACATTAATAATGTTATAAATTAATAATAAAAACTAAACATGGCACCATTTGTCACAATTGCACATAAATGATATTGTAAGGATACATAAAATTTCTATTTCAATTGTTTCGGATAGAGACCTGAGATCTGCATCGAAGTTTTGGAAAAGTTTACACAAAGAGTTGGATATGAATCTAAATTTTAGAATGGCTCTTCACCATTGAGCAGATGTATAATCGAAAAATGTGATTTAGATTTTAAAAGACATGTTTAGAACCTTTGTTTTAAAAATGAAAGAAAATTAAAATGACTTGTCATTAACTAAATTTATTTAGAATAATAGCTATTAAATATTGGGATGACCCCATTTGAGACATTGTATAGAAAGAAACGTTGGTCTCCTATTAAATGGAAGGAGATTTGTGATCATAAAATTTTGGTCCCTGATATTAATTAAAACATATCGGATAAGATCAAACTAATTCAAGATCATTTGATTATTGTATAAAGTTATTAAAAGAGTTATACTGATTACCGGAGATCTAATTTCATCTTTGAAGTGAGCAATCACATGTTTTTAAAAGTGTTTATGAGAAAAGAAATTTTAAGATTTGAATTGAAAAAAAAGTTAAAATTGAAATTCATTAGGCCATTAAAATTTTACAACGAGTCAGATATGTGGCTTATAGATTAGTATTATCTTCTAATTTGGAAGATTGTCACAACATATTTCATATGTCGCCATTTCAGAAGTATAAGTTTAACCCCTTGCACATTATTGAATACAAAACTTTCTACTTTAGATCAGAGGAGAAAGATAAAAAAGAAATAGGAAAAAGAAAAGAAAGAAGAATAATAAAGGCAATTTTGGAGCCCTATTGTATTAAATCTGTTAAATTAGATATTTAAAGTAAGTATTTTTAAGCTCATTCTTTAATATATCTTTAGAATCATTTGATTTTAGTTATAATTGTTATTATACTGTAAATATATGTCACATTTACTATCAGATTTTGAATATTATTACTTGCATGTATTTTTTATCGAATGTAAGGTTTTATTAAATTTTGCCAAATATTTAAAGATTTTATTTATTTTTCATAGAATTAGTTAATATTTTAAAAGATTATATTTATATATGAAAACATTTATAAAAGTAAAGTTATAAATTATATACATTTGATATTACATGTGACATTCCATATAAATATTCAATAAGAACTCTATTTTCATATTTGAGTTTGGCATTTTTTATAGGGTGAAAATGTTTGCCTTTACACTTTTCTCATGGAATGGAAAAGTTTTATTATTTATAATAGAGTCATCCGTTTATTTTTTAAAATTATTTTAAAAAATTGATAGAATATATATTCAGATATCATAATATATTAAATTCTTAAAAATATAATTATCTTTTATTGATGGTAAAAAAGGAGGTTTATCCCTATTTATAGGAAATGATATGTAAACAACCTACATTACGAGTCTAAATAGTAGGGTTTCGGTTTAAAATTATTAAGAGTATGCATAATTATTTTTCAAAACTTATGTTTTTGGTTATTGGTTCTTTGATTTGACTTATATCATATTTTATAATTTTGAGATATTTTGACATTTTAATATTTACAACTTTTAACATGTTTTCCAAATTTAAATGATTTGAACTTATGAGTTTTACAAATGCATAATATGATTGGAATTTTTATAATTTTATGTAGTTTGTATGATTTAATATTTGTATGTGTATAATGATCTATGTGTACAAAATTATGATTTAGACTGTGATATTTAAACATTTTGATATATTAAATTTTGCACATATTTTTTGATTCCATATCCTTTAATCTGCTTTTATAAAAATGCATATGTATATATTATATATATATACTTGTTGAACTTTAGAACCAAAATTTATGATATTTTCTAATCTTTTCAAATTAGCGGGTTGTGAGTACTTATATAATTTAGAAGAAGGACTGGCAAGGATTTTTTTTTATTATTTGTAGTTGAAATTGTATTTTGATAAATATTTGAGATAGATTAATATATCGGGTTATTGTATATTTTAATTTTTCACATTTTGTGTATTTTGGGATATTGTATTAGATGGATTAATTATGCAACTTTATTTTATTATAGTTTGTATATTTGGCTAGATACTTTTTCTTACAGATGATTTGAGTTTGAGCAAATTATAAATTATTTGGAGGTTAGACGAAATTTAGTTTGGTTAGATATTATGTTCGCTGTTAATTATTGTTTATAATGTGGTTTTTTTTGTTAGCATGCTATGTTCAATCTAGTATTTAGGTTAATTTAATTTTTAAATTATTTATGAATAATTATTGTTTAAATTTTTTTATTGTTAATTATTATTTATTCATGTCGCACTTGGGATAGCTGGGTTGGGCATGACCCAGTCACTCAGGATAAAAGTTATAATCACATCCATTTACAATCTAAACCTGCCCAATATAGGTCACGATATGGATATTGTTTATTATAAGTATTTTTAAAAATTTACAATCACATAAAAATATCTAAAAATATAAAATAATTTAAAAAGACTAAAATACTATTTAAGTATATATTTAAATAAAGAATCTTTACATAAAATTATTAGTTACACAAAAATGTAATTTTTTAAAATAATTTTTTTAACTTGATATTTATTTTAATATAAAAATATATTTATAAAAACTTTATAATTTAGGTCAAATTTATCAAAGCCGATCGCTTTTTCCAGTAGCCATGCCCATGCCAAAATATTTATCAGACTCAATTTTTTAATCATATATGTTTATAATATTAATATATTTTGATTAAACTCTATAAATTTTTTGGCCAGTAGAACTAATCCGATCGGGTGACCAATTTTGTCATGTTTTCCTCAAATTTTTTGGTAAATATCAAAATATTATTTTTTTAAGTAAGAAAAAAATAATTTTATTCAAAATTTTAATTTATTTTTATCACTATTATTGAATGGCCAATACTGAAAAAAAAATTAATTTAATATTATCTATTTTAAATGGCTAATTAAATAAAAGAATACCCTTTTATGGGCAGGTTTCAGTTTAACGTAAAATATATAACATACCACACAATATTTTTAATATAAATTATAAATTATTTTATTTGCTTTATCTATATGGCACTGCGTCCATTGATACTAACAAAGCTTTAATTACTAGTGATGGATGCAGAAAAAATCAGATCAACCTAAACGTAGTGCCCAAAGGGATAAAAGGTTTAAGTAATGATAACCCAATAAAAAATATTTCTGAGTTGATGAAGCAAAATGTGCAATAGTTAAATGAGGGAATGTGATCCAAACTATCAAGTATTAAAGATAATGATATAATAAATTATTTTGGTGTCAAATGCAGTATTAATAAATTATTTATTTATTTATTATTATTATTATTATATAATTTTAATATTGAATAAATGAAAAAAAGGATCACACAAAAGAACGATGAAATAAGACGCTCATTATTTTAAAAATTAGACATTAAATATATCAATCATTACTCCATTAGTCGCACCAAAGCTGTTGGACTTTGAAATAGACACATTCCTATCCACTTTGTTCTTATTTTTTATTATTAAAAATTTCTATTTAAACGATAAAAGATATGTAAAAACGAATATTCTTTTATTTTTTTTAAATAAAATTCATTTTTGAAAATATTTTTATTCACATTATAAAAAATAACTTTTAATTTATATAACAATATCTATCCTCCGTAGGCATCAACTGAAAACTACTTTTAATTGTTTCTAAGTATAATACCAAATATAATTACCGATTAGTTTTGCAGCTGTCAGTTTTCCATTTTTAAATATATATATTTTTTAATAAAAACATATCTTGTAATTTATAGACGAATATTTTGACAATATTTCAGAAAATATTCAAAATTAAAACTCAGTCAAGAAAACCTATAATTAGTTATACATAACATCAATCAACTGCTTTTTGAAATTTCTAATTGAATATTCAATTTATAAGTTTATAAAAACCATTTTCAGAATAATAAGAAAAAAACTCATCACTTATATGTGAGAAATATGGGGAGACATCCTTAAGAATTGATATAATATCAGTATTAATAAATTATTTATTTATTATTATTATTATTATTATTATATATTTTAATATAATAAATGAAAAAAATATCACACGGTGAAAATTATTTTAACATTAATATATACATTCTTGCGCACCAAAGCTGTTGGACTTTGATAACTTAACAGCTCTTATTTTTTATTATTAAAAATAATATAAAAAATATTCTTTTTAATTTTTTTAAATATTAAAATAATCACATTATAAAAAATTATTATTATTATAACCAATCAGTCCAGTCACGATACGGGCCGATCCGATTGGCTGCCTATTAGGCAATGAAGCCTAACACAAAGCAAGGTTTAGGAGCTGTCCAACTAGCCTATTTGCTGCGAACAGGCTCAAGGAGGAGCAATTGGTCAGGGTCAAGGGATAACCTTTACGACACTGCCAATCACAATAAAGTTCACCCTTGACCTCAACGATAGCAATCTGGCAATATAAAAGACACAGACGCAATAGATCCCTGCCAATAGTGATGGCGGTCAACCATGAGGAACCACCATACCTGCCGACCGGCGGTAGCCCAGCCAACCTACACAAGCAGTAGCCTGACCCCTGTTGGCCACCGCCATAAGATGACATCTGACACCGTGGCTCCATGCAAATCTCGACGAGACACCTGTCACGAGTTTTAGTACCAAAACCTTCTCCAAGAAGCACTATAAATATCCTTCTCTTTCACAGAAAGAGGGATCGATCAATTCCCAACTAAGGTAACATTAAGTGAGATACAAGAGTCCAGAAAGAACCAAACTCTCTTTCCCCAGTACAATTATTTATTGTTCTCGTGAAGCTATTCCCTATCGAGTGCACCTTAGTGAGCTAGTCACTGAGTGCGATACACCAGAGCCAGTCCTCCGTCGAGCGCATTACAAGAGCCTAGTCCTCTTCTCAAATTCCCTACATATGTGCATCATTATATTCTCTCACATCCTTCCTATATCTTTCTATTTTATTAGAAAGATTTTGACTTGAGCGTTAGACAATAAATCGGAGGATGAAGCCCACCAATCTTCTTATCTCTTATTTGTAATTTGTGGTGCACAAATTTCAGGTTAATAGAGATGGAGATCATACCCGCACCAATTCAATCCACAACGGAAGATTGAATGGCTTCCTAATTCGTACCACAATCTGAATCTCAGATGTATCATTGGCACCGTCTGTAAAAAATGATATAAAAAGTCGTACCACCAACACCACACTCACAAGAATGAATATGGTTAACACCATAACATAGACTAGTGTATTAGCCAGGGACACTATCATCCAAGGCAATGACCCCTTTGCGGGTAGCCATGCAAGTGAGTGTCCCGAGCTCGACATCCACGCGCTGGCCCTCTGATAGGAGACGTATTCAAAATGCTCCATAAGATCAGCAACCGTCTAGGACGAGGAACAGCTTGGGGCTCCTGTCTTCATAGCACAAGTATTGGCTTCTAAGATGAAGAGTCAAAGGCTATAGCCATCGATTGAGAAGACCTCGAGTCCCATTGGCACTAGGGCCTAGAAGGCCTCGAGTAGTAAGGCCCGGATGCGACCGAAGGGTAGTCCTAACCATTAGATGTGAGAGGAAGGCCCTGAGTGGCGGAACCCTTGTTACTAGCGACCAGAGGCCCTCGGCCCAAGGAGAAGCCTCATGCAGCACACAGCCACCACGAGTTAGGAGCCACGCGGTAGTGCATCCCTCTCTGAACCACTCAAAGTTGAGGACCTTCCTCAACGTTAAGAGGGTTGGATCCACCTCTCGCATGGAGGAAAAGGAGAAAAAATATGGCAGCATGTCTTCATGGATGATGCTACCAGAAGGGCTACAAATCTGAGGCAATGGCCCTTTGCGGTGGAGATTTGAGCATAGCCACTCCCTCACAAATTCAGGATGCCAGCCCTCAAGCCAAATGAAGGAAGTACTAATCAAATGGACCACTTCCACACACTACTGAGTTTTCAGGGCCTAGGTGAGGTTGCTATGCGTCAACGCTTCCCTTTGAGTCTCAAAGGAGACGCTCACTCTGGTTCTATAGTCTTGAGTCAAACTCTATCCAGATTTTCTAGGAGCTCGCCAACTACTTCCTGTCCCAATTCGCTTCCAATTGAAGGGAGGCGAAGTAATCACGGCACCTAGTCCGACTTCAGCAGTGACGAGACAAGAGCCTAAAGCACTTCCTGGAGCACTTCACGGCCGAGGCCTGATGGATATCTAGGCTCACTAACCTGGTGAAACTTAGCACCTTCATCGCCACTCTGGAGTCGGGCGATTTCTTCAAGTACCAGACCCACTAATATCCTCAATCGTTTTAGGAGGTCAAGGCAATCACCGGAGCTTACATACCGGCTGGTGAGACCAATGAAGCCAAGTGCTTGGAGCGCATTGACCAGCCACCAAAGAGGCCAACGAACGAGAAAAAAAGGAACGGGGACGATTACCATCCCTAAGGACTGCACAAATAGTTAGGGGTGGAGCTAGGTCCCCGAAAAGAATTCTGGCCACAGGACCTGACCCCCCTAACCGGCACACGCACTAATATCCTGATGCAAATTTCGGATAAGAAATTTCTAAAATGGCTCAAAGCATTAAAAAACCCAGAGATAGGGAACCAAACCAAATACTGTCACTACCACCGATCTTTGGGTCACAAAATCAAGGACTGCTAGATAATGTAAAGGGAGATTGAAGACCTAATCTACCGGGGACATCTGATAAGATTCCTGCAAAGCCCGGGATAATCTCTTGCGGCAGTAGAGGAAGGCACACAAGACCTGTCAAGGAATCGAGTGACGGTCAAGGTCGTCAACATGGTAACATTCAAGCCAGCCAAGGGTAATGCCGTGGACCACCCAGAAAACGCTTCCAGTAGCAAGAAGTCGAGGGTAGGGGGTCCATAAACCGATGTCTTCGTATGGATTCCTGCCGACATATCATAGATACTGGTTAGAGTAATGGTCCACAAGTTGGGCCTCGATCTCTGTCACAAATTCGTCCAGCTAAAATGCTAGAACCACTTTGGTCGAAAAGTTAGTCACCATCTGTGAGAAAGTGAAAAAGCTGTTCAGTGTGGAGTTCATTAAGGAAGTCCAATATTTAAACTGGTTGTCAAACGTTATTCTCATTAAGAAGAGTAATTGGAAGTAGCAGATGTGCGTAAATTTTACTGACGTGAACAAGGCATGCCCAAAGGACAGTTTTTCACTACTGATGATCAACAAGTTGGAAGACTCCACTTTCGGCCATGATCTGCTAAATTTTATGGATACTTACTTAGGCTACAACCAGATTAGGATAATTTTAGAAGATGAGAATCGTACTCCTTTATGATGGACATGGGGACCTACTACTACATGGTCATACCATTGGGTTTTAAGAACATTGGGGCTATCTATCAGCAGCTAGTAAACAAGATATTCAAAGCCCAGATTAATCGAAACGTGCAGGTGCACATAGACAACATGTTCATCAAAAGCAAAGTCATTGACGACCACATTCGCGACTTGAGTGAGACCTTTGAGGTCCTTCGGGTGCACCAGATGAAACTCAACCCAGTCAAGTGTGTTTTCAAAGTGACCTCCAAGAAATTTCTAGATTTCATAGTGTCTCAATGGAGTATGAAGGGAACCTCAAAAAGATAAGGGCCATTCTCGACATGAGCCCTCCTCGAAGTATGAAAGAGGTCCAGAAACTCACCAGAGGGCTTGTCGCCCTCTTTCAATTCCTAGCAAAATCTGTGGAGAAATACTTGCCATTCTTTAAGGCCTCAATGGACGGTCGATTGCGACGCGGTGTTCTAGGAATTCAGAGAATATCCCTGCCATCCTCCTCTCGTGACTTCACCTCAAGAAGGGGAAGAATTGTACTTATATCTAGCGGTTTCCAATATAGCGCTAGGCTCAATCCTAATCCGGTAGCAATCCAGCGTACACTGGCTGATGTACTACATCAATAAGGTCCTGACCGACACCGAGAATCACTACTCACATGCTGAAAGGAACGCGCTAGCCCTAGTGTACTGCGCCAGGCACACAAGATTGTTGTCTTAACTGACCAACTTTTTAAAGGAATATTACAAAAGTTGGACACCTCCAAGTGGCTGGTTAAATAGGCCATAGAATTAGGTGAGTTCAATGTAGAGTTCAAGCCATGGCCAGCCATAATGGGGCAAGTCCTCGAGGACTTTATAGTCGAGACTGCGACCCCAATTCTTGATGCCGCTGACCACGCCAGAGATGCGGATAAACTAGATGTTCCGACGTAGACCTTACACGTCGATGGTTCATTAACACAGGTAGGAAGTGTAGCGAGAGTGGTTCTACGAACCTCGAATGGGTCGGAGATCAAATACTCTGTCACCCTCAAGTTTTTAGCTACCAATAACGTCGTCGAATATGAAGCACTCCTAGTGGGACTCCGACTCGTGAAGGAGTACTCAGTTAGATCGCTGATCATTTGTAGTGACTCCAAACTGGTCGCCATTCAGGTCCAAGGGAGCGTCGAAGTATCGAACCTACAGCTCGCAAAGCACCTTGCATGGGCAAGGGATCTGATCTAGGTGTTTAACTAAGTTGAAGTAATCCACATCCCCAAGGAGGGAAACTGGAAGGCCTAACTAGTGGTAAGGGTAGAGGTGGCTAACAGCCTAGAACAATACTCCAAAGACATGCGAGAAGTCCTAGCTGTCCCAAGTATTGACGACCCCAAGGGGGAGGTGTTGTAAGTGGCCTACGACGACAACTGGATGACCCTGTACTAGAAATATCTAATCGACGACACCCTACTAGAGCACCCGGATGAGGCCAAATGCATGAGGAAGGTAGCAGGTTACGCCCTTGTAGATGGAAGAGTATATCGCCAGGGGTACTCAGTCCCCTACATGAGATACCTCACACCGGAAGAGGCCAACTACTCACTGAGTGAGGTAGACCTTGACATTTGCGGTTTCCACATAGTAGGCAAGAACCTTACCTTCAAAGTAATAAGGCAAGGCTTCTTTTGGCCCTCGATTAAACGTGACGCTATGAAGTTCATGATGAAGTGTGAAAGTTGCCAATTTCGTAGGAATGTACCTCACCAACCACATATGGAGTTGCAAGCCCTCCATGCACCTTGGCCGTTTTCACAATGAGGCTTGGCATACTCGACCTCTACCTATGGCATTTGGGTAAAGGAAGTTCATTATAGTGGGTATTGACTATTTCACCAAGTGGGTGGAAGCGTATTCACTAGCATGGATAACTAAATAGAATGCAATATAGTTCGTTCCTAGAGCATCATTTGTCGATCAGGATTTTTGAGGTCATAGTAATTGATAATGGAACCCAATTCACTAGCAAACGATTCCCCAAGTACTACACAAGCCTGTGAATAAAGTTGGTTTACACTTCTGTTACCTACTTGCAAGCCAACGGATAGGTGAAGGTTACAAATCGGACGTTGTTGCATGAGTTAAAGACTAAGGTGGAGGATGCTGGAGGCTCCTAGGCTGATGAGCTACCAACCGTCCTTTGGTCATATAGGACTACCCCGAGGTAGCCAACCCTTAACAATTCTCAGAGGCTTAGGGAGCACCTCGACCTACTTGAAGAGGTCTAAGACACAGCACGCTTTCAGACTATAGCGTACCAACAGCGAATCATGCGGTATTATAACAAGAGGGTAAGAGCCCACCAATTTGTGGTGGGAGACCTCGACCTATGGAGTGTAGAGGCAACCGACAAAACCACCAAGAGGAACAAGCTCTCTTCAAATTATGGGCGACTGTTCCTCATCTCGATGATCCTCCGAAACGATGCATACAAGCTATGCACCCAAGATAGCTAGCTTGTCCCAAGGATATGGAATGCTACCCACCTCAATAAATACTAACAATAGGTACCGACCAAGCCCAGGTAAGCTCATCATGCTTCATTTTGAATGTTTGTAATTATATTCCATTTTTGGTTAATAAAATTGCTATTTATTCATGTGTCCTTGTCCATGTGAATGCATGTGTGTTTGTCATTTTATCAAATTAAGTGACCTAAACTACCTCTAAATCAGGTAGGATTCATCCCGTTTCATGACCCCCTAATGGTGAAAAAAACCTTGGCTCTGAACTGAGCAGCCCACTAAACGGTCGAACTTTAAATATTGGTTCAGCACCAAGCGGCCCAACCGCGGCAGGAAAACTAGGCTTGGGGCTCTTGGAGCTCCCAACCAAATGGCCAATAAAACCTTAGGAGGCTTATACAATGGGTGTGCAATGACCTCCTTCCGATGGAGAGAGCACCCTCAGTCGGTGAAATTGGTGAACTAGGACCAGCCACGCATGGGCAACACGTTCTTGGATAGGACCAAGCGCCAATATGACAAGGTGTGGGCAACAACCTATGACTCTACCTAGGCTGACAAGCTCTAGTGAGGCTCACCCTCAAGTGTGTGATAACATCCTATTTACAAGATAGAGTACCTCGTAGAATCATGGTGCTCTGACATTCCCTTACCAAGGGAACCTCCACCACCGAGCAAACGCATCCCAGATAGGCCCTGTGACGATAGTTACAACCCTTAGCCGACCAAACAAAGAGAAGGCAATTCAACATGGAAGTACAAGCTAACAGTTGCAAGGGTTACGATAATCCAACTGATCTTATCACAAGGGTTTCCAAATATACAAGCAGGCTATTTGCCCAAAAAAAAGGGGGATCCTAGCGACTAGGAGGCGAGTGGCTTGACGGCTAATCATCCCTCAATTGGGAAGATGAAGGCCTAGCAGTCCCTTTGAAAGGGGCCAGCAAGTTTGACTTCTAGGAGGTGCTGGTATTTGCCAAATGAAGCAATGAGATAGGAAAGCCCTGGTCCACCAACTGCATAACTTGACAGCAAAGATGAATACCATCTTAGTACTTGCCTTCCAGCACCTTCCCGAGCTCATCTATCAGAATGGAGGCCCTCAACTGGCTCTCGAGCCGGAGGCGGTGTCCCTGAAGAAGATAGTACCGCTCCTGGAACTCGCAGAGCGACTCCTCAAGGGAAGTAATCTTCCCTCCGGCCTGACACAGCTCGCCTTCTAAGGCCTCAATCTGCTCCTTGCCCAACCTGGCTTGCTTTATAACGGCTCTATACTTCCCTACACCGACGTGCTCCCTGGTACGGTTACATATGGCTGCCGAAAGTTGGAAAGTCGTCTCTTTTACCTGTCAGTAGAAGGCATGTTAGGCGAATAAAGACAGAAGTAAAGAAAAGGCAAAGGGATACTAAAAAACTAGCTCTGCAAAAGAAAGCCCCCCAGAGGGCAAACGACTCGAGGCAGCCTCGAGTGGCTCCGTGGCGTCTATGGCTCCAACGGACCTGACACTTCTGGACTCTAGATGTAAGGATCGAGTTTTAATTTATATCAACCGTAATTAATTAAGATAATATAATTAAAATTGATATTAAATGACACGAAGAATAAGGTTGAAAAGAAAAATATGTAAAATTGGACGTGTATTGCACCCAACCCTCGGGCAAGTGCCTAGCCGCCTGCCTAGCAACCTGTAGGCACCAAAAATAGAATGGGGCGTGCGCTAGCAGGCACGGATTCCAGAATGTCCTGGGCCTGATCTGCGCATGAGCCATGCTCGAGCATGGGTTTGTTATTAAACCAACTGAGGATCAATTCCACCACATTTTCTAGTGGTGGAACAAAGAGAGAGATTAGAGAGAGAATGGCCGAAGAAAGAAAAAGTGAAGAGAGAGAAAAGGGAGAAAGCGTCCGCGTAGCCCGATTCAAAAGATTTGGACAAAGAATTTCGGTATATTAGGCGAAGGTAAGTGCATTTTTAGTTTCCTCTTTCTTTTTTGCTTTCTATTCTTGTTCTTTTTTAATAATATTATTTTAATACTCGTTTAAATTAAGATTTTGAAATAAAAATATAAAAAAATTGTATATTTCTTAGTTCTCCATGATTCTGTAAAGAAATTTTACAAAAATTCATATTTAATTTTCCGTATCATAATTATGTGTATTATTTTATAATTTTCTGTATCATAATTTCTACATATTTATACTTCGTAGTTATTAATTTTAAATTATTATATATTATCAGTATATATTAAAAATATATTATATATTTAATTATGTACTACCGGTTTGTTAAATTTATATTGGTCTTTTTAAATTTTCTTCTATATGTTTCAATGTTAAATTTTATATTATAAATTTAGTATGATGATAAAATATATAGGACCTTATGAAAAAGAAAAAGAAAAAAAAATCTATAATTATGTTAAAAAAAAAGTGTAAACTATTTTTCAAAATGGTGAGAACTAATAAATTAGAAGTAAAAGTACAAAATTTTTCTAAGCTAAGGAAGTAAGAAACTGGACTAAGGATTAATCAACATATAATATATTTTGGCATACCTTAGTATATTATAGTGAAGATCATTGTCTGATTCAGTATCACAATACAGTTTTTGACCAATCTATAGGGTGATAATATGTAGAACACCCACCTTTGGGTGTTGAATAAGAAGGTGATGCCTTAGATTGTGTAAAAGCAAATACAATTTGAATTTCGATCGACCATTCATTTAACTAGTAAGGCCTATTGGTCTTGATCCTTAAAAAAATAAGTTTTCAACATATTTCATAACCAAGATTAAGGAAGAATAAGATAAGAAATTAGAAAGAGAATTCTATAAGTATTCTGACCATGTTTTAAGTTATTACATTCTATGATAATCTCTATTCCTACTATTATATTTTAAGTCAAAAGATTGCATGATCTTGTTATATTTTGTATCTTGTTGAGTATTTGATTCACTACTTACTATTTTATTAACCCTTTAGATAATTTACACAAATTTATACATGACAAGTTCAGTGAAACTTGAAGTGTTTAGTTTATCCTTGGAGGTTATCATTTTTTGTAACCGACATTGTGGGAATAGTATGTGTTGTACTTAGTTGTTATTTTGTAGTTGACTTTAGATGTAGATAGAGAGAAAAATGATGTAAAGTTTTTTAACAGTTTGATGAATGTTATGGAATAATGTATTTTCTATAAGTGATGTTCAGATGGTTAAAATTTTACAAATATTATTTACTTCTGCAGATGTGTATATTATTAGTTTAGCAGGTATCTTTCCTTAATATAAAACTGATGTCATATTATTGGACCGATGTCAGAGCCACTGTTGACGTAACGATGTATTTGGATCCTATGTATATTGATTATTATTTATGTATACGTGAATTGGAGTATTTACAGGAAAGACTCACGTCTCATTGATTATGATATAATTAATTGCTAATATTGATAATTAAATAATAATAGTGTATGATTAAAATTAATGATGGATTTTAGGACGTGGTCGATCACATCAGAAACTCGGGGGTTGGCACCACAGCAACCTCCAAGGTGTCCACAGCATCCATCGCCTCCTAAGCCCCAGGCTCCAAAAGGTTAGAAGGAGGCGCCTCAATGACCTCAGCTTGCTTCAGGAGGAAATGCATTGACAAAGACAATCGCCCCAAAATGAGGCGCCTCAACGGCCTTATCTGTTTCAGAGGGAGGTGCATCGACAGCAAAAATCGCCTTGGAAGGAGGCTCCTCTACAATCTTAGTATCCTTGGTGATCACCGCGAACTCGACGGTTTCATTAGCCAAGTTGACATCCTCCGCTACAGGAATATCGCTGGACGCCTCCACCGCACGAATGGGCAACTTAACTCCACCCACTGTGGCCTCTGCCTCTACCGCAAGCTCGGCTGGGGCATCTGCCGATGGCTCCCCCCGCAAAAGTTCAGCGTCGATCGGGACCCCATATTGTGCCAACACGGGTGCAAGAATCGGCTTGACATCAGCTCTGACGGTACCAAATCTCGGGACCAACACAGCAACTACTATGGTCATAGCGCCCTCTACTCCCCCGGAGCTAGACACCTGACCTGAGGAGGAGGCAAGAGCAGAAGTCACCCCCCTCGAAGTGCTCCCGAATCGCCATACACTCTACAATGCAGCCTTGTCCTCTTTAGAGGAAAAAGCAGAGTCCAAAGAGGTGTCATCAGAAGAGGAGCAATGCCGCTTTGACAACTAGGTCAAAGGCTCTTGAATGACTAAAGCTCCTAGCCTCCTCTGACCAGCTATTGCCTCCAACGGAGATGGCCCTCATGCCACTGCAGCAAAGGTGTTGGTGGTTAGCCAGTGCCCCCTCTCTCGAAAAGTGGCGGCAATGGCTAGAATCAGGTCCACCAGAGGCTTCTCCTGGGCCTTTTCACTCATGTCGAGGGACCTGGTAAGATTGAGCCATACTTTCCCCCACTTGTTGAAAACGGCCTAGTCAGAAGGAACTGCCAAATAAAAAAATGGTCCTTCCAGTGCTTGACTGAATCGGAGTTCACCCCTTTGAAGTTAAAACTAGGACGAGGAGATAAAAAGATCCAGTTAGTTTTCTAGGGGAACGTGAAGATCACCCTTACCGACGTGGTAGTAAACTCATAGCTGCAATAGCGGGAGAAGACACAAAGGGACACTAGGTACTGAACGATGTTAGGCATGAGCCTCACCACCTGTGACAGAACGAGTTATTTTCTTCTAATAACCTCCGTCAATAAATATACCAAACTAATGCCGATAATATTAAAACACAACAATTTCTACAGAAAATCGAGTAGAGTTTCTTCTAAAAACAGACAAAATTTATACAATAACCTGTATTAAATAACCTATTTAAGATATACAAGCAATTAAATCTTAAAATTCAACATCATCTTAAAACACAGGATCAACAAATGTCATATCATTCATAATTTTAATACAATACTATTAACAACTAATTGAATCTAAAATAGAGATGCCATATAAGAATCTACACAAATCCATAATCACAAATCACAGAAGCAAAACTATATCCATATATCAATTTACAGAAGCAAAAACAATAACTATAACAATATTCAACATGCTATACCATAATAATATACATCATTCATCCTAACATTTGTTATTTACAATCACAATTCCTCAAACTTTTAAAATCTTCAAAAGTCTTCAAGCTTCACAAGCTTCTTCTAGTCAATTTCTATCTTTAGTCATTCTTATCAGGTATCAGCTTATTTGGAACGAAAAAAATAAAAGTAAGGGTGAGTAGTTATTTAACAAGGTACACAAAATAGTAAGAAGATAAAAATATCATATAAAATATGTAAAATATAAGAATAAGGAAATTTAGAAGAAATTTAAAAAATCAAACATGTATGCAGACGAGGCAAAAGCATAAATCGATGTATAAACATAAAAGAGTGATGTTCAAAGTCCTTAGTTCTTCATTCAAAGTTCTTATCCAAAATTCTCATTCAAAGTTCTGATGCAAAGATCCAAAGTTCTTATTCAAATGATTTGAAGATCTGAAATCCTCATTCAAACGATTCGAAGATCCAAAATTCTTATTCAAATGATCCGAAAATCCAAAATTCTCATTCAAATGATCTAAAGATCCAAAATTCTCATTCCAATGATCTGAAGATCCGAAATTCTTATTCAAATGATCCAAAGATCCGAAGTTCTTACTAAAAAGACGCGAGAATCCAAAATTCTTATTCGAGTGATCCGAAGATCCAAAATTCTCATTCAAATTATCCAAAGATCCGAAATTCTTATTCAAATTATCCAAAGATCCGAAATTCTTATTCAAAGTTTTTATCCTTCTCATTTACATTCCGATGGTAGGATGTTCAATTAGGCCTAATTGTTGTCTCCATAATAACGCCTGCGCAGAAGGCGGACTACACATCACTCCATAGATAGGGTCATTCTCATAGCATGCCGAGGAAAATATGGGACGAAGCCTCCGTATAGTTTTGGAGCTCCTAATATTAAAAACATGGATGTTTTCGAAAGTTCTTAACGAATAATTTCTCCTTATTTAGATCCCGAGAATAGGACGTTCAAAAGTTCTTAACAAATTTTGAACGACATAACTTTTACAAAATTTTCAGATAAAAATTGTCTAATAAGTTTAAATATTTTACCAAACAATAACTTCCATCAAAACTCAAAATTTATAAATGCCCTATACTCCATTTTCGAGTTAGGGTTTTGGGCGAAACTTCCAAACACAATTCGAGCACAAAATTCATGTCAAACGATAAAATCGGAGCCATACATCATCATATTTATGTATAAACGTAAAATCTATCTAATAAATCATGAGAAACATGTAACATTCGAAGCAAATCTTAGAGAAAGGGAGTTTTAGAGCATTAATACTAAAATAGAGATATTAAAGTACGATAATAAGGAAAAATAAAGTTTATGGTACACTTGTCTCATCCTGATTTACTGATTTTCTTACTCTGATCGGATCGGATGTGACAAAAGATCCTTCCTCTTTCCTCATTCTCCTTCCCCTTCCTCTCCTTCTCTTCATGTTGGTCATGGTTGTGCCCCCCAAACCCTCTCCCCCTTCTCTTTTTATAAACGAAAATCAAAGTCGGTGGGTTGGGTTTTGGATTGGCGCTCGAGCACTGGTCGGCGTCTTTCGAGCATCCACGGTCTGCTGTGGTGTCGCCTCGGGCGCGCTGATCGAGCGCTCATCCGACGATCAATTCTGCCAAATGTGCCCGGGTGGCGCCTCAGGCACTCTCTGGCAGACCCATTCTGCTAAATGCGCCTAACTTGCGCCTCAGGTACAAGTAAGGCGTCGAGCCCATTCACCTTACTTTGCTTCCGAATCCAATTTTTTTCATTTCCTAAGTCTAATTTTTTATCATTATTAATTTAATTATCTTCTAATTCTCATATTTCGAGACTGGGTCCTCATACTACCGGTACCACCCAAGGCCGTAAAGATCACATACAACTTCGACGACACAAGGAAGCGGAGCCCAGCCCATAGGTAAATCTCATAAACAGTGATGAAGCTATCCGGTGGAGAGTAGGACTTGCCATCTTTGCCAAGCAACAAGAACACCATGCTCCCCAAAACCCTAAATTGAGAAAGTATGGACTGAACATCACCAACGGTGAGAATCAATCAAATCTTTCTAACATCATCGACAACCATGGTTGAAAAGGCAGAAGAAGGAAATATGCGGAAATAAGGGGGGCTCGCAATGATTTGAAAATGAAGGTAAAGTGCGGGAATGGCAAGAGGTTCATGGTTTAAATAGGCAAAGGCCCTGTGCCAAAAACGACATTGCATGGAAGTCGAACGGCTGCTCTTATGATGGCAGCTACGCGTGTTAGCCCCATGAGGCATCACGACACGCTCCTTCTCACCGTCGATTAAGGTGGCTTGACACCTCGATTTCTCACACGCAACACCACGCACTAGCAATGATGCCAGTCATCAAACCATCCTGTCAGCAATAAATGTAGAAATGTAGGCCCCAAGAGTGCCCACACTGTCAGCCAAATCAGCAATCATAACAACGTACGGTCTCACCAAAAGCTTAACGGCCTAAAGACATGACGCTCGACACATGATATAACTTAGGACAAAATACAGACCGAGTGTGACCTAGGCTGGCTCGACGCCATTCTGCTCGACTGGCCTCCCAGTCAAGCGCTTGGGGCGATAGATTGAGAAGCTAGTAGTCAGATAACTTAGTCATTGGACGCTCGATTCGTCTGACTGTCAAACGCCAAGTCACACACAACAGTATGAAGACACTTCAATTATAAAACAATGCGAGAAGATAAAAGCACACGATTCCAGAAATACTAGAAGAAGGAAAATGCTTAGTGATTCAATTCATTGAATACTTTTACAATGTACGAGACTTACATTAACAAAAGAACATAGTAGAAGAAAATATATGGAGCAAAAAACTGGCGGCATTCGCATGAAAACTGATTCGAACAAGACACGTGTAGGGAGGACAGCCATGGGAGAATTACCACGTGAACCGTGTCTAACTATTCATGGAACACACCCGACTGGAAACCAGGTGCCGCAGAAGATGAATGAGAAGCAAATCCCTACACGGTGAACAAAACACCGCCACCAATGTCAGAGAGGCTTCCCACCCAAAAGGTCCACCTCTAGCATGCTATAGGGACGACCACTGGAGAAGAGATTGGGGCAAGGCAACTTCCCAAGATTCGAGAAGATCTTGAAAAATGGCCATCCTAGGGGATCCCTTTGAAAGAGGATGTCTGAATTCCGATTGAAGGAGGAAAGAAAGAAGAGTACCCTACCACCGAGTTGCCAAGCAGGGCAGCATGAGAATAACTGGAGTAGAGTATGAGAGGCACGAGAACAGCAGAATAACGGTAACACTATAAGTGCCAAGCGTGCCTTCAAATCTTTTAATATTCCATCCGATCTCGGTGCAAGGCATTGGGAGGCCCAAGGTGACTTTGAACTCTTGCATCACTTAATTGGTGTGAAGACGAACCTTGAGACAGAGCCAAAAGCCCCTCCACTTATAGCTGTGGCAAAAGGATGGCAAGCTCCCCGTGAAAGGATGTGTCCGCCAATCACCAGCAAGTAATTGATGTCGAGCTTCAACTCAAAGCAAGATCTTTCCAAACAGAGTATCGAATTCCTGTGTCATTGTACAAAAAGTTGCAAAGCACCTAGGGATGAGGCATAGCTCTTGGGAACCTGTGACTAAAGCATCTCGGGAAAAGGCGCATGAGCAGGCCCCGCAGGCAACATCCCATCGTCGACATGCTGGAGACCAGAGAAGCCTAGCTCTCCGACAAAGGGGCTAATGATAGGTCCAGTCACAACACGGGCAAATCCGATAGCCAGCAAAACCCAACATGAAGTAGGGCTCAATAGCCATCCAACCAAACCATCTACTGCGAGCAGGCCCAGGGAGGACTAACGTTCCGAGGTCAGGGTACAGGCTCTATGACTCAACCAATCACAGCAAAATACATCATCCACCTCAGCGATAGCAGTCTAGCAGTGTAGAAGACGTTGGCACAATAGATACCAACTAATAGTGAAGGCAGTCAATCATGCTGAACCACTGTACCTGCTGACCAGCGACAGCCTAGCCAACCCATGCAAAAAGCAGCCTGGATCCTGTTGGGCAGTGCCAACTGTGGTCACGTCACTGCCACAAGATGACATTTGACACGGTGAGTGCTGTCAACGTCCCAACGGTCGGTGAATCCTGGTAGAATACCTGTCACAAGCCTAACGCCAAATCATTCTCCAAGAAGTACTACAAATATCCTTCTCCTTCACAGGAAGAGAGATTGATAAGTTTCCAATTAAGGCAACCCTCCAGTGAGACATAAGAGCCTAAAAAGAACCAAACTCTCTTTCCCCAATGCAACTATTTCTCCTCCTCGTGAAGTTACTCTCCATCGAGTACACCTTAGTGAGCCACTCACTGAGAGTGATACATCGGATCCCAATCCTCTATCTTTCTAAACTGCTCCCCGTCGAGCACATTACAAGAGTCTAGTCCCATCTCACATCCCCCACATACATGCATCATCGTATTCTCTCACATCCTCCCTATATTTTTCTATTTTCTTAGAAAATTTTTTAATTTGAGTGTCGGTCGGAGGATAAATCGTGGAATGAGTCACGTTAATCATCTGACCTCTTATTTGTAATTTGTGGTACGTAAATTTCGGGTTAATAAAAATAGAGACCGGACCCGCTTCAATTTGACCCATGATAAAAGATCGAGTGATTATCTAATCTGTACTATAACTCATATTTCAAGGCGCATCAACAACTATTGTAATATTTTTAAAATTTTTAAATAATATAAAATAATAGTCATTTAATATTTGATCCAACAGCGATTGTATGTTGGGAAGGGGCTTTGCAGGGCAATCTCTGAAACTATATCTGTATTGGGTTCAAGATCACAAAATCTTAATGCAGTGTAAATATAATATCGAATTACGCATATCGAGCAGCAAATATTGAAAAGCGATGAACAAGTCAAGCACCACCGGCTTAAAGTCACATTTCCCCATTGTGCTATTATGTTATCGTTCTTATGTATGAACATTTCTTATAATAAATAATGATGAATGCACGCACTTAACTTTTTCTGCATATTTTATTCCTGTTGTTTCCTTTCCGGTATTGACTATGAATGCCTTTGCTTTCCCTTTTGTCTACTTACAAAATCAAAGGCAAGTCACACATGGATTGAGGGGGATATAAAATTTTTTAATGGAAATGGAGACTCTCTGTCTTTTAATTTAAATTATTTATTTAAAAATTTAGACTCCGGTCTAAATATTTAATTAAAATTAATCATTTTAAATTTTTTTAAAATAATATCCGTTTATTTATAAATAGACAGTAAATTCGGAGGATTGGGGCTCTATCTCCAAGAGATATGCAACTCCCTCAAATCCGTTAGCAATCGGGTCCACTAGTATACAAGATTTCTCATATGGTAAGATAAGAAATGATCAGATTTGTTAAATATTACCTATAAACAGTAGATATGGTATTTGTATAGTTTAAACTAATAATCTTTACATTTTAATAAAATGACTTTATTGTCATGTTAAAATTTAGAGAAATTCTTAGATAGACTAAGAATGTTAATTATTTGTGTAGTTAAATAATATTAATCACAGACCCACGTATAAGGTGACATGTAGGATTCAACACAGGATCAAAGCAGAATGTGAAGTATGATCGGCTAATATATGCAGCCTAGCTGCTATATTGTAATTAGAGAAATGATCCAAGAATTTTTAGGATATTTTCAAACGACGTGATGTTATTTTTATTTATTTATGATAATGGGTCAAAGTAAAAATTGATAAATTAAAATAATCTTACGTCAAAATATGTATTAGCATGGTGTTTAAAGAAGATCCGTAGCATTACTCTTTCATATGTTGGTCAGCGTAGAGCTTATAAACTTGGTAGCTCAGGGGTCCTGTGCCTTAACTGTAGTGGTTTGATTATAAATTTAACGGTCAGATAATTTTTTATTTTTTTATAAATAAAAATAATCATAAAATTATCCATTTATTAAATTTATGATCAAATGGCCGTGATTGCGGTGCAAACCCTGCGGAGTGGCACGGCCCCTCGGCTCATAAACTTGGTTCATAAATTTGCACGCGGTGACAATATGTATGGGCAAATGGTCAGCGTTTTCTAGGATTCTCTTCTCACGTAAAGATTTTCTCTTTTTTTTTTTTTTTTGCATGTCATTTTCCCTACCCCCACCACTAATCTCTCTCTCTCTCTCTCTCTCTCTCTCCCTCTTCAGACGAAGGCCAAAGGGAAGAAAAAGGAGAAGAATTTCTTTCAAGGAGAAAGCATTGGAGTTGAGAAAAAAAAGACAAATCAACCCACCTTTGATATAAATAAACGGTGAGTAGTGGAACGCATTCCCACAAAAAAGGCTTGAAAATAACCCCATCTTAGATGATAATCTGAGGAATTCTCAGAAAATGGGCATAAGGAACTATCATGTTGATGATAAGAATTTGTGCTTTCAATCTCCAGCATCCTTTATCGAATGGCTGAGGCCTTCACCATCTCCTAGATCGCTGCCGCCGAGGCCACCATCTTCTTCGATAACTCAACAAGCTCAGCTTGCTGACACCTTGAGCTTCTTCAAGTTGCCTCCCTTCTACCAACAACAGCAGCAAGGAGGAGGAGGAGCAGAGGTTGTTCGAGAAACGACGTTGCCTCTTCTAAGCAGGTTTACAGGGGAGAAGCCATTAGAGGAGACCGAGGAAATTAAGGAAGAGAAGATAGGGAAAGTAGCAGTTGCTTTGCACATTGGATTGCCTAATACTTACAATACAGAAGAATCTGACGTCGAGGCGAAGAAGAAACCCATCAAATTTAAGGAAGAAGATTGCAGGAAGGTCAATGAGAGCTTTCAGGGTAGTCCTTTAAACTCAGACAGTAGGTTTTGGATCCCAACTCCGGCGCAGATACTCATCGGACCGATGCAGTTTGATTGCCCCATATGCAGCAAGACTTTCAGTCGGTACAATAACATGCTGGTAATTAATTAGTTCTCGCAACCTTCTTTCCTTTTATTTTCCTCTTTTTTTATTTCTTTTTTTCAACTATTTTTGTGGCCACGATGAACTCCGTCCATTATTGCTTTTGTATAATTAACTTCGGGAAAATTTTGTAAGTTTTTGGGAAGAGTTGATTTGAATTATTGGCCCCATGAGGAGTAAATTTTCCTTTTATCTAAAGTATTAGTAATTGGGATAAATAAACATCACACCGCATTATTTATTTAATAAGGGTAGCCACGGTTCTCTAATAAGGCCCAACCCTTCTAACAGTCGTAGAAAGAACTGATCTTCCATATATTGAAAAGAATATCGGATGTGTTGGGATTTATCAAGTGTTTAAATTTTTTATATTTGGTGCTTTTAAATATCTTTACACTGTGCGTACTACTATGAGGTCTAAATTTTATAAAAATTAATTACATATTGGATGTTATCTTTAGTTGAAAAGTCTAAACTAATAAATCATGGGTAAATATATATTTATAAGTCACTCCAATTTATTTTAGATCAACTCACACAATTTTCCCAACTATTATTAGGAAAATAAACTGCTAAAAATTGAAGTGTATTTGGATTGCAGATGCATATGTGGGGGCATGGATCCGAGTACAGAAAGGGAACAGAATCCCTTCGAAGATCACAGCCAGCAGCAATGCTGAGACTGCCCTGCTACTGCTGCGCGCAAGGTTGCAAGAACAACATCGATCATCCGAGAGCGAAGCCATTGAAGGACTTCAGAACACTTCAGACCCACTTCAAAAGAAAGCATGGAGTGAAGGCATTCATGTGCAGGAAATGCGGGAAAACCCTAGCAGTTAAAGGGGATTGGAGAACCCATGAGAAGAACTGTGGAAAGCTCTGGTATTGTACTTGTGGGTCTGATTTCAAGCACAAGAGATCGCTTAAAGATCACATAAGATCATTTGGGAAAGGCCATTTCCCCCACCCTTCTCTCGAAGGCTTTGAAGACGAGAAGGAATGCATCACGGCTGGTTCCGAAGATGAATCTCTTATCCTCCTTTAAGCTTCCAGAAACCACCAAAGTCATCGCTTTAGGTTAAATGGTATGAGATTGTGGCTTAATTATCCAAGCTTGTGCTCGGTAACAAAAAATTCTCAGCGTTCATGGAGCATGAAGATCGTAGGGGAGCGGTTTGCTACTGAGCACTTGATAAGCGATAGGCAAGCATGGATGTCTGCTAGGAATCGAGGTTTGCTGATTAATAAGGTGATTGCTGCGGAGTGATGAAGTAGATGAATTTTCTTCTTCCTTTGCTTATCAATGGTAGATGTCAAAATGGTTGAGAAATTGTAATCTCGTCAATGGAGAAAATTCGTCCGCATCATTGCTACAAGTGACCCAGTTTAATTAATTAATAACAGCAACGTTTGTACTCCTTCCTTTTTCTACTTTGCGGCGTGCTATATTTATACAGCTCTTGCTCATCTACATACTAATTGGTGGTCTATCCCATCATATTCGAGGATTATGCTTCACGTACGGATAAAATAGGATTTTATTTTATCAATCTGAACTGTTAGATTGCACTATCGACTGAAATCAACTGCTAGAATTCATTTATATTATAAATTTTTTATAAAAAGATTATAACAAATCTGAATCATCAGTTTCAACCAATGGCGCAATTTGATTGCTTGGATTGGCAAAGTAGGATCCCCAGCTAGCTGTCCCATCACCTTGTAGTAAGACTCTTGCATAAATATCCTATTATATTACTAGATTTGATAAATAATTGATCAATATTAATTTTTTAAAATTATTTTTATCTTATATTATATAAGAGAATGATTTTATTATATAAATCTATAACTATCAAATCACATAATTATAACTTCTTTTATTATGCCAATGTTTAAAATCTTTCAAAGAACATATAAAATTAATATCGAATGTTCTAATTGTCTATCCATTTTTTTAACTGACTTTTTTTTAAAAAAAAATTTATATTCTCACTTCAGTTATTTAACATCAATTACAAAAAAAAAAAAAACGATCATTTGATTAACCCACTAGAGAGAATCGAAGTCAATATCTTGGCGATGTTTAAGGTAGGCTACTCTATTTCGATGAGCTTGCCAAGTTTGAAGACGGTCCATGCTAATTAAACTTGCATATATGAACCATCTTAATGTTCTTAAATTCAAGTTTGTAATTTTGATATAAAAATTAAATGTTTTAAAATAATTACATTTTAATAATCTATAATAATTTTTCCAAACGCGCTTCCCCTTTTGATACATAAGATGCATTATTTTAACCGTTAAATCAACTTTAATCAGATGGCTAATATTTAATATACTAACATAATATAATATATGAGTATTTTTATTTTCTTTTTTAATAAAATATTTAAATATTTAAATGCTAATTTTATTAAAAAATATATATAATATTTTATATATTTTATATTAAATTTTACTCGTAGGACTCTCTATTTCAAGGCGCGTTTTGACTACATATCCGTTTTCAACAAGTCTTTCAACTCATTGAGAAATTCTCACTAAGAAAATAAAGAAACCCTTCCCACACTTCGTCCCAATTTGCCTTGAAAATGTTCCACATACGGTATTCCGTGTCCCGGAAAAATACATATTGTACGGGTTTTTTAATTCATAAATATGAAAAAATAATAATAAATGGTCAAAATGCAAATGACTGCTTCCTAATAAATAATTTATTTTGCCTTTAATATTAGTTTATCTGAGATTATTTTTAAAGAAATAAAGATTAAAATGATATTATAATATATTATTTTATGGTCTTAATTTTTAATATGTCAATGTTAAATCGCAATTTCCTATCAAAAAATTAAGAAAATACTGTGAAAATATTAACAAACTTTATAGGTATAATGGACAATAAATTTTTTTTTATAATTTTACATCATACAAACCAAATAAAATAAACTTTACAAGTTTCAATAATTTTTCTACATTGTTTACAATTTTTTTTATTAAATGTGATGAGTGTACCGAAAATGGGCCGGCACAAAGTCAACAAAAGCCCAAAACGGACGGACAACTCGCTAACTACCAATCGGAGAAATGCGCCCAATAAATTAAAGACCTGGGACGGTCAACGCTGGCGTTGACTGTCCCCCAAATGGCTAACGCGCAGACACCTGGATTGGCCAACTCAAACGTTGACCGTCTGCATATTGTAGCATGGGCCCAGCAGTGGTTTCTTCTACAGTTATGGATCTGGCCCACTTGAGCTCGCAATCCATCAGACGACCAGCAGTGACTTTCCTCACACCTTCCACGATCCTCGCTGGCTCCTGAAATGGATATTGACAAAATCGGCGCCCTTCACGTAATGAAGGCGTCAGATTCTCCCAATCTCCTACCAGCTGGGGATTCCAACGGTAAAATACACAGAAGGAAGGTGGGGGATTTGGAAAGCCGCTGACCACCGTGGAAGGAAACTATTTCAACCCTCTTGGCAACTGGTATCAACTCTGAAATGTAGGCTAACCAAGAATCACACAGGGGATCACTCCTTCCAAAGGAGGAAGATCGTCCGCTCAATCATAAGTAAGCCATGAAATTCTCATTCCAGGCACGCTCTCAGTTACTTACGCTTTCTATTACGCACACTCTTACTCAAGCTACTCATGCAAGCTATTGCTAATACAACGCCCACAACGACATTTCTCTATTTTCTGCTACTCAAAAAAACTAAGGCATACAAACGCGCCTCTCACGACCGTTTACTGCCTCCCCACCATCCAAATTTAAGAAGACAGCTTTGTCTCTCTTCCATCTGGAAACACACACACTCTCTCTTTCTCAATTCTCAATTTCAGAAACCTTCTTGTATTTCGAAAGCTATTTACTGATTTAAATATCGGAGTGTTTTCGGTGGAACAACTTCCCGTCGACACGCTGACCTCCTGTTCTTTTTAATGGTGTGTAGGATTCAAACTCAGGGAACGGTGTCGAAACCAGAATAAGCAGATTAGCCCGAATCTGTTCAAAATTCGGATTCAAGAACACATCAAAAGGTTAAATCAAATACATGTTTCAATTATTCAAGTGGTTACCCTTTCTTAATTTTCCCCCAAAGCGCAAAGGGCAAAATTGTAAATGAACATCATTAATTTACTAAACTAAAAAAAAAAAAACATTTAGACGTGAAATTAAGGATTGACATATTCAAAATTAAAATTTGACAAATTCAATTGACAAATTCAAGTTCTGACCCACGTACACGCCTCATGACTTGACCTACAAATTTAGGTCATCCACCATTCAACCGGTTACTGTAAGTTGATGGCAAGCTTTGAGGTCCAAAATATTAAATCATATTATTTTAATCACATTAAAATATATTAATATTTTTAATTTTTTAAAAATATAATTAATATATATTAATATTAAATTTATGCATAGCCACAGTATTATAAAAAAAAATAGAGCTATTTTATAATGATAACTATCTATAATAATTATCTAAAATTTTAAAAATTAAATTAAAAATTTACAAAAAATTATCCGAGTTGTATGGCCCGCCTAAAAAGACTATAAGATTTTGGATGATTTTTCGTCGCATATTAATATGATTAAGGTCCGATCGCACCGATAAAATTAACATTTTAACAAATCACTTAAAAAAACTTACCTACCTAACAAAGGTATAACATGTTTAACTCATTTTTTTTACTTTATTATTTATTTATTTTATTTGGGGGGGGGGAATTTTTGTCTAATTTTTTAAGTCAAATGTAATGCAAATTCATTGAGAAAAGGGGTGGCAAAGAGGGAACCGGGATCCTACTCTGTAAAATATTGTGCTTTATAAATTTTTTTTATTTTTTGAATATAAATTTGATAAAAAAATTAAAAATATATATATAATATAATATTTTTCAGAGTAGAATTTTTGAAAGTACAACGGGGAAGAGGTCATAGTGCAGGGGCGCTGTTTATAAAAAATATAGACCGTTAATTTTAAAATCTAACGACATCGTAGAGGCTAAAACACCCCGGAATGGCCCACATTTTGAAGAGGTCACGGGGGATAGAAGTCCGAAATGGAGTCCCCAACTAACTCCACTGATGACTTGCTGACTGTGAAAGCTTTTGAGAAATGATGACACTCCGCTAATTGGCTGTTTTTTTTTTTTTTTTTAGTTGGCTTTGAAGAAATAAAAAATTGCTTTTCTTTTTTTTTTATTTTTAATTTTCGAGTTTTATTTTATTATAAATACCAACTAATTTTTGTTTTAATTTTTTATGTTATTGATTTTCGGACGTGTGGTATACAATTCAAAACCTGGTCTTTTTATTCATAATGGGGACCTTTTGATGTTTTTTATGTAACGATAAAAGGTCATGAGAAAAGTGGAGAGCTGATGAATTTTTCTTTTAGTGTGATTATGGGTGATATTTGTTAACTTTTCAAATACTAAAGTTTTATATATAAAGTTTGCTGTGATTCAATTCACTTATTTGTATAGTGAGAAATTAAAGAATAACACACCATAAATTAGTAATGATCATAAATAATAAAAATATATAATTTTTACGTAAAAAAATTTATTTAAAATAAGAGAAAAAAATTACGAAATGATACGTTTAAAAATATTTTCACTATCTAATAAATTCGGTTACACAAATTCTATAAATATAATGATACAATACTTTATAATTAATACGTCCAATAGAAAAAAAATATAACACAGAAAAGAGAAGATATAATTAGTAAAATATTCTTTTTTACTTTAAGAATATCATATTCAAAATCGGTGAAGATTAGAATATGATTTAAAACATACTTGAATGTTTGAATCTTCATTTTCTCCATTTTTTTCTATTTTTTTATTTTTCTCTCACAGTCGGTGCTATTTGGATTCTAAAATTGTAACTGATTAACCCTAAAAGTGTATTAATAAATTTTTTATATTGTAAGCCGCACTCTAATGCCTATATATTAGATTCAGCGCCTTGAGCACATGGCTATTGGATTTGACACTTCAAACCCTGGTTGCGTGCAAACATTGCAATATTTCATATCAGTATAATACCTTATGTCCTCATCTAAATTATCAAATTGTACGTCAAATAGGTGTGGACCCATACGAAAATATTTCATAACTCAACAAAATTGAGAACTAATCTCTATAATTATTATTTTTGAATAATTTTTTTAAATACATAAGAAGATAATATAATAATACACACTATAAGACAATAAATATAAATAAATAGTCACAATATTTTATGTAATAAATATTTTAAAAATAAAAAGTTATAGAATTATAAATCCAAAAAATATCTATTATACAGTGAATTCTTGTTTTAAAAATTTAGTAACACAGGGATATGATATCTTATAATAATAAAATCAAATAATAAATAATATAAAAGAAAATAAGAAAAAAATAACTTGTTAAATATTCTCCTCGATGTCAATAATAATGTATTCAAAGTTAATGAAAACAATTTGAATATCAAATGAATGAGATAATATTCATAATATTTCTCTTTATCTAATAATCTTCTATCTTTTTGTGTCGGTATTCAAAATATTCAAATTATGTAAATAGTTATTACTTTTTTTCATAAGTTTCAACTGGCTATGCAGAAATTTTTATATGTTTATCTATATTTAGGCTATGATGGCTGTAAACCTATCTTTTTCAATAAAAAAAAAAAAAAACACAAAACATTAGAAGTTATGGCCAAGTTAGCCCTTACATGTTAGTGGGTCTTGTTATACGGACCAGGGATTTTATTTTCCTTATAAAAAATAAGATTGTACTTCTTCTATTTAAATTATTTAAATAGTTAAAATTTAAATATTAAATAATATTATTTAAATAATAATTTTTATTTGTTTTTAAAAAATATTATATTTAATATTCAATAATTCCTAATATTATAAAAAATAAAAATATATTTATTTTTAATAAATTTTTTTATTTTAAAATTTAACAATTAAATTTTAATCTAATAATCATATGAAAAGAAGTAGAGTCCTACATCTTTCAATAAAATATAGTATACGAATTAATTGAATATACTAAAAATACCATACTATTTAAATTTACAAAAAAAAATTATCTAAAGACATATAGTTGTGTTTTATGTAATTATTAAAATTGATTGGTTATCAGGAAAAAAATAATTATATTAAATATTAAATAATTATCCAAATAGTAATATTTAAAATCAGTTTAATATTAATTTTTATGAATTAATTGAAATCATTACCTTGGTAAATTATTGATTTCGTGAACTATCCAATCTTACATACATTATTCTAAGATTGTTATATATTCGTATTAAGTACCATAAGATTTATATATTCATAATGCATCATATTATTCATCTTTAAACGAGATGGGGATAAATTATCATGGGCCCTAGACATACCTTATTGAAGATGGGGGCCCATCATCCCTGTCTTTCGTCCAACCTGCTTTTATAATTGTAATTATAATTATTTGATATTAATTAAATAATAATATTAATTTTTTTAATACAGCTTTATTTTTTTAAATTTAATCGTCCAATATTTATTGAATGATTATAATAAATTCAACCATCTTTTATAAAAATAAATAAAATAAAAATATTTTTAATTTGTTATAAAGTGATAAATAAACAATACTCATATATTTAATTATATACTCATTTGTACCAAAATTAACCAAAGTTGGTATAGAGAGATGGGAGAGAAAAAAATAAAAATAAAGTGGGAGTCATATTTATTTTAGATAATTTTAATATAAGTTGGTGTATGAATGGGTGTATTAATAATATTAGCACCCAACATAAAAAATGTTAAATTTAAAATTTATATAACGATTGAATTATTTAATTTTTAACTAATATAATTTATCAATTAATATGTAATGATATATTATCATGTTTGAAAAAGCACGCGTTTGTCTTAACGAGTTCAACCCCAAAATTATAAATAAGAATAATAAATAAATATTCAATACACGAAAGGATATTTAAATCTGATGATAACAAAATAACAAGACGCGTCTATACAAATAATAGGAAAGAATAAAGACAAAGACCCATTTTTGGTGATTTGTGAAAACTCGATACCTACTTGAATCTGAAAAAAATACTCCTGGGTTTTGACTGGCGAGGGAAGAATGCACTATGAAAAATCAACTTACGTATCGATAACAACGCGCTAACCTAACCGACTTTACTCCCGTCACGCGATCCCTACCAAGGAATTCCTTGGATTTGCCCGACAGCAGAGGAACCGAACTCCTTCCGGGTTCACGCCAATCTTCCCTCGAACCACTTGAATTTTCAATCACGAACGAGTCTCCTTCTTCACTGGACAACGCCTCCAACGATGGTAGAAGGCAAGGTTTCAATGGTTAAAGAAGGTGGGTGAGAAAACTAGTTAGAATATGTAGAGCACTCTTGTAGTAATTAGTTTTCTCAAGAGAAGTAGGAATAATGAAGCATTTGAGGCTTTCTTCTCCAAAGAGGCACGAAAATCTTCAGTCCAGAATTCTTAGGGTTTCAAAAAATAAGGCTAGTATTTATAGTGGAGCCAAAAACGCGTTCAAAAAGTCTACCCGTTGCACGGGCGCTCGAGCGGCCAGAAGGCGGGCATTGAGCGGGCACCCTACTGGATTTTTGGCTCGAGCGGCTATCGAGCGGAAGGCGAGCGGCCATCATTCTGTTTTTTGCGCTCGAGCGGGAATCGAGCTCATGGCGAGCGGGCAAGCTATGGATGGGCTCGAGCGACTGGAGGGCGGACCGAACAGACTTTAACCCGACAACCCACAACCCGACATCGATACAATAATACATATGGTCACGAAATATGCTAATTATACAAATGTCTCTAACAATCTCCTCCTTTAGCAATTCCGTGACAAAATTCAGAAAATAAAGAAATACAAGAGAATCACGGGTTCAGACACCACCGAGATAGAACACGTATACATGAAAACCTACACCTAGTGATACAAAAGAGACAAAAAAATGTAAACAACTATACTAAGACTGTTGCGGCAAGTGATGATAAGTTGCGTTGACTGCCTGTATAACTTCAGTTTCCTAGTTAAGCAAGGTTAGTACCACCAAAGCAAAAGATAATAACAATATAACATGCAGACATAACTGAGATGTAGCAGAAATAACATACAATAATATAACATGCAGTAAGACTCCCCCTAACAAAAATAATCAAAACTCCCCCAAAATAAGCAGGGTCTCCCCTAAATAAGCAGGGTCTCCCCTAAGCTCCCCCTATCAAGGTGAATCAAGTCTCCCCCTTTTTGTCACGAATGGCCAAGGGGTAATGTAGCTCACTTTTCTTAACCCAAACTTGTCTCACTGAATATACTTTTTCATTCAAATTTTTAACTTGTGCATCCAAATGTTGAAGGTGATCAACAAGTTTATTCATGTTTAGCCCTAATCTTTGGTCGTGCAAAGGATTCATGGTGTAGCCAAATGTTAAAGGTGATCAATATGACCAACTTTTTTTACATGCATGACAAGTAGACACAAACTTAGGGGTGGAAAGAAGTGTTCATAGCCTTGTGATTACTTTTAACTTGTGCATCCAAACGATGTTGAGTTAGTTGAGCCAAATCTGTTGTTCACACGTTGAGGCACTACTTGATGACTTTGGGTGTGTAGGCGTGTTTGTGAGGAATTTTCGACTTTGGGTGTGTAGGCGGGAATAAACACATCTTAGGTTTCACATCGCTTTGTACAAAATTTGCAACATACCCCAAACCCCGTTTATTTCCACCAATTTTCCTAACCCGAGCATATGATCTAATTTTGTAGACCCATTTAAGAATTGTTTCAAATCTTTTTGAGAGGCCTCAAGCTCAGATTCTAAAGTTGTTATTTGCTTAGTAAATGAGACTTTTAAATTCTCAATTTCTTGAGTTTTAGAATCTAACTCGGATTGTAGAGATACGCTTCCTTTTTCCAAATCTATGATCCTACCATTTAGGGTTCTATTTAATTTCTTTACTTTCAAACATTCCTTAAACAGTTTATCATATGCTTCTTGAAGGCCATCAAATTCAGCTTCTGACTCAACCTCAGAGTCATCAGATTGATTGATATTCTTTAAGGCATTGTCACACATTGATGTCATAAAGGCCATGTACTTGATAGGGCCATCGTCAGGACATTTTTCACCCTCTTCTTCTTTGTCATCATTTAGGGTCATATTAACTTTAAAGGCTTGACCTTGTTGGCGTTTAAGGTTTGGGCATTTAGCCCGATAGTGGCCAAAACCTTTACATTCATGACATTGAACTCCTTGAGTCGATTTTGATTTGTAGTCCTTGAGTTCACGTCGGTCTTTCTTCTTGATTTTTGGTGAGTGTTTTAAGTCCACATCCTGTTTGTTTGATAAAGATTTATTTTTCCTTAAAATTTTTTTGAAATTCTTAACAAATAATGCAAAGTCGTCATCACTACACGATTCTTCATCGGAATCCCGATTTTGCTCTTCCCTACTTGATTTGAGAGCAAGTGATTTATTCTTCTTTGATTATGGCAATGTGTGCTCATAAGTTTGTAGGGACCTTACAAGTTCTTCGATTTTTAATTTGTCTAAATCTTTGCTCTCTTCAATTGCCGTCACTTTGGGTCTAAATCGTTCAGGCAACGATCGTAGAACCTTTCTAATGACTCTATTTTTCGGGATTCGTTCGCCTAAATTAAACGTGGAGTTTACAATATCATTTAATTGGGTATAGAATTCATCAAATGTCTCATCATCTTTCATTCTTATTTCTTCGAATCTATTGGTGAGCATTTGCAATCTTAAATTTTTAACTAGTTTAGTTCCTTCATGAGTGATTTCTAAAATGTCCTATGCATCTTTAGACGTCTCACACATTGAGATTCGTTTAAACTCATCAGGAGATACAGCCATAAAAATAGCATGTAACCCCTTACTATTCCAATTACATGCATCAAGTTCTTCTTTGGTCCATGAAGATAGGGCGTTTGGTTCGTTGCTCGAGGAACTAGTGGGTGGAGTCCACCCAACTTGGGTACGTGCCCAAATACGCTCATCTAGAGATTTTAGGAAGGCTTTCATCCGGACCTTCCAATAGGCATAGTTACTCCCATCAAATAAGGGAGGAATGGAGAGCGATCCACTCGTATACATCTAGATCGGGGGTCGCGGATCGGTAAGTCTCTGATACCAATTGAAAAAGCACGTTTTGTGCTAACGAGTTTCGACCCCGAAAATTATAGCGGAAGCAACAATAAATAAATATCAAATACACGTAAAGGATATTTAAATCTAGATGATAACAAAATAACAAGCATGCACGATACAAATAATAGGAGCAATAAAGACAAAGACCCGATTTTTGGTGACGAAGTGAAAACTCGATACCCACGGTAATCGAGAAAAATACTTCGGGCTTCAACGGCCAGGGAAGCAATACACTATGAAAATCAATTTACAGACTGAATGGTAACGACGCGCTAACCTAGTCGACTTACTCCCGTCACGTGATCCCTACCAAGGAACCCCTTAGATTTGCCCGCAGCAACGGAACCGAACTCCTTCCGATCTTCACGTCAATCTTCCCTCGAACCACTTGAATTTTCAATCACGAACGAGTCTCATTCTTCACGGACCAACGTCTCCAACGATGGTAGAATGCAAGGTTTCAATGGTTAAAGAAGGTGGGTGAGAAAACTAGTTAGAACATGTAGAGCACTCTTGTAGTAATTAGTTTTTTCAAGAGAAGTAGGAATAATGGAGCATTTGAGCCTTTCTTCTCTAAAGAGGCACGTAAATCTTCAGTTCAGAATTCTTAGGGTTTCAAAAAATAACGTTAGTATTTATAGTGGAGCCAAAAATGCGTTCAAAAAATCTGCCCGTTGCACGGGCGCTCGAGCGGCCAGAAGGCGCGCATCGAGCGGGCACCCTACTGGATTTTCGACTCGAGCGGCTATCGAGCGGAAGGCGAGCGGCCATCATTCTATTTTTTGCGCTCGAGCGGGAATCGAGCTCATGGCGAGCGGGCAGGCTATGGATGGGCTGAGCGACTGGAGGGCGGACCGAGCGGACTTTAACACAACCCACTAGCCGACATCGATACAATAATACATATGGTTCACGAATATGCCAATTATATAAATGTCTCTAACAATATTGGATATACTGATTAACAGTAATATAAAAAAATATTTTTTTCTTAAAAAGAAAATCCAAATCACGGAGAAAAAAATAAATATAGAGTATTAATTATCTAAATACTCATAAATCTAAAAAATTATAAAATTAAGTTCTTTATTTCTTACTATTTGATCATTAATTTCTAATTATTTTTTATTTTATAAGTAAGTATTTTAATTTGACCATTAAAAAATAATTTTAAAAGTAAATTTTGTATCCTTTAACTTGTTATTATTGTGTGATATGTAGGATAAGTTTAAAAAATTTAAAGGTCAAATTTAATTCTACTTAACCGATTATTTAGATTTAAGATACTTATTAAATATATACTAAAAGTATATATGGTCTATAATTTTTATATAAAAATTGTATTTAAAATTAATATTAAAAATAATTATTTAAATAATATTATTTAATTTATAAATTTATATTATTAATTTTTTTAATCTAATAATAAAAATTAGAAAAAAAGGTTTTTATTTCTCTCGATCCCCAATCCACCCATAGCTCGGCCCAATCAATATATATAAATAAATAAAATAAAAAATTATAAGTCTCTCTCTCTCTCTCTCTCTCTTCTCCAAAACCAACCAATCCTTGTGATTCCCTGATCCTTCCCATTTTCCTCTTTGCAAAGAGATTCCTCCTCGTTTTGCAATTCATCAACAACGCAATCAGATTCCCAAAGAAAAAAGGGGAAAAATTATCGTCTTATTGCTACGGCTTTTCTTCTTCCCGAATCGGTTCGGTAATCAATTTCGAAAAGCAAGATCTTTTGTTTGCTAAAACAAGTTGATGCGACATCAGTAGCAGCAGCCAAAAACATCGAAAACATGTACAGCAATTTCAAAGAACAGGCGATCGAGTATGTTAAGCAAGCAGTCCAGGAGGACAATGCCGGGAATTACGCCAAAGCCTTCCCTCTCTACATGAACGCCTTGGAGTATTTCAAGACCCACTTGAAGTACGAGAAGAACCCTAAGATTAAGGAGGCCATCACCCAGAAATTCACCGAGTATTTGCGCCGCGCTGAGGAGATTCGAGCCGTCCTGGACGAAGGCGGTACTGGCTCCGCGGTCAACGGCGGTGATGCTGCCGTGGCCGTTCGCCCCAAAACCAAGCGCAAGGATGGACATGGTGAAGGGGACGGGGAGGATCCCGAGCAGGCCAAGCTAAGGGCTGGGCTAAACTCAGCGATTATCAGGGAGAAGCCCAATGTGAAGTGGAGCGATGTGGCCGGGCTGGAGAGCGCTAAGCAGGCGTTGCAGGAGGCTGTTATATTGCCTGTCAAGTTCCCCCAGTTTTTCACTGGTTGGTTAGTCGTCGATTATAGAATTCGCTTTTTGTTTTGGTACTGAATTATTGAATTTGGTTGGTTTTTTGTGTATAGGAAATCAGAGAACTTGTCTTCCTTTGATTGATGAAGCTGTTTCGTAGCTGAATAAACGTGAATAAATGCCCATGCATTTTTTTTTTTTTTTTTTTTGGTAATTGATTGGATGAATTCTGCTGTTTCGTAGCTGAACAAACGTGAATAAATGCCCATGCATTTTTTTTTTTTTTTTGGTAATTGATTGGATGAATTCTTTTTATTGACGCTGTGGAATAAATAAGGTTTCTTGTGCTTAGGAACCCTGGAGCTTTATATTGCATATTTGAAGATAGCAGAGCTCCATTTCTAATGTAAGCCAAGAATCTAGATAGCTGACCCGACTTTATGGGGAAAAAGGCTTGGTTCGGAGCTAACATGATTAGCATGTCAAGTTTAGCTGATCATAAGATGATTTGGCATTAAAATTAATGACTGAATTTTAATCTTTTATCTGCATCTAACTTGGCCAAGCAAACCAAACTGGGGGTAATGAAGACTCTAGGCTTGCCTTTTTTTTTTTTTTTTTTTAAATACCCTTTAATATCCTACTCAATTAATCATGTTTAAAATGAATGTTGCTTGTTGTTGTAGCAGACAAAGAAGCTTCATTTTTTTCTTTTGGGACCAAGTGTTGGACACAGGATTGTTGCTTGGTGATTTCACTAGCCCAATAAAGCCCAAGCTTTGCAGGATTTGTAATGAAGAGAAAAGTGAATGACTGCCATGAGGATGATGAATTATTGTTCTTTGTTTTCTTTAAGATGGCATCAAATTCAAAAGCCTTGATTAAGTGGAAGCAATAGATGGAAACATTAACTTAAGGATTGAGAAAAGGTTCTCATTTGTGATGGTTAAAAGGGCATTGGCGTGTTGTTATATGTCATGTTCAACATAAGTACTCAATTCTCTTGTTTCCAGCAAAAAGAATCACTGCCTTCTAGCATTATACTATTATTAAGATCTAACATTATTAAATAGGCACACAAACCTCATGCCTTGATTCTGCTGCCTGTAATATGAAAGGTGATGGGCATGCCAGTCCAGCTTCATGGCTGGCTTGACATATATGTAACTGTTTATTGAGGATTATTGTGCATTGGCTAGATAAAATATGTCGAGTATTAGGTGATTTTTTGGACATCGATGCCAAATAGTTAAATTAATCAGTTGCACCTTCTGCTATCTATAGTACAGTCAAATGGAAAAAAATATTGATTTTATTTTATATAATTTACATTTTAAGTTTTATTGGGGAAGTAAGTAAGATTTTTTATTGTTCACAATCCTTCCTTAAGCACACTGGTATATGCACTGCCCCAGCGGGAGGAGGAGGGGAGATCAGATGAACAACTTAGAGAATTATAATGCTGCTGTTGTGATGCTAGAGACCAGGAATATAACATAGCTCGTCCTAATTTTAAACCTTTATAAGGACAAAACTGACATTCAAATGTCCCTTTTATGCACATTCTTTCCGAAGCATTCTGATTCCATACCCCATATTAGGTTTGCTTGCTGTCCTCATCTTTAGGTAAGCGGCAGCCATGGAGGGCCTTTCTTCTTTATGGACCGCCTGGAACAGGAAAATCATACTTAGCCAAGGCTGTTGCAACTGAAGCAGACTCTACATTCTTTAGGTAAAGCATATAACTTTGTGCATGCATTCATGTTTCGCTGTGATTTTGTAAAATCTTGCTATTGTTTCTAAGTGATTGGATGGAGTTGCTATCTATTTAGGAACATGCAGTTTATCCATTTGAACCTGATTTTTTTTCTTACAACAATTTTGGGTTATCATTTTGTGTTTAGATAATGGAAGTAGAAATTCTTTGGATTTGTTATTGGCTTTTGTAGATGAAATATGTACTTTGGGGCATCTCTCAATGGCAGAGTTTTCCATATAGACATGCGAAACTTGTATGCGGAAGCACTGCATGAAGCAATCTTCTCTAGTATGGAAATAGTGCAAATTCTGACAAATTAACAGAGTTACAGCCTTATAAATTTTCAATGTGGCCTATAATTGGGGTAAAAAAAATGGAAAACACTCTATGGAAATACCACAATAATAATGTGAAAGAAGCAGGCGTATGTAAAATACTGGAAAATTGGAGAAGGATGAAAATCTCCACACCAATTTAAGTTCAGGAGTCAAATGAACTTTTTTTTTTTAGCCAAATTTTTCTGACAGATGGAAACATATTTGCATGAGCATAATGTTTACAATGGCACTAATTTCTACTGACATCATACTTTCCAAATATTGCCCTTAAATTTGCAACTGAAAAGTCAAATTGCTTTTAAACTCCTGAAAGATCAGCCTACTGGTATCTTCATTTCCATAGCAACATTTATTAGTAAAGATTACATGAAGGTCGAGTGGGAAGGACCATAATTGTTTATTTCAGGGAAGAGGATTCTCATTTGAAGTAAGCCTAGTGGAAGTAAGATATTAAATATTGGGATGAGAGTTATTACTTATCTCCTGCACATTCACATGTTACTTTAGGAGTTTAGTGGCTTGATCCTAGCTGTGATATACCCTTTCAAGGCTCATTTTCTCCATGTCACGTTGTGAAATGATTATAATAAATAAGCTCATGTATAATCTTGATATGGCATGAAAGCAGCAATTACAAATTGTGCCAGCTTTGCAGGGAAGTGTGCATCTGAGACATAACTTTTGCTTTTTTCCTGTTTGTTGTCTCTTATAACAGCCTAAGACTGTTCTACTCCTGTCATATTTTTGCCTGTTTCTCAAGTTCATAAACTAGGTACAAAGTGGTTAGCATATCATTTATGGATAGTTGGATATTGAAGCGCCATTTGTTCGTGTTGCTCTGCTGTTGCCCGAGCATGCATCTTGATCTGTGCTGAACTAGGCCAAAGTGTTAGGCTCCATCTTTTTTTTGGATACTGAATTGTTATTTGCATGCATAGTTCTATATCCTTCTGAACATGCATTTTAGTTTCTTTATACATCATTGACCTTGGAAACGTACCAGCAATTTATTTTTCTTTCTTGTCAGTGTTTCTTCCTCTGACTTAGTTTCCAAATGGATGGGAGAAAGTGAAAAGCTGGTGTCTAATCTTTTTCAAATGGCTCGTGAAAGTGCTCCTTCAATAATTTTTATTGACGAAATAGACTCCTTATGTGGCCAGCGAGGAGAAGGGAGTGAAAGTGAAGCTTCTCGACGTATCAAAACAGAGCTGCTTGTTCAGATGCAGGTGCCATTTTGTATGTGTGCGTGTTTTTAAGATGGAGGAATTCCTAGAGTGTGGGGGCGAGTAAGCTAGGTTTCCATATTGTTTTCTTCTTTCTTTCTCATTGTTTCTTCCATCAGTATACCTTTGGAAAAATGAGATGCATCCAAAGTAAGATATAATTTTATAAACAATGCATTACCAGCACGACGAACACTCACCCGTCACCACTCTCTTTTTATGTTTAACATGCAAGTTATTGTAAACAATGACCCTTTTTCTTCCCTTGAAGGGTCGCATTTGTGTTACACAGAAATGCTTACAATCTGTTTATAGAGAAAGAAGCTATAAAACCTGAAATGGAATTGCAATTTCAGATTAAAAAAAAAATCTTGGGCTTTTTTGCACTTGAAAATACCAAGCCATCCTCTTTTTTTGGAGCTTTAAAGTGATGAAAATACATTATTTATTTTGTAATTAGTTATTCCTATAATAAATGATTTTTTTGAAAGTTAAGTTCAACAAACTTGGCTGCAACATAGTCAGTTTTGGATGTTAAATTTAAATATATTAAGGAATAATTATTAAAAATAGTCTTTGTTTCCCTAAAATTTGATTAAAAAAATCCATATAAATTATAGTATGTTTTAATATAAGTCTACAACTTTTGAATGATAGTATTGAGTATTCAATATTAAAATAGTAGTTATTTTTGTTCACATTCTAATTGTAAAAACTTAGCTTTAATATAATAACTTTTAGAATCATTCCTTAATTTTATAATAATATAATTTATAAATGATTGGAATAATAATTAAATTAGATTGTTTGGGTTTGAACTGGCATAACAATAGTAACTTGAAAAAACGTAATTGCTCATGATTTTGTGTTTTCAGCAAAATAGTGTCCGGACTCCTGAGTAAAGACAGTTCAGTAGGAAAACAGTTGATGAGTATTGTTGTGAAAGAGGGTAGGGTTAGACAGAGGTTATGAGTATTTGTATCTGAAGTGCAAGATGGAAGTGAAAATTATGGAAAAACTCCGGAAATTTTGATGGCTTACAAGAACACTAAAGACTTCAATTTTCATTCATCCCCATTTTAATTAGTGTAGACATTTCATAGTTACTTTTTTTTTTTCCCCTTTGTGGTGTGTATGTATGGAACATTGCTGTAAGAAAGAAAAGCATCAAATCAAGACACTTGCTTACATGTCATTGCCGCTGTGAGTTCTATTCTTGCATGTGCCTTTTCTCACTCTTTTTCTCTTTTCCTTCTGCCTTAGCAATATTCAATTATATTGGGATTTTCGTTATTCAAAGTGTGGGTACCATAGGGCAATGGTCCCAGCTTGAACATATACCACACCTAAAATGAAAAAAATGTCAATGCATTTGATCTCAGATGACGAGATGTATTGAGTTCCTTTGTTAACTTGCACAATTTAAACCTTATTATTGTTTAAATTCAGGGTGTGGGTCACAATGATGAAAAAGTTCTGATTCTTGCTGCAACAAACACTCCCTATGCTCTGGATCAGGTATTTTGCCAAGAAGTTCAATACTGTGACTTAAAATGTTTTAGTGTGGAAAGTAATATAGTAATCTGACTAAACAGATTGTCTGTACAGGCTATTCGACGACGTTTTGACAAGCGTATTTACATTCCTCTTCCAGATTTGAAGGCTCGGCAACATATGTTCAAAGTGCTCAAATACTATACTTTTGCCCCCCAAATAACTGATGAGAGCTATAGATTGTTTATTGCAATAGATGATTCACTTATATGTATATCCACCTTCTGATTCCCCATCTTGAATGAATGTGCACAGGTCCATCTGGGGGATACCCCACACAACCTGACAGAGAGAGATTTTGAACACTTAGCTCGTAGAACAGAAGGTTTTTCTGGTTCAGACATATCTGTTTGTGTAAGTGAATGAATGGTGAAAATTCCTTTGTTATTCCAGGCAGATTTATTAGTTTATATGCTACATTTTTAGTAGTATATGGAAATGGATTCTAGTTAAGTATGTTTGATTTTAACTTTTATAGGTCAAGGATGTGTTGTTTGAACCTGTTCGTAAAACCCAGGATGCAATGTTCTTCTATACGACAAAAGATGATATGTTGGTGCCATGCGGACCTAAGCAGCCAGGTGCAGTCCAGATCACCATGCAGGAGCTAGCAGCCAAGGGGCTCGCTGCAAAGGTATGGCATCATATATGCTTTTGCTATGAATATTTGCAGCTGTGATGAACTTTCAGATCTTCCATTTTCTGCTTATTGCAGCTCAAACAATTTAATAGGCTTTTTCTTTGTGTGTGTGTGTGTGTATGGTGTGTTTGTGTTGTGTAAGTTCAGAAGAAATGTTGTTGCTTCAGAATTTGTTATGACTACTTTTATGCATCAATTTATCACCAAGTGGTGTTTTGATTTCCCAATTTCACATTTCATGTTGATTGAACCCTAAATTAGCCATAGAATTATTTGAGCAGTGAAATGATATGGATATATCTGAAATGTTGTTTTACTACATTAATTACATTGCAATGCTTAGGGATGATCAAGAGAAAGATTCTATCATCATCTTGACATGTTATTAAACTTGTCTTCTCCTCCCCGGATACTTCATAAGAAAATGTTAGCATAAATCGAACAATGTTCAGCTTCATTAACTTCTGAAACAAATGAAGCCCTTGCTTTAAATAGAGAAAAGGGAAAAATGGGATGCACATTATTTTGTATCTACCTTTGTCATGATACTCAGCAAATTCTATAATTGCTCTTGCAGATTCTTCCACCCCCCATTTCAAAATCGGATTTTGACAAGGTGCTTGCGAGGCAGAGGCCAACTGTGAGCAAAGCCGACCTTGAGGTTCAAGAGAGATTCACCAAAGAGTTTGGAGAGGAAGGCTAATTCTTTTGTTAGAAGAGAGCTGCACCCGAATCACCCCAAAATCACTGCTTGTGCAGCTCAAATCACCATTGAAGTGAATCATCCGTCTTCACTGCGTGGGGTAGTGTGTGAATCATTGAAGTGACAATGATGCATTGTGTATGACTAGTTCTTGTATTGTTGAGAGTGCAAGGAGTTTGATATGCCAAAGGAAATTGTCTGTCTAAATTGCTTGTAACAGAACTTGAATTGTTTGGATTTAAATAATGATCCATATTTAATTGATGAAAAATAATTTACCCTCTAGATAATCAGTTTAATATAGCGTTATATTATCAGTTTATTGCTATATAAATTTGTTAGCATGAATATATGAATATAATATTATGTCATTAAGAGTTTCTAAAAATATCAACTGAAAACTTCTCTTATAAATTAAATGATCGATGTAATTTCAAATGTAAGGTTGACAATTCTAGAATGATGTTTTGAGTAGTGAATTACTTATTCCTTTCCAATGTTCTCGTGCCTCTCAATGCTCAAAGTTGTGCCCTCATGGCATGGCAATGATCAAGTTTTTTGCTGCATCTCAGTGGTTTTTTTTTATTGATTTCTGACCTTGAGGTCCAAGAGAGATTCACCAAAGAGTTTGGAGAGGAAGGTTAAATCTTTGGTTAGAAGACAGCCACACCTGAATTGCCCCAAAATCACTGCTTGTGCTGCTCAAATCATCATTTAAGTGAATCATCCGTCTTCACTGCGTGGGGTAGTGTGTGAACCATTGAAGTGACAATGATGCATTGTGTAGGATTAGTTTCTTGTATAGTTGGGAGTGCAAGGAGTTTGATATGCCAAAGGAAATTGTCTGTCTAAATTGCTTGTAGCAGAACTTGAATTGTTCAGATTTAAGTAATGATCCATATTTAATTGATGAAAAATAATTTACCGCCTAGACAGTCAATTTAACATAGTATTATATTTATCAGTTTATTGCTACATAAATTTATTAGTATGAATAGATAAATATAATATTATGTCATTAAGAGTTTCTAAAAATATCAATTGAAAACTTCTATTCTAAATTGAATAATTCATATGATTTCAAATGTAAGGTTGGCAACTCTAAAATGATATTTTGAGTGGCGAATCACGTACTCCTCTCTGATATTCTGGTGCCTCTTAATGATCAAAGTTGTGCCCCATGGTATGGCAATAATCAAGTTTTCTACCATATCTTAATATTTTTTTTTTTGTTAATTTCTACATTAAATTTAATGATTTACCTTTAAATTATATGATATTGATTGGACTAAGATTTGCTTTTTTGTTAAAAGAAACATATGCATTATTGTATTGATAGTTATTCGTCTTTATGAAAAATCTGATATTTGCTGTTAATAATGGAGAAAAATAAATGTTATACTATATATGTATGTATGTATCTTGTGCATATAAATAATGGATTAGCTCATTTGACACACTACAATGATTGTCACAAAATGGGAGATTGTTTTAATGGTAATGGTTTTTGTTTTGAATTAATATAGAAAGATTCCACTAAGTTTTATGTTGACTATATAATACTTAATGCAACATCTCTCCTTTGCCTGTGCTTGGGATTAACCACGGTAGGTTGCCATTATTAACACAGTAAGTGTAAAAAATTTAGGTGGATGTATGGTGATTATATATATCTATCTTTTTTTAACATGATTAATTATATTATTTCTTAACATTTCTGAAAAAAGTTTTTCATATTAACAATTTTTTTTTTTGAAAAAACAAACCAAAACATTGTAGGCTGAAAGTAATCATTGTAGTCATGAAATGTGCTGTGCTTTGTAAGCTACAATTAGTAAAAAAGGTAGGAAATTGCGAAAGCAATTTGAAGGGCAGGAAACCAAAATAGAGAAAACACAACAGAAGGACAAACTCTTTATTCCCTTATGTTGTTCGTAGAGCAATTGGACAAAAGCTGTACTCCATCATTTTAAGCCAAAAAACAAGTCACGGGTCACAGAACAAGTTAGCCTCCTCCCTCCTTGTGAGTTTTTCCTTCTAATTCTACCGCATTGGCATCCTTTTCACTCCTCGTAACTCTGCACCTTTGAAATCCACACTTCTGATACTGCAATGTTTACCCTTCCTTCCGTAATTTCGCCTCTTTTCGTATTTCGAGTCTGAATTCTAAAAAGAAAACGACCGTTAGAGAAAACGACCCCAGAATCTCCTCCTCCTCCATCTGGATTCTCTAGGGTGTTTTGGTTTTTCTGACCAATCTAAGTGTAGGGTTTTCTGGGTTTTCAAATTCATGGTGCTTCTTACCGTTTTTCATATGGGTTTTCAAGAAACACGCAAGTAAGGCAGTGCTTTCGGTGGCAAGTGTTTCATTAAAAACGAAGGACAGCCATGATTGCGGAGAAGCCTAGTTGGGTTAGGCATGAGGGTATGCAGATATTCTCCATTGATATTCAACCTGGTGCCCTTAGATTTGCTACTGGTGGTGGAGATCACAAGGTGAACTCTCTGCCTCTCCCTTTTCTTACACTTTCGTGAAGCCTTGAAGTTCCATGAAATTCATTTTCATATTTGCGTTTTTATTTGTTTTTAACTTTAAGGAGCGTTTCCTTTTTTTTTTTTCTTGGACTTGTTAATGCCTATAGGTGCCTAGAGCTGTTTGTGGAGAATTATTATGTTACAATGCTGGGGGTGCTAGCTTTTTGTGCTGAATTAGATGTATGGATTGCGGCAATGCTTCATTTTTACATACGTTGAGTGGCAAAATCAAGATTGTTCTTTTATGCCCTTTCTTCCTTCACATTTAAGCTCATTTGAAACCCAAAACAGTTTTCTTTCAGATAAGGCACTGTGTACCGCTAGAAATGCGAAGTTGTGAGGCTGTGAATCTCAGTACTTTGTGAAATTGAGAGTCCATTAGATGTGATTGAATTCTAAAATGCGAATTTCTGATTTCTGCTTCCATAAAAATCTATAATGGTTACTGAGAATTCCACTGGGTTTAGCCAGCTAGACATTACTGTATGCAAATTTTATACATTGATGTTCAACCTGTAGAAAAATGTTTCCCCCTACTTTTTGTATCTGTTTCCAATGTGGAAAACTTTCTGTAATTGACGTGCCTTGGAATTTTCCTTATGCTGGCAGTTATGCTTGGTTTCATTTCTATCTGCAATTTAGGTAATATCAAAGTTAAATATGTCTGGAATGTTGGCTGAAGTTAGTTCATGAGAGTTCATATGATATGTAGTTTATGATGTCGCAGTTATGAATTGACAATGATTTAGGTTCAACTCTTGTGCATCTTTAAACGTGACGCCGGAAACTCTACTTATTAGGTAGTCATATTATTTTGCCTAGGTCTTGTTGCTTGGAACAGATCTATGGGTTTGGCATAACCATGTTACTTGCATACAAGGGATAATGTTTTGCTGGTACCATGCCTTTTATACAGGTCCGTATATGGAATATGAAATCTGTTGGGAGAGATTTTCAGAAGGATGATTCATTGCCCAGGATTTTGGCTACTCTTCGTGATCATTTTGGGTCAGTTAACTGTGTGAGGTGGGCTAAACATGGCCGGCATGTTGCATCAGGGTCTGATGATCAGGTGGTTCTGGTTCATGAAAGGAGACCTGGTTCTGGAACCACTGAGTTTGGCAGCGGAGAGCCTCCAGATGTTGAAAACTGGAAAGTTGTGATAACCCTGAGGGGACACACTGCAGATGTGGTAATTTAATTTTGTTTATCTAGAAGTTGATTGAAAATTTCAACTGCCTCTTGAGCATTTTTTGTACAAATAAATGACCGCTGTGCTTGTGACTGAGGGATATACTAGGCAAATTGAAAGCTGCTATTGGGTCAATGTAGTGTTCATAAATTGCTTTTTCATGATTGAATTATTTGTGCACTTTTGATTGATGTCATTATCAATCTACTAAGTTGTTGATTGTTGGATAAATGTTTATTCCTTTATCCTCTGTAAAATAGAAGTGTGTCACTGATTTGACATGCCATCCAAGTCGATGATCTTTTGATTGACTTTACTGACTGCTTTCTAGAATATCTCTGTCTGTATTGTTATGTTTTGAATTATCTGGTGTCTGTATTGCTGTTTTACTGGATCTTCTAGTGGACAATTAACCTCGGAATTGCTTCTGTGCTTGAAGTAGGTGGATCTTAACTGGTCTCCAGATGATTCAATGTTGGCTAGTGGAAGTCTGGACAACACAATCCATATCTGGAATATGACTAGTGGAAACTGTACTGCTGTTCTTAGAGGTCATTCTAGCTTGGTTAAAGGCGTTGCTTGGGATCCAATTGGCTCCTTCATAGCGAGCCAATCTGATGATAAGACTGTTTTTATATGGCGAACTAGTGACTGGAGCCTTGTCCATAAGACGGAAGGTCACTGGGCGAAATCAGTATGTTCAATGACAATCCTTCAAAATAGCCTCTGTTTTTTTACTGTTTAATTAAGAAACATGTTTCTTTACAGCTTGGATCAACCTTCTTTAGGCGGCTTGGGTGGTCTCCCTGTGGTCATTTCATAACTACCACTCACGGTTTCCAGAAACCAAGACATTCTGCACCTGTTTTAGAGAGAGGAGAATGGGCTGCAACTTTTGACTTCTTGGGACATATTGCACCCGTTATTGTGGTGAAGTTTAATCATTTTATGTTTAGAAGAAATTTCTCAAATGCTAAGGATATGAAAGCTGCATCTGCAGGATGGACTAATGGGGCCAGTAAAATAGGAGGGAAGGAATCACAACCATATAATGTTATTGCAATTGGTAGTCAGGATCGTACTATAACTGTCTGGACAACTGCAAGTCCACGTCCTCTCTTTGTGGCAAAGCATTTTTTCACTCAAAGTGTAGTTGATTTATCTTGGTATGTTTTAACAACTGTGTGATCCCTTTGCACAAAGGAAAAAAAAAAAAAGAGAGAGAGAGAGAAACAAATTAGCAACTTCCATTTTACCTGTTTTATAAATTTTCATGTTTCCCTTTTATTCTCCTTTCATTTTTCTCTTGTGAACAGGAGCCATGATGGATATTCACTCTTTGCCTGTTCTTTGGATGGCACTGTAGCAACCTTCTATTTTGATGTGAAAGAACTTGGGCAGAGGCTAACTGATGATGAATTGGATGAGTTGAAAAGAAGCCGTTATGGTGATGTTAAGGGCTGCCTAGCAAACTTAGCGGAAAGCCCAGCACAGTTGCTGCTTGAAGCGGCCGCAGCTAAGCAATTTATGAACAAGAAAGTACCTTCTGATATTCAGCACAACCAGACTGTGTCAAAGTCCACCCACATTTTGGGGCTTCCAGTAAACGCTACTGAATCTCAGGTTGAGAATGGGAAGACAAGCGAAGCAGTTTCTGATAATTTGAACAAAGTGGGAAATTCTTTCAGTATTTCTAGTCCCGTGAAGCAGAAAGAGTACAGGCGTCCTGATGGAAGAAAGAGGATTATTCCTGAAGCAGTTGGTGTGCCGCCTCAACAGGAAAATATCACTGCTGCAACGCAGACTCATGCACTTAATTCACCAGTTGAATCAGAATATCACCATAAGGATGATAATGACATGGGTAATGTTAGAGAGACTTCTGTGAAGAGAATCCTTGGTGGAGGCTCTGATATCAAGGATCGTTCGGGAGTCACTGCTAGGGCTGCCATCTGTGACAGTTTGGTGATTGAGAAGGCTCCAGTTTCTTCAAGTAGAGACGAAAGCCTACTTGTGGAACAATCGAAGGGTTCTGGTTCTTTAGCTGCTTGTAATGCTTCTCTTGTGATTAGGGTGATTGATAAGAAAGAGGGAGGAAATGACTTACCAATGTGCTTGGAAGCTCGTCCAAAAGAGCGTGCCATGAATGACATTGTTGGGATGGCAAATACATCTTTCATGAAGGAAACAGAGATCATTTGCACCAGAGCTTCCCAGACTCTATGGTCTGACAGGATTTCTGGAAAGGTCTCTGTTTTAGCAGGGAATGCGAACTTCTGGGCTGTTGGATGTGAAGACGGATGCCTACAGGTGACTTGTTCTTCTTTTTTAAATTTCTCGTAGCATCTTCATATGGTTTGAAGTTTAAGCATTTACTTGATGCCTCTTCTGTCCCTCTGTCCCACAAATATAATCTTACTGTGTTTTGGTTTTCCCAGAGAGAGTACTCGCTAAATTTTCTGACAAAGTCATGAGCTTTCCATTGTGCTCTAGGAGTATTGGTCATACAGATGTTTCAACAAGTGAATGTTGGTATTGGGGAAAGTAAATAGAATTGGTTGCTGTGGAGGCATGATTACTGGTTTCTCAGAATTTTTGGATTGGAATGTCTTTTAGGGTGGAGGGAAAGCACTAGATATGCATCTTATGACAGCCTTTTTTTTTTGTTTTTTTGGGGGTTGGGTGCAAGCCAGCATAATACAGGAATATCTCATCTTCAATTACTTGTGGACTGGAGATGGAAGTGAATAAAAATTTCATTGTCAAAGTTGTTTTAATTTGGTACTTCAGTTTATATTGATTGATTTTGTCTAACCTTTCTTGTTCAGCCCTACTCTATGTTGGAATAAACTGGCAATTTGTGTCCCGTTTCTCAAAGGTCTGTGTACATGAATGGGATAGTTTGCCTGTGATTAAAGAGCATGGAGGGAAAGAGCTGTCAGGAGCTCATCGCTGTATATCTAGTAGTAGAATTGCTAAGTGAAAGGTCTCATAAGTGATTGCTTTGATTGGAGGTTGCTACCCTCTCCTTTGTTAGTTTTTTTGTGCATGTGGCAAGTGAATTTTTTTTGTGTAGACATCCTATAAATGCGAATTCCGATGGCACTTGCAGGTAGTGAATTTGGGATACATTTTTATATAATCCAGTGTGTGTATTGTGAGGCAGGCAGCCAACTTCGCTTTTTTATTTTTTACTATTGTTTTCCAAAATTTTCAAGACTTATTTGTCTATACCTTGTGAATCTTACAATGCTTATAGAAAGCATTTTTTCTTTGATTAAAATGAAAGTAAATACAATGTTTCACCATTTCCGATGGTTACCTTAAACCAGTACACTTGAATTTCTTGTTCATGTATCATTGAAGTTCCGTTTAATTTCATCAAACAATGTGAGGAAATGCACGATGGAGTTAAGATGTGGAGGTTGTGCATTCTTCAGTTTGGAAACAAGTCAATGCATTAGGCTTTACCTCAGTGTAACGTTTTCTTCCATGTATTTTAGTTTTAACTTTTAACCTTGTATTTCTGTGTTTTGTCTTTATTTCTGTTGTAAAAGACCTATACAAGGTGTGGAAGGCGTGCCATGCCAACAATAATGTTGGGTTCTGCAGCAGTCTTTATAGATTGCGATGAATGCTGGAAATTGTTGCTTGTGACGAGGAAAGGTTCCTTGTATGTTTGGGATTTATTCAGCAGAAGCTGTCTCCTTCATGACTCATTGTCATCTTTGATTATTTCGCCTTCAGATTTGTCCTCCAAAGATACAGGTAGAAGAAAGTTCTATTCTTCTTATTTGACAGCCTAAGTTTTGGTTGGTAGATACTTAAAGGAAAAACAAAACACCATGTCTGCACTTATTCATGTTATATGATATTGAAATATGTGATATTTTATCATAGCATCATCTTTTCAGGTGCAATCAAAGTCATATCCGCAAAGCTGTCAAAGTCTGGTTCTCCTCTAGTCGTATTGGCTACTCGTCATGCCTTCCTCTTTGACTTAAGTCTCATGTGTTGGCTACGGGTGGCTGATGATTGCTTTCCAGCATCAAATTTTGCGAGCTCGTGGAATTTGGGATCTACTCAGAGTGGAGAGCTGGCTGCTTTGCAGGTTGATGTTAGGAAGTTCTCGACCAGAAAACCAGGTTGGAGCAGGTATGCATGCATTGTCACCAAAAATGGATTTTGCTGATCAGTCATAGTCAGCTAAGAAGCACTGAGACGTTCCCAACACATGTCACACATGCTCTGACTCATGTCAAACTTTTTATTCTTATTATTGACTCCGACACGTTTCGATGTATTTGGGACACGTTGGATAATTATATATATATTTCTAAAAATATAGGGTTCATAATATAAATGAGAGAAAATTTGAACTTTTTGAAGATGTTATAGCACAACTTATTTATATTTGCTCATCACTAACTTGTATACTATTTATTGTGACTTTTTTTTTTTGGATACGAAAACAAGAAAAATACATTTTTATTGCTAATTTAATTAAAAAAATAGTATATTTCATTGATTATATTCTTATATCTATAAATAAATTAAAAATTTTATTTAACATGTCCCCATTTTAGGTATTTTTGAAATATTTTTTATTTTAGGTACTTTTATATAAATATGAAATTTTAAATAAAAATATTCAAAAAAAAAAAAAAAAGGACTGGGCTAAATTGGCCAAATTTAGGTTATAGATGACACTGTTATAGGTTTTGGCTAGGGTGACCTAATCGTGTCTTGCCCAACTCGGCTTAACAATCATAAATATTTATCAAAACCCACCCCATGTGTGGCCTGACCTGATTTTGTCACATCTAAGTTACCATTGTTTTGATTTGGGTAGGGATGGGATTCCGTGAATGTCATATCCCCGATTCAAGAGCAGGTAATAACTAGTAATAAATAAACTAGAATAAGATTTTCCTTCTTTCTTATATGAACAAAAATCCAAACAAAATACCCAAAGTTGAGATGGACATAATAAATCGAAAGACCAAGACAATGAAATGACCACAGATAATAGCTAGTATAGGATTTGATCAAACTAATCATGTCTAGTCTCCAAATGATAATATTAGAACCTGCTTAAATCCAAATAACTCACAAGGAAAAGTATCAACCAAAATTCAAACCATCATAATGAAATATCCAAGCAAATTCAACCGATGCAATAATCCCCAAATATAAACAGACTGTAATTAACAAAAATATACACATTCATCCCAGAATGCCTAACTCAAAGACCAATTCAAATACAAATTCGAATTTCAAATATAAACAAAACTAAATCTTCAAGTATTCTTCATTAGAACCCTGCAAGTACCCAATACTCTCTAATTTGAAAGGGTTAGGAAAGAGTTTCAAATCACAAGCCTGATTTTGTCTAAATCTTTGACAAGTATCAATTTATATATATAACAAATGCATGTCTAATAAAATATAACGAATGGATAAAAGATAGTAAAACCTGTTTGAAATCTAATACATCAAATATTCAAATGTGTCGAAGATTCAAATACGATTTCGTATGCAAAATTTATAACTTATATGAATATCAAATAATCTAAAGTATGAAACCATCCAAATATTGCAAATATCACAAACCAAAGGCGCAAAAATCCGAAGTTTGAAATCGGATAAATTCGAAGACTGAGTGTAAAACCTACAAATCTCAAAAGATCAAATCATATCAAATATCAAATACCATGAAGGTAAAACCTGAAAATTCAAAACATGCTAAAATTGAGAATTAATTACCGGTAACTTATACACTGATTAATCTAAAGGCCAACTCTAAGCACATCCAAAAGTAATATCCCATTAAGTCAGGTAGGTCCGTCACCTATGGACCGACCCGAATATCGAGACACAGTGAAAAGGCTGTCCAAAAGTCGCAACCTAGGAGAAGGTTACCGCAGCTCAAGGTTTGAGATCGCATAGTCTAAGTCACCCGCTGAGGCATGAGCTGGCCCAACAGCCCGCCATGAAGGACCCCATTAGGGTGGCCCATGATCCTTTTCCTGTGCGCTGAGAAAACTTGTCATAACTGGTCAGCACAAGCCTGGAAGATATTACGGAAATATTTGCCCACGATGTGTATGATCTCTCCCAAAGTGGCAATTGTCATACTGGACACCTCCCATGATCACGTCAAAGAAGGATATCCACTGATCAGCTATGGTTGCTATATCTGGCTGGCACCCATGATTGTATAATCATTCCCGAAAAGGGAACTGTCATTGACAACCACCTATGATTATCTACACGGCTTAGTAATTCAGCATAGATAGCCGTTTGTCGGCCTTGGCACCCAATGGCCTAAGCGCTATAAATACCCGTTTACTCTCACAAGCGAAGGGGGAGACAGGGTAAAAAAGCCATTTACGCGCATGGAGAAGAGTTCGGCGGATATTCTCCTCTTTGCTAGCATACAAGGTCCCATTTTTCCTCGAGCCAATCACTCACGAATGCAAGCCTGCCCTCCCTTGAAAAGGCTAGCCCTCTGTCCAGAAGGCACCACCTGAGGAATTCAGCCCTCCATCTTGGAGCCATCTAGGAGGTTTACCTTCTCTCTAGAGGTCTTTTTCTTCATCCAGGAGGCCTGCCTTTTATACCTCCAAACCGTCCCACAACGGGCACACCTCAAAGCCACCCCTCAGTCAGACGCATTACAAAGACGCCCCTCAGCTTGTTAGCACCCAAAAACTCAATTCCCATTACATGTATCAACGCGTCTTTTTACATCTTTACATTTTTTTATTCATTTGAAAAGACATCTAATTTGAGCGTTGGAGGATATATCGGGAAGCGAGTCTTGCCAATCCTTTGACCTCTTGTTTGTTCGTTATGTTGCGTAGCACGTTCGAAGAGATGGGGATCGAATCGACCCCAATTTAACCCGATGCAGAAGATTGAGTAGCTTCCTAACCCATACAACAACCTAAATCTAAGGACACTTCAAATCCATACAATAGTTTTCAAAGAAAATATCAAACGATGGATTTTATTTCAAATCACAAAACTTTTCCTCTCTATAGAAAAAGTACAAATACTAAAACATTTTACCACGTAGGAAAGTACAATTCAAAGCTGTCTATCCTAGGGGAAGCAAAAACTCAAAGCTGTATAAACACAAAGTTTTCCACCTCATGAAAATGCATACATCTCATATCACAAATTCAAAATTGAGTCCAAATCGAAGCACTTAAATGGTCTAATATATGTAACTCCAAATATATAAGTTTTATGAATTTCATTTCATAAATATTCCTACGTAAGAACATAATGCTTCAAATATTTACTTATTTTGTACAAATCAAATAAAACACTTAAACGTTCTATAAAACCACACAAAACTCTAAAATCTTCTGTAAAAATCACATGCATTTAACAACGGGAAGCTAAAAGGTCACATGCATGTACATCAAAACAAGAAATGTAAATATAATTAAAAGGATCCTGAAAATAGACCAAATAATAGGTTTAAAATACTTACCTTAACATTCTAATTTAATAAATCTGATTTTCAAATGTTCCAAAATCTCCTTCCTCCTCTTTCCCTCTCCACTTCTCCCTCTCTCTCCCCACTCTTAGTTTTCCCGTGAAATGGCCAAACAGCGTGTGTAGACCTTTTAATAACTCAGTCGGCGCATGAGCCTCTGATAGATGTGCATTAGGCGGCCTCACTTTGCCTTAACCGTAGAAGAGCGCCGCATCTGGTGCATCTCAAGCGCTAACATTTTTTCCAAATTGTGCATGAGCACTGCACAGATACACATCAGACATCGCTCAATCTCCCCAAAACATGCATAAGCTCTCCATAGGCACCCATCGAGCGCTTAGCTTGACTCCTTAAATTCGAATTTTTCTCAATTTTTTATTATATAATTATTTTTAAATTGATCCAAATTTATATTAATAACATTATAAATTATATACAAAATATGGGGCATTATAGTGAATGAGCATCCAGTTTTGCAAACGCTTTTTCCAGATCTTATCATGAGTTATCTGCACTGCTTGAAGGTGATTGGTAACTTCAATTCTTTTCAATACTCATACTGTTGTGAGAAGTGAAGTTCTGATCTAGATAGTTATGTTTCACTTTAAACACGGTTTCCTCTGAATGTGGATTAGGAGTATGGAATTCTAGCTGTCTGGTTTGACACAACTTTTTATTCTCATATTATATGACTGGCTTCCTAGCTTGGGATAGATTCTCGAAGCGAGTCACATATTTGCTTATCCCAAAATTGGAGTTTAATTGTTGAATCCAACCAGCCATTTAGCTAGACGTCGCTTTTTATTCATAACTGCATATTTACGATATCTACATGGTGATCAGTTACACCTGTGGATCCAAGAACCCTACAAGTTTTTGATCATCATGTCAAAATATTAAATTTATTGCCTCACTGCATCCATGCATAGTCATTGACTATCATACATGCATTTATTGTACAAACATGTCATAATTTATTATTTAATCATCCTAGAAAACTTGTCTTGATTGGCATTACTGTGTGACTATTAGTTTGCAGAATGAATGATTATTCTCATCTTCTTGACACATGCAAGCCTTCACTGTTAGCAATTTTTAATTGGGCTTTTCATGCTTCAATAGACTTTATTTTTCCAGGCTACTTCAAGGTTTTGATCATTTGAAAAATGCTTGCTAGTTTTGTTGATTACTTGATCATTCGTTTTTAGGGTGACAGATGATGGCATGCAGACACGTGCTCACTTGGAAACTCAGTTGGCGTCAGCTTTGGCTTTGAAGTCCCCAAATGAATATTGCCAGTGTCTTCTGTCATATGTCCGGTTTCTTGCAAGGTTTTTGTTGATTTCTATTTTATCTATTGATATTCTAGTGTTTTCTTTTATTCTACCTCTCATAGATGATGACTCTTAGCTCAATGATAAGGCTACGCCACTGTGATCTTATAGTCATGGTCTCCCACTTTTGGAGTCAAGTCAATTCATTTTAAGAAGAAATATTTGAATATCAATCTCATCAATTTTATAAATATCATACCAAATCCCATCAATCGAATCATTTTTTGAGAAATATGAGACATCAAAGCCATTGTAAGTAAAGAGATCTATTTATTGATAGAAAAAAGGAAAAAGGTGAACAGTGATTGGAATAATGATAAAATAGAATCTTGGGTAACATTTCTGCAATGCAGGGTTAAGGCTAGAGCCTTGCTCATTAGGAATCCTTCACTATTATTGTCGATCAATTTGGAATACTGTTTCCATGCTTCTTCATCACTGGTCTTCTATATCTTTTAATGTTTCAAGTACTGCTATGAATGTTTTATTTGAGCTTTTAAATCATTGCTGTGTACATGCAGCAAGCTGAATCTACCTGCAGGGGATATGACAATTCATGGTGGTATTTCTTTTATGGTGATATGCATATTTATATGCAGAAGAACAGAAGGGAAGAGCCCTTGGGTTTCCACGCTTGAGCGCGGCCTTTGGGAGCGCCTCAGGCGTTGGCCCACAGGTTTTCATGCCTTAGGCACCGATCTGTGAACCAAACTTCATTCAAAATTTCATAAAATATCATTAATCTAATGCATCCAATTGACTCAAAATAATAAATATATCCAAAATAAATCAAAGGGGAAGCCGGGTATTACAACTCTTCCCTCCTAATAAAAATTTCGTTCTCAAAATTTACGTATCTCAATCCTTAAACAAATAGGGGTATTTCCCCTGGACTTCATTTTCATGCTCCCAAGTAGCTTCTTCAACCGAATGGTTCCTCTAAAGCACGTTGACCAATGGAATCGTCTTGGTCCTCAATACCTGATCCTTCCGATCCAATATCTGAATGGGAACCTCAATATACGACAAATTCTCGTTGATCTCCAACGGTTTGAACTTAATCACGTGCGAAGGATCATATACATATTTCCTTAACATAGACACATAGAAAATATCGTGACAACCCACTAAACTTGGAGGCAAGGCCAATCTATAGGCTACCTCTCCGATCTGTTCCAAAATCTCAAAGGGTCCAATGAACTTGGGTTTTAATTTTTCTTTTACTCTAAACCTCGAGATCCCTTTCCTCGGAAACACCTTCAGAGACACATGATCGCTCACATTGAATCTCAAATCAAATTTTCTCTTATTAGTATAGCTTTTCTGGCGAATATGAGTCACAATCAGTCGATGTCTAATAATCTTAATTTTTTCAGAAGTGTCCTGAATGATATCAAGGCCCAACAATCTACGATCACCGATCTCTTTCAATTAATAGGAAACTTACATCTCTGTCCATACAAAGCATCAAAAGGGGCTATTTTGATACTCAACTGATAGCTATTGTTATAAGCAAACTCAGCATGCAGCAAATAATTATCTCAATTGCCTCTCATCTCCAAAACCGATGCCCTCAACATGTCCTCCAATATTTGAGGATTTGTATATTTTTATATTTATATATTTGTATGGCAATGGATATAAAACCTGCATGAGCTATGCATTAGTTCACATGTATCGCTGCCTGGGATCGAGATCACTACCTTTATTATCTGTTATCTGATCTGTATCTGTTACTCTTCCGATGGGGAGAGCTCTGATCCTGACGGGGATATCTGTGACTTTTTTTTCTACTTGTAGGAAAAGACTCTATTTGTAGTTGATCCACCCCGTCTATATTAATAAGAGCCATTGTAAGTGAATTGAATGGAAACCTAATATATTTGGATGTTCTAATATATGTACTAAACTTGAGGGCTGTACTCAAAGTCACGGGTGACAAAACATAGTGAGCAAGTTTTTTATCAATGGGAGACCGAGTACATACATGGCATATATACGGGTCTAAATAATAGATGACTCTGGCTTAAGGTCACCGGGATACGTGTGACCCCCCTCGAGTTGGTCTCTTAGTTTTTGGTTATTTGATTTTGTGCATACTTTGTATTTCTGCATGGATTTGTATTCGGATTCTAATTGAAATTTGCAAATTTGCCCACAGATGGGATATGGTTAGTCTTGTACATTTGATATTGGATTTCGTTTCGAAATCTATTTGATTATATTCATATAATTTCGTTCTGGACTCTGATTTTGTTTATATGGCTTTGATCCGGACTCTGTTTCGATTAGCCTCTGTTCTGGTATATGGAATATGATTCCATTTGATTATCTTTTATGGGGAGCAAAGCTCAATGCCTTAAGTTGCTTTTGATCTCTGTCAATGGGATGATATTGCATCCACTTAAATCTTCTGCTACGTTCAGCCTTGTTTCGTTAGTAACTAATATTGAACATATATAAAATTGGTGCCTGTGGGGCCTTACTCCATCCGTGTACAATGAATCAACAAAAAAGGACGATCTAATTCACAATGCTGAGTTAAGGTAGGATCAAATATATGTAGCCTTATCCTTGTAGCGTATTGTTTCGACTGCATAAATCAATTAAAAATACATTTAGTAAAATAACAGTTGTGAAAAATCTAAGCAAAATTTAATTAATATGAGGAGCACCATTCACCCAAAATAAAATGCAGCCATCTGTATCGAAATTTCTGGGTTTTTAGCTTTATTACAAATACAGTTAAGTTTTAATAGAAGCAAAAAACAATATTGACCACATGTTATCTTTTGTATCCCTGTGATAAAACACTATTGAAAGCCAACAGTTATTGCTGAAGTAGCTCGAATCCATGAAATGTTTATCAATGAAAGGCAGAATACTGAGCTTTATTGATCAGTGTGCTGCTTAGGGCTAAGCAAAGCAACAGTTAGTGTGAGCCCCCTTTCTTGCAAATTAGGCAACATTAATTTCCTTTTCTAAGCTGCTTCCCAGAGGAGAAATGTAACTAGTTAAAATACATTCAATATGCAAATTAACCTAAAAAGGAAATATTCCTGGTTGATCACCCAAAATGGCTTTCTTAAAATGATGCATGCTTACAGTCAATAAGTACATAATTCCTAGTGCCTAGCGAAGAAGGGGAAAAAATAATGTCCATGTCAGGCAATGCATAAACCACTGCTTCATTTTCTTTCTGCAGCCATCTGGAGTTATTTTAGTGAAGTGAAGGCAAAACTAAGCACCAAAATGCCGAGAGCTACTATGATCCTCCTAGTGGAGAGGTTCCTAAATCCACTTAATAGCCAAGATTAGAAGTTTGTTATATGAATTGTTGAAATTTAATAACCATTTAAATCACTTTATGCAAACTATATTATTCATTCACCTAACTTCTTATCGTAGCTGTTGTGTGGATATGGGAGTCTTCTTACTAGGAGAATCACAACAGCACTCCAAAACGCTTATTTGTTGGTCAAGCTTGAAGTGAACAGAATCCATTTCCTTGCCATCTTAGCTTGTTCACCCTAGTTCAGTGAACAGAACCCCGCTAATTTAACAATTATAATTTGTATAATTTCTTTCACTCATCTATCTACAGTGCTTGAATTTATTCATAATCCAAATGTAGATGTTAGCACCTGGCGTGTGGAGGGTGAAGTATGAAGTATGATTGGAGTTCTTTTTCACGAGCAAAATTTCATTGGGCAAAGAACTAATTTATTGTGGGATTTGCTGCGAAATGATGGGATCTTTTTAGTGAACAAGCTGACTATATGTGTTCTTGTAGTTCCTTAATAATGTTGCATTGCACCTCTTTGTTAAGTTCTGCTGGCTGATGAAGATTTTAATGCATTGCTGTGAGTCTTTGGATATATTTGTTGCAACATTTGGTGTTTGCATATGCAGTTATTGCCAGCAAAGATTCTAAGTTTTGTTTCCTTGCAGAGAAGCAGATGAGTCTCGACTTCGTGAAGTTTGTGAAAGTTTTCTTGGACCTCCTACTGGAATGGCTGAAACGGTATCACCAGATCCAAATGCATGGGATCCTGTTGTTCTTGTGAGTTTTTTTTTTTTTTTTGGGTCCTAAGCTTCATAATAAGCTTTCTATCATGGATTAACCAGTTTTGAATGATACATATACTGCTTTCAAGAGTTAGAAAATATGCATTGATGCCAAGAAATTTGAGGTTATCTTTTGGGGGTATGGCGCTGCCTATCAGATGCCGTTATCTTATTTTGTGGTTGGCATGTTCTTTCTTTGTTATAAAAGCCAAGCATCAAAAATCTTAATCGACTACCTTTTAGGTATGTGATCTGCAACTCACAGTCGATTAAATGGTCAGAGATGATTTAGTCAGTTAGATATAATTACTGCTTTTCTTTTGAGTTACTCATTTTCACGGTTGAACCACTGAAAACATGAAACAAAATTTGTTTGAGAATTAGGTCAAAGCCTTCCGTAATAATGACAACCACCACCACAACAACAAAGCTGAAGTCCTTCTATGTGGGATGGCGTGTGAATATTTTTTTGCCTGTTTGTTCACTTGGAATGGAGAATTATGTTGAGTGTGCTTTATGATCGAACTATACCTTTAAAATTGAAATGAAAATTTTGTGGACAACTATTAGACTACCTGTTATAAGTTATGGATAAAATGTTGGCCAACAAATAACATGTACAAGAAAATTAAGCAATTTAGAGATAAGAATGTTAAGATAGATTAGTGGACTTGCGCTAATAAATAAGATAAGGAATAAAGATATTTTAAACATTTAGCAGCTGTATATGATAAGGAAAGGATGTCTAATTCAGCCTTAAAACGTAAAGCTTAGACTATATAAAACACCTATGAGGAAAACTTAGTTGGTTTTGGTTGGAAGAAAACAATGAAAAGGTAGATATAGGACAGCTTGAAATGAGGTGATCAACAAAATGATTTAAAACTACTTTTATTTTCAAAAGTTATCACACTAAATCAAGTAGAATGATAAAAATTAATTCATGTAGCCATTCCCATTTACTGAGGCTTAAGACTTTTCTGTTATTGGTGTTTATTTGCTCAGTGTGGATATAATTGTTCCGAACTCTCAGTTGTTGATTGCCTTGTATTTGGGTGGCTGCAGGGAATGAAGAAGCACAAACTCTTGAGGGAAGATATCCTTCCAGCAATGGCCTCCAACAGGAAAGTACAGAGATTACTCAATGAATTCATGGATTTACTCTCCGAGTATAAAAATGCTGAAAATAACTCAGATCATAAGAACCTTACCCTACCAGCAAAAGATCACACAGTCTCCACCCCTTTGGCAATCGAACAAATACAGTCTGCCTTGCCTGGGACAAATCAAATGGGCTCTGTCCCACCATTGTCAGATCAAATGGACCGTGAACCACCTAAAACCAATCACACTGATACTGTTATGCCACCAACAGATCCGATGGGCCTCATTTCATCTCCAAAAGATTGCATGAACTCTATTGTTAGAGACTGAATCAAGGAAAGACAGATATTCTTCTTTTCTTCATCTCGGATGTGAAATTGAATAAATGTTGGATGGTAGAGACACAAATATCTCCTGGTATTTGGGCTACCTCGTTCGAAGATTTCTCTGTCTGGGAATTTGAAGTGATAAAAGGACCGTGACACCATGGAATTTTAGCAGACGTTACAAATTTTTCGTGTTACCTGATATGTATAGAGGGCTGGAAAATAACTTGATCTAGCTTCTGATGCGAAATCATATTCTTGAAATGGTAGATCAATCAGTTCTTCATTAGTATTTTTAGGGCACAACTGATCTCCTGACTGCAAATCTGCTCATTTACCGTTAGTAGATTAGTTGATATCTTCTGATATAGTAGGCATGCAGAACAGAGTCCAGGAATGTGAATATTAGTTGCTTTTAGGCAAGTTCTCCTCTGTGTTTTTGATCTTGATGTTGATAGCTGGAGAAACTTGATTTTTATTGAACTTCTACACTATTGTAAGATGTGATCATGTTCTTAAACGGTTGACAGTTTGCTTAATGAATTGGCTGGTTTAACTGATGTATGGATGTTGGCATAGGTTTCCATGGTTTCCATTTAGAAAAATATTTTGGAGATATCATTTTGTTAATTTTGAAACACCATTGTCCTCAGTTGATGTTAAATTAATCCATCTATCAATTTTTATGTAAACTCATTAGGATAGATAACTAGAAGAAGTGACACATTATTAAAGATGGCTAAAGGTTATTTTTTTAACATCACTCTTTTCGGTTTCCTTTTATTTTGTGGTTCACATTTGTTACTGCTTCCGAAACTTGGGGGTGTCAAAACTCCTGTTTGGATGGATGGCCTATTACTTTTGAGATTGTAATTACTCTGTTAGGACAGAAAGAAGAGTTATTGTACGAAAATTGTTATTAGTGAAGTAAAAATGCCTATGCAGTTAAGGATGTGATATATATTTTTTTAATATTCTTAGACTTCTATAATAAATATTCTCAGCTTGCTTTCGGCTGCCTCTTTCAGTAGCTGTTGTCAGCCACCACTCCTAAACACTGGAAATAATTATTCCAATTATAATCAGAAAGTTATTTTAGGGTGTGATGAAGTAATTAATTCCGTGGTGGGTTTTTTTGATAACAGCTACTCCCTTTTGACTCTGAATTTATGTTGATCACATTAGTATACCACTCAATCAGCTGTAGTGTTTGAATTGCACTTGATGCACAATGTCACCAATTAAATGCCCTATGATCTTACAACGATTATTGCATCTTAATTGTCTCTTCAAATCATTCACTAACTCAAAACTTACCAACTACAAGTCCTCTGACAAAATCTACAACAATTTAATCCCGATCATCTGATTCGTATCTCTCGCAGAGGCTCAACAACTCGAACTTGATAATGTCTAGCATAAGAATTGTTGCCTAACAGGTAAATAAGCAACACCCACTTACATATAAACACCCAGCTTTCTCCAGCGGCATCCTTTCTGACAACTGCATAGAGCAAAGGTGATCTGACTCATCTGAATTTGTTCTTCATCGGACAACTCATCAAAATTTCATAGTTGCGGGTTCTACTCCTCTGAGCCCATATTGATTCAAGACTTTTGTTTCCAAAAGAGAGACTTAGACCTTGACATGAATAATGGTGCAATAAGAGTCGAGAAGGTCCCAACTTTTGGACAGCAGAAATTCTCCACTTCTAGTAAACACCATTAATGCTGCAGCTTGTGGAGATAAGATGGCGATGGAGATCTCTCTTTCCTTTTACTTTTCATGGAGGAACTGCCATTGCAGCTGCTCTCAAGAACTTGGTCCTTAGAAGGATCAACAGTCACAGGAATTACTCTTGAAACTTTGAAAGGATTTGCCCGGGTAATACAGAGCCAGCTTCTAGAGGATTCATCGCTGTCTTCAATGGATATCGGGACATGCCAGGATCCATTCTCTGATTCCTGAAATAAATCATATTCTCAGCATTTTGTCCATCAAATGATCAAAAACTAGTCTTCGAAACACAAAAATGAAAGAGAAATTGGGAAAGGCAAAGCTTTTTATGAGCATGCTTGAACAGTAAGCACTAGCAAGACTGTTTTTGCTAAGTGTTTGGGTAACCAAACCAGTTACTTATTTCGGTGTAATTAACCAAAACAACAATAACAACAACAAAAGTTCAAGTCCCACTAAATGGAATGAACTATATAAATCTGTTTTTGACATTTCACTGATTCAATATAATATCATATGAAAGAATAGGCAATTTCATATCAATTTTTATTAACTCACTTGAAATTTTCATAGATTTAAAACTTCATTTTTTTTTTTTTCCTCCAATCACACCAAACTCACCTTTCTTTTTAAGTGTTTCAATTAACTAACCTTTTAAGTGTCCAAATCACACTAGGCATTATTCTTTCATTTTATCTTTCATATTATATATATCATTGTTCCTTATTATTTAATGTGACTTCACTCATCTATTTTAACATTATTATTTCTACAACATTTGCTTTTCATACATTTTGTTTGATTGGCCTGATTAACCAAAGGGGCTGGTTTACAAAAATCGAAAACTTGTACTGAGATAATCAGGCCTGCCTACCCAACTTTGATTCACTTGTTTAATTGGTTCCCAGTAGTTACAGTACATGAGTGATCCGTAGTGCAATGATAAAGTTGCTTCATTGGACATGAAGATCACAAGCTCAACCATGAAAATGTTTCTCTTATTACGAGACTAAGTGTAGATTTAGCATCCCCTAAGCCTGCAGTGTGAGCAGCCCTGTGACTTAGCTGCCCTTTTGTTGTTGTAATGCTTCCACAGCCTTGAATTCCATTTCTTATTTATCAAATCACATGCAAGACTATGTATTTAGTTCAGTGCTCACAATTATACAAAACCCAAAAGAAAAAAAATCAATATTATTCATCTTGCAATGTAGATTTCTACCGGTAGTCAACATTGTTTTTAAATGTAAACTAAGAATGGACCTGAATATTAATAGAATATATTGGTGGCATTTGGAGTTTCAGTAGCCCTTTCAAGAATGTGTAGTGAACCTGCAAAATAAATTGCTCAGAGAAGTCAATCCACTAATTTTGTAATTGCATAAAGTCACAATTGCAACGTTAAACTAGTAATTGATTGAGGAGGAAGAAAAGGTTCTACGAACCATATAGGGGACCAACTATGAAACATCTGGCAGATGACAGAAAACTGGATACAGTAAACAGGAACTAAACAAAAGCTTGCCTTGCAGATGATGGAAAACAGGATACATAAAATATAGAATAAAATATTGGTCAATATAGAAAATATTGGTATAAGCATATCGGTATCGGCCCCCATTACTTTGACAAATTCAAGATATGCTATCATATTAGCAATATATTGTGATATATATACTGATATTATCCTAGGTTCCAATTTGCAAAAAAAACTTCCTTCGATACTAATATGTATCATCCGATACAGCCAATACCAATACATATGTTTTGATCCATGGGATACAGTAAACAGTTATCAGCATAATTCTCTTTGATCATTAGAATTTCCTCAGCAAAAAAAATTTCTTTCCGATATTGATATGCATCACTTGATATCGCCCATATTGATGTTTTCACCCATGGGATACAGTAAACAGTTACCCACATTATTCTCTTTGATCATTAGGTTTTCCTCACCACTAATTATTCCTCTGCCATCACCATCTTCAACACTTAGCTATCAGTTTGTCTACCTCTCTTACTAGCTACTACCAAAATGAGTAAGAACTGATGTTGAAATGATATCAAAGCACAACTTGCCCAACAGCCTGAATCTTAGTATAGTATTGTACAAGTTGGTGTAACTGTTGAGTTCTAACTCAATGGAGTTAGTTATAACGATTCTGCTACTGCAAAAAATATGCATATAACCCTGTAGGAATTTCAATTATGCTTATATTCATCACAGTAAGAATTGGCACCAGCTGCAGTGCTGAGAGTGGTCTTCTGGCATGGATTTGAGTCATGGCTCCATTTAATCTTGTATTAATACATTTAAGCTTGACTGGCTTTTATAAACCAATCATTTCAAATCCTTCACAAAGGATAAAACCAGAAAGTAGTGTAACAAAGAACGCAATACAGATAAGTTTGGTAGAATGAAGTGGCTAACGAAACCCTCCAAGTCTTACTATAACCATAGAAATGAATCATATCAAAGAAAACAACAGCATTTGAAATATTGAGGATCATTTATATAACGAAATTAGTAGTCTCAAGATCTCAAACAAGATGATGGGGATTAAAACAAAAGTTTCTGCAGACTACATACTTGATGCCAGACTACATACTTGATGTCTTTCTTTCCATCGGAGGAAAAAACTGCTTCCAATGAGTTCAAAAATGTGATCTCTCATTTCATCATTTGTGATGAGCAAACACTTCAGCCTTACAGCAGCATAAAGCCAATACCTGGGCCCAAGCAGACAATGGAAGAGATGCATTTGGTAAACAATATTTTGGTTGTCCCATTTTAAGAATCCTAAAAATGGTATTGGGATTATAAAAAAGAACTGTATTTTTTCTTTTTCTTGTTCGCCAATATGATATTGATGATTGTTACAATGGACAGCTCTACATAAGTAAACTCTAGTTTCAATGTTAAATAGCATGAGAATGTATTTGACAAAAGCATGATCCCAATAAGTATTGGCTGATGATAAAATAAGAATCACCACATAATTTGAGTTCAAAATAGAAATTTACAATTGATAGAAATAGGTTGTAAAAAAAAGTCTAATAGTCCATACCAGTCATCATAGGATCCGCTAGGCGTTGAATAAAGTGCACCTTGAGCCCTCCAATCCTCGAGTAATTTTCGATCTACGGGATTCCCTTGAAGTGCCCGGATATGTTTATTGTGCAGAACAATTAGGGGCCAATTTTTGCTTCTATTATACAATTCACTAACAACGGCCTCCAGCTGCTGTATTGTAAGTTTTAACACCAACAACAATAAGCAATATAGAAATTAGTTGATATGATTTGTGCAACAACCATAAAAGATAGTGAAAACAACAACCAACCAAACACAAACAACCTGAGTAATGCTGAAACCACCCTCAGCAAAATTTTGCTTGTAGAGCCCAATATTTGCTCCATCTATAATAGCTTCATAATGGGGATGATGTTCAATCCAATCCTGCATAAAAATACAAGGGAAACATGACATCATTATTATCCATGGGGATACAGATAAACAACTATCTAAGCGTAATTGACCATATATTACCAACTAGAAACCAGTAGAACAAGCTATAATGGATTAGCATCCACAAGACAACCTCTCTTCTGCATCCTATATACATCAAAGCCGCTAGAGCTAAGATTTAGAATAGAGTCATCATCCTGCAGTTCAACAAAGTGTTTCTTTCAACCAAAAAAATGAACGATTGCCAGCAGTCCTGCCACTTTTAGGAAATTCTGGCCTATTTGTGGCTTTAATTGCTTTTATTTGTTGTTCCTCTTTTGATACTTACTAGTTCGATACCTGGGGCAGGGAAAAGACGTGCAATTTCGCTTCCTGAGCAGGAAGAAAAGAAGGAACAAAATGCTATCTCAAGACTTATACTTTTATCTAATGAAAATTTCCTTCAACCAAGGAACTTAGAACACAAATAAATCACAGAACAACATAATATTGACCTACCATGAAAGTCTTGAAATTAGATTTCACTTCCCTCTCCATAGCCAATGCTGCCACCGACTGAGCAAACTTCTCAGTCTCGCAACAATGGATATCAGCACCAACCAACTCCTCTTCGCAGCCAAAGCAAGCTCCATTTTCACCAATGCGCACTCTTTTAACCGCCCAACGTCCATGTCCCAGCCATCCTAAACCATGCCATCCACCGCCATTTCTTTCCCTTTGTTCTCTAACATGCCCCGCATCCCATTCGCCACCGCCTACCTCTGCCGCCGCCTCACTGCTAAACCACCTCTCCACCACCCCAGCCGTCTCCTCGCTCACACTGCTCACCGTCCCCCTCAACTTTTGCAAGTACTTATACACCTTCTCTCCTCTCCTAGCTTCCGCACTAACCTTCACCAGGGCCGAAATCTCTGGCTCCTCCAACTTCACCCCCATATCCTCAGCATGCTCCTCCACGGCATACGCCTCGTCAGCCATCACTTTGTCACAATAGCAATACAATGCCGGATCATAAGTCCGTAATCTCGGCACAATTCCATAATTCTTCATATTCTTAACCAATTCAAAAGCGTAGGTCGGATCTTCTTTGGCCACGGCGAGGCGGGCCATCTGGGTGATGGTCGCCTCAGTCGGGGTGATATTGTTCGAGAGCATTTGGTCGAAAACACGGAACCCATATTCGACAGCCACCGATTTTTGGGAATTCAAGGTTTCTGGGATAGAACAGAGGTAGAGAAGCGAATTGAAGTGGTGATAAGAGAGACGGAGGTCTTGGGAGATTGCAGATTCGTACAGAGTGATTGCTGCAGTAAGATCTTTGCGTCTAAGGCAGGTGTCGAGGTCGAAACGGAGTTTAGATTCTTGGGTTTGGTTGTTTTTCTTCTTCATTCTCTTGGTTGTGTTGGTCGGGTTCGAATGCTGCCATCGACGGTAGGGTTTTGCGGCTGAAACTTGGTAAATTATATCGGATACGAGTAGGCGCTCCGTGGCCCCCGCGACTCAGCGCCTGCATCGCCCCTGTTTCCGTTAGATTTGATAGAATTATTTATTTTTTTAAATGTAACAATTTATTTTTTTATTTTTTATACTATATTAAATATGGTATAAATGTTCATATTTATAATAAAAAATATATATTTTTTATTTTTTATATTTATTTTTATATTATATAGGACGTAAGTGGTATAAATTTGACTTTAAATAAATTAGTTTTTTAAGAAAACAAATTGCTAATTATAATGAGATTATTATTTAAGGATACCCAAAAAAAAAATTAGTTTAATTCTTTTTTATAAAATTAAATTCAGTTTTTGATATTCATCATATTGAAAAAAAAAATAATATTTCAAAAACGTAAATGTTGAAAATATATATAATCATCTAAAAATTATAATTGCATGAGAACAATTAAGTAAATATAAATTAAAATAGTTTAAATACTTAAAACATATTTCAAATGAATTATTAATGAAAAATATAATTTTGTTAAAATTAGAGATTATGATGATGAAATTAGGATTAAGTTTTTTATAGACTTAAAAATTTTAAATAGTATTTTTAGAGAATATTTTTTAATATAATTTTATAATTTTATATAATAATGATATTTTATTTATTTATTTATTTATTAATATTTAAAATTTATTGATATAAATATATTAAGAAAATGTTAAATTATTTAAATATATTTTGAAAATAAATTCTCATTTTTGAAATAAGGAGGACTGCTCTTGCGCTGCAGTGAAACCAAATGGTGCAGATGACGCTTGCGGTACCTGCACCAGAATTAGAAGATAGAGTGATCGGAAGTGGGTGCTCCTCTTCTCACTCCATTAGCAGCGAAGATGTCAGCTTCAATACACTACCACAGTGGCTTTACTAGTCTCAGCGGGTTTCGACTCTCGAAACCGAAGGCGGCGACTCGCCACGAGTCACTTCGACTTGGTGGGAGCTCGGTCCGATGCCAAGGAGGTGGGGAAGACCGCAGAGTCACGCTTAGCAACGGGAATGATTCCTTGGGAATTTGCCGGGTCCTGAACGGAATGTGGCAGACGAGTGGTGGGTGGGGCAGAATCGACCGGAACGACGCCGTCGACGCCATGCTTCGTTATGCCGATACTGGCCTCTCTACCTTCGACATGGCCGATCACTGTATGCTCTCATTCCTCTCCAACCCTATACTCTTCCAAAAAAATTCGATTTTTTCTCATCGAATTTTTTATCCGTGTTTGGTTAAGAGAGAAATAGTTAAACCGTATTTTTATCGATTTTTTTCCATGAAAAATAATATATCCGAGTTTGGTTAAGAGAAATGGAACAGAGTGGTAGGAAGGAATAGACAAGTCATTTTCCATATTGGTTTGATGACGGGGAAAACTATTTTGAAGGAATTGAAAGGGAAACATTCGACATTTTCCGTACAAATTTGGTACAATGTGCTCAATAACTGGTTCTTGATCACAAAATCACTGTCAAGTTGCAATTGTGAGTAAGAAAGAACCAGAAATAGTTCAGAAATATATGAGTTAAAGCATTTGGCTGTGCTTATTTGTATAGAAGGATGAAGTCTTAAACCATCCACACACGGTTGAACTTCAAGACTGTCTTGCTCTCGTTGTTGAGTCCACTCGTTCATTGTTCCTTTCCTCTCCTCTTGATATTTGCAGATGGGCCTGCCGAAGATCTTTATGGTATCTTCATCAACAGAGTCCGACGTGAGCGCCCACCGGAGCTATTAGATGAGGTCAGAGGGTGAGTTGTGACTTCCATGTAAGGTCTTTATGAGATTTAAATTGTCATGTGTCATCAGGATTATTAAGTTATATCATTGGTTTATAATGTGAAATTTAACATTATAAAATATTTGAATTCATATTTAAAGTTCCTTTCTCAAATAACTCAAAATCGATTTCTCTCCCTTCACCCTTACATATCTTTCATGAGAGTTGCATAATTTGTGTGTGGAGTTTCATTTGTTCTACTTAAACTTAAAGTCAATAAAAGTTAATAAAATTTTATCCAATTCAAATCTAAAAGCCATCCAATAATCCAGAAAAACTACACTCATTATTTTCAAACAAATGATGGATAATTTTGTTATTTATAGGATGGAAAAATAATCAATTTCTTAATTATTAAATATGTGCTGCGTAACATTTTATCTTTAACTTCGGTTCTTGTATGACTGGTGCTATGGGGATACCTTTTGACAAATTTGGGATACATTGGACAACACAGCTTTCCATCCATCCAATATTATTGGGCACACGGAAGTATAGATTAAGGTATGGGCAACATTATCACCGAGGGTATCCCATAGTTATTCAAAGGGTGAATCGCAGACTTTCCTGTTTGTCTCAGACGTTCCTGTTTGTCTTACACTCACATGTACTTATTTTTTTTCATTAACTGAAGTCTTCTTTCATTTGAAAAAGGAAATTTCTATATGGAAAGACATATGAAATGGAAGTCATTACATGTATTTTCAGATATGCAGTTTAACATTGCTTGAAATGATACCATGTTGCAGTCTGACTAAATGGGTGCCACCACCAGTGAAGATGACAAGAAGCTATGTGGAGAATAGCATCAATGTATCCAGGAAAAGGATGGATGTTTCTTGCTTGGACATGCTTCAGTTCCACTGGTATTTATGTAATTGTACTTGTGTTCATCTTTGTGTTGCAACTCTTTGGTCTTAGCTGGGATAGCTGATTCAATGTTATGCTAAGTATGACATTTGAAATTGAAATTAATATTGGCGCTTAAGTGCAATTGGTGCTTGATCCCTATGGATTCATGTTTGACAGGATCGAGTCTCACTCACTTTCTATTTGCTAATTATTAGCTTTGTAAACTCAAAAAAGGATTGAAACCAATATCAATTATAGGCCTGCTCAAGTAGAATGTCAGAGTTCTCTGAAAAATGGCTGGCCTTTTAACTTTAAAGAGCTTATTTCTTATCATGTTTTGGCTTATAAAATCTCTCATTGCCATAAATGATAATCTTGGGATGAAATGACAGTCTCTGTATATGTAGGCACTGTACTTCTCAGGTGCATTTCATCATCTGGCTTTGATGTTGGCTATTCATTTTCTTTCTTCTTCATCTGCTATCTAAAACGTAATATGATTAGTTACAGGAGAATATAATTTGTAGATTTCTGGGTTGTCTAGTATCATATGTTAGAATCGTCGTGAATGATATAACACATGTTTAGTTATTTATTGAAATGATTACAGTAACAATCATATCCAGTTTAGTTATATTTTATTGCAAAATATATTTCCTTAATGCGATAAATCATTGATAGAAATAATGACGTTTTTGTAATTTAAAAATTGGTCCTCTCACAACACACATTTTGAGAAAGTTATTTTTGTCTCATAAGACATTTTTGCAGAAGTATTTAGTTATGGCCTATACAGACACATCCAATTCAGTTTTAGTGGGTAGTTATTTTCTGCACTCTCTGAGAAATAGATATGAAGGGATGAAGGGAGGGAAGCCGATCCTTGTTTTTTGAGAAGTGAACAAGTCACAGCATCTAAATTGTTGCAATTGGGTTATTGTACATTGTCTTTATAGTTTTTGACTTATGGATTCATGTACGTTACCTATGTATTAATTTCCATTTTATAATATGTGAAGTGACACAATAATTCAAGGATATTGTTATACATATGACCTATGCATACTCTTGCATTGACTTGAAACAGGTGGGACTATTCCAATCCTGGGTATCTCGATGCACTAAAACATCTTACGGATCTGAAAGGGGAAGGTTAGCTGGCCTCAGATCCTGTGGTTCAGTTTGTTGTCAAAGTCACTGACTCTCTGATCGGCATGAAATTGTTTGATGAGTTATTTGTAGGTAAAATCAAGACTGTGGCCCTGACAAATTTTGATTCAGAGAGGTTAGGAATAATTCTCGAAAATGGGATTCCAGTAGTTAGCAACCAGGTAAGACAACAGCTGCTTTGGATTATTCTACCTTAAAGAAGATATTGAGCACTTTCTTCTATCTGAATTCTTCCTTGATGCAATCATTATTGAGTTTCTGTAGGTGCAACATTCGATTGTCGACATGCGTCCTCAACAGAAAATGGCAGAGCTTTGTCGCCTCACGGGAGTTAAACTTATAACGTCTCTTATCTCATTCACTTCAATAAGTTCCATCTGATTATGATTTTGCACTTCAGACGTAATTTGAGCTGAATATAAAATGCAGGTATGGAACAGTATTGGGCGGGCTTTTATCCGAGAAGTTTCTTGATACCAACTTGACCATTCCCTTTGCTGGTCCTCCACTCAACACTCCATCTCTTCAGAAGTACAAAAGGGTACGTCCTTGTTAAATACATTGTAGTGATATAGCTAGTGGCAAGTGCTGAATTTAGAGAAGTTTTATTTAAATCCAGAGCATTTATTTGAGGGAGAGAAATGTGTGCAGAGAGTTACACTGATATTATAGAATGAAATATTAGCCAATATTGGCCTCCCAATACCTATATTTCTTATTTCCATGACAAAATTGTGATTTGTTATTATATTAATGAAATGTTGTCTGATACACCCTACATTTGCTACCAGTTCCAATACGACATTTTCTTCTGTGATTGGTATGAATTTGACCAAATATTGCAATATGATGGCTAGTTTAAGAATGACTATGGACGAAAATACTGGTATCTGTATCAATGTTGGTTGTGGCTGTATCGGATGCAATTTTTTTCTATAATCACATCAAAATTGAGATAAGTATAAACTTTAACTACATTTAATTATATTTTACATATTTAAATATTTTAAACAATTTTCACTTATTGACTCTATAATTTGATATTAAATTATATGCTAGTCTCTACTAGTGTAGTGTTTCGCAGTTTCTCCTCCTTTTGGTGTATTCTGCTGCTTGTGAAGTGGGGGTGAGTGAAGAAAACTGGTATTTGGGATGGAATAATTGAAAAAAAAAATTTGACTGAATATATTGGCCAACGTGTCGCCGATATTTTACCATTGTCAATATTTCTCTGTATCGGAGAGGTCAGATATTGAGATGTGTCAGGCTATATTTTACTTCCTTGAGAATGACCTGTTATTTTTTTAGTCTACGTTCCTAAATTTCTGTCAATCCTTGATGAAATAGCCTATTTTATCAATAAGATCTAAAAATCAAGTGAGCAGATGGTTGATGCCTGGGGAGGTTGGAGTCTTTTCCAGACATTGCTTCAAACCCTTAAGAAGGTAGCAACAAAACATGGGGTGTCAATCCCAACTGTCGCTGTGAAATACATACTTGATCAGGTGTTCCTTCTCGATCCTCTTTGTTAATCCCATGTTTGAATTCCACGTGAAATTGACTCAAAACTTTCCTGGGTATTGAGCCCATGTTTTGATCACAGCCGGCGGTCGGAGGCTCGATGGTGGGTGTTCGGCTTGGACTGGCAGAACATATTCAGGATACAAATGCTGTTTTCTCACTTGTTCTTGATGAGGAGGATGTGAGCAGCATCCAAGAGGTGGCTGGAAAAGGCAAGGATCTAATGAGGGTGATTGGTGATTGTGGAGACGAGTACAGACGTGCTTGAGAGTTTTTGTTTACTGCGTTTTCTACTTTCTCTTTGTTTTCTTGGTTAGAATAACAGGGGTATTTGTGTAATTTACATTCAGTGTAGATTAGCTGATTCTGTATCATTTTCTAAGTTAATCGAGATGATTTGGCTTTCATCTAAAATGTCATCTTTGAAAAAATGTCTACAGGAGAACCCTCTTGATAACATATATGTTGATAGCTTTTTCTAAGCACAAGCATTCTATTCAACTCACTGGAAAGAAAATTTGGCAGAACGGTAGAGTTGCTGAGTAACATGATGTTTATGAATTCTAGTTGTATAAGAAAATATTATGCACAATAGATCTATGATAATCTGATTTTCTTTGATCTTACAGAGAGAATTTTATGTACTAGATTGTCCTTATTCTAGTCAACTCATCGAAATTTAGTCCACTCAAAATTACAAGTTACTACAAACTGAACAAACAAATTGAAGAAGAAGATGCAGCTCTTAAAAGTTGAGAGGAGCGCTTCTCATTAATTGAGAAGTTCTTGCAACAACACCTACACAAATATATATGATGGAAGAGGTGAAGGATTTGGTAATGTCAACTCATGTATAACTAAATTTGACGGCTCACAACTAGCTAACTAGTCCTTTAGATGGCGAATTCCTTTGCTACTTCTAAAGATGGCTAGAGCAAATTATGCACACCATCTTGTTCAGCAAAACATGAAATCTGTCAGGGGCAAGTACTTCAGTCAGAATATCATCAAATTCATTCATGAAAAACTGGATTAACCACATTATGTAGGGCTACCTTATTGTCACAAAATAATGAAATGGAATGTGTATGAGAAACAGTAAAATCCCTCAAAAGCTAGAGTAGCCAAGTGATTTCACAACAAGTAGAGGCCATAGATCGATATTTGATGTTACTTAAATTTTTAAAATATAAGAGAATTTCTAAGAATAACTAAAAAGTCAATAATAAAGCTGTGTTTATTAGGACAAGCTAGCTAATCGGAATCAAAAAATGCTTTGAGATAAAGCGGAGATAAAGATGGATAAAATTGTCATTGTCCACCACTATTCTTGATATACCGAAGAATGTGATGGGCAACATTGAGACACAGTTGTTGAGGATTATCCATGAATCATCTCTACAAATTTACTGAATATGTTAGATTTGGTCTTATAATAGTTAAATATAATAATTTGCCAACTAACATTCTATATTCAGAATGATTAGAAATCAGCTCCCTTTCAAACTAGCTTTAGCTTCATATTTGCACCATTGGAGACTCAGCAGGTCGGCAACCAAGAAATCATGCATCCTTGCAACAGCATATTTTTTTGACAAACAGAAATTCCACCAGAGAATCTAGTAATCTCAAGTCTAAGAAAATATTTCAGACTTTCCAAATTCTAAAGTTTGAACTTACTATTGTGATATCATTAACATATATTAATAAGGGTGTAAAAAAAGAAACAATTGTCCTTGTGAACAATGAATAATCAGCTTCTGACCAAACAAAACCTCGGGTTTAGATGAAGAAAGACAGTCTGAAGAACCACTGTTGAGAAGCTTGTTTGAGGTAATAAATGAAAACGAGTGATTTCTGGTACTGTTTAAATTGAGAAACTTCATATTTAAGGGGAAATATCATATAAACATCTTCATGAAAATCAACATGCAAAAAAGCATTATTGACATTAAGTTAATGGATACGCCAGTTTTTTATTGAAGCAATAGCAAGCAAAATTTTCACTGCAATGAGTATTGCAGCCAGTGAAAAAATATCATGGTAGTTAATGCGTCCTTGTTGGGTGAAACACTTAGCCACTAATCAAACTTTAAGTCTTTCAACAATGCCATCTGATCTCAATTTTCTTTTGAAAACCCACTTGTTAGCAACTGAGATTTTTTCTTCAGGCAAGGTGGTGATAGACCAAGTATCATTGGCAAAAAGAGCATTAAACTCTGTATGCATGGCATCATACCATTCTGGATATTGAGCAGCATCATAATATGACTTTAGCTCAGTTTGGGAAGAAAGACAAAGAAGAAATGCTTTATGTGATGAAGAAAATGTGTCATAAGAAAGAAATCAAGATAGAGAGTGAGGATTACTTTGATGCATAGAACTCACAGACACGTTGAACTGCAGTTGGGTTGTACTATGTGCCAAATTGCAGTGAAAATAAGTCCGGTAAGAAGAGGATTTTCTGAACTGATACGATTTTCTAACAATGTGCTTGGGAGATGAAACAGGGGGAAGGTAAATGAGTGGACTGTGAACTAGAATTATTATTTGGTGAGGATAATTGACAAGATGGAAGATGTCCAATAGAGACATCAAAATGGGGATGGGAAGGGGGAAAGCAAGAATTGCTATCTGATGAGGAGTTTGGAATGACATCAGATGATTGAGATCAGCTAGGAGCAACAAGCAGATGCTGAAAAAGGAAATATGGTTTCATAAAAATTGATATCTTTGGATACAAAATAGTGTGGTTTTGCAAATCAGGAGCTTATAACCTTTAACCCATAAGAATGTACAATGAATATACACTATTTAGCTCTTGGATCAAATTTGGACCGATTTTGTCTAAGTAGAAGCATAACAAAGTCATCCAAACACCTTCAATGTGAGTATGATGATTGATTAGAATGAAGAATCTCACAGGATGATTTGTTCAAAAGAACTAGGCTCGAAATCAAATTGATGAGATAAGTAGCTGTGAGAATATAATCAGTTCAAAATTTAAGTGTAAGTTTGGCCTGAAACCTTAATACCCTTGCTACATTAAAAATATGTTGATCATTACATTTAGCAATTCCATTTTGTTGTGGAGTGCCAATACAAGTTGATGTATTATCCCTTTGATTGTATAGAAGCCCCTAAGATCAAATTTAGATCCATTATCAATTCTGCTTGTTTTCTTCCGTAGCACAGAAAGATTGGACTATGGATTGGGTTTGTGATTTTGAATTTATCAAATATACCCTAGTAGCTTTACTAAAATTATCTACTATGGCAAGAAAATACGTATAGCAGAGCCATTTCTAGAAACCATAGAGAAAGGCTCTTAGATATTACAATGAAATAGCTGAAAAATAGAAGTAGAAATATTGTCACTTGTTGGATAATGTAATTGATGTTGTTTAGCAAAATGGCAAGCAGAGTGCTTATTTATCGAAGAAAATGTATATTGGCATATGCTTGCCTAGAGAACTAGGCCAAGAGTCAAATGGCCTAGCCTGCAATGCCAAAGATCAGTACTTTAACTTGCAGAAGTGTGACTGCTAACAAGAGAAATTGGTTCAATGATAACAAGTGAAGCACAAATCTGATCATCTCCTACAATTTGGTTGTTAGAGTGCTGAAGGTGATACAGATCATCCTTAAAAACCCCCACTCCAATCGCACTTCATATATGAGGGTCTCAATTAAAACAAATATTGAACAAGCAAATTAGACAGTATTTATGTATAGAACTTAATTTGTAATAAATATCAAATTGATCTTGAAGGAAGGGATACAGAAAATATTAGTAAGGGCTAACTTATCAGATAAGCAAACAAATCTAAAATGTGTGACAGGACCAAGCATTCCATTAGGTAATCAAACTGATGTATTGATTGTATTTAATATAGAAGTGAGGCAAGACATGAAGTAGAACATCTGATCAGTGGCCCCATGTCTATAATTCAGGAATTGGAATGTGTTGGGAGTCACTCCCGTGTGAAAGTCCTTGTGATCGAAGGGCTTGAACGGAGCATGTGGACTTTATATGTAAATAGAATTCCGATTAACATAGTTGACCGGAACCTTTTTAACGGGCAACAATACCGGTCAACTTGTTGACCGGTTGAAGGCATGAGATGCCCAGCATTGCTGAGAGAATCAGGACCGGCAACACTGACCGGTCATGTAAAGAGGACGGTCAACAGGCGTTGACTGACCTTATGGAGAACGCGGACGGTGGAATGTGGGCCGTCTACCAGGAAATCTAGAATGGTGCCAACTCAGAAGATTTTCTGAGAATACGTGATCTCAAACGGTTGTGCAGGAGCCTTTTTTGGTACAGAGCATATTTATATTGTTGGAAAGGACAGGTCTTGTCAGTGGATATGAAATATTTCTTAATTTTGTTGCATATGAGCCTTAATATTAAAAGCAAGCAGATGGACTTGCTATTTTATATAGAGACAGGCGAGTGAGAGGCCAAGTGTAAAAAAAAAGGAGGGAGAAAAATGGTGAAGAAAAAGACAGAGCAATTGTGAGCAAAACCTAGTGTGTTGATTGTGTTTTGTTCTTCGATCTTCTTTTCTCTATTGACTGTGTAATTGGGAAAAAATTATTCCAACCTCACATAGTGGAATTAGTTCCGTGGACTGATTGTCCCGTAGTTTTTCCCTTGATTGAAAAGGTTTTTTCACATAAAAATCCGTGTGTGTTTATTCTCTTATTTCTCATTGCTTTGCTGTATTTATTTGTGGTGGTAGTCAGACGCAATCGACCCCAACAAGTAGTATCAGAGAAATGTTCAGAACTGTGTCTAAATGGCGTCGTCATCATCAAAGAATCTACCGTTCAGCATGGAGCAGTTCAACGGGTAGGGTAACTTTATCATTTGGTAAGAGATGATGAAGAATATTCTAACAAGAGAAGGGACAATGAAGGCGCTGAAGAAGAATAATGAAAAACCTGCAAATCTGACCGATGATGAATGGCAAGATAAAAGAGACCTTGCCAACTGTACCATCAAACTATGCCTGGCGAACAATACTCTCTAAGAGGTTCTTAGCCTAACTAATCTGGTGGAGGTCTGGGAGAAGTTGGAGAGTCGATATAAGTTCAAATCATTGACAACCGGACTATATATAAAGAAACAGTTCTATGATTTGCCATTGTCAGAAGGTGGCAGCTTTGAGAAGCATTTGGATGAATTTAATAGGATCGTGATGCATATGTCTGCCCTTAATGAAGAAATCAAGGATGAGGACAAGGCGCTGGTACTGTCGGCCTCCTATGATTACATTGTCACAACCTTGCTGTTTGGAAATGATACACTGAGATTGGACGAGATTATTGCTTCCTTACTCATGAATGAGTCAAGGCAGTCACTATGGACCTCGCCGTCCTCTCACTCTGAGGTACTTGTGACCGAATTTAAGGAAAGAAGTAGAGGTCGCGGTCAGAAATCAGGAGAGAAAGGCAGTAGCAACTCACAATCAAAGTACTAAAACCTTGAATACTATCACTGTGACAAAAAGGGACACATCAAGAAGCACAATTTCAAGTGGAAGTACAAAAATGCGAAAAAGGAGAAAGGAGAAAATGGACGAGATGAGGACAAGTCCTCAGTCTCTGTGGTCACAGAAGGCGATCTCTTGTTGACATGTGAAGAGAGCATGGCAAATTTGACGGACGAAGAATCCGGTTGGGTGGTTGATTCTAGTACCACCTTACATGCCACATCTAGAAGGGGATTGTTCACATGCTATACTCCAGGAGACTTTAGAGTGATAAGAATGGGTAATGAAGGAATATCCCAAATTATTGATAGAGGTGACATTGTACTGGTCGTCACCAATAATGGGACGAAGCTGATATTGAAGGATATTTGACATGTTCCTGACATTCAACTGAATATCATTTCGGCAAGTCGGCTGATTGATGAAGGTTATTGTAATACCTTCTGCGAAGGTGAGTGGAAATTGACCAAAGGATCTTTTATTGTGGCAAGAGGAAAAAAGTGCTCCGACCTATATATAATGAAGGTGTTCATAGCGGCTAGAGATGTGAATGTTGCAATCAGTGAGGAGTTCGAGGACTTGTGGTATCGAATGTTGGGCCACAAAAGCGAACGTGGACTATCTCATTTGGCTAGGAAGGGTCTTATTCTGGGAATGAAGGAGAACAAACTGAGGACGTATCCTCACTGCTTGGCTGGCAAACAAAGGAGAGTCTCATTGCACTGAGGCTCGTCCGCCTCAAAGGCAGTGCTGCTCAATCTCATCCACACAGATGTGTGTGGACCATTCTGAGAGAAGTCGTTTGGTGGAGCCCAATACTTCATCTCTTTCTTTGATGATTGTTCCAGAAGACTATGGGTCTACCCACTGAAAATCAAGGACCAAGTCATTGGTATATTTGAGCAGTTTCATGCACTCGTTGAGCGTCAGACGGGGAAGAAATTAAAGGCCGTCCGAAGTGACAACAGTGGCGAGTTCATAGGGCCCTTTGATGCCTATTGCCGGTCATATGGTATTAGGCATTAGAAAAATCACCGAAGTCACCACAGTTAAACAGAGTGGCTGAGCGGATGAACTGCACACTTCTAGAAAGAGTACGGTGCATACTTTTTGAAACTAAGCTTCCTGGACACTTCTGGGCCAAAGCATTGAAGACGGTGGCCTACATCATAAATAAGTTGCCCAATAAACCTTTGAAGGGTGAAGTGTTAAAGAAGATATGGTTGAACAAAAAACCATTTTATGATTATCTACGGTGTTTGGATGTAAAGTATATGTTCATGTCCCAAGAGATGAAAGGACAAAGTTGGAGCCAAAGACGATGTAGTGCGGCTTTCTGGGCTATGGGGAAGATGAGTTAGGTTACAGATTTTATGATTCAGTTGGAAGAAGACTTGCCCAGTCAATGGACGTAATCTTTGTTGAAGATGAAATGACTAAGGATATTGGCAGGAAGGCCAAGTGTGATGTTGAGCAGACGGACAAAGTAAATGTCAAAGTTATCTGTCTGGTATCTCTGGAAGACCAGGATAGTGGTCCTGAGGCGGTTGAGTAGATTAGAGAGGCAATTATGGCACCTGATGAACACCAGGATGAAGTCATCCCTCAACCGGCAGAAGATCTGTCCGTCAGACGATCCTCATGAAACAAACAGCCATCAGTCCGTCTGTCACCCAGTGAATATGTTATACTCACTAATGCTGAAGAATCCGAAACCTATGAAGAGACTATGGAGGACGAGAGTAAAGAGAAATGGTTGGAAGCAATGAAGGATGAAATGAGTTCTCATTATGAGAATCACACCTTTGATTTAGCCAGGCTTCCCAAAGGGAAGAGGGCTCTAAAGAACAAATGGGTCTTTCAGTTTAAAGTGGATGAGAATGCCATAAAGCTGAGGTACAAGGTACAGCTAGTGGTGAAAGGCTCTAATCAACGAAAGGGAGTCGACTTTGATGAGATTTTTGCTCCAATAGTGAAGATGTCCTCCATATGGGTTGTACTGGGTTTGACTATTACTTAGAACCTTGAGGTGGAGCAAATGGATGTCCGGACGGCTTTCCTTCATGGTGAACTTGAGGAGAAAATTTATATGGAACAACTGAAAGGGTTCAAGGTTAAGGGGAAGGAGTAACTTGTCTATCGTCTAAGAAAGAGTATGTACGGTTTGAAGCAAGCTCTTAGATAGTAGTATAAGAAATTTGAGTCGATTATGACTAGTTAAGGGTACCGACGGACTACTTGTGATCAATGTGTATTTACATAGAGGTTTTTAGAAGATGATTTTGTTATCCTTTTCTTATATGTGGATGACATGCTGATTGTTGGACGCAACAATGCTTGGATAAAGGAGTTGAAAGAGCAACTTGGGCGGTCGTTTTCTATGAAGGACTTGGGATCGGCGAGGTAAATTCTTGGTGTTAGAATTATCCACGATCAAAAGGCAATGAAAATGTGGCTGTCTCAAGAAAGTTACATTAAAAAAGTGCTCCAACGATTCAACATTAACAAGTCAAAGTCTGTGAGCACACCATTGACAAACCACCACAGGTTGAGCACTTGCCAGTGTCCATCCTCGGACGAAGAGGAGACTACATGAGAGGTGTTTCCTATTTCTATGCCGTGGGAAGGCTGGACATAGTACATACTGTTGGCATAATTAGTCGGTTTCTGTTAAACCCAGGTAAGGAGCACTGGTCCGTGGTCAAGTGGATTATGAGATATATCCGAGGAACTTTCAAGAAGTGCCTGTGTCTTGGAAGTGATGAGCCTCAGTTAGTGGGTTACTCGACGATACTGATATGGCCAAAGACATTAACTCCCGTAAGTTTACCTCAGGTATATGGTGAAATTTATAGGAGGTGCAGTTTTTTGGCAATCCAAACTATAGAAATGTGTAGCCTTGTTAACTACTGAAGCCGAGTATATCACAGTGACAAAAATTTGTAAGGAGATGCTATGGATGAGGAAATTCATTCAAGAATTAGGCATTAAATAGAAAAGTATATGGTATTTTATGACAGTCAGAGGGCCATACATCTCTACAAGAACTCTTCATTCCATTTTAGATCGAAACACATTGATGTTCGATACCATTGGGTGAGAGATGTGTTTGAAACCGGTCTGCTATCACTGGAGAAGGTCGATACTGAAGAAAATGGGGCTGATATGATGACTAAGATTTTACCAAAGCATAAAAATGAAACTTTCTGCAAGTTGGTCGAGCTAATAGACTTAACTTCCTCACAGTCGTAAGGAAAAGTTTGTTAAAAGTCACTCCCGTGTAAAAGTCCTTGTGATTGGAGGGCTTGGACGGAGCATGTGGATTTTATATGCAAATGAAATTTGGTCAACTATCTTGACCAAAACCTTTTTAATGGGCAACAATATAGGTTAATAAGTTGATCGAGTTGAAGGCATGAGACGCCCAACATTGTTGAGAGAATCAAGACGGGCAACACTGACCAGTTATGTGGAGAGGACGGTCAACGGGCGTTGACCGACCTTGTGGAGAACGTGAACGGTGGAATATGGGCCGTCTGTCAGGAAATCCAGAATGGTGTCAGCTTAAAAGATTTTCTAATAATACATGATCTCATACGGTTGTGTAGGAGCCATTTTTTTGTACAGAGTATATTCATATTGTTTTTAATAATAACATCTTATCGATGGATATGAAATATTTCTCAAATTTGCTGTATATGGGCCTCGATATTAAAAGCAAGTAGATGGACTTGGTCTTTTATATAGAGATAGGCGAGTGAGAGGCTAAATGTAAAAAAAAAGGAGAGAGAAAAACGGTGAAGAAAAAGAGAGAGCAATTGTGAGCAAAATCTAGTGTGTTGACTGTGCTCCATTCTTCGATTTTCTTTTCTCTATTGACTTTATAATTGAGAAAAATTATTCCCACCTCACATAGTGGAATTAGTTTTACGGAATGATTGTCTCGTGATTTTTTCTTTGATTTATAAGGGTTTTTCATACAAAAATCTGTGTGTATTCATTTTCTTTTTATCATTGCTTTGCTGTGTTTATTTGTGTTGTCTCAAAAGAGACGTGATCGAGTGGACAACAGGATGTCGAACTCCACAAACAAACGGACACAGTAAAAGAATGAAGAAGAAGAAGATGAACACGTGAATTTTTACGTGAAAAACCCTTATCAAGTAAGAAAAAAACACGGGACATTTATCCACGAACCGATTTCACTATGTGTGAGGCTGAAAATAATATCCCACAATTATACTAGTACAAGATAAAGAAGACCGAAAAATATAACACAAGTAATATAAAAACACACTTTGTTTTTTCTCACAATCTCTCTCTTTTCTTCCTTGTCTTTTTCACTCTCTTTAATTTTCACCCCCTCACATCCTTAAAATAACAGACGCTAATATTCAGCAAATCAGAGGAATATTCTTTATTCTCCGATAAAATCTGTCCTTACAAATAATATAATATACTCTGTATAAAAATAGTTCCTGTATAACCGTTTGAGATTACATACGCTTAGAAGATCTTCTAAGCTGACACCATTTTGGATTTCCTAATGGATGGACAACATTCCAACGCCCGTGTTTTTCACAAGATTAGTCAACGCCCGTTGACCGTCCTTTTCACAAGACCGCCAATCCTTTAGGAGATCAGTCTGCAGTTCTTCATGGATCTTTCAACAATGTATGGCTACTTATGCTATCCACCGGTCAACATATTGACTAGATATTGTTGCCCGTCCCATTATTTTCAGTCAACTTTTTTGGCCGAAATTCATTCTGCTTATTCACTGCACAGGCCATGAGCTCCGTTTAAGTCCTTCAGTCATTAGGATTTTTACATGGGAGTGACCTCTTAACAAACTTCTTCTCACGATTGTGGAAAAGTTAAGTCCATCAGTGCAGCTAACTTATAGCAAGCTTCATTCTTTCCTTTCGGTAGAATTTTGGTCATCATATCTGCCCCATTCTCTTCAGTGCCAACTTCTCTAGTGACAGTAGACCGGCTTTAAGCACATCCCTCACCCAATGATATCAAACAATGATATACTTCTATTTGGAATGAAATGAGGAGTTCTTGTAGAGATGTATGACACTTTGACTATCATAAAGAACTACATACTTTTTTTATCTAAGTCCAATTCCTAAATAAACTTTTTCATCCACAATATCTCTTTACAAGCTTCTGTCACGACAATATACTCGGCCTCTATAGTAGAAAGGGCAACACACTTCTACAACTTGGATTGTTAGAAAACTGCACATCCAGCAAATTTTACTAAGTATCCTGAAGTGGACTTGTGACTATCAATGTCCCCGCCATATCAACATCCGAGTAGCCCACCAACTGAGGCTCGTTGCTTCCAAGACATAAGCACTTCTTGAAAGTTCCTCGGATATATCTCATGATCCCTTAACCGCGGACCAGTGCTTATTTCCTGGGTTTGATAGAAAACGGTTGCTGTACTCACAGCATGTGCTATGTTTGGCCTTGTGTATACTAGGACATATATCAGGCTTCCTACAGCTGAAGAATAGGAAACGCCTCTCATGTATGTCTTCTCTTTGTTCGAGGACGGACACTGACGACTGCTCAACCTGTGATTATTTGCTAGTGGAGTGCTGACAAGTTTAGACTTGTCCATGTTAAAGCGTTGGAGCACCTTCTCAATGTAACTTTCCTGGGGCAACTATAGTCTCCCTGCCTCCCAATCGTAAATAATTCTGACGCCAAGGATCTACTTCGCTGGTCCGAGGTCTTTCATGGCAAAAGATCGTCCAAGTTGTTCCTTCAACTTCTTTATTCGAGCACCATTTCGTCCAACAATTAACATGTCATCTACGACAGGAGAAGGATAACAAAATCATCTTCGAAAAATCTCTGTGTGAATACATAGTGATAACAAGTAGTCCACAGGTACCATTGACTGACTATAACTGACTCAAACTTTTTGTACCACTGTCTTGGAGCTTGTTTCAATCCATACAGACTCTTCCTTAGATGACAGACAAGTCCCTCCTTTCCCTTAACCTTGAACCCTTCTAGTTATTTCCATGTAAATTTTTTCTAGTTTACCATGGAGGAAAGCTGTCTGGATATCCATTTGCTCAATTTTCAGATTCTGGACAACTGTTAATCCCAGCACAACCCTTATGGAAGATATCTTCACCACTGGAGCAAAAATCTCATCAAAATTAATTCCATTTCGTTGACTAAAGTCTTTTACCACTAGTCGCGCCTTGTATCTCGGCTGCATTAGTATTCTCGGATGTCTTCAGTCGAAAGACCCACTTGTGCTTTAGAGCTCTCTTCCATTTAGGAAGTTTGGCTAAATCAAATGTGTGAATTTAATGGAGAGAACACATTTTTTTCTTCATGACTTTCAGCCATTTCTTCTTACTCTCGTCCTCCATAGCCTTTTCATAAGTCTCAGGCTCTCTGACATTATTAGGTGACAGACGGACAGACGACCATTTGTTTCGTGAGGATCGTTTGACAGGAATATCTTCGACCGGTTGAGAAATAACTTCATCCTGGTCTTCATCAGGTGCCAGGACCGTCTAACTATTCTCCTCGGCCACTTCAGACCATTGCCCTCGTCCTCCAGGGATACCGGATGGACAATTTCAATACTTATGTTGTCCGTTCGAGCAACATCAGAGTTGGTCTTCCTATTAATTTCCTCAATTCTTTCATTCTCAATGAAAATCACATCCCTTGATAGGACAAGCCTTTTCTCAGTTGAGTCATAAAATTTGTAACCCAACTCATCTTTCCCATAATCTAGAAAGACGCACTATATCGTCTTTAGCTCTAATTTGGTCCTTTCATTATTTGAAACATGAATAAAGGCTTTGCAACCAAACATCCGTAGATGATCATAGGATGGCTCTTTATTGGACCAAATCTTTTCCGGCACTTCGCCATTCAAGGGTTTACTGAGCGACCTATTTATGACGTGGGCCGCCGTCTTTAGTGTTTCGGCCCAAAAGTGTGCGAGAAGCTTAGCTTCAGAAAGCATGCATCGTACTCTCTCCAGAAGTGTGCGGTTCATCTACTCGACAACTCCGTTCAACTGTGGCGACTTTTGATGTTTAATACCATGTAACCGGCATAGGTATCAAAATGCCCTATGTACTCACCGCCATTATAATTTCTGATGACCTTCAATTTCTTCCCCATCCGACGCTCAACAAGAGCATGAAACTACTCAAATATATCGAGGATTTCATCCTTGGTTTTTAGTCGGTAGACTTACAGTTTTCTAAAATAATCGTCAATGAAAGAAACAAAATATTGGGTTTCATCAAACGACTTCTCCTTGAAAGATCCACACACATCTGTGTGTACAAGATCAAGCAATTCTGCTTTGGAGCGGATGAGTCTCCATGAAATGAGGCTCTTCTTTGCTTGCCGGCTAAATAGTGAGGACATGTCCTCAATTCGTCCTCCTTTATTCCTAGAATAAGACCCTTCCTGGCCAAATGAGATAGTCTACGTTAGCTCATGTGGTCCAACCTTCGTTACCAAAAGTTTTCGAATTCCTTACTGATTGCAGCATTCACATCTCCGGCCGTTGCGAACGTATTTATTATGCATAAGTCGGAGTACTTTTTTCCTCTTACCCCAACAAGAGACCATTTGGTCAATTTTCATTCACCTTTGGAGAAGGTATTACAATAACCTTCGTCGTCCAGCCGACTGGCTGAAATAATATTGAGTCGGATGTTAGGAACATGTTGAACATCCTTTAACATTAGTTTCGTCCCATTATTGATGATTAGCATAATTTCACCTCTACCAATAATTTAGGATGATCCTTTATTGCCCATCCTTATCACTCTAAAATCTCTCGGGGCATAGGATGCGAATAATCCCCTTCTAGACGTGACATGCAAGGAGGCACCAGAGTCAATCACCCAGCTTGACTTCTCATCCGTTAAGCATACCACGTTCTCTTCACATGTTAAGAAGAGATCGCCTTTCGTGACCACTGAGATTGAGAACTTTTCTTTACCTCATCCCTTTTCTTCTTTCTCTTTCTCTGCGTTCTCACACTTCCACTTGAAGTATTACTTCTTGATGTAGCCCTTTTTGTCACAGTAATGACATTCAAGGTTTTGATATCTTGACCGGGATTTGTTTGTTTTCTCTCCGGAGTTTCTAGGCATTCCTTCCCCTAGACTCGTTCACAAGTACCTCAGAATACGAGGCTGTTGAGACCCCTTGTGACCGTTTTGACTCATTCATGAGTAATGAAGCAGTGGCCTTGTCCAATTTGAGAGTGTCTTTTCCAAACAGTAGCATATTGACAATATGGTCATAAGAAACTGGCAGGGACGCCAGTAAAACCAACGTCTTGTCCTCCTCCTGAATCTTCTCTTCAAGAGCCACCATCTGTGTCACAATCCGGTTGAACTCGTTCAAGTATTTTTCAAAACTCCATCTTTTCAACAACCGCAGGGCATGCACACATGCAAGGATTGGACTTATATCGGCTCTCTAATTTCTCCCAAACCTCTGCTGAATCAGTCAGGCCAAGGACCTCTTGGAGCGTATTGTCCGCCAGGCATAATTTAATAGTGCAATTGGCAAGATCTCTTTTATCTTGCCACTCCTCCTCGGACAAGCTTTCCTAATTCTCTTTCTTCTTCTACAACGCTTTTATTGTTTCTTTTAAAGTCGAATATTATTCACCTCTCTTGCCTTGCTCAACGCCGAAGGGCAAGTTCTTTGAAGATGATGCCATTTAGGCAAGTTAAGAACCTCGATACCACTTGTTGTCTCAAAAGAGATGTGATCGGGCGGACAGCAGGACGTCGAACTCCACACACAAACGGACACAGTAAAGAAATGAAGAAGAAGATGATGAACACGCGAATTTTTACGTGAAAAACCTTTATCAAGTAATGAAAAAACCACGGGACATTCATCCACGAATCGATTTCACTATGTGTGATGTTGGGGATAATATCTCACAATTACATTGGCACAAGAGAAAGAAGACCGAAGAACAGAGTACAAGTAATACAAAAACACACTTCATTTTTGCTCACAATCTCTCTCTTTTCTTCCCTGTCTTTTTCACTCTCTCTAATTTTCACCCCCTTATACTCTTAAAATGACAGACGTAAATATTCAGCAAATTAGATAAATATTTTTTATTCCCCGATAAAATCTGTCCTTACCAATAATATGAATATGATCTGTACAAAAACGGTTCCTGCATAACCGTCTGAGATCACTTACGCTCAGAAGATCTTCTAAGTTGGCACAATTTTGGATTTCCTGACGAACGGACAACATTCCAATGCTCGCATTCTTTACAAGACTGGTCAATGCCCGTTGACCATTCTTTCCATAAGATCGCCAATCCCTTAGGAGATCGGTCTGCAGTCCTTAAGGAATTTTTCAACAATGCAGAACAGCTTATGCTATCCGCCGGTCAACATATTGATCAGACATTGTTGCCCGTTCCATTATTTCCAGTTAACTTTATTGACTGGAATTCCTTCTACTTATTCGCTTCACAGGCCCTGAGCTCCATCTGAGTTCTCTGATCATTAGGACTTTCACATGGGAGTGACTTCCCAACAATTTGTGATGGTAGTCGGACGCTATCTACCCCAACAGAATGATGATGCTGATTAGAAAAACTTTGAGAAGCATACAAGAATACCCGAGAAATTATATACTGAAGGTTGGTCAATTAAGGAATTAGAGGATGCTTGGACAGCACTGTCTTGGTTTATAGCTGGTGAGGAATTCAGAAGCTGAGGCTTTCAATAATCAAGTAGTTGCTAATATTGTTCTGGAGAGAAATAGATATGACTTTTGTTTTGGTCCAGTCCTGGCATTATTAGGGAAGATGTCTGATTAGTAGCAAAATTTCCCTCATTGTATCGATTTTGTTGAAATCCAGGTGAAAAACCATGGAACTTGTAATATTTCTCCTTGATATGGCCTAGAAGACCACAGTAACTGCAGATTGGCCCCTCCTTGGTGCCTTGATTATTTTCTTGTCTTTCACTAGGAATATTTCATAAAAACTAAGCTGTTTTGTCCAAAAGATTGTTCACAGGCGCTCTTATTTAAAAATTCAGTTGAAAAATTGAAATAATTTTGCTTTATCATTTCTTTTGTAAGACTTAAAAAAACTTTATTCGCTAAGATCTATTAAGAAAATATAGCCTCCAATGATGTCGTCCACTCTCATTAGGAATTATAAGATACAATCGCAAGACTCATATTGAGAAGCAGCCCTTTAAAGAACCACAAGAGCAAATAGGAAGAGGTCTATAGTTTGCGAGTTCTTCTCAGAGCCCATTGAAATTTGTATAGTGAGAATTTATAGATTTATGACTTTGAAATATAAAAATAAATTTTTTTTTGGTTGCAGATAGACCTTGGTTTGTTGTCATGATTAAACCTTTTTTTCATATTTTTTTATATAAAACGAGTAGAGTTTATACAGATAATACTTTTTTGAACAAGATCCTTTGAAAATGAATTCAGAATTTAAGATGAAATAATATAATTACATCTCCTCCGAATTCCATGCAATGGATCTGCTGGATCCACATGTAGCTTGATGCTTCCATCAACAAAGCCAATCTTATTTTCGGTGCTAAAATGTAATCTAAAGGCCATAAATTTATATTAAGAAAACAACATTAATCAAACTTAGTGGGAAGGTAAAAATTATGTGTTGCGAATACATAAGGCATACAACGGCTTTTAATCGAGATTTTTCCTTCTTTGGATGCATTGTATAATTTTTATTTTATTCATAAGCATGAAATCCTATAATATATCATAATCTCTTACGTTAAATCGTTATATTTTATTCATAATGCATACGTGATTGGCATGATTTGATTATAATTGTGACTTATGAGGACTTCGAGGAACAGATATATATATATATATTTATTTATTTATTTTAATTCTCTACTTTTCTTAGTACAGCAGCTAATCTTGTTATGCAAATGGAAGGGCACAAAAGTAATTTTGGTCAAGAATATGGATTTAATAAAGGACGCTTTTGTTTTGGGCCTGTGTACAAGATCGTAGCGTGGCCCAATTAGCACGATCCAGACTTGCTGGATAGATGAGATAACCAGAAGAGGCAAGCAAGATCGACGGACATGATTCGATCACCAAATGCGGGCTTAGTATGTCATTCAGAAAACCCTAGCTATATGTTATCTCCGCCGAGAGCTCCGTCTTCAGTTGAAACTCTGGGCATCACAGCAGCGCCTTAAATTTCTTGTGACGCCCTTTGTTCAATCATCAAGTAATATCTCTATCTCTATTTATCTATCGAACTATCTCTTCCTTTCCGGTTTAGTTGGTTGTCTGATGCTAGATTGTTGTTTTGTGTTTGAGCAGAGATGAAAGTAGTCGCTGCATACTTGTTAGCTGTGTTGGGTGGAAACGCCTCCCCTTCAGCCGATGATCTAAAGGATATTCTTGGATCAGGTAGTTTATTTTTCCTCTTTAATTCATACAACGGATGCTTGCCTGATCTCAGTTGAAAAGTTCACAAAATCTTGGAGTAATCTGATTTTTTGCACCTGTTTAGCACGATGCTTTTGTTGCGCCCCGGTGCTTGTTGTATTTCATGGGCCTTGATTATTCTAGTCCAATGTTCCGATTTTGTCTAATAGTCCATACTGCTCACAGGTAATTGTTCTTATTGTTGGATCTTGGTTACCGGCATAAAAGTTTGTCTATTGGTTTATATGTTGATGGAAGAGAGCATTGCAAATTCATATGTTGCATGTACAGAGTAGCAGTGTTTTTTGTTTGGTTAGTGTTTTTAAGTGCCAGCGTTTTCTTTGGATTATTTATACCTTATTACATTATCAAATATTGTCAACGATGTTTTTGCTGGTGAGTGTCGTGCTTTTTTATTGCCTGGGGCAGTAAATCAATCAGATTTTCGGTTGTTCCTGGGGAAGTAATTCCGATTTTTTGGTTGTTGGTGGATGTGGGAAGTAATCCAATTTTTTGATTGCATGGGATGTGAGTAATTCGGAAATGAATGTCATATAAAAGGAAGCTCTTCTTGAATGTTTTAGGCGTGAAGCGTGTCTTGAGAGTTGAGATTGCTTGGCTGTAGGAATAACTAGGCTGTAGGGATAATTTGTGGTTTTCCCGTGTTTGCACTGCTGAGTTTCCAACCACAAAACTGATCTTCCATGTCGAAAGTTCATAATTGCCTTGATGTCAACTCAGTGAAATGTGAAGAGAACGGTTTTGTTTCGTTCATTTTCCTGGAAAATGAGACACGATTCTCCCTACAGTCCTACGACCCGACCTCCCCTGCCTCCCAAAATTAAGTAATAATGAAATCGTATAAAGAAGTGGGAAATGTTGCTTTACTTTGTGCTACCATTTTAAGATCCTAGCTTGCAAGACAAGGCCATATGGCTGTTTGCCTGCTGCTTTCTGGGCCCTGACAGTGAAAGTGACATTTTTAAGGGGGGAGAATGTGCTCATGATTTTAAGTCCCTTAATTGTACTTCCATTAAATGTGTGTGAACGGGGGAATTCTCCCTCTGAGAAAGGGAACAATGTTTTCACTTTCATCCCGTGATTATTAGCATCAATTACATGATCACTAGTTCATTGCATGTTAATAATCCCAGGAAAGTTTTGTTTTTAGTTATCAAAAAATCGGTGGCAATGACTTATTAAATAAAGCTATGTTTTTGTTGGGATTCAGTTTTGACTTCTATATCTTACCTAGTTTTCTAGGCTGAGCTGAGAGTAACCAGTGGTCACATCTCAAACGTTATGCTAAAATTGTGCAGCAGTGTTTTTGTTCCTCCGTCCTTTCGTGTTCTCTAAATTTCCAAATCTTTGATGAATATCTTCAATAGATCTGAGACCTGCTCTTGTAGATTGGAAGGTTTGAATAATGCAGTCTACAATCAATGGCTCTTCAGATCACCCAATGTTCATTTGACATAATTGAAAGTCTTACAGCACACAACTGATGTTATTGATCAATAGAGGCACAAAGGACTCTGTTCAATTGGTTGCCAAAATTGAAGTCAAATTGTTTTCCATAAAAAATAATCTTACAATTCATGGAAAAGTCAGGTTGAATGGTTAATGGAGATTTCTTCCTTGCAGTTGGTGCCGAGGCGGATGATGATATGATCGAGTTGCTCTTATCTGAAGTCGATGGAAAAGACATCACAGAACTCATTGCTTCCGGAAGAGAGAAGCTGGCTTCTGTCCCAGCTGGTGGTGGCGGTGCTATTGCAGTAGCTGCTGCAACTCCTGGTGGTGGTGGTGGTGGTGCCGCTCCGGCGCCAGCCGCTGAGCCTAAGAAAGAAGAGAAAGTTGAAGAGAAAGAGGAGTCTGATGACGTAAGATACCATCCAATTTAGCGCATATTGCAATATTTTCATCCTGTATTTATTCATCCTACACAAAATATGTGTTCTTGCTTTCATTTTGACATGATTGTACTACCTCCTTTAGTTGTTATTATCTTGTGACTTAACCATATGTTTTTGATGTTTTGCAGGACATGGGCTTCAGTCTCTTCGACTAGGCAAATGGAGGGTTCACTCATTTTCTCATTAAGCTGTTTCCTCTTCCTTTGGTAATTGCCTTTAGTTAAAAGCTGGACGTTTTGGCATGGACATGATAGTAGTTTTCTGGCATTGCAAATTTTTGTGTTAGATAATGATTTGAGATGAGATTGATCGATTAATACAGTCGAAATGCCTGATGTTTGCCCCGAGTCGCGTTGGTGGAAAAATCATTAGCGGCATATTGAATTCCAATGGTAATTCAAAATTGATTCTAATTCTGCCTTTTCATATGGGGCGATTTTGCCAATTGCCGACCGGAATCGACGGAAGCAGATGGTAAAATTATGTTGCAAGTGTTATCTCTCTCTCATTGGGATAGAGTTTTTTCATGTATAAATTGTTACTATTAATTTTTAAATAAATAATTATAATTTAATTATTTTAAAATAATTTATTTTAATACTTTAAGGTCGGTTAAAATACTATTTTAAAGGTAAAATTATTCACAAGCTTCAATAATCATGATCATTCTACCCCACAATACAATAAAATCCATCAAAATCTCTTTAAAAAATGAAAATAATTGAATTTATAATGTTTTGAATAGATGCCAAATGCTTTGAAATAAACAGACACCATTTGATATAAATAGGCATTAATTGGTACAAATAGCACCTATGTTGAGGTGAATTATCTTATAATAGTTAAGTAAATACGTGATTTTTTATTTATAAATGTGGCATTTTTTATTTATAAGTGATCTCTTACTAACAAATAATTAAAGAGGTGGCTTCCTTTTTTCACTTTGAGGCATCTTTTTAAATAGAAAACCATTCAAACAATGCCCGTATATGTCTAATGACTTCTCAATATTGACATATCTCGAGCAGGATTTCTAAGCCTTGAAACTCAATAATGGTATCTTAAGAAAATCCATACTATCGTCTCCAATATACGAGTGTGACCACCTTTTCGATGGGCCCCATATTGGATTACTATGTTGTTTATATTGATGAAGTAAAAAGTGACGTCTTACTTATAAGTAATACAATTTCTTTCTTCTTTTGAGAAACCTTTTTAAATACAAAACTTTGTGAAGTGATGTTAGAAACCGGATGCATTTTATGCCTTGTCCTAAAATAAATAATATCTTAAATGGGAACATCAGCTTCAAAACTCAACAATATATGAAACTAATTCAATTTTTAATTGATGTTATTATCTCCATAAAATGTTGTAAATTCAATGTAATGCGTTTTTGAATTCGGATTACTGAATGAATAAGGAAGTTACTTGATCTTCCTGGTAGATCCAGAGTTAAATCGGATCCGATCTTTATTACTTTAAATCTAGATCCTATACATTACAACGGACAAATAAGTTAGAGGATTGTGAGGCTCACTTTCCGATATATCTTTTAACATTCACGTGAGAAATCTTTCTCAGGTATATAGTGTAATATTTCAAGTATTTCTAATTTTATTATTTTATAAGAATAAATTATCTAATTAGTTATGATAATTATTTTAACTATTTTAGTAATTATTTTAGATTTAAAATTTCATAAATAGGTTTAAAATATGAGCTTGAATGATTTATTGGGCCATATACAATAAATTTTATTTGTGAGGCTTATTTTGGGTGAAATTGTAAAATCAATTTAGAGATAAATTTTCTATAATAAATTGATTAAGTAAACAACATATTGACAGTATAAAATTATCAAATATTTATTATTTTAATCTAATGAGTTGAAGTACTTAGATTGATAGATTGAGTTTAAATATTTGGACTATTAAATTTAATTTAAAGTAATTAATATGCTTGATTGAGTTAACTCAATATAGGCATAGCTAACCGAATGAACCATTATATATTTAAGTTATGTGAATTTTACTATACTAGAATTCATTAATTAAAAATATAATTATAAAATTAAATTTAAAAAGGGTCAAAATATTATAAATTGAGATTAAAATTTTAAGTATTATTATAAGGGTGATTAAATAAAATAAATAAATTATTTAATTAGAAATAAATAAATAAATATAAGAGCAAATAAAAAAATAAAAAAATAAAAATAATAATGAACAAGAAAAGGGGAAGAAAAGAAAGAAAAAAAAAAAGAAAGAGAGAAAGAATGGAAGGAAGAAGGAAATGAGAGGAGAGAGGGAGAGAATTTCGTCGATCCTTAGTCCGCGACAATTGCCTCTTCTCCGGCCAAACGGTTGGAAAATCAGAATTTCTAAACCACTTTCCATCTTCTCGATCGCCAGCCTCATTTTCTTCCATTGGTTTCTCTCATTTTCCTTGTAACCTTACCATCGTCTCCTTCTTCTTCATCATCAGTTGGCGGAGTCATGCAGAGAGAGAGAAAGAGAGAAAGAAGTTGCTATAAGGTCTGCCGCTGTTGCTGCCGTCGTCGATGCCGCATTCCGTTGAAGCTCATCGTTGGAAAATGAAAAATAAAATCAAACGAGTTAATTCATGACCTTTCATTTATGCAAGAAAAACTCTTCCTTCCTTCTCAATGATATTGATTTCTCATGAGCACGCTAAAATTTGTGAAAAAATTGACTGTATTTGAAGAACTAAGGGAAACTAGAAGCCACGGCTCTGTTAGCCAGAGATTTGAGAAATTGTGAGGGTTTTGCAATAAATTTGAGCGTAAAATTTAGTGTGCGTGTTTTTCATATCCTTATTTTTCACATCAAAAAAGAAAAAAAGTTAAGACTTTTCTGATTTTCTGTAAAAATCAAAAGGAACTAAGAAACAGAGCAAATTGCTCTGTTTTGACTGTGCGGCTCAAACACAGTAGAATAATGGTGACGAACAGTAATTAATAGAAGGGGTATGCTGATTGTTGACGGTATATAAGTGTATGAATGTATGGGCTCAATATAAGATGATGTATGTATTTATATGCTACTGTGATGTACGTATATATACATATATATGCTACAATGATGCTTATATGTATACAGGTGTGTGTGTGTATGTTTACTATAGGTAATTAGATATGTATATATGTGGGGTGTACAAAAGTGAGCGGGTATGTGTGTGTGTAAATATGTATGTATGTATATATATATATTTATATAAGGATGCAGATGTGCATGATGCTGTATATATATATATATATATATATATATATATATATGTTAGTATGTATATGTACGCAGAAATGTGTAAATGTGTGTATGTATATATTTGTATGCTGGTAGATACAGACGGCAGTGAATGAGAGTGTATACTTGTAGTGTTTGTGTATATAGGTAATACTGAGTAAATATATGGGTGTAGTTTGGAAACCGGTTATTTATAGATAGGTGTGTAAATGTATGTATATAATGGACATAAATTTATAAGGTTGGCAGTGTCTATATAATTGAATCGGATTGATAATAATAAGTTTTGTTCGGACGTAACAAATGAGATTTAAACTTTGGCCTTAGTATAAGGTAAATTATGTAGAAGACTTATGTATTTCTACTATTTTTCTCTATATTCAAAAATCTTTTATGTATATTGGCAGTGTTGAGTAAATATATGAGTATAGTTTGGGAACTAGTTATTTACAGATTGGTGTATAAATATAATTATTCAATGAATATAAATTTATAAGGTTGGCAGTGTCGTATAATTGAATTAGATTGATAATAATAGGTTTTGTTCGAATGTAACAAATGAGATTTCAACTATGGCCTTAGTATAAGGTAATTATATATAAGACTTAGGTGTTCATACTATTTTTCTCTATATTTATGAAACTTTAGCGTATATTGACAGTGTATGTGTATATCGGCAGTGTTGAATAAATATATGGGTGTAGCTTAGAAACTGATTATTTACGGATTGGTGTGTAAATGTATGTATATAATGGACATGAATTTATAAGGTTCACAATGTCTGTATAATTGAATCGGATTGATAATAATAGGTTTTGTTCTGATGTAACAAATGAGATTTAAACTATGGCCTCAGTATAAGGTAATTATATAGAAGACTTAGATATTCCTGCTATTTTTCTCTATATTCATAAAATTTTTGCATATATACTAGCAATGTATGTGTATATTGACAGTGTTGAGTAAATATTCTTGACACTTTATAATTAAATTGAGGAGTGCGTATAAAAATTCTAAGATATCTAGTCAAATGGGAGGCTATGACACCTTAATATAGTTTACACTTTTTCGATACTAATTCCATATTCGGTGGTTGACGTCAATTTATTTTTGAGGTGGGATTCTTATATACTTGTGTGAGTATATTCCTGGTATTTTATAACTAATTTGAGGAGAGTATATAAAAATATCAATACATCTAATCAAATGAGAGGTCACGACACCTTAGTGTAATCTACACCTTTTTAATACCGATTCCATATCCTGTGGTTGAGGTCAATTTATTTTTGAGGTAGGATTCTTATATACTTGTGACTATCATATAAAATAATATCTGAGATATTATTAGCGAAGGTTATCATAGATATGGATACAATCTTTGGAAGGACTGCAGGGATAGTAATGATACCATAGATATCAGATTACCTCGTGGTACTTACCCAATTATTGAGGATGTAAATACATGGCCTTTGGTCACAAAGATATAATAATATCCACAGGGTGTTTGATATCTCTTATAGGTATGACGTCACATTTAGATATATTTTTCAAAAATCTAATAGAGGACCTTAATATCATGGATACTTTGATACCTCGATACTTTGATTGGGTTCGTAGGACCCTACAATATCATAGTTCAGTTGACATTTATTTATTTATTATTTATTTATGTTATTGTTGAGTTATTTCATTAATTGTGTCATTTATTGATCTAGGGATGATTAATTGTTTATATATGTTATGTATTATTGGAATTTATTAATTGATAATGAGTTTCCTGGATAGTTTGATATTTTCATTATTTTTGACAGTGGTTAAAGTTACTTGTTAAGTATTTTATTCACGCTTACTATATCTTTCTTCCAGATGAACTGGATTAGAGCAAGATAACTCTAGAATTAGATAGAGTTGGGATGATAGAGATTATAAAGCCTAACCGGAGAAAGTGTTTATTTTATATTCTAAAAATACATTGTGATATTTTATTTTATTTTGTTAGGATTTTTAGGGCTATGTTTTTCTCATGCTTTTGATTGTATGAGAATATTTAGATTATTATATTTATGTTTTATCATTTGGGATATTTTATAATATTGATTTGAGACTTATAATTATTTCTACGTGATCCAATTTGGGCGATAGTCATGTACCGGGTCTAGATCATTACAAATAGAAAGGATGATGAATAAATAATGTGAAGATACATGTTTCAGAGGGTTGAACTCCGGCAAGTGCGATTGGTTAGGGAGTGACTTAGGGATGGATAATTGAGTTCCAATGAGTGTATTCAACTGTGGAGTGATTTAGAAATAAAGGATTGAGTTTCGACGAGTGCGTTCAACTAGAGAACGGATTAGAAATGGTAAACTGAGTTCTGACAAATGTGCTTGACTGGAGAGTAGTTTAGAAATGGAGGACTGAATTTTGATAAGTGCAATTGGTTGGGAAGCGGCTTAAAGAGGAATAATTAAGTTCCGACAAGTGTGATCATTATGGGAGCGATTTAGAGATGGAAGACTGAGTTCCGATGAGTGCACTCGGTTGAAAAGCGGCTTTGAGGAAGGAAGGCTTTCTTTGGAGAGAGGCTTTGGAGTTGTGGTTTGCATTCTCTTTGCCGTCTCTCTTTCTTTTGTTTCAAATTTTTGATCCTCCGGAAGCTCTCTTGGCTCTTTTTGGTGGAGGAATGGAGGCATTTATAGAAAGAGAGTACTAGCTAGCTGCGTAGGGACGTTAATTGCGTTGCATTTTCTAACCCTCTAATGGAGTCCATTTTCTACTTCCTTGGAAGGCTATACTTTTTCAGGCGATTGGGACGCGACAGATTGACAGTTACTTGGGCTTGCGTGCTAAGCTACGCCTGTGGGCCTGTCCAAAAGGGCAACCCTTGGGACCTGTACCCGATTGGGCGAATTTGGGCCGCATCATCTGGGTCTTGGGCCGCATCGCGCTGCCACTACTGAGGAGGTTTTCCATGCAGGCCGATCCTAGGTCGGCCCATGGTTACCAAACCTATCACTAACCCCTATACCAGGAGATTTGAAATTCTAACCCTTGGCATATTCCTAATAGGAAATCACTATGCGGGTTTTCATGTGTGATTTTTGAGGTGCGCTCCCTCCCCATGTGCTTTGCAGCTCTAGCAAAATTCGATGTCAAATTGATTCTTTGTCGCTGGCAATTTTTTGGGGCCAACACAGTTTTCTTTGTTTAATGCGGGTCGATCTCTTCCTCCTGTTATAAATGGGGAGGCTCTCAGTGTCTCACTTCACAAATCGTCTTCACTGGTCAGGTGGTGTAAGAGTTTGGAGTTAGCATGGAGCCTTCACAATCATCAGTTGGGATTAGCGGAGACTCTCACCCATTGTTTGAAGCTGAAGCCAAGGATGTGTTTGCAGTATACGTTGGTTTCCCTCTTTTGGACTAAGCCTGAACCGACCTTATGTTGTTCTAGACGAGGTCCGGGTACCAGTGACCGTTTTCCTCTTCTCCCAACTAGCGTTAAGTCGTCATCTTTGAGCGACTTCGAAGGGGGGGCATTTCAGACCATCTGATGGTGGGTAGTAATGCCCTTCTCTGTCCGGGTGAGCAACTCTACCCTCTGCTACTCTTGGGAGGATTGCATCCAGAGATTGCTGGGGCAAGAGTGCCCCTTTGCATGTCTATGTCGTGCTCTAACCTTTGATGCCGCATTAGGTCTGGTAGAGACTAATGGACTCGAAGGCTTTGTCTATGTCTCAGTGCTCGGTTCTTAGGCGTTGTCTCCCGAGTAAGAGCAATTGCATTTTTCTTTCTTATCATAGCTGTCTTCCCCGAAGCCGATCAGACAAATGCAAGCAGGTCATTATTCCATGTATTTTGATTTCCTTCCGATGTCGTACGTTTACTGTTGAAAGTTTGTACTTTGCAAAGAGGAATTAATGAATGAAACTACTGAGCATTATTTATACATATGTTGCATGGCTCCAATATTCTTACATGATGTGAATGGTTAAAATGCTTGAATGTTGTTTTTCATTGCCTGGGGTTTGACAAACTGACAATTTAGGCTACTGGCAACTCGATTTTCAAGCGATCTTGACTCGCAGTGGTCCATCCCAAGCTCTAGGTTGGAACATGAGTCAGTTGGATCAATCTCAAGCTTGCTAGGCTTGCATGCCGCCAATTTGCAATATTGAAAAATGAGGCGACAAGCCATTATTACCTGCGTCGTGCAACCTAGGAACCGAGGGTATCTGTTATTCGTAGGTTGCACTAGGAGGCATCGCGTCGATCATCATAATGAATCTAGTGAAAGAATGTCGCGATTATTATGGAGACGCGCCTCTTTGATATTTTAGAAGGACGCTGTTTCGAGGTTGAGGTGCTGGCTATTTAAGTGCTGGCACTCTGCCATTTTTGCTTAACTTTGTTTTCAGAGCATCTCTGCCCTAATTTGCCATCGTCCTTGCTAGTTTGCACGGTCTTTCAAATGGCTTCCTAATGCATCGCTGATATTCTGTCCATTCTATCTGTCGAGGAGATAGTCTCTATGGAGTTGGTATCGCACCTCAAGCGTCATGCGATACGCTATTCCTAGTGCTAATGACACTACTTGCTTCCCTCGTCCAGGATTCATAATCGTCTACGATGAGCATCTGAAGGCCGGTCTCTACATTCTGTTTGTGACAAAGTTGCGTGAGATTCTAAGGGATTTGGAGATACATGTGGCTCGTCTTCACCTGAGTGCCATTCAGTATTTGGTGACGTCGTGTGTCTCCTTCCGCATCAAGGGGCCCACGTTGGATGCTTGGGCCCTAAAGGTGATTTTTTGTATCGACTAAGAGACTGACTAGGTTTCCTTTGCTCCCCATGTGAGGTTCGAGATTGGCAAGGGGAACTCGGATCCGCTGATGGGCTAGAGGAAGCGCTTCTTCTTTGTGGTGGTTGGCGCCGATTGGAGTGACTCGAATCAATGGGGCAGCGTCAGCAGTGCTTATGCTAGGGATGTTTTACCAAGAGAGAAATTGATGGTGGGGCCATTGATGGCGCTAGTTGAGGAGTGTGTTGACATCCTGTGCTACAATGATTACTAGGTCTCTTAGAGTGTGCTTGACGGAGTAGGAGGCTTAGACAAAGGAGGGGCAATGCTTGTGCCCGTCGGGTCATCATCCCAAGAGGAAGTACAGGGCTTTGATCACCTGGGACTCTCTTGAGCAGGTTCTTAACAAGGTGGCTCATTCGTTGCCTACCTTGCTTGAGGTGTGCCGGAGGATTAATGCGGCTTGCGTAAGGGCACTTGCTCTTGCCGCTGGGGAGCCATTCAAGAGGCCACGCTTGGATCAGTCCTCCTTTGACGATCAGGGCCTTAGCGACTCGTTGGAAGGATCCGTGGGTGAGGAGTCCTCCATGGGTTCTACCAACAGAGCGGGGATTCCCTAGGCCAGCGGGCTAGGCAATTGGACCAATGCTGTGGCTGCCTCTAAGGGGAGAATTCTGATCTTTGTGGCCTCTTCTTCGGAAACATCTGCATTCGCCTTTCATGTTGCTTCTATCGAGGAGGGTACTAGAAGCGTCTGGGCTAAAGAAGAAGTGGTTGGGGATGGCTCAGAGGCTGCGGTGGCTGCAAAAGGGCACTCCGCCTTGAAGAGTTAGTGTTCGACCCCCCAAGGGTTCTGGACAGACTCGACCCTCCCCCCTGTTTCGAGGCGCCTCTTCCCTGTGATGCGTGGCCTCTGCAATCCTCATCGACCCCTGCTGGAGCTGAGAGGTCTCCTAGCCTGTCGCACAGGGTAGGGTGATCTTATCATGAGGTACTGTGCTGTGGGCTTCCTTGATCTGATATCATCATGTTCTCTCATTGCCGTCCTCAACTAACCATTGTTAGTTGATTAGCAGGTCCAGGAAGCACTCCGAGTAGTGGAGAGAGCGCTGTATTGGAGGGATGCCAAAATCCAACAGCTATCCCGTGCGTGCACAGATCCCATTGCGCTAGAGGATGCAGAGTGCCGAATGAATGTTGTTGTTGCCAAAGTTTTACAAAGTGAAGAGCGAGTGGCCTACCTAGACCAGAAGCTATCCAAGTTAAAGGCAAGATCTCAAAAACTCTCAATGGCATATGCTTGGGCCCTGAATAGGATTGCCTCGTTTGAGGATGAATTTTGGGAGGCAGAGCAGCAGCTAGCGGTTTTCCGAAATGAGAATTCCAGGCTTAAGGGAGGGCTTAGACCTAGCAGACTACCCTGGAGGCAGGAGTGGTCTTCCGCCCACACACCGAGGGGCCCCCAACCCTAGGATTGTCATCCGAGTAGTAGGGGTAGGCAGTTCTTTGTATAAATTTTTGAGACTGGCTGATACTCTCTGTGTATACTTTGAATCTTTAATAAATTTGCTAAATTATTTTTACCATTGTTGTTGATGTCTTTGAGCACATGCTAATTTGTCTTTGTTTGATATTGATTCTATTTGCCAACTAAGCGTCATGGTCATTATCGTCAAGCTTGGCTGGATCCATTTATCCAATTGTGCTTGCTCCTGTGAGGAGGTTGTGGCACTGAGAGAATACAATCACAGACTAAACCTTGTAGTTATTATTGCTGATCTTAGATGGATGTATTTGCCCGATTGTACTCTTTCTCATAGAAGGACGTCGTAGCACGGGTATGAGGGAGCCTTACAAGGGTTGACTAGATTTCATGGCCGTAGTCGCTGAGCTTTGGCAAACTACAACGTCAAGTCCTAGTTCGCCGACTATTGTCGACTAATGGTGTTTGTTCCAACGGAAGGGAGTTGTTGCATGCATACTAAAAAACCCTCTAAAGTTTTAATAACCGCTTGATGGGAAAGTCCGACTCTTAGTCCACAAGTCCCCAATGCTGTAATGTTCGACCTCATTTGGGCCACTCGATAATTGAGATCAAGGTTTAATTTTGACCTTCTCTGGGCCGCTCGATTATCAGGACTGAGGTTTTGTAACCAGGTCGCAACCGGTCGAGGTGCAGGCAAAAGAGTTCGCACAACTTAGGGGCAATCTGGATTTTTGAATTAATGCAAACACAAAGGCATTCATATGGTTGACATGACGAATGGAACAGGCAAATAAACATGTTTATAACACTCAAGCAACCCGCATGGATGCACTTGACTTACTTGTACTTGGCAGAAAATCGTCGGTAGCACCTTCTAGTGAGGAGAGCATTCTAAGCCCATGGAATTTTCTACACTGGGCACATAGAATGTTTGCCCCATTTTGGAGGATCGTTGAGGCTCAGAATAGTCCCCATCAACAGGGAGACTGCTCATTCTAGTTGGCAACCTTTGCCCGCTACCTCTATGAAACAAAGGATCTGGTTCGCCACGTTGAACCCGTATGCTTTTACCTTCTTACTGCCAGCCGATGGCTGCCCAACTGCATGGTTTAGATGTTAGGCTCTCATTACGACACATGACCCGCAGGTAACGAGGGGGGACCTTGCTTGGTGCACTGGCAACGTCTTCCAGCATGTAATGTCGCATGTAGAGGGACCAAGGACTCAGCCACCCCAAGTAGGTGACCTCCTATCGTCATGGGAGCAGTGTAGACCATGACGCTTTAGGCTTTCATCCCGCATCTCATGACTCGGTCAGCCTTTCGGCCGCACTAGGCTTTGTCTCTCGTGGTTGCTCAAACCCCAAGGTCATCAAACTACTGGATCTTCTGAGGAAGTTGCCTTTCTCTTCAATTCCTCATTCTGGACACTAAGGTTTGGGAGTTGGAGAGTGGAGCCCCCAGCGTTGCACCTTCTGGTGGATATTAACAGGGCCGCTAAGGACATGGCTCATCTATGGGCAGTGAGTGTCTGCACCTTGTCGCTAGGCGTTCGTCCTTGTGTCTACCGCAGAGCGGTCGTTGTCATGAGAGATGACGTCTATGGTGAGTGCGCTGGCTCGTGCCCTGGTATTAGCCATATCTGCTCTCATAAGAGCGGTAGTTAGACTTTTTTAGTCGTTTTCACAAACGTCGCCAATAATATGTTCCTGGATCCGAATTGCCGAACGAATTAGGGAGCTACTTGGTCTTTTCGATAGGTCAAGTTAAAGTGAGCCCAATTTTTGTTATTTTGAATCTAAATCCTTCATACTACAATTGGCAAATAAGAGGTCAGGGAATTATAGGACTCGCTCTCCAGTATATCTTCGACGCTCAAATTAGAAATTTTTTTAAGCAGATAGAATGATAGAATGATGAATAAATAATACATAGATGAATGTTTCGGGGGAATGAGTATTTTCAGCGAGCTGAGCTTCGAAAAGTGCGCTCGATTAGAGAGCGGCCTAAAGATGGAGAATTGAACTCCGATAAATGTGCTTGGTTGAAGAGTGACTTAGAAATGAATGATTGAGTTTTGACAAGTGCGCTCGACTAGGTGTAGTTTAGAAATAGAGGGTTGAGTTTCGACAAGTGTACTCGGCTAGGAATCTGCTTAGAAATGGAGGACTGAGCTCTAACAAGTCCGCTCGACTAGAGAGCAGTTTAGAAATGGAGGATTGAATTTCCACAAGTGCGTTCGGCTGGGGAGCAATTTAGAAACAGAAGATTGAGCTCCGACAAGTGCGCTCGTCTGGGGAGTGGTTTAAAAATAGAGGATTGAGTTCCGATGAATGCACTCGACCGTGAACGGCTTAGAGATGGAGGATTGAATTCCGACGAGTGCGCTTGATGGGAGAGCGGCTTAGAAATGAAGAACTGAGCTCTGATAAGTGCATTTGATTGAGAAGCGGTTTAGAAATAGAGAATTAAATTCCGATAAATGCGCTCGACGAGGAAGCAACTTAAAGATGGAGGATTGAGCTTCGAAGAGGGCGCTCGGTTGGAGAGCAGCTTTGAGGAAGAAAGGCCTTTTTCGGAGAGAGGCACCGTAGCTATGGTTTGCGTTCTCTTTGTCGTCTCTCTTTCTCTTATTTCGAATTTTCGATCCTTCAAAAGCTCCCCCCCCCTCTTTTTTGGTGGAGGAATGAGGGCATTTATAAAAAAAGAGTACTAGCTAGCCGTCACAGGAGTGTTGATTGCCCCACAATTTTTGACTCTCTGATGAAGACCATTTCCCACTTCCCTGGTTGGCTATACTTTTTCAGGCAGTCAGGATGCGATAAATTGGCAATCACGTGGGCTTGCATGCTGAGCTAGGATTGTTGGGCTGTGTCTATGGGACCGTCCAAAAGGGCAACCCTTGGGGCTTGTACCTTATTGGGCAAAACTGGGCCACGCCGCCTGAATTTTGGATCACAAGGACCTTTCTTTGAGTTGCCACTTTTGGGGCGGTCTTCTTTACAGGCTCGATCCTAGCCTAGCTCATGGCTGCCGGACTAATCACAGTTATTCGTGTAATTTACACACACTGGTGAAAAAAATTGCTTAAAAGGAACAATTATACAATATTTACATAATGAAATACGTGAGGATTATTTAACTGTTATGATCACAAAAATAGTGTCATAAATGCACCAGAGCAATTAGAAAAATATCTAAACACCTCAAAAAGCTAACTTTAACAAAGTCATTATATTAAAATTATGTTGTATAGTTCTCTTAACCTTACACAAGCAAGCAAGTTTCCCAAACCATCTAATTTCCCTAGAATTTTCTTGGGAGAAAGGTTGGATGTTGCAGGTATTGAACCTTTCCATTACCAACTACTGAGGGGTTAGTTGTCAAACTAGATATCCAAGTAGGACTTTGGAATATTTTTCCCAGCTTTATTTTACCCAACAAATCATTATATTTACGAAAAAATAATAAAAAAAAAGTAAAAAAATCGTTATGCGCACCCAAAAAAAAATAAAAAAAATTATAGTAATAATAAATATATTTATAAGTTTCGCCATGGTAGGCCCCTGTTTCCTTGTCCATGATGTTGATCCAACGTTGCTAGCGGATCTGGCGTCGGCAATAGTCTTAATAGTCAAAGAGATACGACAACTGAAACAATTTAAAATTAAGATAATTTTTAAATATAATAAAAAAAATTATAATAAAAAATTCAAAAAAAAAAAAAAAAAAATCCATGCAGTGGGCCATGTGATCTGTTCACAGCGTGGCACTTAAAATTCTCTTACCAAAAAGTTGCTCTATTGAACATTTTCAATGGAACAATCTTCCACGCAAAATAACCAATAAAAGATGGACTTTATTATAGAATTTATTATTTAGCTATTTATTTTATATAATATTTTATCAATTTATTTAGTTTAATAAATTTATATAAAATTAAATAAATTAATATCTTATACGAGAGAAGCTAGAATTAATTATTTCTAAGGTTACATTAATTTTTTTAAATATGTATCTGACTAAGCATTACAATTAACATTAAAGTTGGGCAAGGGACTAATACACTTAATGCAGTTTGTTTTGGGTAAGTTATACTTTCAATACAAGTCAGGTGAATAAACTACTGTTGATTCGTATTAATGTCGAAGGCATGTAAATTTGAAGGCAATATTTTCTATATTTCTATATTTGGGCAAACCAAAGGGGGAAAAGAAAAACCTTAATGAAATGGAAATTAGAAGTAATATAATGTCATATAGTCCGTTAATAAAATTAATTAATTAATATATTTATCTTTATACAAATTATAATATATATATATATTATAATTTGTATCTATAATTTATATAAAAATAAATATATTAATTAATTAATTATATTAACGGGCTATTAATATCTCTCCTTTTCGAATAGGAAATCAATTGGTTTCCCTTTCAAGGCTGTCAAACAGCTTCCTTTGAAGCAAAATGATTGGTGTTCGTGTTTAGTGTGCAAAACATTGAAAATGTGGAAATAAAATTAAAATAGAAATAACTTTTATATGTTTAATTAAATCAAAATTACAAAAATTGATAAAGAGATAAAAAATAAAATAAACAAAAAAATTAAAATTAATTTAAAGTTGTTGCGTCCTCGAATTCCGGCCAATGTACGGATGAAGATCTTGATGGAGTCTACAGACCTTTTAAGCGCACTCGGACGGAATCCGTGCAACGCAATGAACGTGGGAAAGTAGAGAAAAGAGAGCATGAGGACTGTGGTACAGACAATTTTACGTTGAAAGCCTTCCCTTGAATGAGAAAGAAAAATCACGGGACTTGTATCTGAGAACTAGTTCATTGCAGTGATGTTTAGTTACAAGTATAGGTGAAATTACAAGGGAGCAACAGGATGCTCTCAAGCCCTTCTCTTTTTCTTTTTCTCTTGATAGCAATTACATGAGTGTTAATACTGGGATCCCTTATTTGGTAGACAATTAATGTATTTTTAATAGTTGAGCTTTTCTTTAAGAGAGAGGTCCACGTGGCGTTGGTGTGTGCAAGGAAGTCTGCCACCAGCTCCACCAACTCTGTTCACTATGCTAGGGACGTAGCGTGCATGCCTACTGAGCTTCCGTGAGGTCACATCTGCAGTGATCGGGTGTGTGTTGCAAGCCATCATTCTTCATGCAATCTGACAGGGTTAGCTACCAAATCTCTAGCACTCCACTTTCGTAGGCGTGGCTAACGTCCGAGGCGCAATTTGAGCCTACGGGCCTGAGTGGACTTTAAGTCTACTTTGCTACACGGGCTGGCCCTGGAACCTGGACCTCTTGGGCTTCCTGGGCCTACTAGATTTTCGTGGCACCGGGGTCCAACTCCATGGGAATGGATCTCACAAGTGGTAAGGGTCTGAGGACTTCAGCCATTTGGAATATCCATGGGACGCGGACAACTCTCGCGTGAATGTCCTTTCCACTAGAAGTCCACTCGTGCCTTTGCCTTGTGGCGCTGCTCAGCCTCTGTTTGAAGTTGATGCTCGCTTCTCCTTCTTGCTAGCGTCCGCATACATGATGAGGAACAGAAGTCTAGGGCATGTTGATCAGAATGTCCGAGAGCATGCAGTGGCTTACAGGCTGCCCAAAGTGTCCGAGGGACTTTGGGATCAATGGCCTTGCCAGAACGTCCGAGGAACTTTGGGGCTCTAGGCACTGCTGGACACTTCACGATGATAGCCGTCTTCGCACACTTGTTCGAGGACTAGAAATGTCCTCAGACATTTTGGCCATTAAAGTGCATTAAGTGCTCATTAATTAGACTGACGTTGCCTTGAAAAATAAAGCCCACTCATTCTGGCAGCGTATAGGGAATTGACACGTGGCAATGGCAATGATGGCGCGCGCCCTTTTGAATTTCAAAACTTTTAGATAATGAACGCTTGCCTTCTTTGCCATTTACCTGCTTCCATTTGCCCTCAAAAATTTTCTAAGTGCCAGAAAACGCTCTCTGTGACCCCTTTGTTGTGCACTGTTCATCTTCTTTATCCTTTCATATTTCGATGGCTCCAGGGGTTGCAAACATCGCTTCTTCACTCATGATTGCTGACTTTGATGCTCTTCGTGCGAGGTACAGCATCCCTCCTAAGATGGTGATGCTACTCACGGAGCCTCAACAGAGGGCCTGCAGCCCACTAGATGGCTTCATGACCGTTTACACAGTCCACCTCAGGAGTGGGCTTTGCATCGATATGCCTCTAGATCTATACCATATCCTGAAGGACCTCAAGGTCCCTGTCGCTCGCCTTCAGCTAAACGCAGTGAGGTATCTTATCTCCCTTTATGTTTTCGCCCACTGCGATGATAAGATTTTCGAGACTTTGGCTGTGAAGGTGATCTTAAGGTTCACGTAGAACCAAGATTGGATTGCCATCACTCCGCACCCCGAGTTTGCAGTGATGAGTCGGGGAAACCCCGATTCCACCAAAAGGTGGAAAGACAAGTTCTTTTTCTTGATGGTTCGCGATATTTGGGATATCCCCAATGACTGGGGAAACATTGAACCACAATACTGTCAGGAGGCCACTTGAAATCCAAATTTATAGCCCAATGATGATTCCTTCTGAGGTCCGAGAAGAGACTTTGGCCGAGGATGTTGCTGGTACTCCACGTGCTGATGTTGCTGAGGCTGCAGTCCCTGATCTTGATGGGATTGCCCCAATGTCCGAGACCAAGGTCGAGGTTTCTATGGTGCCTGCTGTTTAGACACAAGAGTCCGAGGCCCCTAGAGAAGAGAACTCAACCAGTGACTCTCTCATCTCTCAGGTAGTCTTCTATTCTTCCTTAGCTTTTCTGTTTTCTTGTATTATGTTTTGACGGCTTCGTTTTCCCTTGCAGTTCCACAAGCAGGTTGGGAACCTTGGTCGACTCATTGATGGTGTCGCCCAAACTTGCTTTGAGTTGGAATCCTCCAAGGCCACTGCAGAGGTTAACAAACGCTTGGAGGCTGAGCTTGTTGAGGCCAATGGAAAGATCGCTTCTCTCAAAGACACACTGAGGCTTTAGCGAGTTCAGTATGGTCTACTGAGGGGCGGGAACCTCTAGCTAGAAGAGCTGCTAAGGACTTTAGTGAGGGCCGAGGACATTGCTCGGCACTGGAGGGCAAGTACTAGGATGACATCAACTTGTGCCGCCGAGTGATGAGGTTGTTGCACCCAGACTTTCCTACGACCATGTTTCATCCTCGGAATGTCAGTGCTACATGCGCAGAAGACTTGTACGGTCTCCCAGGAATGAGTTGGCCTCCCAGCCCTTCTATGCCTGGGCCGTCAAGCAATCTCGAGACCCCTGGGTAGCCGGGATCCTCAGAGCTAGCGGGGTCCCTTGGATCAGGAGGGCAGCAACAAGTTAGTATTTCTCAGCCAGGACCTTCTAAGGGCAGACTGTACATTCATAGAGTTTTTTCTATGTATATATTTTTTTATGTACACTTTGTATACTGCAAATTTAAAATGTGAATAAAAATTCATTGTTCCTTTGCAATCCTTTTTTTGATTGTCTTGTGCGTTTGGTTCCTTTATAACATACTTTTAAAGAAACATACTCTTTTCTTAGCTTAATATCTAAACCTTTTGACAGTCTTAGGCCGAATATGCTACTTTTAGGGTAGTCGCATGCCTGCCGTTTTAAACCCCATAAGTTTTAAGTCCAACCTCTAGGGTTGCTTGGCACAGTGGCCAAGTTCCAGTCCGACCTCTTGGATCGCTCGGATATGGCTGAGTTTTAAGTACGACCTTTTGACTGCTTGGATATAGCCAAGTTACAAGTACGACCTCTTGGCCGTTAGGACAAAGCCAGAGTTTCAAGGCAAGTGAAAGGATTGCTTTCACTTGATTTAGGGGCAACATGGTCTTATGAATTGATGGGATGATCTACAAGCATTCAATGAAGTGTAAGATAAGAAGTGAGAGAAAAGGGATTTTGTTACAAGCACATCGCATGATACTTTTTGCCTTACCTGGCCATCTGGACATACACTTATTGATAGTACTTTTTAATGTGTGTAGCATTCCAAATCCGAGGAACTAACTTGCCTTCTTGGGTGCGCAATTTGTAGGCCTCGTTTCAAAGGATTGCTGAGATCAGGAACAACCCTTCCTAATTTTGGGATAGCTTATTCCGGCCGGCATTTTTACCCGTGGCCTCTATGCTTCTCAAGACTAGGTCCCCGATCTCTAACGTCGTGCCTTCACCTTTTATTATAGTAGCAGGCTATTCTCTGCTGGTACGCCGCCATTTTCAACCTTGTAAGGTCCCGTGCTTCTTCCAATAGATTGAGGCTTTTGCGAAGTCTTTGATCATTACTTCTCAAATCGTAGAACTCGACCCGAAGGCTTGAAAATCCGACTTCCACTGGGATGACTACCTCTACCCCATAGCACAAATTAAAAGGTGTCTCTCTTGTAGGCTCTCTCGGTGTTGTTTTATATGACCAAAGGACCGACAAACTTATGTACCCATAAGCCCCTAGAGTGTTCCAACTTTGTCTTGAGTCCATGAAGTATTGTGCGGTTCGTGACCTCCACTTGCCCATTACTCTGGGATACATGACTAAGGTATGGACCAGCCTGATCCTTAGACTAGTACAATACTTAGCGAATTATTTTTTTCACAAATTGGGTCCCATTGTCAGTCACAATGCACTCGAAAATTTCGAACGTGCACATGATATTCTGCCAGACAAACTCAGTGGCATTCTGCTCTGTGATATTTGCTAGCCGCACAATTTCGACCCATTTGGTGAAGTAATCGATTCCAACAATCAAGAATTTTCTCTGCCCGGCTACTATAGGAAGTGGTCTGAGTATGTCTAGCCCCCACTGAGTAAAAGGCCATGGTGATTGTAGTACTCGGAGTTCAGTGTGGGGTTGGTGAGTCATGTTGTCGTGAATCTGACAGTTTTTACATTTGTGCTCGAAGTCCATGGCATCTTACTTCATGGTCGGCCAGTAGTACCCTTGCCTCGTGAGTTTGAAGGTGAGATTCTTGCCCCAAATGTGGGATCTACGGACCCCAAGGTGCACTTCTTGAAAAGCGTAATCTGCCTCATCGGGAGTGAGATACCGTTGGTAAGGGGCAGAGAACCCACGTCAGTATAACTAACCGCTCATGACAGTGTACCAACTAGATATCTTCTTCACTTTCTTGGCTGCGGTCTTGTCCACAGGTAGTGTCTGTTGGATAAATACCTTATGTAAGGAGTCATCTAAGTGTTAGTACACGAGACTTCCATCACTTCTGGCTGGGATCTTCAACACTTAGCTTATTTAGGATTTCTCACATTTCTCAATCATATTGCTCTGGATCTCCGAACGCTGTAGCCCTTGCTAGCATGTCGACCTTCCCGTTTTCTTCTCTTGGGATGTGGACAAACTCCATCTTCTCGAAATCCGAGGTCAGGCTTTGGATCTGTGAGAAATACTTGGAGAGTTGTGGGCTGTTAACTTTGAAATACCCGTGGACTTGGTTGACGACAAATTTAGAGTCATTGTAGACAACCAAGCTCCTGGCAAAACATTCCTTAGCTAATTGGAGTCCTGCTAGCAATGCTTTATATTTCTGCGGCATTGTTGGTGGCCGGAAACCCAAGGGTCATTGAATACTTAATCTCCGACCCCTCAGGCATGCACAACACGACACCAGCTCTACAACCATCCTTCATTGAAGAACCGTTCACATGCAATGTCCACGTTGTTGCTCCGTTCGGCTCATCTGCATCATTATCGTCTGGATCACCAAGGGCCGAGGTCGCTGTTTCAACAATGAAGTCCGTGAGGGCCTGACCCTTTAAGGCTAGCATTGGACAGAACTCTATGTTAAACTCTCCCAACTCAATGGCTCACTTGACCGGTAGCTCCGACGTCTCGAGTTTCTGGAAGATCACTCTTAGCGACTAATCGGTCTAAGTTTCCGAGCGGAATACACCAATGTTAGGACTATATTCTTGGTATGAGGGTCCCTGGTCTCAGCATCGGCCAAGGTCTTACCCATGTAGTACACGGGCTACTACTTGTCGTGCTGTTGTCGTACCAACACCAAATCAGGACCGTGTCGGACACAACGAGGTACAAATAGAGCTCTTCACCCGACTGGGGAAAAGCTAAGAGAGGAGGGTTTGATAGATATTCTTTGAGTCCTTGAAACGCCTCCTTGCAGTCATTATTCCACTAAAAGCCATTGGTCTTTGTTCCTCTTAAGGCCTTGAAAAACGGTAGGTGCCTCACGGCCGATTTGGCCAAGAAGCGAGAGAGAGCTGCTACCCGTCCAATGAGTTTCTGGACTTCCTTTATTGTCTAAGGAGACTTCATATCAAGGATGGCCTTAATCTTTTCGGGATTTGCCTCTATTCCTCGGTGTGAAACAATATAACTCAAGAACTTCCCAGAGACCACTCCAAATGTACATTTGGTTCAGTTGAGTTTCATCTGGTGAGCCTTGAGCACTTGAAAAGTCTTGTCCAGATCTCGAATGTGATGATCAGTCATATTACTTTTGACGAGCATGTGGTCCACGTAGACGACATTCTGTCCGATTTGGGCTTCGAATATCTTATTTATGAACCGCTAGTAAGTCACATCCGCATTCTTGAAGTCAAAGGGTATGACTTTGTAATAGTATGTCCATTCATCTGCCATGAATGACATGTGCTCTTCGTCTTTGGGGCTCATCCTTATTTGATTGTAGCCCAAGTACGCAACCATGAGGCTTAAAAGTTCATGAATGGACGTCGGATCTACAAGTTGATCAATAATGGGGAGAGGGAAGCTGTCCTTGGGGCACGCCTTATTGAGATCTGTAAAGCCCACACACATCATTCACTTTTCATTATTTTTCTTCACCATGACGACATTTCATAGCCAGTCCGGGTACTACACTTCTCGAATGAACCCAGCGTCCAAGAGCTTCTTCACTTCTTCACGTATAGCCACCAGTTTCTCTGCTGAAAAGTTCTTGCGTTTTTACCTGACGAGTCTGTGATGAGGATCTATACCCAATTTATGGACCATTATTTCTATGAAAATCCTCAACATATCACTTTATATCTAAGCAAAAACGTCCGAGGTTCTCCGACAAAAGCTGATAAGTGGTCTCGGACAACCTCTAGCAATGAGCTTTCTATCTGGACGCACTTCTCCAAATCTTTGGGGTCTAGTAGGACTAGGACATTAAGTTCCTCAAACTACGCTTACTGTAGCGTTGCCTTGTCTCGTCGGTCAAGGTCTTCAATTGGCTATGGAAGGGGCGTCTGTGTGACTGGGACAAATAGGATGTCCGTCCGGCTGTCTGATCTCCGAGGACCTCCCCAATCCCAAATGGAGTTGGAAACTACATCTTCACATGTGAGATGAAAGTGACAGCGCCGAAGACGGTCAAACAAGGACATCCGAGAATTGCGTTGTAAACTGATAGAAGATCCACGACCAGAAAGGTGAGGACCTTAGACACAGTCCTTGAGTACGTTTCCAACGTGACCTCCAACTGAATGACACCCTGAACAGGTACTAGCTCATTATCCAACCAGTAAAGTGGTCCCTCGGTCTCTCTCATTTGACTGCTGTCAAGTCCCAATTTAAAATAAGCATCAAGATAAAGTAAATTCATAGAACTTCCATTGTCAACAAAAGCATGTTTCCTTTAGTAGTCATTTGCTCCATCTGAAACAAGTGCGGTTACAATCAGGGGATCAAAGTGAGGGAAAATTACATGAGCCATATCATCGCTATTAAAACTAATAATTTCATCCCTAAGTCCTACCCTTGGTCTTTTGGCCGCGATGATTTTTCTAGCGTCTTCACTGGTCGAGCGAGTTGATACCATGTTCATAACCCCGCGGCCACTCGGTTCCTCGGCTGAGCGGCCTCAACGTCCCCTGTTGTTCTGGACGCTTGACCAGGTTTTTGCAGGAAGCGATTGAGATGACCCCTCGTTATTAGTTCCTCGATTTCTTTCTGCAGTGTTCGGCAGTCCTCGGTACTGTGGCCCTCGCGGCGATGGTAATAACAGTACTTCGACTAGTCACTACCTCCTGGATTCTTTAATGACTTGGGTCATCTCAAAAACTTCTCATCTTGGATCTATATCAGAACATTCATATGGGTGTTGTTCATAGGGGTTAGACTCACAGATCTGGGCCCCCTCCGAACAACCTGTTCGGACTTATGCTATTTTTTATTGTCTAGGGACCCGAGTGGTCCCCGCCTTTTCTTTTCCCTTCCACCATCCTCGGGTGGAAGTTCTCATTCTTCTCTGGTTTCTTTGCATCGTTGGCTTATTCAGTCGCGATATATGCTCTTGCCAGGCCTCAACCTCCACAAACGTCTGTGAACCATTGTGGATGAGGTGCTTGAAGAAAGTGCATCCCTCTAGGGTAGATAGAAACACGTTTAGCTTCACCATGTCCACTAACTTCGGGATTTGCCTGGCCTCTGCTATGAATCGAGCCAGAATCTCCTCAAACTCTTCCTGGCACCTTGCTTCACTCGGGTGAGGTGCCAGGGCTGCTTCTCTATTCTCCTGCTAGAGGCAAATTGTGAGAGGAAACTTGCTGCCAACTCGTTGAATGAGTGAATGGATCTACTGGCAATCCATAAAACCACACTCTCGTGTCGCCTTTAAGTATCAATGGGAAGCACTGACACATGGTTATCTCGTCAAACCTTGGAGGCCCAAGTGTTTGCGAAAGTGGTTAAGATAATCCATAGGGTCAGCACTCCTGTCATAAATATCGAAATTCGGCATCTTGAACTTCGGTGGGAATGGCCTCGTTCTAATCTCTGTCGTAAATGGAGATCGGAGTAGGTTAGCTCTCCCTCCGCTGTCTCCGCCAAAGACACGGTTTCAAACTTTCTCCAATCTCTCTTCCACATGAGGTGAGGCCACCGCCTCCTCGTTGAGGTAGTGCCTCAACTTGTAGGGTTCTTGTACTGCTTGCAGCTCTAGGACCCCCTAACCCTGAGAGGTGCGTTGTCTCGTGGAGTCGCCTCCTGGACTACGTGCTCCTTGTTGCTACAGACGAATCGAGGATTGCGCCTCTCAGGACTCTCCTCTTGGACCCATGGACCTAAGCAACTCTCAAGTCTTTGAGGGACCTTACTGCTTGAGGCAATTTGGATCCTCAAGGCTTCATGTTGGTTGGCTTGTTTGATGGGCTGTTTCTTCCCTTTGCCTCTGTTTTGGGACGTTGTAGTTTGGGAGGCCTTTGAAGGTGCTCCCGTGAGCCGCTCATCCATCTTAGAGCAGAGAGTGTGGATAGCGTGGGACATGTCATCCATCCTTAGGGCCAACATCCGTATAATTGGATCAGGATGGTCTTCTATCCTGGCGTAGGGAGTGAAGCCATTGTCACATGAGGCCGCATATTTGACAGGGGCACTTGCCTGTACTCTGGTATTCACCATATTGGACTTCTAAAAAGGTGTTGGAAAGTTCCTGGATGATTTGCAGGAAACGTGAAAAAGCTAACTTTTAGTCGCTTTCCACAGACGGCGTCAATGTTGCATTCTCGGATTCCGGTCACTGTACAGATGAAGAACTTGATGGAGTGCACGAATCTTTTAAGCGCACTAGGACGAAACCCATGCAACACAATGAACGTGTTAAAGTAGAGAAAGAGAGTACGAGGACTGAGGCACAGACAATTTTAAGTGAAAAGCCTTCCCTTGAATGAAAAAGAAAAATCACGGGACTTGTGTTCGAAAACTAGTTCACTACGGTGATGTTTAGTTACGAGTATGGGTGAGATTACAAGGGAGCAATAAGACGCTCTCAAGCCCTTCTATTTCATCTTTTTCTGTTGATAGCAATTACACGAGTGTTAATACTGGGATCCCTTATTTGATAGACAATTAATATATTTATAGTGGTTAAGTTTTTTTTGAGAGAAATCCACGTGGCATTGGCGTATGCAGGGAAGTCTACCACCAGCTTCACCAACTTTGTTCATGTGCCAAGGACATAGCGTGTACGCCGGTTGAGCTTCCATGAGGTCACATTTGCAGTGATCGGGCGTGTGTTGTAGGCCATCATTCTTCATACAGTCTAACAGGATTAACTACTGAATATCTGACACGCCGCTTTTGCAGGCGTGGCTGACGTCTAAGGCCCAATTTGAATCCACGGGTTTGAGTGAATTTTAAGTCTATTTTGCTACACGGGTTAGCCCTGACACTTAAATCTCTTGGACCTCCTGAGCTTACTAGATCTCCGTGGCATCAGGATCCAATTCCATAGGAATGGATCTCTCAAGTGGATTTTGAGTATCAGTACCCATCAAAAATTATATTTATTTTTAATAATTTTAATATTGACAAGTGGGAAAATGAAAGTATGAATAATATTTATCTAAGTAAATAATTCTACTTACTTGTAGCATCATATAACGCGTGAAAATTTTGGGAATGTTTGTTTCAAATAGCAAATTTTATATAAAAAATTTCCAAAAAAGTATTATAAATAATTTTCTAAATTAATACACGATATAAATAATTAGTTTTTAATTAATCATTGTGATGATTTTTTTAACATAATATTTTATTCATGTGCTCCTATGAACTATTAGAAAGTCCCAATTACCCAAAAAAAGAATTTTTAGATTATCCGACAATATTTTAATCACGTTCAAATGGTATTTTTCATGAAAAAGAAATCATACGTTTCTGTTATCGAACACTCGAAACGTTTTTTTTTTTTAAATCATTTATGCAAATAGAAAAAAATTCAAACTTATTAGAGAGAGAAGATAGGTGGAGAAGGGAAGAGAGGAGGAAATGGAAGGAGAACGGGGGTAGGTATGAGATGACAGAACTATCACGCACTTCAAAGACCTACCCACCGCTCTCTTCGTTTCCTCTCCACTCTAAGATAAAAACCCACCCCCAGCCCTCTCCTCTCAGCTTGACGTTCCTTTCTTGGAGAACATCAAGCTTGAAAACTCAAAACTAAAAGAATATAGAAGAAAGAGTAATAATTTTCCATACCTTTCTCTTCATCTGTTCATCTTTGTTTCTCTCTCCATTTTTCTCTGATTGCTTTTTCCAGTTCCCAATTTGTATAGTCGAATCGCAGTTCAGATCTATTGCGTAGGGCGGGGGAAAATGCAGTCTCTATCACCACCTGCAGCCATACCAAATCTGAAACCGTCTGTCCGAATTCTCTTCGTCCCAACTAATCCCATCAAAAACCGAGTAGAACCGAGTCGATTAGTCGTCAAATGCTTGCACAGGTTTGACAACCCGTCGAATCTGCCGTCGTTCGGCAACAGCAATGGTGCGGTGGGCGCAACCCGAGCTGATTGGCAGAGTTCCTGCGCCATATTAGCCAGCAAAGTCGTGTCCCAGCAACAGGACAACGCGAAGGCCGGAAGCGCCGGCAATATCACCGCTGTCAACGGCCATAAAACCCTAGATCTCGTTCCGATCGAGAACCTTCCGAAGCCGCTCACCACCGACCTTTCTCCGGCGCCGATGCACGGTTCTCAGCTCCGCGTCGCATACCAGGGAGTCCCCGGGGCATACTCTGAAGCCGCCGCGGCGAAAGCTTATCCTGGTTGCGAAGCGATCCCATGCGATCAGTTTGAGGTCGCTTTCCAGGCGGTTGAGCTCTGGATCGCGGACCGCGCCGTCCTGCCCGTCGAGAACTCTCTGGGGGGCTCAATTCACCGGAACTACGACCTCCTCCTCCGCCACCGCCTTCACATCGTCGGGGAGGTTCAATTGTCGATACACCACTGCCTATTAGCTCTTCCAGGAGTGAGAAAAGAGTACCTCAACTGCGTAATCAGCCATCCACAAGCACTAGCGCAGTGCGAGCACACTCTTACCAAACTAGGCCTCAACGTCACGCGCGAGGCAGTTGATGACACCGCCGGCGCAGCAGAGTACGTCGCAACCAGAAACCTCCGCGACACTGCGGCAATCGCCTCCGCACGCGCCGCCGAGCTGTACGGTCTCCAGATCCTCGCTGACGGGATCCAGGACGACTCGAGCAACCTCACGCGCTTCGTAATGCTCGCCCGCGAGCCAATCATCCCGCGCACCGACCGACCGTTCAAGACAAGCATCGTCTTCGCACACGAAGAAGGAACGTCGGTTCTGTTTAAGGTACTGTCGGCGTTTGCTTTCAGGAACATTAGCTTGACGAAGATCGAAAGCAGGCCGCACAGGCACCGCCCGATCCGGCTTGTTGACGACGCCAACGTAGGGACCGCGAAGCACTTCGAGTACATGTTCTACGTCGATTTCGAGGCGTCGATGGCAGAGACTAGGGCGCAGAACGCGCTCGCAGAGGTTCAGGAGTTCACATCTTTCTTAAGGGTTTTGGGCAGCTACCCCATGGACATGACGCCTTGCTTCCCCTCACGTGGAGATTAGCACACTCTCCCTCCGCCTTCTCACTGTTCCACCATTTTCATCTTCATCACTTAATATATTTATTTTTTTTAAATTAATTGAATTTCAAATGTATGTTTAATTAGATGAAACAAGATTTTCTGAAAATAATTATCATCAAATTTGGTTACATTTTTCAAAAAACAAAATTGTTCTTCATCTCAAAAATAACCTCTATATAATAAATAATTCCTAGATTTGATAAAATAAGTATTCTCCACTTTGGCCGCCGCCGCCGCCGCCGCCGCCCACCACACAATCCATCAACTACCTCCGGCTCATTACCAGCCGCCTCTGCCACTCGTCATCGTGAAACATTAATAATTATTTTTTTCTTGTTAATTTAAAAATATATTTAAAATTTATTACACGATTTAAATGATATAAAATAAATTTTATGTAGGTACGTTTGGATATTTATTAATATGTTAAATTATAAGAGGTGACCCTAAAGATTTTTTTATTAAGATTGGTTTTCATCAAACATTTAGATAATGAGATATGTTTAAGATGAAATTTTGTGTATGTTATTTGTAAATAATATTTCTTTAATTAAAAAAGTTAAAAAGGTATTAAATTAAAATTTATAAGTTAAAATAATGTACTTATTCTAATAGTCTTAGAATAAGTAAAAATAAAATTAAACATATAAAATATAGTTTTAATAATTTTAAATATAATAATAAATAGATTAAAATTAATGGTCAAGATATTTTTAAGATAATAGATTTTATTATCTAATATTGATAATTTATAAAACTATAAATATAAGTAATAGAGTAATAATAAATTAATATAGGGTGGTAAAATTAGACAACTTAATTGGTATACTCTGAGATAGAAATACTTTTATAAAAATAAAAAAAATTATAAAATGACTATTAGACTAATATACTTACTAGATCCAAATATTAGGCAACTAAATAATATGTATATTAGTTAAGTGTTAGATATAAAAAAATATTAAGATAGATCAGTGAAATTATACTAAAAAAAATAAAATAATGAATAATTTAAAAATTATATTTATAAAAAATAAGATGAAAAATAATATTTAATTTAATTTTAATATTTAAAATATAGGCCAATAAAAATATATATAAAAAATATAATTTACTTGAAAAAAAATTATTATAAAATATTATGTTTAATTGAATAAAATTATAAAAATAATTTAATATAATTGACCGTAACTACTGGGACAAAAAATTTTATCGCTGTTATTATAGATTAGTTAATATTTTTTTTCTTGATGAGAACGATAATATTAAAAGAAATTAAAAAATTGGAGATTTTATTTTTTATTGAGAGAAATAAATTAATATTTTTTAACGATGCTATTAGTTTTTAATTTAATAATTATGATTTAAAAATAAAATTATTAAAAATAATTATATTTTTAATTTTTATGATATTAATATTTATTAAATATGAAATTTAATATTTAAAAAATTATTACCAATAAATATATAAAAATATTATTTAATATGTAAATTTTAAGAGTCAGAATTTTAATATTTAAGGATAGACACAGTCTGTTAACATCCACGTGCGACGATGCTGCAGCATTGCAAGGCGCATGTGTAAATTTTTTTTTTTTTTTTAAAAAAAATATTTTAATTCCTTAAAATATTATAATTAATTTTAAAATATTTCTTTACCCATTCTGTTTTTTAGTAAAAGAAAATTATGAAACAATGCCAGTACGAAATAAATATTTAAAAATATCTTTCGACATTTTTTTAAATATCTTAAAATGAAAAAATATTTTATTTTTTGTTTTTATATGAAATTTATATGAATATGAAGACGTCACGATAAAAAAGATAATGTATTAAAATAATGAATAAAATATTTTGAGTCTCTTTAGTACACCTTCAAGGGATTAAGGGACTCAATCTAGCGGGAACCGTGCATCCCTCAATCTTTTAATATTTTTTAAGATTTAAACATTCATATTTTATATATTTAAAAATTATAAATAAACCTATTTTCTTTCAAATAAAAAATATTAAAATTTTAAATTATATATATTGTAAAACAATATATATATATATAATATATCCTTAGAACTTTAATTGATATAGGAATTAGAAAGTTAATGAATCATTCGGTTGATCAGAAAGACTATAGGTCTGATTTTATAATTAAAAATTCAGACCCTACGCACTATAATAATTTAATAAGAAATTAGAGGTATATAAGATTAACTCTCAATATATCTTCAAATACTTAAATTAAAAATATTTCCTATAAAAATTGAAATATACAAAAAGAAAATAAGTGACTGAAAAAATAAAAAGGAATGGGATGAGTATAAAGTTTTTGTAGATTTGGAGGATTAGACTCCGCTCTTGAGTGTGCTCTTTACAAGCATTTTGTAGGCCTGAGTTGGATTTGACTGAATTACCTAAGATGTCTGTGCCCATAAGAAATCGTAAAGTCACCCATTAATAGTAATGAAACTTTGCGTCTTTCTTTTGGTTGAGGATCTGTATTTATAATAAAAATTTTAATCGTTTGATCGACTCAAATCACTACATGTATGGAAGGCGTTACATTACATTAAATGGCAGTTGTTACTCTTAATGCGTAATTGTTGTTTGAATTGATTTTGTAACCATTCCATAGTTAATGTTTGACAATTGTTTGGCCGTTATTGAATCGGGCTGTCCACGTGTGCATTATAATCCATTTATTCATTATAACTATTTATCAGGAATAAATACCTTATTTATTACCCTATTGAGCCGGTATTTTGTCTTCGCCATGTACATTTTTGTTTGTTCAACCATTCAAAGTGTTGATATTTGGATCACTGACCTCTGAATCTTATTTTTAATTTGTGTTGGATTTGTCATACATGCACTGTATCCTTCAATATATTTTAACTTTTCTTTTAAAAAATAAAGTATAGACCATTAGATGAAAATCCAACGGCCATGTAAGCATAGAACTCCAACTGGTTTTATCTTTCAATAGGACTAAAAAAAAGGTTAAATTGCCTAAACCAAGCCAAATCAAATCGTCAACAATGGTTAGACAAATGTGTAGTTTTGATATAGTTTGATTTTTAATTCAATTATATTTTTGATTTAGTTACAATTTAAACCAAACCAAGTGAAATAAAACATATACACATTTATATTGTAATACCTAATTTCTTAAATTATATTAATAATGTTATAATTAGTATGCACTAGATTAACATAAAAAATAACTATATAATAAAAATTTTTAAAAAATTAATTTTTTTTTAGAAAGCAGTATTAGTACTTGGTCGACGCTAGTGCAAAGCATGTGTAGCATTTTCAATAGAAGCATTACGCATGAGGTGCACATCCTAGGGGGCTAGTGCGTGTTTTAGACAATGTGTTCACTCTCTAGGAATGTCTATGGAATGCTCATGTATGATTTAGACATAATGTGTTGTGCTTGAAGTATGTTTAATGTAACACTAATGTAATAAAATGATCAAGAATGGTGCTTGATGCACCTGACCAACACTTGTATATCGATTTGGATATAAAAAAGGTTTTTTTGTTTACAATTGATTTTATCATTTTTGATATTGCTATATGCATATATATTGAAAAGAGAGAGAAAAATATATATAATGGAAGAAGTTGATCAAATATTTTAAATTTATTTATTTATATCAAACACATGGGTATTTTAAAAGAAAAATATAGAGATATTATAAAATCATTTTTTATGTATTTGGCCTTTCAAATTATTTCATGTTTTAAGACAACTCTATTTTGTAAACCTATTGACTTTGATATTTTTTCTAAATTCTTTATATTTTGTAATAGAGTCCCCTTTTTAATAAATAAAAAGTATTGTAAGCAAATTGATGGTTTATATATATGAATGTTTTAATATATTAGGTGCACTTAAAGAATATACATATAATGCACTAGTGAGAAAAATAATATTCGATCCCATTTATAAGGTAATATAGATGATCTACATATAAATTTTAAATAGTAATGTATTATCCTGAAATTATCAAAAATATAAATAATCTGTTCTTTAAAATTTAACTCTTTGATTATCTGTGTGCGAGCTAACAATTCTTAATTCTTATATTTTCATATAATTTGGATTCTCATATTTTCATATGCTTTGTATTTTCTTATTTTGAAAAATGTTGACATTCTAAAGTTGTCATAAATTTTTGATGCAATCCTTTAGAGTTAATATTTTATGGATGCATTATGCGTTTGGCATTCTAAAGTTTTTGGTACGAATCACACAGTTTGAAATGTCTTTAATAAAATTTAAATTTTTACATGTAATTTATGATTTTTTATCCTTCTATCTATTTTACTTATTTATAAATGTATCATATATAGATATTTTAATGAGCGTTAAACTCATATTTTATAAATATTTTAAAACTCCTTTCAAATTAGATAACAATTAATTTTAGTAAGATTTGGATGGATGATTGATGAAGATTTGGGTTTATTTGTAACTGCAATATTAGGGATTGTTAAATGTTTTGTATTGTATTGGATATGTGTAGACTTTTGAGTTCCTCAATTTGGGTTTTAGGCCAGCAAGTTAAATGTATGTCATATATAGTTTTCTACGGTTATATATATTTTAATATGTGGTAAGATGTTTCTTATTGTAGAAATTTATGAATTGAATATATATAATATTATTTTGATGCCTGTTGCATCACCATACTTGATCCCATAATAAAACTAATCTATCTTAATTTAATTTAATTCAATTGTTATCTTGATTTATTTTAAATCTCAAAGCTCAAAATAGAGTTGGTAGACTTCCTAAAATTCTAAAATTTATATTGGGCGTGACCCTACAATCATATATCGTCAATGACCTAAAATAAAGTAATGAATGACATTATAGGGCCTGAAATGTCATACCATTAAATGGCTATAATTTCTGATAATAATCAAATCTTAAAATATTTGGGAGGATATAAATTTTATCGATATTAGAGTACTTAAAAATTATAACTCAATTAAAATACTAAAAAAGTAACCAAAATCTAGTTATATTGCTGACAAGAATATTACAAATTTTATATAATACAAATACTATTAACCAAAATAAAAATATAATTGTCTTAAATCTACTGCCTTGAGACAAAATATAACATCCAATTTTTTTTTCAAATCTTAATTCTATTTTCTTGAATAGCCTTCCCGCTAACCTCCTCTAACTGCAAAAGGATAAACCTGTTAATTTGAATAGGAGTTAGTAAAAATAAAAATAAAAATTAGTCTTTTCTTGATCAATAATTTCTTACCACATTTTGTAGTAAAATTAAATTTTAAATTTATCACAATAATGATCATTTAGTAATAGTTTGATACGGTGATCGTGAATGAAGTGTTATAAAAATTAACTTATCAATCGTTTGAACCTAACCGATTTATTTTATTTTGTCCCTAAAAGAATTTAACATTAAAATCGGTTTTCCTACTTTTTAAATTAAAACAACTTTAAATACCCACATTAAAATGGTAGAAATGTTGAATCGATAAAGAGCAGGTGGTAAGAAAACCCATTAGCACATGAACACAATAATGTAGTTTCAATTTTTTCAAATTGAGCAAGATTAATGGATTAGAAATTAGATTTCTCTCAAAGGGGATGCTCAAATATGCTTCATCAAAAAGTAGGGCAATTAAAAGAATGAGAAAATTTATAGAGAGCTCAAACAACGCATTTAAAATAAAAGATTGACTGTGCGACGCTGAACGCGGCTTACTTAGGGTTTCAAGAGAAAACTCTATTGGGGCTTAATAAGAGGCTTTTCAAGTTGATGGTTTAAAATTTTGGCTCAACCCAACCCGAATTTGGATGGCAAGCGCATGGCGATTTTATTTCATAGCTCAAGCAATGATTTTATCAAACAAAAAATTTGATACAACAATTGATGTACACAAGTCAATTTGAAAATATTTCACGGAATATCGATAACAACAATCTCCCGATTGCATGACAAGACACATAAAGTAAAAAAAATACAATAAAAGCACAAGTTTAAATACCATCGAAATAGAACTTGTGTACATAAAAATCTACACCTAATAAGAAATAAAGATAAAGAACAAGTAAAATATATTCAACTTTTTAAACCGCTGTATGCTGATACTATAATTGTCTTATATGGTCAATCATGGTTAGTACAAATAGATATAATGTAAAGAGATATAATATGTTAGAGTTTTCTTTTTTATTTTTTTAGTTTTCAAAGTCAACAAGACAAACAAAGGCATCACAACTAAACAACAAACATTAAGAACTTTCTTTAAGAATGTCTCCCCCGAAGAAAAAAAACATTTTCGGTAACTCCCATGAATAAGAGCAATCTCCCCCTAAAGAAGAAATCTACTCAATAAGTATCCCCTTTTATCACGAATGTCAAAAGGTAAAACTTTCTTGTTTTTGACTTTTTGTAGTTTTTTAAGTTCATCATTTGATCATTTAGATTGATTAAATGAGATTTCTTTTAAATGAACATCATTTTTCTTACTTTTTAAATTATGACATTGTATGAATCATAAAAACCATATACTTGATAAATGACTAATAAAATACTTGTTAATATGGGCTTTCAAGGCATTTTTGGAATAACCCTTCAATTTTTTCAAACAAAAGCATAATTGTTTGAACCCATGACACTCAAATCAGATTCAATTGCCTCGATCTTTTCGATAAATGAGTTATTTAACTTTTTAACTTCTTGAATTTTTGTGTCTAGCACAAATTTAATAGTTGAGTTTTCTTTTTCAATTTTCGTTAGTTTATATTTAAACAACACATTAGTTTTTTTATTTTGATTTTCTTAAATAATTTTAAATATCCTAAATGTCATAAAATTTGGTTTGTCGAATGTGATTTTATTTTTCTTCAAGAATCATTTTTAAAATTTGGATATTCAATACAATAAGGGTCTAAAGAAAAATCATATTTTTCATTTGGAGTCTTTAATTTCGCTACTTATCGATTTTGTCTTCATTTTCTTCAAGAACCTTTTGCAATTCTTAAGAAATAAAGAAAAATCGGGCATCACTCTTTCATCAAAGTACTCAATTTTCTAACAATTGATTTTTGCTTCATTGACTGTGAAAGTATGTGTTCATAAGTTGGAGAGATTCTATAAATTCTTTAATCTTTATTTTATCAAGATCTTTACTTTCTTCGATTGCAATAGCTTTAAGTCTAAATCACTTAATGAGTGATCGAAGAACTTTTCTAACTATTCTATCTTCAAGAATTTATTCTCCTAAATAAAATATAGAGTTCACAATATCATTTAATTGAGTATAAAATTCATCGAAAGTTTTATCATCCTTTATTCAGATTTCTTCAAATGTATTAATAAGAATTTGTAATTTTAAATTTTTGACAAGTTTGGTGCCTTTATGAGTGATTTCAAGAATATCTCACGCATCCTTTGAGATCTCGCACATAAAGATGCGTTTAAACTCTTTGGGAGATACAGTAATAAAAATGGCATGTAATCCTTTACTATTTCAATTACAGGCATCAAATTCTTCTTTTGACCACAAAGATAGAACTTTTGTCTCATGGTTAGTTGAACTTCTGGGTGGTGTCCACCCGGTTGGAATGCTAGCCCATACTCACTCATCCATTAATTTGAGGAAAGTTCTCATACGGACTTTCAAATAAGTATAATTGCTCCTATCAAAGACTGGAGGAACGGAGAGCAATCCACTTGCATACATCTAGATTAGGGTTATTGAATCGGGGTAAGTCTTTAATACCAATTGAAAATGACATTTCGTTCCAAATTTAATACTAAATGTTTCGACCCTGTGAAAGATTAGCGTAAGCAGTATAAAATTAAATATTCAATACACGTAAAAAAATTTATATCTATACACCAAAAATAATAATATGCATAAAACGTATGCGACTATATGTAATAGTAAAAAGAGATAATTTTTTATAACGAAGGAAAAACTCAATACCCACAGTGATTGAGAAAAATCTTCCGGGTTTCAACGATTAGAGAAGATATCCACTCTAAAAATTAACTTATAAATCGGATCGTACAAATGTGCTAAACTAGCCAACTTACTCCCGTCTTGTCATCCCTACCAATGAACTTTCTAAATTTGCATGCAATAATAGAACCGGATGCCTTCCGATATTCATATTAATATTTTCTCTCGAACCGATTGAAATAACAAACACCACTGGATCCCCTTCTTTACATAATACTAACGTCGCCAATAAATGTAAAAGGATAGGAGTGTTGAATCGATAAAGAGAATGTGGTGAGAAAACCCATTAGTACATGAAATACAATGATTTAATTTTGATTTTCTTAAATGGGGTAAGATTAATTGAGTAAAAGTTAAATTTCACTCAAAAAGGGTGCTCCAATATGTTTCATCAAAAAGTTGGGCAATTGAAAGAAGGAGAAAATTTATAGAGAGTTTAAAAAACATATTTAAAATAAAAACCGTTGCCGTGGCACTCGAGTGTCGCTCGATCATGGCGGGCGCACCTAAGGTTTCAAGAGAAAACCCTATTAGGGTTCGAGCGAGAGGACGATGAGATTCGAGTGGATGGTTATTAAAATTTTGGCTTGAGCCTCCGGTGAGAGCACGATAAGTGTGGGGGTTACTGGAATCGGGGCTCGAGCGGATGGCGATCGCACGCAGCAGGCTCGGTGGTATTAGAATCATGGCTCAAGTGATGATCAGGAGAATAGTAGGCGTGGTGCGCCTAAAACCCAGGAATGGACAACCACAAAATAAATTGATGTAGTATTTTGATGAACAAAAACTAATATCAGCACATGATTAAATATAATTATAAAATATGCCAATAATAAAAATGACCCTAATAAAATATATAGTTTATATAAAAATAAGATTGAAAGAACAATGATCAAAATTCATATATAAGGTTATGAATTTTTGTGACATTCATATATAAATCTTAAATTTATATTCTAATTCTTATTCTAAAAAATGTATAATAAAAACATGTTTAAATCATATTAATTTTTATGGACGAAAGATCAATAGGAACTCACTAACATAGGAGCAAATAATTAAAATTCAGATTATATTTGTTTTAATACATCTAATTATCTAATACTACAATTCAAAATCCACAAGTAAACTAACATACATATAATCTTGTAGACGGTGCCAAATGTCGCTTTCAACCAATGGATATATTTAAATGTCGCTTTTCAAATAATTGATAATATATTTAAATTTTTTATAATAGTTCGTTATTAATGGAATATATTATCATAATCTTTTATATTTTTTTCATACCATATTTTACAATTTTACAAATTGTAAAATTTTTATAAAAACTTGTCATGCAAGATATAATGAATTAAATATGTAAACATATAAAAACTACAAAAATAAATATAAAAACTTCATTATATTTTTTGTTAAATTATCTACAACAAGAATTTACAGAAACTAAAATTTAACTTTTATATTTTATCAAATGTAAAGGAAATTTATAGTAATTATAAGATATACAAAGTAAAAATTTAGAATATACTAAAATATTATAGACAAAAATCAAAACCTATGAGGGTATTAAAATAAAATTTTAGAACATATATAATTATAAATGTAGGAAATTAGCTTGACAATAAATTATGTAAATTTTTAAACATTTGTCAAAATTCCGTGACTTCATTATGAAAATTTTTAAACATGTTAAATTATCTACAACAAGAATTTATAGACAAATCAGTAAAATTTAACATTTTATACTATAAATTGAACTTATTTTCAAACCCTAAGCACGCATGTAAAGGTAATTTATAGTAATTATAAAATCCAAAAGACATTACTTTGAGTTTCAAATCTAAAGAGGTGTCTCATATTTTTCTTTCTCTTTTTCCATTTTCAAAGAGACTTTGGTTCGTGAGAATATACTAAAATTCATGGTAAGATTGATGAAAATCAAAACCTATGAGGGTATTAAAATAAAATTTTAGAACATATATAATTATAAATTATTATTGAAATTAGCTTGATTAGTTCTCAAATTATAAATGTGAATTTAATTTATTTATTTTGCTTCCGTTATAAATTTTATAAAAATTATAAAGAATAAGAATTACAGTTAATACATATGAATTATAAATATTTTAGTTATGAAAATAAGACATATATAAATATTTAAAATAATAAATATCTAACAAAATAGAGAAAGATCGACAATAAAGGAATGAGGGCTTAAAATGCACTTATCTTACTTTTAAATTTACAAAAATATTCTTTGAATTCAATTTAAATATCCTTTTCTAGCCTTTTTTTCTCATTTTCTCTTTTCTTCTTTTCTCTTTCTCTCTTATCTCTTAAAAATCTGACAAAAGTGACTGAAATTTAGTTGGATGGGACTTATATAAAAGACTGGCACATGTATACCCATTAGCCAAGTATCTAGTGCTGAGATAGAACACTGCAGTGTATGAGCATCCTTAGAGATGCATTAGGCACTAATAAATCTATCAAAAGTGCATATGAACGTCTTCCAAACACATCAAGCGTAAGCATTTTGCCAAAAGTACATTTGAGAACTCATCAGGCATCCTTTTGGTATGACTATTTTTCCCAAAACATACAAGTGTGTGTGTCAAGTCTCGGTTAAGCAATACTCAATCCATTGTGAATCAGTCTAAAATTGATTTTAATCTATTTTTTTATTTGACCTCAAACTCCATTTTTTTAACTTACTTAATAATGATCAAAATTATAATTTGAAACTTACACCTTATAAAGCTAAACAAAGAAAGTTTGGCAAATTCTATAATATCTGGAACATTATTTTATGTATATCGCTTATAATCTTAGTATGAAATGTTTGATTCGATTTTTTAATATTGGATTGATATTATTTATAAATTTTTTTATATTTAATGTCATTATTATTACACACTTGTATCAAAGCTGTGACGTACATGTACATACATTTATATATATAACAAATAGAATTTTTTTATTGTAACATTAATTTTTACTGTGCTTCTGAATCAACATTCTATTAGGTGACTTAGTGGCTTAGTTCATGATCATTTTATTATTGTAGTATTATCAAATATTATTATTATTATATTATTTTACCTATTTTTTTTTAAGTTTTATATATTGTATATTAAACTGAATTTCTAATTTTCAGACCAAAAAGTTTAATGCATTCATTCCAACAAGAATGTACAAACTAAATTAACTCATACAATAGTAGTTTGGACGGTTTAGTTTAAATGACACTTTGGTTTCGTTTCATTTTATAAAATTTCAAATCGTAATGTGCGCTATGATTGCAGGGTTTCATTCAATATGCATCAAATCGAACAATGTTCATCCTAATATTTGAGTGACATAAAGCCTATCAACTAAATTATTATGGTATAAATTTATTAATGCTTAATGGGTTCGATATATTTGACCCAAAAATAAGGTTTACAGATGAAATAAATACCTAGTAAAGTTCAACCCAAAGAGGACCCAACGGCTTAATGATTCCGACCCAGAAAGCGAGCCTATGTATCATGTGAAACTTACCCGTTCGTCCTTATCCACGAAGACGATTCAACAGGTGATTATATCAGACAAGATAATTCAACCACCCCATACCTTTATAAGTACTGCTTTTATTCTCACGAAAAAAGGGGAAACGACCGAAATGACGAGAGAAGAATAATACAGAAAAGAAGGCCAGAGAAGAGAAAAGAGAGGGAAAAGAGGGACAATAAATCCTTCCAGGAAACTTTTCTTCTAATCCCTCAAGGCTTTCATCAAAGAAAGGTTCTCCCTTCAGCAGATCTTTCATTCAAGTGATCGATCAGTCCTCTAGACAGTCATATAATATACAATAGTGCATCTAAAAACCCCCATCTGCTAGCACATTCCTAAGCCGCCTCTCAGCGGGCGCACCTCTAAACCGCTACTCAATCAGGTGCACCTTAAAACTGTCTATCAATTGGGCGCATGTAAACGCTCGGTTCACCACACAAGCATACTCCATACATCTTTCTATACTCTTAAAAAAATATCTGACTTGAGCGTCCGAGGATTTACGGTAGGAGTAATTCCTGCCATCCTCTGACCTCTCATTTTTAGTTGTGTTGCGCAGGGTACAGGTTCAAAGTTATGGAGACCAAATCTACATCAGATCGACCAGCACAAAGATCCGATTCACAGTTCCTAATCCATAAGACAACCCAAATTCATGGTACGCAACAACACTGATAAATAATTGAGATGTCATAATTGATTCTAACACTTCTCAAATTATTATGTCATCTTATCCCCAATAATTGTACTGAAAAAATATAATAAGTTTTTTAATTCATAATTATATTCGAACCATACCATTTTATTAATATTCAGAAGATTTAATTTCCAATTTTTAGTTATATTTTTCAAATTCAATTTTTTGCAATTTGTATTCTTAGTCCTGTAATACTAATTTTATTACATATGAATAAATTTTAGCGAAATTATTATTTTGAATCTCCAATATGAATTTTTTTTTTTACTTTTAAGTTTAATTGGAATCATATATTTAATATATTCAACTCAAAACATAATAACTTTTATTTGATTTTTACATATAGCGAAGTAGTTCTAAAATAAATTTTTATTTTTCAACATAAAATATGAGTATTGTTGGGTCCCATGTCCTGGCCCATGAAATGTGCCCAGTGCCCACGAGATGTGCTCATTGTCGCGGCCCACGACGAGATCAGAAGCCCACGAGAAGTAATCAGCCCAGCCCAAGGGTTGATTGGCGCGAGTCCACGGTGGAAGAAGCCAATCCAGCATGATAAATGCGTCGCGGAACAAAGTGGAAAAGGCGGAAAGGCTTGATGGGCGTAAGGACGCCACGCCACGCCACCCGCCGCCGTTGGCCAACCAATCCACGCTCAAATTTATAAAGATTGAGATCCATGACAATAATTGAGTTGGCGCCCAAGAGTCCAATGGGGTGAGGCGTTAAGAACCCTCACACCCCCACGAGAGAAGATGACTTTTTGATCTTCCTTCAACTTTTGCTTTCGATCAACCCTGGATCTCTTCATCTTATCACTAGGGTGACGAGTTGTATTGAAAATCTAGCTAACTACCATCCCGCAAGATCCTCTTCACGGAAAGTTAGCCACCCATCGAACCATTCCATTTTATTAATATTCAGAAGATTTAATTTCCAATTTTAGTTATATTTCACCTCTTGTTTGTTGTTTGTGTTGTACAGTCCGTGTTCAAATTCAATTTTTCGCGGCGTCGCACGCTTAGGAATCAAGGCTCCCTAATCCAATTTGTATTCTTAGAATTAAAAAGGCTATAATACTAATTTTAACGCCGTGTCGGGAAAAAAGAGCAATAAGTGGCGGATGTCGTCGATTTTAGCAAACATTATTATTTTGAATCTCCAACCAAATCCTAGGATGGACCTTTTTTATTGTTACAAAATGATTTTATGTTTAATTGGAAATGTTCAAACTCAAATTGAAAAGCAAAGTAATATATTTCCCGATCCTCAAAAGGGATGAAGCTTTTAATTGATTTTTACATATAGAAGCCAATCTAGAGAAGATCTAAAATAAAATAAAAGAGGTCCAGAGCCGACGGGCGGATAGCCGCCTCTCACTGCCTCTTCAAGAAGTAAAATATGGGTATCGCAAAATGGAATGATGAATGCGATGAAGCCTTCAGAAATCAAGACTTACCTTATTTAAGCTCGCCGCGTGAAGGGCAAGACCTCTATCTCTACCTCAGCCATTCTTCATAAAATACGAGTATTCGCTATCCATCAAAAATGCGCAAAATTGTCTATGCGGCGCTGAAGCTGCGACCCTACTTTTTCAATAATCAATCAATAATTAATTAAATAAGATAATAATTTACATTTATATATTATATTAATTCACCAATATACCCGATGTGCAAATGTATATATATCGCCCGAGGCGTGATATACTCTTGAGAATTTAAATTGATGTATGTTCCGCGCGTCGCTTAGTGACTCAACTAATGGTCAATCGGTGAAGGGGAACTTTGAAGCCTCGAACCCACAACTTGTGAGGTTTGAATCCCGATAACGAATCGGTTTGAGATCGAGCACATCGCGAGATCGGATAACGTTTTTGGAAGTCGGGCGTTCGCCAAGAAAAGAAGTCCTTGGTTCAACACGAGGGACAACTACACCACAATTCCCACCCAATAAACCTAAATAAACGAAGCCAGCGAATCAAGAAGATGGCAGGATGGTACACGGTCCTGGAATGGGAGATTATACAAAATCTCCCGAAGTGCCTTGCTTTTATTTAAATATAAATTGTGCGGATCTCACATTGGCGGGAAGAACCTAGCGTTCTCATGCGGCAAGGGGTTCTACTTGGCCCACTATGAAACGAGACGCTTTAGGTGAGAGATTGATGGCAACATGATATGACACCGAGCTGCACTATCTAATATAAATTCACACAATGGGGCTCGGCTTACTGGACCCCTACCAATGGCAATACAAAGGAAATTCTTGATCGTTGGCATCGACTATTTTACAAAATGGGTGGAAGCCGTTCCACTCGCAAAGATCACAGAGAGGATTTTCCTCCGGATTCTCGGAGGTTGTAGTGATAACGGAACCCGATTCACCGCAAACGCTTAACGGTGATCGCCTTTTTAATTATACCCTCGCAGCAAACGGACAGTCGAAGTCATACCGCACACTACCGCATTGAAGACCAGGTTGGAAGACGCAGGGGGCTCTGGGTAGGAGCTACCGTCGATCTTTGTGGTCGTATGCGACAACCGCGAGAAATTGACAAGGGAGACGCCTTTGACCTTTGGGGCCGAGTATAGAAATGGGAATGTCAAGCTGATCGAATGAACCCACCAATGAACGAAGGCTTCGGGAAAGTCCGACTTGCTCTCGGAAGACGCTACACGACTACCGCGGCCTACCAACAAAGTGAGTCGCACGGTACAACAAGCGAGTGAAGGCACGCCCACTAGAAGTTGGAGATCTGGTCCTCCGGAGCGTAGAGGCGGCGGGAAAGATCGCAAATAGGAACAAACTCTCCCCCCGGGTGGGAGGGGCCGTTCCTCGTCTCTGCAATCCTCCGGAGCGGAGCGTACAAGCTACGCGCCCAGAATGGCAAACTGGTCCCGCGGACATGGAACGCCGCCAACTTAAGAAAATATTATCAGTGATGCAACCCCGACTCAGGTAAGTCACACATGCATGCATCATAATGAGTGCTTGAGCATGAGTTTTATTTTTTATTATCATAATTGCTCTATTATGCTGCATATTCATTTGTGTGAGTTAATGTCATGCATTGCATTCTTAAATCAAACGAGCTAGACTGCCCCTAAGTCGGGAGGACAAGCGTATCCGTAAACTAATTGGCTCAGAGGTCCAAAGTACCGGCTCTCAGACTCCGTCCTTATTGGCCTGGGGACGGCTTTATCACCATGGCTCCGCGCGCCAATAAGCCCCGTGCTAGGCGTCCCGCCGTAGGCTAGGATAAAGGATCCAGGCGATTCATTCCAAAAGCTACACGCCAACGACCCGTGCGGTCAAAGCATTAAGCCTGGGGGCTCCCTGAGTCCCCACTCTACGGCCAACAAAACCTTAGGGGGCAAAGAATCGCAGGCGTGCGGCAACCTTCTTCAATAGAAAAGAGCACCCTCGAGACAAGGTCGTGGACTAGGACCTCAACTTGGTGATCATAACGCTTTGATGAATCATACGCATAGTCCTAAAACCCAGAGTCCGGTTACCGCGGCCCGACGTCATCGTTGAGGCTTGGCGGCGACATGCTCCACGAGCCCCCCAAACGTAGATGATGACATCCTCTAAAGGACGAGCACCCACGCAAGAAGGCGCTTAGGGCCTAATTTCCAAAGAGCCCATTTCAATGATCCAACGGGTGAAACAAAAGCGAAAAGCAAGCAACACTCTACGAAAAGAAAAAGCATGGACAAGTGTAAAAAGACGCTTCTCATTCATGCAAAAAGATGTGGTACAAATATATAAGCCAATCTCAAAACTTAACAAAGAACAAAGGCTAATCGGAAGATTTGGACCCGCTTCCTCGGGGAAAGTCTTCAAAATACCGGCGTTCCCGGGATGGAGGACGCCAGGCCAATGTGAACACCGGGAGACGATCCTCGATGCCGTAAAATCCATCGCAATTAGAATGTCTCCGATTTAAAAAGAAGGCCCTCCATGCCCAACTCCGCCGCACCGCAGCCTGCCGTTCTCCCCGTAAGAGATGCGATTGGACGAGTTGATGCCCGGGATGATGGCCCGCTGGTCCCCGCGAAAAGATTTATTTTAAACATCACCACGAACTAAAAAGGAAAGATCAAACATTACCAAAATAAACCAAAGGAAGAAGTCCCTAAAGAAGCAACCTAAGATTTTTAAAAAGAGCCTCTTCCCGGGCTCATCCTCTAGGAGCGCTCGGGGGCTCTTGCCGCGAGGGCGTCCCGGCTACCCCTTCGCCCGGCTGTCTGCAGCATTGCATAAGGGCGGTGCCAACCTCAATGTGCGGCCCACACGAGTTCATCCGAAAGAACCTCTCCCCACCTGGCTCACTTCTTCGACTGCTTGAGGAGGGCTGACCGCAAGGCCGGCTTTTCATTCTTGCCACGGGGATTTTAAACAACCTCCGATTGCAGCTTTTTAAAATGGGCAATTAATCGCCGGCGGCTAGATCCCCGGCCTCCTATATGGATGGCCCTTTAATATGACGACGTAATTAAGTAAAGACTTGACAAAGTCGGCGAGTGCGGCTATCTCTTTTGATAAAAGGACCGAACTCGTCTCCGGACCTCCTCAAAGGGGTTTCGGCTTCCCTTTTTCCTCATCATCACTCGACGACACCACCAACGATTTCCTCCTCGTTGAGGGAAGTGGCTGTCTCTCCGGGAGATCCTTACCGGACCTATCGCCCAACCAAATAGGAGGTCCCCATCTCTCGAATGTGACAGATGTAAAAATAACATTATGGTATTAGGGATTAAAAGTCCGCGTCGGTGGGCTTGTCCTATACTCCGAATCGGGCCCCACGCCCCCAAAGCTCAACTCCTTCTAGCCCTTCACGGAGTTTGGTGCCGCGAAGGCCGTGAAAAAGAACACCTGGAGTCCTATTTTTTAAAAATTACCCTTTTCGCATCGAAGGAGCACTGGTGCATAAGAGCAAAGACGCATTAGCGCAAGGCATTGGGATGAAGCCTCACCATCGGGACTCCAAGCGCTTGACCACCGCGTGAAACTTTAACAAAAAACGAAGTCCCCCTTTGATGCTCGTAAAAGCTCTCTCGGGGGCGTTGACTCTGTCCCCCGTGCGCCGAATACGGGAACTCGTGTCGATGGGAATTGCATAGTCTACCCTAAGAGAGGCTATGATGCGCCTCAACAAACCGACACTTAGGACACCATGACGCATGGTGAGAAGAAGAGCTCTCTACTTTTGCTGCCATTTGTCTCTCGAAAACCTCGTGAATAAAGGCGGGAACAAATCGGCGAAAGAAGGAGACGGTCTTTTTGGTTTAAATGTAGAGCCAAGAGGTGAACCGAACGCCACCGCCTCCGTAGATAGACACGTAGTGACATCAAGGCGCACCGCAGAATCTCAATCGATTTTGGCTAGGCGCCCGGGCTAGCAGGCGCGACCCTTCAATTTGGGTCCACTCCTTAGGGGCTCAGAGAACCCCAAGATGCGCACGGAAAAGCACAAGGTAAAAAAAAAAGAGAAACAATCGAAGAAACGAGAAAATTCGGCAGATTGACGATCCTACGAAAGACGGAGTTCTCATTACGAAACGCTAGCAAAGAAAAGAAAAGAGCACAACGATAGCAAAACGGTTAACGGTCCCGGTGGCCGGTGGAGGAACCTTGAATGGGATAATCCACCAACCGATCACTTCTTGGCGGATGAGTTACGAGGATCTAGGACACCCACGCGGATGGATCCTCCAAGTTTATAAGCCTAACGGCGTCAAAATAACTCCGCTCAAGGCGGAAAGCCTGGGGAGACATCTAGCATTTTTCTTTTGCTCCGTTTCTTCTTCAAGTGCCAATATGCGCCCTCGCGCCCCACGTTGGCACCCGCTAGTGCTCCGACTGCAGAGCTTTCTAAATGTGCAACCCTCTCCCCTCTCTTGTTCTAGGTCCCAGTCCGAGAAGGGCCAACGACCGTGGCTTCGAGCCCCTCCCGAGGTGTGGGCTCCGGAAGACACGGGGCGTTAGAGCCGAACTTGAAGAGGTGTGCTCCTTCACAGAGGAGTCTCCCATAGATTTCTAACGAAAAGACACGCTCGACGCGTGGATGCACAAGTACAAAGACGTGCCAGATTTCGGGAGAAAATGTCGCATTTAAATAGGAGATCTTCTCTAGAAAAGCGGCAACCCCAAAGTGCGAAGAGCATTTAAGGAAGGGCCAATGAGAGTTCTCCACGTGGAGGCCCCCGAAACTCCACCAAGACGAACGACGTCTCACGGCCGCGCGAAATTAAATGTCTTTGCTGTCCCGGGAGACGTGACGGTTGGCAGGACCTCGCAAGGGTGCGTGGATCATCGGGCAAAACGCCCGCAGAAAAAAAAAGCATTTACGAAGACAAGATAAAAATTGAAGACAAAAAAGGCTACTTCTTTTATTCATCAATGCTTTCTTACAAAGTACAAGATCTACAACCATGAAATCGGAAAGACGTGTGCTAAGCCGGTATGTTCCTATACCTCGTCCCGAGAGCCAGTGATAATATTTTGCCGGCGAAGGCAAGGGAAGCAAGGAGCATCCCGGTAGTCTCAAGCATTCAATCCACCGGGTCCGTGAAGCACTCTGCTCCGCGAAAGACGGGCACTCCGCCTCCACGGAGGGCTCGATTTTTCCGCGATTAGCGCCCGGCATGGCTAGCTACACTGCTTCGAGACAGGGCAGCCGCGAGGGTAGTCAAAGAATCCGCTCAACCTAAGTCCATGGGCCACTTTGAAGCCACAAGGCTTGGACTACAACGGTCTCTACCAGAATCTCGGGCATTTGTGGTCCAACCGACTTTCTCATGCCACCAAGGGCGGGAAAAGCTACCCTTCTCATTGCCTCTACGATCAGCTACAAGGGATGGACTCCACTCGGTCAACCGCCCTCCTATTTATGGGCAAGACGCAGTTTTCACCCGGCGCGACACGGCATTCAAGAACGTCTTTGGCAACAGCGGCCCACAACATGGGATTGGATCTTTTAAATGAGCCATGGCGCGGCACGAGGAAGGGTGTGAGGCTGCAACGGGGCCAGTGCACCCATCATTAGCCTCCCCATGAGATGTCCCAAAGACAGCTCGAGAGATCCTCAACCTTTTGGCATCCACGGTGGAAGAAGCCAACGAAACCCGCACAAATAAATAAATGCGTCACGGAACATGCGGAAAAGGTGGAAAGGCTTCGTGGCTGCGGCGACGCCACCATTGCCGTCAATGAGATGGCCAACCAATCCACGCTGATCCTTTGAGGCCAAGCTGGCCGTGAGCTTCTTTGACGTGACCGGTCCATGCGACGTGTAGCATTGCGCCCGAGAGTCCAATGGGGTGAGGCATATAAGAACCCTCCACCCCAGTTGCTCTCTTCCTTCAACTTTTGCTTTCCGATCAACCTCGATCTCTTGAATATCGCTTGAGCATCCTTGATCATCCTTGGAACACTAGGGTGACGAGTTAAGACAGGCTTCATCTAGCTAACTCGCTCACCATCCCAAAGATCCTTGGAGATTTCTTAGAGTTCGTCATTGCATTTCTCAAAGGCTATTGACGTTTATCAAGTCCTTTAGCGTGTTTTTATTGTGGAATTTGAACGTGCTCGGGTCTTCAGTTTGTTGTTTGTGTTGTGCGGATGGGTTCACGAGACGCGGACCTTTCCAGCAATGACGCGCTTAGGAACTGGCTCCCAAACTCAACAAGTGTACGGTATAAAATAGAAAAAATTATAATATGTTAAATATTATATTCTTCATAAAATACGCGTATTGAAACCAATCAAAAATCAAAATACCTCTTTTTTCAATAATCAATCAATAAATAATTAAATAAAATAATAATTTACATTTATATATTATATTAATTGTCCAATATATGTATATATATCCACACGATGTCTCTTGAGAATTTAAATTGATGTATGATTAGGTAATCGTCTTGTCGTACTTAAATATTTGAATAATAACGAATCCGACATTTAGAATTTAAATCCTCTATAGCTAAAATGAAATGAAGGTCTCTCGACGATATTTAAATTAGTGATCTTTCTATTTAAATATAAATGATATAAGAAAACGGATGTAAGAATTTAGAGAGGATGTAGATGAGTATATATATAGAAAATAATACTCTTTTTTGTATACCCGACTGGTTGAATCACTTTTTTTTTTCCTCATTTCCTCATCTGAGGGAGATACTTTATTTATAATAAGAGGCGTCGTTTGGTTGATTGGTATTTAAAATAACTGCATATACATGATACAGTTTTGGAACGGTAGTAAGATTTTATTTATAGTAAGGGGCACTATTTGATTGATTGGCATTTTGAAACAATGCCTGTATATAATGTCACTTTGAATTAGTATCGAGGGACGTTACTTACATATGTAGCAGCTATTTCAATTTAATAATAAGACTATTTAATTATCGGCTATTAGATCAATTCAACCATCTTTTTATCCTGTCAATGATTAATATTTGACAAATCTATTCTTGGTTGTACCTCTATGTATATATATAATAAAAAGGGGTTTGTTGGTGAGAAATAGGGCCGTGACGAAATAGCTGGTGGTTGGTGGAGATGGGGTGGCATACGACACACATACGTCAGCAATGACGTCATCCTTCCTCCGTGCACTAGATATACAAGTAAAAATTTATGTCATTTAATATACATACTATACACATAATCAACAAAAATCTAAAATAGATATATTTTAACTTTAAATTTTCAAATTCCTTTAACATTAAAATGCAATTAATATGTAATTTAAAATATGTTTAATTTTTCATTGGTTTAAATTTATTTTAAAAATAAAAAATGAGAATATCCATAATTTGAATTTTTTTCATCCTCTTGTCATAAAATTTGTGAAAAGAATTTTTTTTTTCATTCATTTTAAACAGGCCCTTTTTATAATTATTATTAGATAAATTATTTTATATTAATTAAGTAAAGTAATGACCTACTATTTATAAATAAAAGAACATATTATGTGTTTTACTGCATATTTTTTGATGGAAAATTGCATAAAATGACATTAATTATCGGATACATCAAAATCAAACTCAACTCTTTAAAAAGCTTATTTATAAGTGCTGCATCCTGGATCCTGACCTTTGTACCGATGAAGACCCAAGTGAACTCGCAGATCTTTTTAAGATGTACTCGGACAGAATCCGTGTAACACATAGGACATGGTTATCTTTTTTGGTTAGTGAATTTGACTTAAGAGGTAGAGAAAGGATTAGAGTAATAACACATAAGATTTTACGTGAAAATTTCTCCTTTGAATGAGAGAAAAAAAATCACATGACTCTGGGTCTAAGAAAGATTTCGCTATCGTTATGTTGATTACAGGATGCTCAAGTTTATAAAAGGGAATGACTTAGAACGGAAAGTGGGGAGACATCTAGCATTTTTCTTTCTGCTTTCTCTCTTTGGTGAACTGTTGACGGTGCTCATGCAAGTGCCCCTCTCCCCTCTCTTGTTCTAGGTGTTTGGCTAATATAATAGTTAAATCTTTCCACATGGAGCACCTGCGTGGAGCTTAGTGTGTGCATGGAGCTTGGTGTGTGCAGGAAGCCTACCACCAACTCCACCAATCTGATTCACTAAGTTAGGGAGGCATGCTCTTCTTTACATGATATTATTTACGATGATCGGGCTTTGCAGGCCATTATTCCTTTTGCAATCGCGTCCTCAAATCTTTGCCACGATTTTGCGTGTCTAAGAGACACCCCACAGTCCATGGGTTTGAGTGGGCTTTTGTGTTTGTCATGCCATATGGGCCAGTCTAGCTACCTGGACCTCTCGAGTCTATTGGGCCTACTAAGTTTTTCTAGCACCAGGGCCCAACAACATGGGATTGGATCTTTTAAATGAGCCATAGGTATCTGTACTCATCACTAGCCCCCATGTCAAAGGGTTCGAGAATCCCAACCTTTGGCATGTTTGACAGCTGAAGTTCCTCGGGACATTCTGGCCCTGGCTTGATCCTTTGAGGAGCTTACTGCTTGACTGACGTGTAGCATTGTCCATGTCCAAGTTGCTCTCTTCTTTCCCTCAAGCTTTGCATGCATCCTTGGACTTCTTGGGCTTCTTTTTCTGTACTTGCGCTGTTGGAGATTTCTTAGAGTTCTCGTCATTGACAAAGGCTCTTGACGTTTATCAAGTCCGCAGGTGTTTTCATGCCAAACGTACTTGGGTTTCAACTGAATGCTTGGTCAGCAACAAGTGTACGGGCTTTTAGAGCCACATCCTCGGTTTCATGTCCTCGGGGTTTCATTGGAGACTTTAGTCTTTTATGGTGTCCTCGGGGCCTCTAAGCTAAGCTAATCTCTCGGGCAAACTCAACTTGTTCAAGTTTCTTGGGACACTAGACTAAGTTCTTGGGTCTCTAAGGCCAACTTAACCTCTTGGATCAAATCAATTCCTTAGGCCTCTTGAGACGCTGGCTTAAATCCTTGGGGCTTCTAAGGCCAACTTAACCTCTCGAATCAAATCAACTCCTTGGGCCTCTTAAGATGTGGACAAGTATCCTTGGGCCTCTTGGGCTAATTTAGGGTTTCTGTCAAATCAGTTTCACAGTTTTCATGAGATGTGGGCCCAAATCTTTGGGCCTCTAGGGTCAACTTAGTTTCCGGGGTTAAATTAGCATGTGGGCTTATTGGATAGTAAGCTCTCCCTTTTAAATCAAATCAGCTCTTACCAAAGGGTTCAAAAAGACTAACTTTTGGCATGTTTGACAGTTGAAATTCCTCGGGACATTCTGGCCTTGGCTTGATCCTTTGAGGAGCTTATTGCTTGACTGACGTGCAGCATTGTCTGCGTCCAAGTTGTTGTCTTCTTTCCATCCATGAGCTTTGCAACTTCTTTTACGTGCTCGTAGAAAATTCTTTAAGTCGTCCTTGACAAAGGCTCTTGACATTTATCAAGCCCATGAGTGTTTTCGTGCCAAATCCTTCAATTGGCCTAAATCTATGAGCTTTCGGACTCGCATCCTCGAGTTTCATGTCCTCGGAGTTTTGGTCGGTATCCTCATGGGACAAACTCAACTTATTTGGGCTTCTTGGGATACTAGCCTAAGTCCCGAGGCCTCAAAGGCTAACTTAACCTCTCGACAACTCATTGGACCATTTGAAATGGGCCTTAATGATAGCCTCGGACCAAATTAGCTCTTTGGATCACGTGGAGGCATATTCTTGATCTCTTGGAGTCAAAATCCTTTGGGTCCCGTCTCATGGGCCAATTGGATGGTGGGCTCAATTTTTTGTGGGCCTTGGATCATATATTCTTGAGTCACTTTGCCCAATGGACTGATTATAGTCTCTCTCAGGTCGAGATGCTATCCTAGCCATCATTTGTCGTATTAGATGCACACCCGACACCCATTAAATGCGGTTTGGAAAAAGAAAAAGTCATCATTACCCTCGAACCTATGGGAAGATGTGTGGTTTGGCATTAAATGTGGCGCGCCCTTTTGAATTTCAAAGCCTTTAAGTAATGGACACTCGCCTCTTTTGCCATTTACTTGTTCCTCTTTACTTTTGAAAAATTTTTAAGATTATATAAATATATATATATATATATATATATATATATATATCATATTAAATGGTTTAATTTTAATTGGATTTAGACTTTATATATTTGTCTAAATTAATTTAAAATTAGTATTTGTTGGGAGTTGGTGCACTGAGTCCACATAAATTAATGAAGACCCATGTTAGTAGTCCATTCTAAAATAATTAATATATTTGAGCCTAACATATAAGGTTTGATCTAATTATACTAACCCAATCTATTGTGGATAAATAATTATTTTAATTATCTTAATATAATACAATGTAACCTAAAACTACAACCGAAATTTGAAAAATGACGCTTAAAAACAGCTGGCCTAAAATATTAAGGTAGAGGCTGGGTCTGACGATCAAAGAAAGCACAACTAAGAATTATAGCTGAGGCGCCTCCTAAATTGGACGTCGACTAAGATTGTTAGGCAGCACATCAAGTACCAAATTTTTAGTATTTAGAAACTAATACGATATCTCATACTTTAAATATACTTTCAACCAAGACATGCCGTGAGTACACCTATGTATATGAAAAATAGATATTCTGATTAAGTGGCCTTTGTCAAAACAAAGGAGAAGAGATCATAAGTTAGGCAAGCTAAAAAATAAAAGGCATTGAGTCAGAAAATGAGAAGAAATTTTTTTCATATTCTGCCAAATACTTACATAAAATAATCATCTCTAATTTTAAAAATAACTTATCATCAAGAATATCACTTCATCTCTTTCATAATTAGCAAATGTTAGTTGTTTTTTTATTTTCTTTTAACAAATTAAGTATGTACTAATTTAAATATCGAGTCGATTTTCTGAGAATAGTTTCAGGGCAATTAATTAGGTTTTATTTTATTTAAGACGAGCAAAAAAATCAATCCGTTATTTCAGATCATGCTCTAACGTAAGTTGAATTGAATCGATGTTTTAATATACATATCAGTATTATATGTGACATTTATTATAAATAAATAAGCTTAGAGGAATATTTATTAGGCTAAAATTCTCATAAATAAATTCTTGAAAAAATAACATTTGCAAGAATGTCAAGATTAGAAAAGAAATATTCGCCAAATGAAATATACTAATAAATGGCCACAAAGATTGTATTTTGTAATGGGTAATTGTAATTGTATTGTTATCGTCGTAGGTGAAAATAGAATCAACACTTGTGAAAGAAACATTAAATTAAAAAGAATTACATATCAATCCATATATTTATTTATATAAAATTATTATTTAAATAAAATTAAAAAATAAAAATAAGATAAAATGGGTATTTATTTTAAATAATTTTGATTAAATTTAAAGTAAAAATAATTCTTTAATTGAAAATTTTATTTTATTTTTTGTAAACAACTATTTTATTAGTTTATTAATATTTAATAATGCAATTGCTTATTCATAAACCACACGTGTGCTTACCTCCACACGCGTGCTTCCCTTTGTGAAATATTTGACGCTCGTGTCTAATCAAATGTCCGAGAGAGCACGTGGAGCATCTGCGGACCGTCGGCCCGGTTACAACGCAAAAATAAACAATATATTTTTCTTTTTTCTTTATTAATAATATTAGAAAAATAACTTTTTTTATTTTACCAATTTATTTATTAATAATTAACATAAAAATACGTAAACAGATGTTAATTTGATACGCCACTCCACAATTTTTCAAAAATACTTAAAAGGTTTTTCCAAATATTTTTCTTTTTAATTCCTAATAAACAAACAAGCAAAATATAGTTTTAGGTGTAAGCACTGCCACGCCTCCGGCCCCACTATTTTTCTATAATAAAAAATAAAAATATAATATAATTTTTATTTTTTTAATAACAAAAAACATTGGCCGTTGGATAGAAATCAATGACTTCAGAGGCGCCATAAGCGCTGTGACGTCCGTATGATATTACAGCGCCTCTCAACTGGTAACAATATTGGCATATTTAGTAATATTATTTATTGATTTATTTATTTATTTTATAAGTTAGATTTTAGGTTATAGAAATATATTAGAATGTTAAATGGTTAAGCCTCTATTGAGTTAGCATTAAGAAAATTTCAAGTAACAAGATTAATAAATGAAAAAAAAAATTATTTAAATAATTTAATTAATCTAAATTTTCAACGACTTATTATCTTTCATGGATAAATCTAAGTCTATAATATGAAATGAACAAACAAACAGTTGCAATTCGAGTGTGAAAGTAAAAATTCTTCCTCAACTATTGATCTTGAAAAAATTAGGTTAGTGTCTGGTCCCGTGCTGTGATTGCTTTTCACAACTAATGATCGGAAAAGTATTATATCTAGATTTAAGGTACATGCCATTTGTGTCATTTGTGGGAACAAAATTAAGCCATTCGTTCTTACCTGATTAAAATCGCACCTATTTGAAAACTTTTTTCTCTTCGACAAATTAATAAAAATGGTGAATACAATAATATTTGGACAGCCAAGCCAACTACACAAGGATGTCCCATCTTGTAACATCATCCCAAAGGAAGACAATCACAGGAGTGTTCACTTACCAGCCAAACCGGATATTGGAGCTTTGGCCTCCCAAATACATAACATATCGAAGGTGTTAAAATTCTTATGAGACAAAGTCGAGGGCCAAATGCATTGAGCGGTGGTGTTCCAAGTGTAAGCGTTGACCTTGAGGTGGGGTTCGAAGGGAAAGAAGGCCATTTCAAAGAGATGCCACCCTTAGATAAAGATTCTGATAGCCCCCAAGGCATAAATTTGCTTTATTTCTTCTCAACTTGAAGGACATTTAATGTTTGAGGTTCGGGATAAGAGTCTTAAGTAACAAAATCCTCAATATATTTGACATTTTAGAAACCCATCAAAACTAGAGGTAAGATTATATAGTAGTATACCTAAAACTTTTCCAGCTAAGTAGATATTTGGCGTGTCTATTATTTATTCAGAATTAAAACATTTTCTTGGTGTAAAAAAGAATTGCCGCAATAACTTAAGCAGAAGAATAAATAAAAAGAATTAAACTGTAAATTTTTTGGGAAAACACCCCTAGGCAAAAGATTGAACTAGCTTGCACACTATTCATCTCTAAAATGAAGAGTTATCAACACCCCCACTTGGCAATATTGAAGTCATATGATAGAAGTATTGATCTAATAAATCATTTAGACTATTTCAAAAAGTTAATCCACTTTTAGAAATTTGAGGACGCTGTACTTTGTCTTTGATTTCCTATAATTTTAAAGGAAGATGCAAGAATTTAGTTTTATTGGTTAGGGTCAAATTTAATATGATTTTTCAAAAGTTGACTTATCAATTTCTATTCCAATTCGCCTATTCTTGGAGAGAAGAAAAGTAATCCTAACACATTGTCAAAATCTGATCGGCTCTTAACGATAGCCTAAATCATTTTCTAACTAAATTTAATATTGAGGTCAAGGGCATATCAAATCTTACCATTGAAGCAAAGCTAAATTCCTTTATGGTAATTATCTATCAGGGTGATCTGTTTAAATATCTAATTTAATAGGACCACAAGTCATTCTTTGATATAGGAGCTACCACTAGGGTTTACATAGTGGTAAAAGAAGGCCGACGAAGTAAAAAAGTCAGAATGCTCGAATTATGAGCAATATCCGAGATCAAATGGTGAAAAGAAGAGAAATGGTCATAATTCATTCACTCGGAATCATTGAAAATAATAGAGAACCAAGTCAGGAGTTTGTAGAGAGTATAAGCCGTTAAACTTTGTACCATTTAATGATATTCTAGTAAACGTTTTGAAATAAATTTAGAATAAAAAATTTTTAAAATGGCTCAAGCCATTTAATACTGGAAAGGAGGTGATCATCATAATTATTACTTCTATCATCAATCTCTGGGACACAATATTAAAGATTGTCGACTGCTTTAAAAAAAATTGAAATCCTAATACAAAAAATGTACCTCAAAAAGTATTTGCAAAATCTTGGGTTTATCCTAGTGAAGAAAAAGACAACGAGGAGTGGGCTAAGGAACCGTGTAATTGAGTTACGGTAGGAGTCATCAACATGGTATCAACCTAGCCTACTGGAAATAAAGTTCCATATTATCCAGAAAAAACTTTTGTCAGCAAGAGATAAAAATTAGTAGTAAAAAAAGATGTCATTAGTTTTGGTAACAACGATATGATACATATAATATTTGTCATTCTAATTCTCTTATTATATTTGAACTCATTTCTGATGAGATTCAGGACTACTAGTTAAAATAAATCTTTATTAAAATAATGGAGCTCTTGAGATTGCCATTGCCCATTTTCATTCTAAAGCTATTAAATATATTGTAGCATTATGTTAAATTGAATGCGAATACAATAAGAAAATTAGAATGGAAAAGGTTACATATGCCATATCGTTGTTACAGATGAGGAGCATAACACGTTGTATCATTCCTCTCACGAAGATGCATCAATAATTAATGCTCATATTATTATTGAATATGGGGGTCTTAATGACATTCAGATCTCCTGTGCCTGTAAAGGAAGTCGACGTATGTATGGCAATAAATCCTTGCAAAGATAATGGAAGCTCTTGAGATCCCCATTGCCTGTCTTCATCCTAGAGCTATCGGATACATTATAGCATTATATATCTTTTTCTAGCGATGGGATCTTAGATTAGATGCTTGAATGGTTAAAATTACTTTTCATTTTATCTAAGTAAGCGATTATATTTCTCTAACTCCTATAAAGGAATTTAAAATAAGTAGAGGAAACCCAAACTTGGTGAAGAATTAAAAATATAAGTTCTTCTACATTAAAGTTTCTAATAACTGAATTTTATTAAATAATTAGAATAATATTAACCCACTATTTTACGGTTTGATTCTTTAGAATGGACTATTTATGACTAGATTTCAATCTAATCTAGTAAAAGAATATGCAAACGAGTTGAATAAAACTCACAATTTTTTTAACCCTGGTTACCTTAGATGCTATTAACTGATACATATTCCTCGGAGGCAAGTCATTAGTGACATACATCCTTGTCCATTGAAAAGGAGGAATGGCGTTTTTATAAACTCTTATGCTGGGATTGATATTGTTCAACCCTGTATTTTGATGACAACTTTACTAGTTCCTCATTCAGATGAAGATGAGTTTTTACCGACCATCGATGGAGTTTTTGAGGAATGTGTAGTAGGGGTTAGGGCTAAGACGAGAGCAGAATGATTTACACACCATCAACTCCAGCTAGCGTCTTTTCTTCTATCAAATCTTCAAAGGATTTGCTTATTTTAAATTTCAAAGAAGGGATTGCCACCATTTCAATAGATGAGGAGCATGACTTATTGCATCATTCTTCTCGTAGAGATGTGTCAATATTCAATGCTCCTATTATCACTGAATATGAAGTCCCAAACACATTTGGTCCTCCTGCGCCTATCGAAACAGCAAATAGTCCCTCCAACAAAACCCTTATTCGATTCAAAATTCTCTTCAGCCCATTGCGACAAATAAGAGCTTGAGTTGCAGAAGAACTATGTGCTATTACATCTTTCTTTCCTTGATGTCTGTCAGCTGGAATCACTTAACCAGATGTTACTTTTAAAAGAGGTGGTAAGCCTTCTGGACACTCTACATCTATTGAGGAAATTCATCAGTTAAATGGTCAGGGGCCAATGAACATCAATTGATGTAGTTGTTAGCCAGAGTCACACACCTCAGGATTGCTGATTTGAACTTAGTCCATTTAATCTCGTAACACCATGTTGCAGTCTTGTACAAGGATGTTGTAACATGATCTTCAACATATTTATTCAGATTTTTTCATCTTTATATATCCATTGCTCTTTAAATTGATATTGATTAGGTGACTTCTACAATGAGCATATACATCTGAGTCTTTACTCAAAATATATTCGAATTGGTTACCAGTCAAACGCTCTTTTAAAGCAAAAATAATTTCAACTATTTGAGTATCTAATCTGATATCCCATTGCCAAAAAAAGACACACAATATTACAATGTATCTAATAGTGTTAGGATGAAGACAATCAATGAGGTTCTTATGTGCTTCTATTATTTTAACAAAGTCTCTCGTTAGAGAAATTCAAAGACCATCTTACAGATAAGTCTTATATACGATAATGAATCCATCTCTCATAGAGCAAGCCCCTCTCATTAGGTTTATGAACTCTAAAAGGAATCATAGAAAGAATATTATACTTGTTATAAACACCACATACATCATCCATAGACAAGTAAGGGAAATATTAGTAACATTCTTTGGGATGCTTTGCAAAGTCATAAGACATTGAAAGTAGGAGGGTTAGAGAAATCAGGAGGTTTGTTTTTTGACTGAAGGAAAAATGAGTTATGAAATAAAGTATTTTGCGATGAAAAAAAATATAGACAAATAATCAAAAAAAAACGTTGTTTCCCAACATATACTAGATTGTGACACGTTTTTGTCTCAAAATTAAAAAACACTTTTGTTTGGTTAAAAAAATGGCATAGTTAAAAACTGCAATCAAATATATAAATTGATTAAGTCATTTTATTGGGAAGAAACATTACTATGACATTATGAATTTAATTATCAATATGTAACATTTAGAAGGTTCCACTTGCTCAAAATTTAATTTTAATATATTTAAAGTTTGAATTTAACCTCTGAATATAATGAACTATTAAAATGTTGGTATCATTTAGTATGTAGAAAATTTTAAGTAAAGATTAATAATTGAAGAATATTTTTCATTTAGATAGTTTGAACTCAAACTTTTGATGATTTATAATCCACACAAATAAATAAACTCATGAAAAGATATAAATCGACCTGAGTTAGTGCACCTAAATTAGAAAGGCATTTGACCTAATAATCGAGTTACTGAGTAGCTAAATAATCGAGCTGTAAAGAATATAAAATGTTGAAGTCTTAAATGGTCAATTAAACCAGATAGTTAAACCTTTTGAATTATTATATAATTTTCAAGGTCTTCATAACTGATCAGCTAAATCAAGCAAATACTTAATATACTTAATGGATATGAATTTAATTTAGAATATATTAAATAGTCGAACTATTTTGCTCTCAAGAAGAATAATAGCTCAGATGATAAGCAATTATTTATTTTTAGAAAATTGTCATTAATATGCATTAAGTATAGGGCTCTAACCCTCTTGTAACTCAAAGCTTCACAAATTATAGAACTAAATCATTTATTTTTATTTTCTATAGAGCTAAGACCTCCACTTTCCACAAAGCCAAGATCTCTAGTTTTCACTTTCTTCAGAACCAATTCCTCCACTTTTTTCACTTTTACACATTCTCATTTTATTTTTTACTTTTTCGATTTGTGAAAGTGTTATTATCGTGAGCGATAAATAATATATCAGAGAATAAATTTTATATTTTTTATTCTTTTATTAACATTATAGTATGCAGAATCCAGATAAGAGGTTTGAAAACCCAATACTATTAAATTGATATTTTTATCTAGATTTAATATACGCATCAAGATATACAAATATTTAAAGGTATCATTTGTGACAAAAATAATAAGATATTAGTGAGTCTGCAAGTCATACTATTTTTTCAGAGACGATTGAGAAAGAAAGCAACAAACCATAAATGAGATGATAGCTCGATCTAAAACAATTTTCTATCTTTATATAACTTTAAATACTATTTTGATAAAGATTTTGGATAATATCTTATAATAAAGAGAGAGAATGAAGAGTAAATGTATTGTAAAAAAGAGAGAGAATCGTGAAGGAAATGAAAGACATCCGAAGCTTTGTATTTTAGAAATTTGAGCCCCTTAATTTTTTTAACATTTTATTAAGATATTTCTTTGTTTTGAGTGACAATAAGTCATTTTATATTATAATTTTCTTTTTAATTTGTGTCTAGAATTTCATCATGTTTTGAGTATTTTTAATGTGGTTTTTAGACTGTTGCTAGTCATAAGTCAGTCAATTATAAATAATATATCTGATTATTAGTTTATAAATTAACTGTCATCATTATAATAGATTTATCAAGGTAGTGACTCATAGTTTAAAATTTTTTTCTGAATGTAGTTATTTTTAAGTTTTCTTTATTATTAAATTTTATGTTATTATTTTGTTATATTTAATTTATTTTTATCAACTCATACTTGATAGTTAAATGATGAATCATGAAATTTATGGGGAAAAGTACCAATGATATTCATAAATTTCCTCCTTTTATTCATTTGTTTCTTAAAATGTTAAAAGGAATTCCTGATAAATTCGTCATGTCTATATTATACGATATTTTCAAAAATTAAAACTCATTTTATATCATTATTTTAATTTTTTATACCTCAAGCATAAGGCAATCAATTTAGTCAAAAATGTTAATGGAAAATGTGAGATATTAACATTAAAATTGCAATTATTTTTTTTAGAAATTTAAGAACAAATTTTTATGGAAAATTTAAATTATTTTTATGGGCCAAAACTTTAGATGGGCTTTTTCTCTTAGGTCATTAGCAATTATACCTGTCAGATTGAAAATCTGAATGTTCTAGTCTGCAAAAGGAAAATTTGAAGACCACATTGCAGAGGGGGATTGCCAAATCCTAGAAACAGCAAATAGGTTGTCAAGAACTTATCTTTAGAAGATCATCAGGTCAAAAAACAATACAAATGAATTTTTTTTATACAAAGCAAGCTCATACAAAGTATTGTATCAGTGACTTCTTATTTTAAATTCTGATGTGTATGTTCTGATTTAAAAGATCTAAAAATTGGATGTGAAGTTGAATCTTGATTTATATTTTGTATCAAATTTAATATTTTTTTTTTTTGCAATATAAGAAAAAAAATTAATATTTTTTATAAATATTTTATTATTTTATTTTGAAAATCATCAGCTCTTTGATTTACCCTCTCTAGATTTTTCCCTAGAAGCTGCGTGAGAAAATTGTCAAGAGTTGGTCAACTAGCTGCCGCGACGTTACTCTGCCTAACCACTCCGAGTAATTAAATTTAAAAAAAAAAAGATTTTGCCGGGATCAAGTTCTTCTTGGTATTAATATTTTATAGAACATTTTTATATGTAAATAAAATTAATAAAAATAGTTACAAAATATTGGAAAATATTTTTATTCCAAGGAATTTCATTGAACTCAAAAATTAAAATATTAGGTGGGAATCTGATATTTGATTTATTAAGTTTATCATATTTAAATATTATATTGTATACATTTTTTAAAAAAATATTAAAAGATTATTTATTTAAATAATTAATATTTTTAAAAATATTGATATCATGCGCATTAAAAAAAATCCATTTGACTAATTGAAGCTTTTTAGGTAACATTTGATAGAAATTTCTAAATAATTCAAATATATATATAAATTAATAAATATTATAAATTCAAAGTCTACCTAAAAGATTTGTCATTAGTCCATTGGACCTTGCAAATTACACACCATAAATATAGTTCCTACATATAACTTTCTTATTAATTTATCTTTTAATAATTAAATTAGTTAAATTTTAAATAAACTAAATAATAATGATAATAATGTAAAAAATAAGTTTTTTATCTTAAGTAATTAGCATCGATATGTCATTTATTAGAGTTTATTTAATTGAATAATATAAAGTCTTTCCCTTGCCAAGAAGCAATTTCTTTCTTCTCAACTATCTTATTTAAGTTTTCAGCGTTCTTTTGAATTGACCCATTTTAATAACTATCATGATATAAACATAACAGTTTATCAGGATCAAATATTACCAGTGGCCTCCTTTTTCTAATACTATAGTTCAAAGAGCTCCGAGAAGATTAAAGATTTAATGAGCTTTCTTATTACAGTTGGGTTGTAGAAATATCTCTTCATGTAACACGTTTGCATCTTGGTTAACATAACACACTGTCAGTATAATTTCTTTAATTTTAATAGATATGTTCTTTTGACTTATATATATTTAATCTATTAGCTTGAAATTCTAATAGGCTAGGCACTCAAGTGAAATAATTTTTGTAATCTGTTGAACTATTCTACAACTAGACGACTCTATGTTAGGATGGTTTTTCGGTGCCACGCTTTTTCAAGGGAACAATTTATGACAAAACATCTTGTTAGATAGGAACCCTACAACCAACCTCCAATGTGGTCTTTTTAAGAAAAGACATATGTAATGTAAAATAATATTAAAAGGGTTAATAATTACCTTGTATTTAGTCTTTTGATATAATAGTTTGGGTAATATATTTTTACAAAAACAAAATTTAAACAAAAATTGATAATATATAAATAATTTTTAGAAAATTTTAGAAAATAATTTTTTTATTTTTATTTTTATTAAATATTCTAGATATATTTGAATTGTTTGTTTGTTTGTTTTAATGGGTGATATTTTTGCTAATTTTTTTGGTATCAAGAATTCATTTTACGAATTTTTTTAAAAAAATAATAAATTTATTTATTCTTAATATTTAGATTTTAGCTCGATTGAGATTAATTGGATATGGTTCAAATTAGCTGCCTCCCATGGTGGAGATTCTATATTTTTTCAAATAAGTAAAATTTTATTTTTCTCAATTAAATAATTAGATCAAAATTAATAATTAATAAACTTATTAAAAATATATTTTTATTTTTTAAAAAAATTAATATAAATTATTTATTTAAAAAGTATTATTTAATTATTAAAATTTTTCTATTTATATTTAAGGGAGGCTGGACCTCCGATCCGCGCGTCCCATAATTACTGCCAAAGCGGATGATGTCATGCAATACGTCATGCACATGCAAGTCAGCCACCCACGTGGCTTTTTAGCAGAAGATGGACAGAGAGAGTGGAGGAGGTAGGCAGCAGGTGCGCGCGTGCCGTGTGAACAGATTGAGTCCGTTGAGGCGAAGTGGTCACCAAACACCAAATAAAAAAATCGAAATTTAAATATTTAATTTTTTTTAAGTTTTAAAAAAAATTAAAATAATGGAAAATGTTATCATCTTAATTTTATATTCAATGGGCTTTTCTTTTTTTTTTTTATCCATTTACCCAATAATTTAATTGGAAATTTATAAAATATGTTATTAAAATTTTAAAGAAAAAATAAAAATATTCTAATTATTTTTTCTTTATTTCAATGTTAAAATCTTATTTTCGAATTCTATTTATCACTGAGTAAAAACACTGACCAAATTCTTCATATTAACATATCAAACGACCCACTTTGAAGTTCTTCAACAACAACGTCGCTTGTATTCTATTTATAATAGAAATTGTAACCTATTTGGAATAAAATACTATGAATACACTATGAATATTAAAATTATTATTGTTTTTATTGCCCATAAACTGAAAGTAAATTACAAAAATGGCACTGAAAAATGTAGTTCAATGCATAGCCTAAGCTACAACATACTTAACCCCCTCCCCTCCTTCCTTCTCTCCAACCATGCAATCCACAAGCTCAAATGACATATGCAACGACAGGATGAGGTCCGAATCAGTTTCTGGCCTCGCATTCAGCCACCTCACGCTCGGTGACTGATGTTCCTCTGCTCTTACTTTGGAGCCCATGGCATCCGAAGAAACAGAACAACTTTGAGACCCCGCATCCACTCGGAAGGTCTTCCGCTGGGAGCAGTGTCGAGCCCGGTGCTTCATGTCAGCTTGCGTTGTTACTCTCAGCCTCCCACTTCTGGACAATACCCGACGGAAACAGACCAAGTTGGACTGTTCGACGTGATTTTTCGGGCTCTTGGGAAAGGGAGGACAAGCTTTCTGCAGTAGCCGTTTTCCCTCCTTCCACGGTGAAAATGATTGCTGCAGCACCGATGGAACCTGTGAAATCGAGAGTCGTAAGCATTGTGAATCACTTGCCAAGGAGGCTGTATACAGCTCTCACTACTTGGACAGCATTCTATGTTTACTGCTATTGCATTGAAGATTTCAAGCCATGACGATCATATTTATCAAATTTCTTTCATCGATGACTGCTAGAATTTCAAATCTGTCTAGTTATTTTCAGATGGTTCCATCAGAAGAAACAGGCAGAAATCATACACTTACCTGACTTTTGCCAAAATAGTCTCTTTTAAACATATGTTCTCTCTTCCTATTTCTTGCACTTCGATTTCTAATGAACACCAGTACTCTTGGGGAGCTTGATACAATGGCAAATATATATTACCATATGACATAGCGGTAACGGGTTTAAGTTGTAAAAACTATATCTTATATATAATGTAAGGTAAGATCATGCATAATTCTCTCTACACCCACATCTTTCATAGCGGATTCCACTACCCCTCCCCTTGAGAAAGGAAGAAAGACCTAAACTTTTAAAGGGAAAAAATAACTCAAACCAAATGAGGGTCTTTGTAACCAAGAATGAAGAACAAAAAGAAATTAAACGAAGAAAAATAATACTTATACAACCTATATATGTGACTCTTATTTTTCTGCGTATAATTAGAAAGGGTGGGTCCCTTTCAATTTTTCATTTTTTTAATTTTTATTTTTTAAAAACTCATATATGTATATATATATGGAAAAGAGTTACATAAGGTTGTAAAAGGGCTGTACAAATAAAGGGGCACTCAGAATGAAATACTCACCGTTGAAATCAAGCTCGAGGAAGAAAATGAGAGAGTCGAAAATGCAGATTTTTGAGATCCATTTCCCATCCCATTGCCCTTGGAGTCATTATATGCACCAGCAGATCCAAAACTCGAGGGCGCAGAATCATCCTCCTCTTCCCCTTCTTCTTCTTCTCCTTCTTGTCCATTGTCCTCCTCCCCGGTAGATGCAGCAGCTTTCTCATCTGCGTCGAGTTGGTGGAGGAATTGAAGTCGAAATATCAACATCCTCCTCCTGCACACCCATTTCAACTTTCTTCTTTGCCGCCTCCTCTTCTCTTTTTAATTCTTCTTCCATATCCTCGATGGCCTCTTCAAGGCACAATTCAGCCTCCACTAATTCCAGCTCTTTCTCAATCAATTTCAGTCTCATCTCGCTGGCTTTCTTCTGCTCTTCAGCCCATTTATGTAGTTTCTCAATCATCGGGTTTAGTTTCTTTCCCACCGCGATTACTAGACGCGACCAAAAGTTTTCCTCCTTTAAAACCGTTTCCTGTCCATAAAACTCATCAAAACCAAGGGGCAAGAACTTGACCTTCGAAGGATCCACTTCTTCTCCCTCTTTCAGAGGCGGCTGCCAAAATAAGCGGAGCCCATGTTCTTCATCCTCGATGTAATTAATCAACTGTCCGGTTGGTGTGTGTAGGATGAGGGGGTCCTCAGTGTATATAAGCTTTGACGGGTCTTCCGGGTCAGGTTCAGGTTCTTTGTTTAGAAGAACAAACTCCGGAGTATCATCTATAACAGAAACAGATGATAACAAGAGAAAAAACCAATTGGCATCGGAAAAGAGCTAACCTACTAAGTTATGGCACAAGATAAGTGCACAGGAAATGAAAACCCAGATACATCCATGTCAAATTAGTTTGTTTTGGGTAAAATATATCGCCGAGGTAGAGCCCTTTCCTATAGAGTTGACACAATAGTAAAGTTATTATTATTTGACTTGGCCATTACGAGGTTGAGTCGTGAAAAAGGTATCTTTAATAATACTAGATAAAACCGTACACAATAGTCATAAAAGTAATTTGACTTTTCTCCAAACTCTACGTACAAAAGAACTTTCTTATAGATGGGAATATCATTATTTTTTATCATGCACAAAAAAGACGGCTCAGTGCAAAAGGATTCTATATTTTAGGGTTTAGGGAGGGTAAGTCATAGTTAACCTTATCCCAACAAAGCAATCAAAGCCGTTTTGTGGTTAGAACCCCGTCATGATATATAAACCTTATCATTGTCCCAAAACTAACCCTCCTTATTGGCTTGAATTGTTAAAAAAGAATTTCCTCAGTTTGCAAGATAATGGACAGAGAGAAGAGAATATAAAATCAGATCACTTTCTAAATCATTAAAAAGCACCCCAAATCTTTTAATGTATGCATCTCTTAAACAATACAAAAATGCAAATTTAGACTTACCAGAAGATTTAGGATTTTAAATATTTCATAACATGTGAAGTCAAACTTCCAAAAGCAGGCCTCCCAAAAATGACCAATACATATCGACAAGCATTTTCAATCATGGGTGCATAAATATAACAAGTTAGAGCGGAATATGAACCTTTTGACCACCAGTATTCAAGCTCAGCTGGCATGGGCAATCTCAATGGTGCTTTATAAAAAGAATTCAACCACATTTCCCTTTCTTGATCCACTTCATGAACATATCTTTTCCAAAAATCAGGAACCTGCAACATGAAATTAACAGAGAACACTAACATCTCTTGCTCTAACTGCACTCTGAGGAGATGATTCTTCATTAAATCACAAGACATGAACCACAAACTCACCTCAAAAAACTGGTTAATAAAACCTGGAGCTTGCCACACATCCTCTGCCTCATAGAAGTAGTGATGTTGAGGATCGCTATATGGACCCCTCTCTTCCCTGACCACTGCACACAATATTATACCAAAACCACAAGCTAAGTGAATGCAATCAAAGAGACAGAGAGATTGGCATGGGACACAAAACCAATCTTGACATGCTACTTTGCAAAAATTAGGACATGATATGACAGCAACATGCTAAACTAAAATTCATAGTTCATTTATGGATAAGAGAATGTAAATTATAATTGATTAACTACACTAATTTATAGAAAACTATCAATAAAAAATCTCTCTCTCATTCCATCATTAAAAATATTATAGGAAGAATCAGTATATAAGTAAGCCAATATAAAGAAAATATTCTATAACACACTTCACGTAGTGAGAAAAATAAAAGACAATGAGGGTTCAGATTTTCAATTATTTCTAAATCACTAATTGGTTCTAATTTTTTTAGTTTATATTAAGAACGCTATTTTTCCAAATATTACAGAACTCAACGTGTCCATCACATGTCAGAGCTTCTTGGAGTTAGAATAAGAATAATAAAATATCCAATGACGAGGTGGGAAGTGCCAACAAAATGTGATGTCCAACATATATCGAACATCAACACACTCCTTAGAATGCAATAATAAGGCTAAACAATTTTTATGCAAGTAGATCCCAATATAGTGGGTAAAAGGATTTAAATATTAGATTTCCAGCTACTGCAGAAAAAAATGCCCAAGACCAAGTTGATATTGTTTCTTTTCCCTGTAGTCTTTGTACAGTGATAGATTTGCTTTTCTCATCAAATGATCATTTTAAAAAAAAAAACTTACTTCCATCAGGCTTGTTAATAAACATCCGAGCCTTGGCAGCTGCTACTTCTGCTATGCCTGCGTGCAGCTGAAATACTACCGTGTTAAAGGATCATGTTTGGTGTGGCTACTATACTTGTCTTTTTCAATCATAAGAAAAGAAAATATACCGCACAGGTGTCTTCATCACAGCCATAAGAATCCTCCAATAGTTCTCCAAAATAGAAGCGACCCTGTAGAGGGACTAGCCAACCATATTAGTCCTGTTTTATATGTTATTAAGTTAAACAGGGACTACTGGTGTGGTGCCAGCAAGATAATGGACACCATATAGCCTACATCAGATGTACTCTATGACTGAAATATATTTCTAAAAGTGAAAGAAATTTTATAAGATAACTATTAGACTATTTATACTTTATGGAATAGAATGTTGGGCAATCAAACAATATATATAAAAAAAATAAGTGTTGCAAAAGTATGTTAAGATGAATAAGAAAAATCACAACAAAAGATGAGATAAGGATTGAATATACTTAAATGTTCAGAAGTTACATCTATAGAATACAAGATGATGATAGAATTTGAACACTTACGATATAGACCAAATGAATCACATCTGAAAAAGGGAGTTAGTTGTGGTTAGATAAAAGAGAAAAAGATATAATTCTCGAAAAACTTAAAAGTGGGGTGATTAAAAATTATTTAAAATTACTTCTATTTTTGGAGAGAATTGTGTTGAATCGAATAGGATGATGAAAACGAATTCATATAAACAACCCTACTTAGTAAAATTCAAGGCGTTCTTGTTGTACGCTGCCTGTTTGTTCTTCCTTATCTTCTTTATTTCAATTTTATTTCAGGATTAAATAACAAAGCCTGATGTCAATTATATGCCTTGGATTTCCTTGTCCTCATCCCTTGCGGGGATTAATCTACAGCAGCAATGTTAAAGAGGAAATTTGCAGATGCTAACAGGTTCTTTTCATGAACTTACATATATAATCCTTTCGTTGACTTCATATACACCACAACCATGCATTCTGCTATGCTTCCACTGACCAGCATAGCGATATCGGCCCTTTTCCCTGGCATATACACATTATATGGTCAACAGATAGGTCAAGAGGACACTGCTAGCAAAGTATGACAATGCCTCAAAAAGATGAAGACCATAAGTTCTTATTACTTTCCAAAGATCCTATTTCTACAATTGGTAGGGGATGTGGACATATTGAGATTAGAGATTTAATTTTCGAGATTTGATATTATTTGAATTATTTGTTTTCATATTTTATCATATTTTTGGGATTCCTGAAATTTTATAATTCTGATAATTTCCAAAATATCTATAAAAGATTATATTTTACGTATATTATTTTTTTATTTTATGTTGCCTTTAATTAAAAATTTATATTTGATTCCTAATTAAACTAAGAATAGAGTGCCTCCATATTAGGATCTTAATTTTATTATTTTAATAGTTATAGATGGATTAATGATATGATGAGTATTATTGCTACTTAATTATCTCTTCTTCTCACTTGCTTCTTCCTCTCCCTCTCCTTTTGCCTGTCTCTTCTCCCTCCCTCTTTGTTGCCCTACTTATTTTTCTCCCCCTTCTCTCTTTCAACTCCTTCCCTACATCAAATTTGGTATCCTGGGCTTAGAGATTTGATTTTGAGATTTAATTTATTTGAATTATTTATTTTCATATTTTATCATAACTTTGAAAATTTCTGAAATTTTATAATTTTGATAGTCTCTAAAATATCTATAAAACATTATATTTTACATATATATTTTTTTATTTTAACTTGTCATTAATTAAAAAATTATATTTGATTTCTAATTAAATTAAGAGTTGGGTGACTCTATATAAAGATTTTAATTTTATTATTTTAATAGCTATAAATGGATGAATAATATGATGAGTACAGTGGTTACCTAATTATCTCTTCTTCCCACTAGCTTCTTCCTTCCCCTCTCCTTTTGCTTGTCTCTTCTCCTTCCCTCTTTGTTGTCCCTACTTATTTTTCTCCCCTTTCTTCCATGTCTTTCCTTGCATCGAATTTGGTATAAAAGCCCAACTTCCTGATTCCCTTCTTTCTAGTCTCTTAATTCCTACACTATCTTTTTGCCCACAGTCCACGAAACCAAACTGCTGCCCACCACTGTCATCCCCAGCAATGAGCCAGCAATGTCAACTACTGCCACTGACACTGCTACTCCCTAACCAAGAGCACAATCACATTGTCAGAGGCAATTCGAGAGTACCACAAGAAAGATATTGACTATATAAGCTTCAAGAATATTACTCAATGAGGTTGAATTTTTACCATCTGGGCGAGTTGATGTGGACATCTTGAGATTAGATATTTGATTTTTAAGATTTGATTTTATTTTAATTATTTGTTTCCATATTTGTCATATTTAGAGAATTTTTAAAAATTTATAATTTTCATAGTTTCTAATATATCTATAAAATATTGTATTTTATCTATATTATTATTTTTATTTTAGATTGCCATTAATTGAAAAATTATATTTAATTCCTAATTAAACTAAGAGCAAGGTGTCTCTATATAAGAATCTTAATTTTATTATTTTAACAGCTATAAATGGATGAATAATATGATGAGTAAAATTGTTACCCAATTATTTCTTCTTCCCACTTGATTCTTCCTCCTACTCTCCTTTTGCTTGTCTCTTCTCCCTCTTTTGTTGTCCCTACTTATTTTCTCCCCCTTCTTTCTTCCATCTCTTTCCCTGTGTGAAATTTGGTATTTTTGGATTAGAAATTTGATTTTCAAGATTTGATTTTATTTGAATAATTATTTTTTTCATATTTTGTCATATTTTAGGAATTCTTGAAATTTTATAATATTGTTAATTGCCAGTATATCTATGAAATATTGTAATTTACATATATTATTTTTTTTATTTTAGGTTGTTATCAATTAAGAAATTATGTTTGATACCTAATTAAACTAATAGCTAGGTGCCTCTATTTATTATTTTAATAGCTATGGATAAATGAATGATATGATGAGTCTAATTGCTAACTAATTAGATATTCTTCCCACTTGCTTCTTCCTCCCCCTCTCCTTTTGCTTGTCTCCTCTCCCTCCCTCTTTGTTGTCCCTACTTCTTAATCTTTTCCCCCTTCTTTCTTCCATTTCCTTCCCTGCATCATCAAATTTGGTATCAAAGCCAACTTCCTGATTTTCTTCTTTCTAGTCTCTTAATTCCTACACCATCTTACTGCCCATAGTCCAAGAAACCAAGCTGCTGCCCACCAGTGTACACCCAACAATGATCTGGCAATGACAACTACCACCAACGACACTGCTGTTTCTCCCCAGCCAAGAGCACAATCACATTGTCAAAAACAACTTGAGAGTACCACAAGAAAAATATTGACGACATAAGCTTCAAGAATCTTATTCGACGAGGTCGAGTTTCTATCACCTAAATGAGCTGATGGGAACATCTTGGGATTAGAGATTGATTTTCAAGATTTGATTTTATTTGAATTATTTGTTTTCGTATTTTGTTATATCTTGGGATTTCTGAAATTTTGTAAATTTTGATAGTTTCAAGATATTTAATAAGTATTATACTTCACATATATTATTTTTTTAGTTTAGGCTATCGTTAATTAAGAAATTATTTTAATTCCTAATTGAACTAATAACAGGATACTTCTACAGAATGATCTTAATTTTATTATTTTAATAGTTATTAATAGATGAATAGTATGATGAGTATGGTAATTAACTAATTATCTCTTCTTCCCACCTGCTTCTTCCAGCCCCTCTCCTTTCTCTTGTCTCTTCTCCCTCCCTCTTTGTTGTCCCTATTTCTTATTCTTCTGCCCCTTCTTTTTTCCATCTCCTTACCTGCATCAGTAGGTCACTGGGTTATTCAAATAAGTTTTGTTATTGGCCCTATTGGTGAATTCTATCTTATTTCAACTTGGTAATTTCTATTTTTGTTTTTCCTTTCACTAAGGGTTGAAAATTGAAGAGTTGCTTGAGTAAAAAATACAAGAAATCTTGTCGGAATTGCCCCATATTTGGTTTCATCCCTTTGAAAAATCAAGCCTTTACTTCTTTTGAACAATAGCAAAGGTAGCACTTGCTAAAGGAGAGGGTTTCTTGAGAGAATTGGGACAGTAGGTATTTGCAGTAGTAGGTATTCTCCCACGGGAATTAGGGGACTGCTAAGGGTAGCAAGAGAAGTGGGGAAAAGAAGCAACAAAAAAGGGGCAAACCAATGCACAAGACTACTGTATGATAAGATTTGTGGAGGGTTAGATATACATAGTCCTACCCTGCATTGTAGACAAACAGTTTTAAAAGCTTGAACTTGTAAACATCTATGTCACCCGTTATGTTATGGCTAAAACTCTAAAAGAAACGGCAACAACCAAAATTAGTTTGTCACTTCAAAGGAAGCAGTAAGCCCATAATTAAAGTTTCAAGCACCAAAAGACCTTCAGAATAAATGAAACTTGATCCTTCTATGTTATTACTGTACCTCTAATATCCACAAATCGTGTAAATGAACAAAAAAAGTAGATACTGTGAAAAGGTGTGACAAAAATGCACACCTACATTATTAATTACTGCTGATAACAACATTATGAACGGTAGAGTCGGATGTCTATAAAACAGTGAAAGGCTACTTCCTTTTAAGTGCAAATCACATGGCATGAGAAAGAATCTGATACTCAACTTTTGGTTGCTTGAAATCCACATTTGGAGGTAATACAAAGAAACAGAGAGGAGAACAACTATGACTGAGAGCAAGAAAAAAATACAAACAGACGGCTTAAATATATAACTTACGGTTTCCTTCCATATTGCCGTATCCACTCATCGTTCTCATAGAAAGGAATCTCATAGTTTCCATCATTTAGAATCATACTATCTTCAATATCCATCTCCAGCCATTCTCGATCTTCTGGAGTCATAAAGTCTCTCTTTATTATTTTCCCTTCAGCACGCATCTGTGCTTCAAGTCTGAAAAGATTGATAACATGCATCTACTTGAGTGTAGCACTTATAACGTGAAATTATGCACACAGAAAAGGTAGCTTTCAACATACTTGGAACCTGGCACAGGTTCAATATCAGGTATATCAACTTCAACAACCCCATGACCCTCCATGTTGTTTTGAAGCCATTCTCCTTCATACCTAAAATTAGGAAATAAGAACATTTTGACTTTTGATTTGAAATGCGCTTTGAAAGAAGCTTGTGATTCACAAAGATCTTTCCTATAATCTTTTGCATGTAAATAATACAACTATTAACTGTGATAGCATGGATTGATTACTAACAAACCTGACAAGACCTTGTTCAGCAACATAAACTCCTTTTCCATGAGCTAAGTCATCCCAAACAGTGCCTTCATACCTTAGACGAACAAGATTGTCATAAGCAATCACAACAGAAGGAGCTCCCAAAAGAAAAAATATGCGCGCTTTCAATCACATAAAGTCCCACTTTCCATGTAATGATTTCATTGGAGAAATTAATCACAAAAGTTAAGGTTGCTTTAGGACATCCACAATACTTCAAATTCACATCCATTTTGTCAAGCACAATTCACCAATAATTTCAATCACAGGCCAACTTTTGGTAAGCACACAAACAACAGGAATTCAGATAATATCGATAGAAAGAAACGAAATAGAAATCACATTACCACTTGACAGGCATTAAAAAAATCCTGTTAAGCCATCGATCACATTTCTAACAAACGATTGATGGCAGGGATAACCTCTAATAACACATATCTAAAAAAAAATTGCTAACCACATAAAAGGGAAGGTCTTAAGACTTGAATAACTAGCTGCAGTGGAAAGACAAATGCTCAACTGAATCAATGCATTGAATAGACAGATGAACTCATGGGCCGTAAGAGAAATAATAGTCAGGAAGTCCTAATCACCTCCAGAATATTGCGCCTATCAATGATGTGGCAAAATATTTTTCATATAGGAAGCAAGGGAATCCTTCCCAATATCAGAATTTTTAAAGGACTAGCCTTATACACTAAATTAAAGCCCAACACAGTATTCTTTTTGGATAAACTGACATAGCTGGGTCTTCTTTCAAAATTTCAAATGGAAAATTTGTTCAAACTACTGCCAAATTGAGATCACAATGATGACAATACTACTAAACCAACATGGCTCCAAAATTTAAAACATATTCAAATCCAAAGATGCGAATGAACGAGCATATCAGGGATGACTAGACCCAACAAAGAGAACAGTTTCACAAATTGAAAGCACCAGCCGTTCAACCAAATTGGAAAATAATCAAAGGAAAAAGAAGACAAATAGTTCACATAAGACACATGAAAACCCCAATTCAAGCAAAGCAGGCAATCCACCTTCAGTTATTAAGCCTCATTGCCTAACCCCATAATTACATACAAAAACCCAGAATCAGTGGACAAACATCCAAATAAAGCACAACGAACACCAATGAAAAAATTAAAAAGAAAAAACAAAATCCCATATATCAAGCCAAAAGTAACTATAACAAATAAAAACTCCGAAGGCCTTAATTCAACCAACAACACCAAGTCGAAATCCACCACTTACGAGCTTCCATCAACGAAAATATAGCTGACCCATCTGAGGAACTCCTCAATCCGATCAAGTTCCTCAATAACAGCTTTCGGGTTCGAGATATCATGATGATTATCTGGAATAGCCGGATAATACTTCCTGTATGGAAGATAAAACGGCGCAATCGGAGGGTCCCGACCAGCCTTAATCTCTTCCCTGATAACCTCAACATCTTCCTCATCAACCCAAGCTGGGTCCCACCCAGGCTTGGTCATAGCCAATGGCGCATCAGCCCACAGCTCCTTCAAATCTTCTTCCCTCCAATTTTCCCTATCCTTGGGGAAATCGAAGAGGTCTTCATGGAAAACGTAGCGCTTGCTTTCTTCTTCTTGCGCTTTTCGAATACGACGGGACTGAAGAACTCGAGCAAATCGCTTAACGTTTGCTTCCGGAGAGTTATCATCTTCTGGGATGTCTTCGTAATCATCGGCCCGAGTATAGACTGCCTTGTCTTTGCCGGTCCCGGAGGTTGATTCGTCCGAATCAGAGTCAGAGTCCGAATCCGAGTCTGACTCGGAGGATGAAGATTCTGCAAATGCGCCTTCTTGAGATGGCTGCTGATGCTGGGTTTCTTCTGCTTCTTGTAGCTGAGGGTCTTCTGTTGGTATGGTCGACTCTTCGTTGGGCATTCTGAGGGAGGAAGAGGGGCAACGAACAGCTGCAAAAATAATGGGTGTCACGAGAACTCAAAATGTGGAAATTAGAGAATGAGAGCGAGGATGCGATAAGGCGCAGAAGTGAGGAATTGCAGAGCGGCTAAAATCCCATCACAGAGTTTCGACTGCTAGTTTTAGAGGGTTCTTCTATTTAAAATTTTTCTTTTTCTTTTTTTTTTAAAAGTACAAAAAAGAATCCTAAAAAAAATAAAAATGAAAATTAGAAATAAAAGATGGGCTGGGCCTAATAAGAGAAATCCAGTTGCTTGGGTCATAAAATAAGGTCCAATTGCATGTTTTACATGTTGCATGATGGGGATTATATGGCCTACGTTGAAGACTTAAAGCAATAATAAAATTACTATTTAAAGTATAGAATAAGAAAAAAAACAAATTTAAAAATTTATTATATTTTTATATTTGGTTATTTACTTACTGTATTTAAAAGTTAAGTTGGAATTACTGTTTTAGCATTTGATTGATAGGAATATATAATGAGTTAATATAAAATAACATTTTATCCATATTATAAAAAATATATAATTTAGTGTACCACCACCACCACTCCGTCACACCATTGCATCATGCCGGCACCACCACCGCGCTGTTATCGGTGCCTCCCATCGCTCCACCACCACCTTCTTGCTACCATTGTACGGCTGTCACCACCACTTTTCCACCGTCACTGCCCCTAGCTGCCATCGTCCAACGGGCACTAGCATCACATCACTATCATCTCTCCACCGGCACAATCATGATGCCATCATTACTCGGCCATTGCCATCCCACCTCTACAAGTGTTTCGTCGTTTCTAGAGTTGTGGATGACTCATCTCTTAAAAAGATAAATGTTATTTTTTTTATATTTTAACCATTTATTTTAAAATAAATAGTTATAATTTAATAATTAATTTTACTTAATTTTTTTATAATTTAAAAAAGTTAAATTATAACTATTTATTTAAATATCAACGTCTTAAATTATGATAATAATGAAATATATCTATTTAAAAGATTGAGCATTCCTAATCTAGCCACTACCTGACCTTGCCAATACCACTACACAACCACTACTTTGTCTTTGAACCAAAAATACAAAAAATCCATGTGCTTAGTTTATTTTTAGATATGAGTGGATATTTTATATTATAAATGGGCTTGAATTTGGCCTTATTTTCTTAATTTAAGTTAGGCAAGAGAAAATATCAATATGCTTGAGTTACATTTTTTGCATAGTTTATTAATAAATGAAGACCCACGTCGAATTTGAACTTTGGATTAGTTTTTGTTTCCATAAATTGATTGAGCTGAACTATGCTTTTATTTGAAACCAAATTTACAAAGGATTTAAATTCAATGCTCTTAATAAGTATATTAAATGGCTTATAAACATTTTATACTTATTTTTAGCTTTTAAACTGAATCTATTAACTTAACTTTAAAAGACCGTGATCGTGAGCTCATAAATAAATTTATTATTACACATTAAATGAGTTTGTTTATGAGAGAGATTATGAAAAAAATTATATAAAAATCTGTAACAAAACATAGTTGAGTTATTTATAAGAATAAAAGAATCAAATTTAGAATGACTCAAACTTAGTTTGGTCATTTGAGGAGTTTCAAGATTAGACTTCCATATTGTTTGATTTTTTTTTAAACAAACAAATAAGCTCAGAATGAATCTTTCTAGTATTGACTCTATAAGTTGTTTATTAGCAAATTGGTTTATTTGTAACCCTAATTGGATCATTTTCCCATGTTATATTTTAGGTGAAAATAGAGAGAAATGAAAATAATTAATAGTATAAAAATAGATATGCAGATCGATAGTGCTAATAATTATAATAACTGTGACCTTATAGTCATGACAATAGTGTTGGCGGTGATCTTAGTAATGATAATAAAGATGCCATTGGCTATGATGATTGTATTGGTGATTACTGTAATGATGTCAATGATGACAATATCTAGAGAGGTGATGGTCATGATTACATAACAACGATTATAATGATTTAGATAATAATGATAACAGTAATAATAGCTATATATATACACAAGTATAAAGCCAATATCATATTATTTGTTTAAACAAGTTCATTTATAGAACTCCTAGTATATAGTCAAAATATAAGACTCGTAATAAAGGTGAAAGAAACCAAGAAACAATATTGACCACTCCATGCCAAATCTTTTGGGCTCACCAAACTCTCCATACCCAAAACTTATGGATTTTAGGAATATTCATAAACTGAAATACTTGCATAGTTTACTCAAATATGTTAAATTATATCATATACTGTCAAATATTTAAGCTATCAATTTATGAACTAATACTTTTTTATGTATGTCAGTGTAAATTCTTCTTAGTTTTTAATAATATGAGACGTTTTCTATTTCACTCAAACTCTTAACAAAATGTACATAATTTTTATCTCTTCTATTATAATAACGTAATATGTTTTTATAATTTGGATATGTAACTTTCATATTACAATGATCATTGCACTGTTAAAATTTACCAGATAAAGCAACAAAAATAAAAATCAACCCCAAAATAAGATGGAATGATGTAAAAGGTCATCTTCCAGAGTTTTTTAATATGTAAGTCACTACAAATTCTTCTCAATTTTTGCTATGAGATATTTTCTATCTCACACATAATTTTAACAAAATGTACATAATCTTACCCATCAATTATAAAGATATAATACATTTTTATGATTTAAATATATAACTTTTAAATTGTGGTGACTATTGTGCTACCAAAGCTTACTAGATAGGACGATAGTTTCAATGAAAGTGGTAACCCCAAAAGTAGATGAAAAATTATAAAAGGTTATTAAATTGAGTATTTTTCTATCATATGTTATGAGATAATTAAAAATATATAATTTTATCTTATATTATAAAGATTCTTTAAAAAAAATAAATATGTTGCCATTATTTTACACCGTAAGAAATAATACATCTGCTCGAATGACTGACCTCAAGGTTTTTAGTTTTTTGCACGGTCAAATGGGAGGTTAGACCTACCACACATGGTATAATATACATAGTAACTTATTAAAATAATTAAATATTATAATTTTTTATTATTTATTAAATTTTATTTAAAAAATTATTTATTTAATGGAATAGATTTTTCATAGAAAAAGGAGTATTTAAGTACTTAGAGATTTAATCATCTTCCTATCCTTCTAAATATACATAAAAATAATTTTTTTAGATTTAAAAGATGTAATTTTTTTTTATCAAGCTCTTTTTATTTCTAATATAAGTGAATAATTGTGACCATATCTTTTACAAAAATTATGTAACTCCTATTAATTTATAAAATTATATAATTTTAGGAGATTCCAGCCGCAGCAGCGGCCAACACCACTGTTTTTGGCTTCTTCTCCAGCCATCGATTTCCTCCATGAAAATCATGCGTGTGATCGAGTGGCTCACGTTCTTCTTCTTCCTTCAACTTCCATCATTTTCGTCTTTGGCTGATTGCCACAAGCTTTCATCATCATTCTAATTGAATAAAACACACATCATCCAATAAAATCAGCTTTGGCTACGAAATTTTTATAAATTTTATTAATATTTGTGTTTAATTATTTAATTTTTATTAGAAATAATTATTTTGAAAATCAAAAGAACCCTTTTGCTCAAGAGAGCGATTGCATGACTTCCACTCTAAAAGAAAGCCTCCGAGATATGCCTTGTTAGAAATTTATGTGGCTAAAATAACCACAAAAACAAAATTTAAAATCGATTAATAAACCTCCGGCCATTTGGTGCTCTGTTTTCGAACGATCGATTCGGACCGGCTCCGTATTTCGGGACACTCCTTCACTCGTTTAGATGGTGTATTGCTTGAGTTGAGTGTCAGAGATAAAGCCAGAATGCTCAATTTATAGGCGAAACCATCACCCGCCTCAACCGAGCGTTTGATACTTAAACCGGCCAAAATTGATTAATTGACTTAATGGGAGAGTTATCACCACTTAATGGACCACTAAAACTTCAGCAATTAACTGAGTAAAACGGCAAAAGGCGATGAAACGATCGAGGAAGACGAAGAGCGCAACGAAACCCTACGGCTCAAAAATCGGCTTGGACAAGCCGTTCACGGCTTGCGGCTTGGCGGCTCGTGGGCGGCTCAAGGCTTGGGCGGCTCGGATTTGGGCTGAAGCCACATTCCCCACTTGTCCATATTTAACTTGATGTGATAACTAAATCCATCAATTTTTCAAACTTTAAGAAATAAATATATGAATCATGGTGATAAGTCCTCTAATAATGAGTAATATCTCCCATGTATTACAATATATTAATTTCTCAAGTCATCCGGTAACTTTACTTTATGAATAAACCCTATATTTATTCTTTATCCAACTTAATGATATTCTCAATTCAATTAATGTGTACACAAATTTGAGAAATATCACAACAATAAAATAGAAATTTACAACATTATTGTCCATACAATGAAAATTACAAAATGAAACTCAATTCCATTTCAGTTACAAGATCCTTGAACCTTAATAGTGGCATGCCTTTAGTCAAAGGATCAGCGATCATTAATTCAGTGTTGATATGCTTAATAGCAATTTTCTTTCATTTAATGCGCTCCTTTATGGTTAAAAATTGAATATCAATGTGTTTACTTCGACTGCTACTTTTATTATTTTTAGCCAGAAAAATAGCAGCTGAATTATCGTAAAATATTTTTAATGGCCTTGAGATGGAATCAACCACTCTAAGCTTAGACATGAAATTTCTCATCCATACACAATGCTTTGTAGCCTCGAAACAAGCAACAAACTCGGCCTCCATAGTGGAAGTAGCAATCAAAATTTGCTTTGCACTCCGGCCAGATACACTCCACCGCAAATAAAAATATGTAACCGGATGTTGATTTACGTGAATCAACACATCCAAAATCTTCAAATCGGGAGTACCCCAAAACTTTGATTGGGTTTCCGTCTATATGTAAGCATGAAATTTTTGTACATCAAGATACCTCATGACTTTCTTAGCGAATTTTCGTTGTTCAATTCTGGATTACTCTGAAATTTTCCCAAACATTCCAATCGCAAATGCTATGTCGGGTCTTGTACATACCGAGCATACATCAAACTTCCAACAACGGAGAAGTATATGGAATGTTCTTGATCATTCCCGTTCCCAAATCGCTTTTTCGGACATTGGCTCAAATTGAGCCTATCACCCTTCACAATGGGTGCTACACTCGGTGAACAATCTTTCATCCGAAATCTCTCTAAAATCTTATTGATATAGGTCTCTTGAGACAAACCCAGAACATAACGCGGTCTGTCTCGATGTATCTTTATACCAATGACATAAGATGCAGCACCCATATTTTTCATTTCAAAATTTTTAGAGAGAAATTATTTTACCTCATACAACAACCCTTTATCATTGGATGTAAGTAAAATATCATCCACATATAAGACAAGGAAACAAGTCTTACTCCCACTAACCTTCTGGTATATACATTGATCCAAAATAGTCTCTTCAAAATCGAATGAAGAGATAATTTCATCAAATTTCAAATACCATTGACGGGATGCTTGTTTCAATTCATATATGGACTTCTTTAATTTGCATACCAATTGCTCACCATCACTAGAGGAGAATCCTTCTGGTTATTTCATGTAAACTTCTTCCTCTAGATCACCATTTAAAAATACTGTTTTCACATCTATTTGTTATAATTCCATATCAAAATGAGCAACCAATGCCAAAATTATACGAAGAGAGTCGTTTTTAGATACAGGAGAAAAAGTCTCCTTGTAGTCAATTCCTTCTTTCTGAGTATAACTTTTAGCAATGAGTCTTACCTTATATATTTCGATATTGCCTAATGAGTCTTTCTTTGTTTTGAAAACCCATTTACACCCTATGGCTTTCGCCCCTTTAGGCAATTCAATAAGATCTTAGATTCTATTGCTACTCATGGAACTCATCTCTTCTTTCATGGCATTGTACCATAATTATAATTTATTACAACTCATGGCTTGTGAAAATGTTTCAGGATCATTTTCAGCTCCCACATTGTAGTCAGACTCTTCATGATATACAACATAATCATTAGGGATTGCTGACTTTCTCATTCTAGAAGACCTTCTTAATGTGTATCATCATCCTCAATAGGAGTATGTTGTACAATTATTTCAGATAAATCTTGAATTTTATGGTCAACTGGAATAGAATCAATATTTTGTGGAATGACAATGATTGATTGTTCAACACCAGATTGATCTTGAGGGGTGTTGTGTACATCAATCAACCTATCATATGATGTGGAGGGTTGATAATCCAAATGATCAGTTCTTGATCGTTTTTTCCTACTCATTAAGTCATTCTCAAGAAATTTTGTATTTCTTGATTCCACAATCCTAGTGGTATGTGATAGACAGTAAAATTTGTATCCCTTAGACCGTTCAGCATATCCAATGAAATGCCCACTTATAGTCCTTGGATCCAATTTCTTCTCATGTGGGTTATAAACTCTTACTTTGGATGGGCATCCCATACGCGTACATGTTGTAAACTCGGTTTCCAACCTTTCCATAACTCAAAAGGAGTTTTTGGAACAGCTTTTGTTGGGACCCGGTTTAATATGTATACCGCCATTTTAAGAGCTTTAATCTACAAAGATTTTGGAAGTTCAGAGTTACTAAGCATACTCCTCACCATGTCCAACAATGTTTGGTTTCTTTTTTCTGCTACACCATTCTGGTCCGGAGAACCAGGTATAGTATATTGGGCAACAATCCCATATTCTTGAACAAACTTTGCAAATGGACCAGGCATTTGTCCATCTTCAGTATATCTACCATAATACTCTCCACCTCTATCTGATCTCACAATTTTGATATTTTTTTCAGTTTATTTCTCTACCTCTGCTTTAAATAATTTAAAGGCATCCAAGGCTTCATATTTATTATGAAGCAAGTAGAGATACATATATCGTGAGAAATCATCAATAAAGGTGATGAAATATTTTAGACCATATGAGTCTATATCATGACTACAAATATCAGTATGTACGATCTCTAATATGTCCGAACTCCTCTTGACATTTTTCTTAGTCTTGTTGGTCTGCTTTCCTTTAATGTAGTCCACACAAGTCTCAAAGTCAGTAAAATCTAGAGTACTAAGTACTCCATCATTTACTAATCTTTTGATTCTATCAATGGAGATATGTCCCAATCTCCTATGCCACAACATCGAGGAATATTCATTCATAACACACCTTTTAATTCCATTATTAGCATGCACAGTATTGAAAGAGGTATTATTTTATAAATTTAAACAATAAAGACCATCGATAATTACTAATATTCCCAACAATATCGGGCGTATAAGATAAACCAATAATGAGTCCAAAATATAAAGGAATATCCAAATGGCACAAGTCTAGAAATAGAAATCAAATTTCTGAGAATTTGAAATATAAAAGGTCTTTTTCAATGTCAAACAAAACAAAACCACTACTCAAAATTAAGCATTTACCCAATGGCCTCCACATGTGAACGTATCTTGTTTCCAAAAAGATGCATTGTTCATCGCCCACGGGTTTCCTTAGGTTTTGCAAACTCTAAAGGAATTAGAAATATGGATTGTAGAACCAGAGTCAATCCACCATGTGTTATGTGCAACATTAACCATATTAGATTCATAACATACAAAAGAGAATGGATTACCTTTCTTTTCAAGCCAATTCTAATACTTGATACAATCCTTCTTTATGTATTCCTTCTTTTTACAGAAGAAGTTCTTGGACTCCTTCTTGATATCAGATTGGGAAGGTACTTTACCTTTTCCCTTTAGTTTGGCCGGCGTCTTGAACCTTCTTTCCTTTATCATGTAGACACTCTCACTTTGCTCCATCATGAGCCTTCCTTCCTCTTGAACGCACATGGTCATCAGTTCATTGATTGACCATTTATCTTTATGTGTGTTATAAGAAATTTTAAAAGGCCCATATTACGATGGAAGCGAATTTAAAATGTAGTGCATAATGAAAGGTTCAGACATTTTCACCTCTAGATTTTTCAGTTGAGCTGCAATATCCCTCATTTGTATTATGTGCTCACGCACACCCTTAACACTGGTAAGCCTAATAGATGAGAACTTCATTATTAGGGTGTTTGTAAAGATTTTATCTCGAAGTCACAAATTGTTTATCAATCAGCTTGATAAATCTTCGACCTTATTATCTTTGGCCGAATAACCACGAATTCCAATAGAAATTTTTGTCTTTATGAACATTAAACTGAGGCGATTAGATCGTTCCCAACGTTCATAAAGAGTTACCTCATCCGAAGTGCTGGTAAGGGTAAGAGCGGGTGGTTCGTCTTTTCGGATAGCATAATCGATATCAAGCCACCCTAAGTGAAGAAGAATTCTCTCCTTCCATACTTTATAGTTATCACCCTTAAGTTCGGGAATTTCACATCGTATATCGAAAAGATTTACAGATTGAATAGCTGCATAAAAATAAATACATACTTAACATCCAAAATTGAGGCTAACAAATTATAAAATTATTTTTACCAATGTAAAACATACATCATGAATCAATAGAAAAAAAAATTACTTGTGGGCTAAATTTTAATTCCAGTATATTTATGTCTAAAAAAGTGATAAAACTATCAAATTATATTCATTTCTTAATCCCTGTGGGCAAATTAAGAAAAATAATTTGACATTTTATCCTTATTAATTAATTTAATATAATAAAATTTTCTATGGGATAAATTTTATTATATCAAAATAATTACCATAATTTATGTCTTTATACCACACGTGATAATAAAAAAATAATTTTATTAATTAAGGGTGTTGTGGCTAATCCTCAATTAATTAAATTATTTTAATCACAAGATATTATTTATACATATATATAATTATATTCTGGATATTATATTTTATTCATTATACATAATAATATAATTATATATATATATAAATATAAATATATACGTATATATATAATATATATATTTACAGAATCGTATATAAGCAATTGAAATGCCAAAAATAGCGCAAGGCGCTCAGCGCAATAGCGGCAAAAGCCGCTCCTTCCTCGACGCGTCCCTGGGTTCAAAACCCGCCTCCGCCCGCGACATCGCATTTTATTTTCTCATTTGCTGCGGTGATGGGCCAGATAATCTGGGGCGCATCGAAAGGTTTGGGCCGCAAACGAATCGGGCGCAAGCCGATAAATAATAATTGTTTTTTTATAAATATTGTACCAAAACGACGTCGTTTTAATAACCGAATTCGTTCCAACGAAACGACGCTGCTCAAGACAAAATGTAGCGAAACGACGACGTTTATAATCGGCGCGGCAGTAAACGCCCGTTCAAGTCGTCGTCTCACCGTCGGTTTCGCCCGAACCCGACAACGATCGACTTCGACCGAATTCCATACCCGATTCAAACAAAGACCATACGAATACCATAAATGATGAAAAATATATGGTAATTTGAAATTTAATTTCACATCGTTTTTGATCTTCTCGTTTGAACCGAATCTTCAAAAACGAAGACTTTAGGTTTTTGATTTCTCAAAATCGAAAAACACAGAACAATACAGTGAGTTGAAGCCTTTCTCGATACCAAATGTTAGAAATTTATGTGGCTAAAACAACCACAAAAAGCGGAATTTAAAATCGATTAATATACCTCCGGCCATTTGGTGCTGTTTCGAACCATCGATTCGGACCGCTCCGTCTTCCGGACACTCTTCACTCGTTTAGATTGTGATTACGGAGTTGGGTGCTGCGATAAAGCCATAATGCTCAATTTATAGGCGAAACCATCACCCGCCTCAATCGAGCGTTTGATACTTAAACCGGCTAAAATTGATTAATTGACTTAATGGGAGAGTTATCACCACTTAATGGACCACTAATATTTCAGCAATTAATTGAGTAAAACGGCAAAAGGCGATGAAACGATCGAGGAAGACGAAGAGGGCAACGAAACCCTACGGCTCGAAATCGGCTTCAGACAAGTCGTTTGCGGCTTGCGGCTTGGCAGCTCGTGGGCCGGCTCAGCATTTGGGCTGAAGCCCACATGCCTTTCAATAAAATTAATTAAAATGTTTTTCTTTATTGAAATTATAAATTTCTCGATTGAATTCTTTGGTTAGATTCGCTGATATATTGTCAATTATTCAATCTGAATCGCTCTTAATGGTAAATTTGTGAATTTTTTCACAGGCACTGGCGATCTTCGTAGAGGGGATCACAGGCTCTGATTTTCTTAAGCTCTCTACCTTTAATTACAAAACTCTTGTGAGTAAAATTATTCATCGTATGACATCTTAGAGAAACAAATACTATAACAAAAAGTAATTTCAGCCATAAAATTGCAATCGTTAAAAGTATGATTCCTATCATTAATAGTTTTTAATGACAGAAAATCTCTACAGTTATTTTTCTATCGCTAAAAGTCTTTAGTGACGGAATTTTATTTCCAATCATTAATAGTTTGGGTGCTATTAATGATGATATTTTTTTCATCCTTATTGTAAACAATTGTGACAATAAATATTGTCGTTAATAGCATTTAAACTTTTAATAATAATATTTTTTTATTGTTAAATTTGAACAATTATTAGTATAAACACCATCGTTAATAGTAAATGATCTTTGTGTCGTCGTTAAATTAAAATAATTGTGAGTATATACTGTTGTTAATAGTAACCAAAATTTTAACGACGATATTCATTTAGCTGTTAAATGTAAATAATTTTGAGAGTAACTTATCATCGTTAATAGTATATCAATCATTGTAAGACTACATCACATCATCATATCTCAATAATTATACCTATATATATAATATATTTTTATTTGTCAAAACTAAAATAAAATTAGTAATCATATAAAATTAAAATATATTTAAAAAAGTGATAGTATCATAATATATAATATTTCCTTAGTCAATATACCAATACAATGGCAATAAGTTCAAATACATAATAATTTAAAATTTTCTAGTCAATTAATATTCCCTTTAACATTTGAGTTTTTACGTTTGCATATAAAAAAAATAAAAATTAAAAGCATATCCATCTTACCAAAATTCTATAAAATTATTAAAAATTACCTACCTAATTCGGTGCCATTATTTCTCAAAAATATCAAAAATTATCTCTGTATGAGGCTTACTGTCGATATGATAAAATATCAATAAACTTGACTTGTATCAGTTCTCAAAATTTCTCTGACTAATTATTTACATAAAATATGAAATAAATTAAAATATTTTATATTAATAATAAAATAATTATTTATCAATTTCAATACAAATAATAAAAAATATATCTAATAACATATCTCAAATAATGCGGAATAAAAAAGTTATTGAGGTGCAATTCTCAATCTCCATGTGTTATATATTTGGGCATTTTTTGTTAGCTTCAACTATTAACTTGTACGATTTGATAATTTTATACAATGATGACCTTTAATTGCTCCACAAATTCTCCATATGCCTTAATATATAATTTTGGAATATTTTTAAATCACGATATTCAAATCTTTCTTATAAGAAAGGAAATGACCTCAAATAAACATGCACATACAATAAAATTTAAATGTTTTGTTTAAATATTCAAATAGTAATAATCAAATATTAAACAATTCACACAGTTTCTGATGGGTACGTCGGAATATCAGCTGGCCTAAGGTCAACGGAGACCCAAAACGACCTGCTGGACAGTCAACTTAAAAACGGCCCAACAGGTGACGCCGGCCCACATCCGGAAAGGCCAAAGACGATCAACGCCAACGTTGACCGTCCAGACCTCAACAGACGACCAACTCGAGTACAGACGGTCAACTCAAACTTTGACTGAATATACTGTAGCGGCGGCCCAAAAAAAGTTTTTACCGACCTAGCCCACTTGAACCCACGATCCAGCAAACGACCCGCAACAGCTCTTTCAAGACCTTCCACGATTTCAATCAGCACCCAAAAAGGACATTGAAAAAATTAACGTCCTTCACATAAGGAAGGCGCCAGATTTTCTCAATCTCCGGCCAATTGGGCTCTCCAACGGTAAAATATACAGAAGGAATGTGAGCAACTTGGAAAGCCGCTGACCGCTATAGAAGGAAGCAAACTCAGCCAATTTGGCAACTGGCGCCTCCCTGTAGAAGGAAGGCCAACCAAAATAACGTAGAGGATCACGCCTTCCAACCAAGGAAGATCACCCTACCATCCTTTAAGTAAACCCTAGAATTCTCATTCAGAGGACACGAAAGCTCTCATAGACAAAGTTTTGACTTATAGACAATCTCTTACATACACAAGCTTACTCACGCAAAATGCTGACTGATATAAGCTCTGATTCGTACAAGGAAAAACCCTTACTAAAACAAGGCAAGCCTTTACTAAGAAAGACACCCACGAACGCTTACAGAGTACTGGACAGAGGCTCATCATCTCTTCCCCTCTATCCAGGCGTTCTTCCTCCATTCCCACCAAAGGCCTCCAGATTTTCGGAGACCTATTAGGCTTTTCGAGAGTCGTTCCCGGAAGCTTCAACGTTTTCGAAACTTCGCTTTCTCACGCTCTCTGTGAGTAGGAAGCAATAGTTCACGTTCTCAACAAGCCAACACTCCTAACAAATCAACTCGCTCTCTCCCTATCTTACTTTCCAGTTTACCTTCCCAGCTTAGAAGGCTTTACTGACTTGAGCGTCGGAGTATTTTCGGTGGGACAACCTCCCGCCGACACACTGACCTCTTGTTCATTTTAGTGGTGTGCAGGATTCGAACTTAGTGAACGAAGTCGGGTCAAGTAATCCAGACGAATCCGAATCTATTTGAAGTCGAATCTAGGTACGCATCATTGGCGCCGTTTGTGGGAAGCGCTACAAAAGCCAACCACTACTCTACATAACGCTCTCTTTTTACCGTTTGATTTTGATTCATTCGCAATGGTGAATACGAGAGCCCAAGCTAGCGATCCCGCTAGAGACGTCACTTATCCCGACTAGGACCACGCTGCTGGTACTAAAGTCAATGGGACAACGGGTGGAGTGCCAGCGCCCTACTTCCAACAGCTGATGGAGCAGATGCAGGCCAACAATCATATGCTCCAAATACTCTGCACTCAAAATGAGCAAGCCGATAAGAAAGGCTCCTCCGGCACTACGTTCTTGCGCCGGCCACCAAAAAAGGTGGCCAGAGGAAAAAGAAACTGGTCAAAAGGCCCGAGAGATCCAATAACAATCTGGTCCCACCCTCCTCACGTGTTTCTAGCGAGAACAAGCCTGAAGAACGCTCCGGGAGCACAACTCCTCTAGAAAGTCCGGAGAGAAGAAATCCCTGATACTCTTGGACAGAAGACGGGAACGCAGTCCAAGAGCGAGCCTCCAGGACTGCTAGGTCCGCTGGAGGCAGTAGCCAACTGTCTACTGGATCCCCCAAGGACAAGACGAAGTTGAGGGCTTACCTTAACTCCAAGAGATCTGCAAACGCCACTCGTGTAGACCCGCAAGTGGATAAAATTTGGAACCGCGCATTTCAGGACAAGGAGCACGCTATCGACTTGGACCGATCTCCTTTCACAGCGGAGATCCTGAACCGTCCACTGCCCACCAAGTTCAAGATACCTTCCCTTGACTCATACGATGGGAGCAGTGATCCGGTTGATCACCTAGATCACTTCCGCAGCCATCTGAGTCTACAAGGGTTGGAAGACTCAGCGATGTGCCACTGCTTCCTGCTCATACTGAAGGGAGATGCCCGAATCTGATTCCATCACCTCCCTTCAGGCACCATCGGTAGCTTTTGGGAACTCACGGATCTCTTCCTAGCTCAGTACACCTCAAGCCGACGGGTAGAGAAGCCGCCGTGGCACCTCTCCCACATCAAGCAGAAGCCGGGAGAGAACCCACGGTGCTTCCTGGACCGCTTTGTGGCAGAGGCCAGACGGATTTCCCAGATCACGGAGGAGATAAAACTGGACAGTTTTATCTCTGCGCTGACCTGTGGGGATTTCTTCAAGCACCTGGCCCACAAGAATCTCCAAACCTTCCGGGAAGTGGAGTCTATCACCCGGGTCTACACTGCAGCAGAGGAGGCCAACGAGGCAAAACGCCCAGAGCAGGCAGATCAGCCTTGATCATTCCCTGGAGAGGAAAAAAGAAAGTACGGCGGCAGTGATCACTCCAGCCGGAAGCAACACAGGACTGGGCCCCTGGAACGCAGAGACTACGGGTCCACCAGCTCCACACCTCTGACATACACGCGCTCGAACGTCCTCATGCAAATTTGTGGAGAGAAGTTCTTGAAGTGGCCAAAGCCACTAAAGAAGGACTCTGGAAACCAGTCGAAGTACTGTGACTTCCACCGCGCTACTGGGCATTCAACTGAGGATTGTAAGGCGCTGCAGAGGGAGATCGAGGAGCTGATTCGCAGAGGACACCTCACCAAGTTCGTCAGGGGCTCCGGACAGAGCTCTGGAGCGGCTGACGGAGAGGGGTAGGAGTAGTCTCCTCCCAGAAATCGGGTTACAATAGGAGTGGTTAATATGATCACCACCCGACCTGCTAAGAACCCAACTTGCGGCGAGGAACAGCAGATTGGGAGGAAGAAGCAATAAACGGCGGACAACACCATTAGCTTCAATAATGATGATTTAACTCATGTAATATCCCCCCATGCTGATTCCCTCGTTGTATCCATACTCGTTTCGTATGGTAGTGTCGACTACCAGTTGAAGCAAGTGTTCGTCGATAATGAAAGTTCTAAATATTTGCTTTACTTTGATGCGTTCTTCAAACTAGGCTTAAAAAAGAATCAACTAAAATCTGCCGAAGGCCCATTGTACGGCCTTGACAATGAGCCTGTGCATGTTCAAGGTACATCCAATTGGAGGTCACCTTGGGTACGTATCTGAAAACAGCAAGCCGAACACTCACTTCCTTGAGGTCGACCTACCCTCTGTGTATAACGCCATACTGGGCAGACCGTACTTAATAGTGTTTGGGGCGGTCACCTCGATTAGGCACTTCAAGATGAAATTTTTAACGCCTTACTGTATAGGAGAGGTGCTGGGTGACCAAGTTACTCGACGAACCTGTTACGTGTCTCAGGTTGCCCCTATCGGCAGCGCTAGAACAGTTGGAGAACTCGACCATCGAGACGAGACCACCCTTCAGCAAGCGCAATCCGATGAAGCCACGAATCTAGTCCCACTGGACCCAGAGGATCCGAAAAAGTATGTACAGATCGGCGGCTCACTTACCGGACCACTGCGCGGTGAATTGATCACGTTCCTGTGATGGAACGCTGACCTCTTCGCATGGACTCCAACTGACATGTCTGGGATTCCGGCGGAGGTGATGGTTCACAAGTTGGGGCTGGATCCTGACCGAAAACCTATCAGGCAGAAGTGAAGAAATCACTCCGTTGAAAAGCTGATTGCCAACCGAGAGGAGGTGAAGAAGTTGCTGGATGCAGGTTTCATTAGAGAAGTCCACTACCCGGACTGGCTCTCTAATATCGTCCTGGTGAAGAAAAGCAACGAAAAATGGTGGATGTGTATCGATTTTACCGACGTTAACAAATCCTGCCCGAAGGACAGTTTTTCCTTACCCCGGATCGACTTACTAGTTGACTCGACAGCCGGACATGAGCTGCTAAGCTTCACGGACGCCTATTCGGGTTACAACCAGATCCGAATGAGTCCAGAGGATGAGGAACACACCTCGTTCATGACTGATCGGGTCACCTACTGCTACAAAGTGATGCCTTTCGGACTAAAAGATGTTGGAGCGACCTACCAACGGCTGGTGAACAAAATGTTCGAAAAATAGATTGGTCGCAACATATAGGTCTTCGTCGACGATATGCTTGTTAAAAGTAAGGTCACCGACGACCACATCCGCGACCTGACAGAGTCGTTCGGGGTGCTCCGTAAGTATCACATGAAGCTAAACCCGGCTAGTGTGTCTTCGGAGTAGCCTCTGGCAAATTCCTAGGTTTCATCGTTTCCCAACGGGGGATTGAGGCAAACCCAGAGAAGATCAAGGCTCTCGCCGACATGGCTCCACCACGGAGTGTAAAGGACGTCCAAAAATTGACTAGACAGTTGGCATCACTGTCCCGCTTCCTCGCGAAGTCTGGCGATAAGTACCAGCGCTTCTTCAAGGCCCTTAGAGGGACAAAATCCAAATGGTTTCAATGGACGACAGATTGCCAGACAGCTTTCGATGAACTAAAGCGGTATCTGGCCAGCCCATCGTTGTTAGTGTCACCCAAGGGCGGAGAGGAACTACACCTTTACCTGGCAGTGTTAAAGGCATCCCTCAGTTCTGTTCTTGTGCGCCAGGACTCCGACACTGAAAGATTGGTCTACTACGTGAGTAAAACGTTGACCGACCCAGAGACCCGCTACTCGCGCGCAGAAAAATTGGCCTTGGCGCTTATATTCTCCGCGCGAAAGTTAAGGCCCTATTTTCAGGCTCACCGGATAGTGGTCCTCACGGACCAGCCACTGAAAAGTATACTCTAGAAACCCGACGTTTCTGGGCTGTTGGTAAAATGGGCTATCGAGTTGGGCGAGTTCGACATCGAATTCCAACCGAGGCCTGCTGTAAAGGCGCAAGCGCTTGCTGATTTTACTGTTGAAACTATAACCCCAGTTCTCGAGGAACAGCCCGAAAAAAGCGTGAAACTGCTTGACGGAGTTCTAAAATGGATACTCCACGTGGACGGATCGTCTACGGACACGGGCAGTAGAGTTGGAGTGATCCTTACGACCCCCGACGAGTTTGAGGTGAAATACTCCATCGGGCTCAATTTTTTGGCAACTAATAACGTTACCGAGTACGAGGCCCTGTAAGCTGGATTGCGGTTAGCCAAGGAATGCTCTGCCAAGAGACTGGCAGTTTACAGTGACTATGAGCTAATCGTTAATCAGGTTAACGGAGGTTTTAAGGCGAACAACCCTCACCTGGCTAAGCACTTGGCAAAGGCGAGGAGGCCGCCTGTGGTTTCGACAAGTCGACCGACTTCGATTCATGTTCCCCCAAAGGCTAAAACTGGAAGGTGGACCACTGCCGCCGGAGCCGCCCGTAAAAATTTGGAATCTTGAGGAACATGGAGAGATCTAAACGCTCCCGGCATCGAAACAAGAGGCAATGTAGATTTACGAAGTGAAAATCTGGATGACGCCTTATCTTAGTTATCCGGGGTGACGGATCATTGCGGAGGGACGTAGAGAAAGCCAAGCGGATAAGGAAGATGATAGTTGGTATCTGTGGTTGTGAGACGGCTATATCGCGGTGGCTACTCGACCCCATACCTCCGATGCCTAACTCCCGAAGAGGTTGACTACGCTTTATGCGAAGTCCACCTCGGGATCTGCGGATCGCACATTAGCGGAAAAAAACTTAGCCTTCAAAGTTATGCATCAGGGCTACTACTGGCCCTCGATGAAAAAGGACGCGCTTGAGTTTGTGAAGAAATGTGAAAGCTGCCAGCTTCACAGCAACCTTCACCGCCAGCCATCCGCGGATCTAAAGACCCTCCAGGCTCCTTGGCCCTTTGCGCAATGGGGGCTCGATCTTCTCGGCTCGTTTTCCATCGCCACGGGGCAAACGAAGTTCATCATCGTAGGTATCGACTGCTTCACCAAGTGGGTCGAGGCCATCCCACTGGCAAAGATTACGGAGCATAACACCCTAGAATTCCTCTACCATAATATTTATAGATTTGGCATCCCCGAGGTTATTATGACCGACAACGGGACCCAATTCTCGAAAAAATACTTCACCAATTACTTCGGCCATAGCATCAGTGGCGATCCACACTTGATGGCATACCCCAGTACAGATAGACAGGTTGGCAGGCCCGGACCACTGATTCATGTTCCCAAGTGAAAGGCGGAAGGTGGGCCAGTGGCAGGCAGCTGGCCAAGAAAATTTGGAGCAGTGCTTGAGGAACATGCAGGAGATCCTCGCGCTCCAGACATCCCGAAGCAGAGGCAATGTAGATTTACCGAGTGAAAAACTGGATGACGCCTTATCTTAGTTATCTGGCTGACGGATCATTGCCAGAGGACGTAGAGAAAGCCAAGCGGATAAGGAAGATGGCCCAGGTTGGTATCTTGTAGTTGTGGACGGCTATATCGCGGTGGCTACTCGACCCACATACCTCCGATGCCTAACTCCGAGAAGAGGTTGACTACGCTTTATCACGAAGTCCACCTCGAGATCTGCGGATCGCACATTAGCGGAAAAAAACTTAGCCTTGAGTTATGCATCGGGGCTACTCTTGGCCTCGATGAAAAAGGAGCCAGCTTGAGTTTGTGAAGAAATGTGAAAAGGCTGCCCGGCTTCACTTCTGACCTTCACCGCTTGACCATCCAGCGGATCTAAAGACCCTCCGGGCTCCTTGGCCCTTTGCGCGATGGGGCTCGATCTTCTCGGCTCGTTTTCCATCGCCACGGGGCAAAGCGAAGTTCATCATCGTGAGTATCGTAGCTTCACCAAGTGGTGAGGCCATCCCAGCAAAGATTCACGGAGCATAACACCTAGGAATTCCTCTACCATAATATTTATAGATTTGGCATCCCGAGGTTATTATGACCGACAACGGGACCCAATTCTCGAAAAAATACTTCACCCCGATTGTTGTTATTGCCTTAGCATCGGTGATCACTTCGGTGGCATACCCCCAAGTGAATGGACAGTTGGAAGTCACGAACCGAATGCTACTCCATGGGCTAAAAACCAAGCTGAAGGACGCAGGGGGCTCCTAGGCGGACGAGCTCCCCTCTGTTCTCTCGTCTTATCGGACAACCCCAAAGGAACAGCCTTGCACGAGACGCCTTGACCCCTGCATTACGGGGCGGGGTGGAAATCCCAATCGAAATCGGGCTTCTAAGTCTTAGGGTGGAGTCCTTCGACCCACTGGCTAACTTCCAAAAAATCAGGGAGCACCTAGACTTGTTAGAGGAAGCCGGCGACGTCGCTAGAGTACGGACAGCAGCCTACCAACATCGGATTACCCGATACTATAACAAAAAGGTTAAGGCACGACGATTTGATGTTGGAGACTTGGTCCTACGATGCGTCGAAGCCACAGGCAAGCTGGTCGGCCGCAATAAGCTCTCTCCTAATTGGGAATGGCCTTTCCTCGTCTCCACCGTCCTGTGAAATGGAGCCTACAAGCTCCGGAGCCAGGATGGGAAGCTGGTTCCGTGAACATGGAACGCAATCCACCTCAGACGCTACTTCCAGTAGAAGGCGCAGGTACGCATTTGCATTATTGTGTGCATGTGCATTCGCTTGTTTTAGATTTGCCAAAATAAGTGTTTACTTAGCATAATGCCTACCCCTCCTATGTGCCTGTATATGTGTTAGCTTTGCAGGTTACCCGACCCTAGGCGCCTCCCAGTCGAGAGAGTCCTCGCCCTCCCGTTAATAAACCCTGGTCATCCAGGCGGCCCATAAGTGGTCGAACATGAACCTCGGTCATCCGAGCGGCCTATTAGCGGTCGTATTTAAACCCTAGTCATCATCCGGAGCCTTCATGATCTAATATGAACCTCGGTCATCAGAGAGGCGCCAAATTCGTATTAAACCGCAGTCATCCGGGCGGCCCATTAACGGTCGTATCTAAACCTTGGTCATCAGTGGCCCGATAGCAGTCGAAATCTTGGGAGCTTCGCGGTGATGCAGCAGCGACCTCCTGCGAGGAGATAGCATGATTAGTCGACGGTCGGAGGAGAAGCATCCTTCTCCAACGTTGGCCACCCAAGTCGGCACTTAGCGCGCCACCAGGTTGGTTAACACAACCGCCTGCAAAGCCTAAGGACCTCACTCCTTAGGCAGCACAATAATGGCAGTCGGCCAACCAAGTTAGCCGTCCAGTGTAACGAGAATGCAAACACAAAAGCAGTAAAGGCAAATGGACACAAAGTTGAAAAAACTTCCATTTTATTGCTTCTGAATGCATTACAAGTTACATCTTATGTACAAGAGAGGTCACAAAAATGTACAACATAAGAGGCTACGGGGGCGGCGGAGGCCTCTGACTGTCACGGGGCTCCCCCATGAGGTCGTCTCTATGCTGCGCCGCTCTGTTGGCTAGATTGATGAGGTCAACAGGGAAGCCGGGATCGACCAACTGCACAATGTGCCGACTGACATTGACCCCCTCCAACAGCCGCGTGTGCATCATGCCCTTAACCTCGTGGGGGTAGATACGGAGACTCAAGCCGTTCTCCAAGGTTGCTACTCATTCGGCAAGTCGATTGATGCGCGTTTTGGCTTGATCACCCTCTTCTTTCAAACGGGCAACCTCGGCCTTTAAGTATGCAACCTCAGCCTTCAAGTTGGCATTCTTCATTTCCACTCCCGGCAGGATAGTCTCGAGGGCAGCAATCTCCTAATGGTGCTCCCCCCGAAGCAGCCAGCCTAGTATCCAGCCAGGCGATCTCCATCTCTCTATCGACGATCACTCGGTCACGCTGCTCCACCGCCTTGATGATGGCGGCAGCCAGTTTCCTCGACTGCACAAAAGACAAACAAAGAACAAGTTAGAAATTCGGGAAAGGAGAAAGTACGCGGAAGCCATCACCAAGAATCATACCTCCCAAACTCTCCTCACGGGCCTCTCGGGCCTAGCCTCCAGACTTGGCCCAGGCGGCGGTGGACCAGGAGCGATGTCCTCTCGAGCCGAGCTGGTCGTAGCCTCCTCTAGGATCTCATCAGCACCTTTCATCAATATTGTCCCTGCGCCGACTTGGATCTCAAACAACAGACCTCCACACTAGGCTGAGGATCGAGCTCCACCGTTGGCTCCACGGTCGCCGGTGGGAAAGCCAGACGGATGGCTCTGTGCCTCCCCCAGGCTCCACGGTGGGCTCATGAGACTCTGTCTGCCTTGCCCAGCGAGGAGCGCTGCGGCGATGTAACTGCACAAGATGATATTTTGTCCCATGGCCCGGCGGGCCTATGAGTCCTTTCCATGCCCATGGTACTCAGGGGCCCCTTTGTAGATCCGGCCCCGGCGTAGTGGGCAAAGGCGACAATGAGGAAGGCGTTTCCAACACCTTCTTAGGCAATGGGCCAATGAAGCCTTCATCTATGGGGCGAAGACGGATGAGCAGACCCTTGGAGTCCTCCAGCCACATCATCCTCGCCGGCAGCATGGGTTTTTGAACTGGGGAAGGCGATCCCCAGTTCACCTTCTTGGTCTCTGCCCTAGAGACCAAGAAGTCCCTCTTAAAGTCAGAGAGGTGGTCTTTGATCAGCTTGGTTAACTACTCTAGGGGCCCGTCTACGCCCACCCAGACAGGTGTCCCGGTATACCTCGGCTTTGGCTTTTGCTTTGGCCCGATCCTTGAGGGCAGTCGCCCAGCTCACGAAAAGCCGGTTCTTCGGTTCTTGGCGAGTCATAAATGGTCGTGTTTATTTTGGACAGGCAGAGACGGCGATATCATTCGCCTCCTGGTTTATTTTTGAAAAGCCCCTTCACCGTGGCATCCTCGACCTCTTAGAGCGTTTACAGTAAGATACGGAGAGAGTACGAGATATCTTGTATGGCGTTGGCGTGAAGTTCGAGAAGTGGGACTCGTAGGGCTTGTGGGATGAACGACAAATCATGCGCGAGAGGAAGACGGAGGCCGCTCCTCGGGTGGGCCTCATATCGTGATGTGCCACGCGTGGAGAGAAAACTCTGCTGTCGTCCTTGCAGGATCCTCCATGCAATATCCTTCGGGATATTAAACTCAACGCATAGTGCTTTTACATCACCCTCTCTAAGGACGGAGGCAATGTCAGCGACAGAGGCCATGGCTTGCAGAAAAGGCTAGGGTTTCTTGAAAAAGGAAAGTCGAAGATGAAGAAGACGAAGTAAGGAGGTGTAGAAGAATTTCAAAGCGTGGAGGGAAACTTGAATGGCAAAACGCCTTTAAACCCCTCAGAAAAGACACTGTCAATCCTGCCACGCTTCATCTCCTTGTTTGGCCCTTCAAAAGGCAAATCTCCAATGCATTAATGGCCCGGATATCCGCTAAACCAAAAGAAGACGCGTGCCTACTTTTGGCACGACAAGCTTGACTAAGCGCCCACGCGTAAATCGGGGTTCGAAACCCTTTGGGCCCGACCAAAAGCCCATCGATAGCTCCGGTCAACATTCTTTTTTAGGCTGACCAAATACGGTCAGTAGCTCGGTCCCGATTCTTCTCACGGGCCCATGAAAAGGCGATCAATAGCTCCGGTCTACATTCTTTTTGAGCCCGACCAAAGGCAAATCAGCGGCAGTGACATTCTTCTCTAGGCCGACCCCAGATGGTGACATTCTTCTCTAGAACTGACCCCAGCGGTCAGCGGCTTACGTCGACTTCCCTCTACGCCTTTCGCGAAGAATCCTCAGGGATCCTCAAAGGGCGAAGGGCAGGTGAGGCATCCCATCATGAACATAGGAGGCGAGTGTGGCCACCGGCATGAAGCTAGTGATGGGTATGCGAAAAATGGGTAGCTCAAGGTCAGCGGAGGCTGAAGCGGCTGCTTGGATGAGTCAACTTAAAATGGCCCAACAAGAGGCGTGAGCCCCGAATCCTAAAAAGGCCTAAGGCGGTCGACGCCGAGCGTTATTTGTCAAATCTCGATGGGCGGCGACTCGCATACAAATGGTTGGCCTTTCGGCGTTGGCGGGGATGTCTTTAGCATTAGGCCCCGAAAAGGTTTTACGGACACGGCCACTTGGCCCACGATCGACAAATGTCCATAGGCGGCTCTTCGGCACCTTTCCGCGATCTCGGCCGACACCCAAAAAAGGACATTGATAAAATCATCACCCTTTCATAAGGAAGGCACCCGATTTTCCCGATCTCACGCGCGTTGGGGCTCTCAGCGGTAAAATACGGAAAAGAGGTGAGCAACTTGGAAAGCCAACGTAGCCATGAAAGAGCAATCTCGGCCAGGTTTAGCACTTGCATCTCCATATAGAAGGAAGGCGACAAAATAACGTAGAGGATCACGCCTTCTGACGAGGAAGATCACCTGTCATCCTTTAAGTAAACCTAGAATTCTCACTCGAGAGGAGGCGAAAGCTCTGCATAGACAAAGTTTTTGACTTACAGAGACGATCTCTTACGCACACAAGCTTACTCACCTTGTATTTGACTAATATAGCTACGATTCGTTACAAGAAAAAACCCTTACTAAAACAAGGCAAGCCCTTACTGAGAAAGACGCCCACGAAAGCTTACAAAGTACTGGATAGAGGCTCATCATCTCTTCCCCTCTATCCAGGTGTTCTTCCTCCAATCCCACCAAAGGCCTTCAGATTCCCCGAGACTTATTAGGCTTTCCGAAAGTCGTTCCCGGAAGCTTCCATGCTTTCGAAACTTCGCTTCCCCACGCTCTCTATGAGTAGGAAGCAATAGCTCACGTTCTTAACAAGCCAACACTCCCAACCAATCAACTCGCTCTCTCCCTCTCTTGCTTTCCAGTTTACCTTCCCTGCTTAGAAGGTTTTACTGACTTGAGCGTCGGAATGTTTTCGGTGGGACAACCTCCCACCGACACACTGACCTCTTGTTCATTTTTGTAGTGTGCAGGATTCGAACTCAGTGAATGGAACCGAGTCAAGTAATACAGACGAATTCGAATTTGTTCGAAATCGGATCTAGGTACGCATCAGTTTCCATTAAATAAACATCGGGTAAAATATTTTATTTGAATATTCAAGGCACAATTGTGTAATACCCATTTTCCTATTTGAATAGAAGCACACGCTAGATTTCATATGGTGAATTAAATATCAATACTTCCTGATTTTATGCATTGATCACATTTCCAAAATTATTTCCAAGAGCTATTGAATAGGTTTATTTTGCTTCTGAGCCTGCACGTTTGGCTTATTTGATTTATTTTCGATCTCTTCAGGGCTATAGTTTGCAGCCCTTTGTATCTCGTTAGCTGACCTTAATACTTTAATAATATTTCTTCTAAAAAATTGCTTACTCAATAATTTTTTTAAAATTTATATAAATAAATATGAACTATTTCTTATTATGTTTTACTTTTACTCGTTAACCCGCTCTTATATCGTGCAATCTTCTTCCTTTTATATTTTTAATGTCCACATTTTTAAATGAGATACTTGAATTTAGAAATATGATTGAAGACAACTGATAAGGACCAAATCCCACTAGTTTGTTATGTAACATTCTAAAATTGAGGCTTGGAACCAATAAGAGGTCTCTAGGTTTGAGGTTTTGCAAAATAAGGGCTATTATGTTGTAGTTTAGAATTTGGGAGATTGAAAATTTTGAAAGGTTTGGAGGCTATAAGAAATCTACTATCAACCACCATGAAATCTAGCAAAAAAAATATATTGCTGATAATCTTATAAATCATTTCCTTAAAATCTGAGAGATTTCAACCCTTCATGCAATAAAAACCTAATCCTACTAATAAAAACTTGATTGAAAAATGAGCAATCAAATAAGTGAACTTAACTAAAAAATGCTTCCTATTTAGACTCCTAAGATCTCCTAAAATTACTACAGAAAAAATAATTTAAAAATTTTGAAATCTCTAAATTATGATCCTTCCATTTGTTGGGATTTTGGGTCACTCTTATGTCAGAAGTATTGCACACGTGACAATGTGACCAAAGTGGAATAAAGGGCGGAGTGGTTACACTTGGCTGATGTGGTGTAAAGGTCGAAAATTCTAAGTAACAGCCGAATACTCTAACTGATGGCTGAAATTTATAATTAAGGGCCGAGAACATTGACTAACGGCCGAAAATTCTGATTGAAAGTCGAGAACTCTAATTGAATGATGAGGACTCTAAGTGATGATTAATGATATCAGCTGTTGACCGAGAACATTAAGTGACGGTTGAGGATATGAGCTAATGGCCAATGACACTGGCCAAAGGCCAAAGATTTTGGTCAACGCCTGAGGACACTAATTAGAAAAGTCGGTTGCCTTTAAAGTCTACGCAAATAGCTTTTTAGAAAAGAAAGTTAAGTTTCAGAGTTGGTAGTCGATTTATAAAGCAGGTCAACTGCTCTCGATAGGAAGGTATTTTGCAGAATTGGTGGCAGGTTTTGTTATGCACACAATTGGCTTACAAAGTAGGTGGTCACCTGGTACTTATAAATATGTGTACTAAGCTCGGTGTGGATGTGAGTGAGAGTGCGAAAGAGAGAAAAATAGAGTGAAAATAAGGGATCGCAATTTTGCTCTTGTGCTCTGTCATCTATTCTCTACTCTCCAATGGGTTTGTGTAATAAGAGTTTTTATAACCAAAATTTAAATAGTGAAATCTTTGTGGATTTAGTGTTCCGTGATTTTTTTTTTTTATTCAGAAGAGAATTTTCACGTAAAATTTTTGTGTGTTTACTGTTCTTCCTTATTTTCTTCCTGTTGTGTACAGTAAGCACTTATCATTGTCATTATCGTCTTGAATTTACTATCCGACCGGCACTACTTTTCCCTACACCCTCAGAATCTGTAAAACTTATAGCTTTGCTTTTCTTGTTTGCAACTATTAGAAATAAAGAATATTCTTTTAAATTTTGTTTTGCAAACCCTTTATACATATTGTGCTGTGGGATTTGCTTGAACTTTATTGGGGATAAACAAAAGGCAGTGGAAGCATAGAACTCATAATAAAACATCATGAAAAATCTGGATATGAAATATCATAAATTAATTCATTTTTACTTCTAATTTTGTCTTCTCTGTGGCATGGTTCTGCAATTTTTGATAGTCTAATTCATAGAAATCTATAGTGTTGGAATGCAGGGTGCTGTCTTTGCTTAAGCATTGACTAATCCGTCAAAAAGGATGAATCGAGACAAAATCAATAATCTCATGACTGATAAATTTCATCAATCATCCAGCAGATGTTTTACAAAATGTGTTTCATTCATGAAGTATGAATGTTTTGCTTTCATATGCTGGACCTGTCCAGTCTTTCCCAGGAGCCATTGATTGTAAGACTCTTGTGAATAAAATTATCCATTATATGATATCTTAAAAGAACAAATGGCTTTCAATTGGAGGTAAATTCCAACTCATTTTTCTCATCCTAATTTCTATATTATTCTCTAGGCATTTATTTTTATCTTTTCTAAATCTATTGTTAAATTAATTATTATATTTCATAGCAGTTATCACTTAAGAATTCCTAAATTTCAAGAACAAAGTAATATCCCATCCCTTATATGTTAACCATTTATAATTCTATAACAAAAATCATTTCTAATAAATAATCTTTTCCGCTTAAAATTTTCCAAGCAAATAAACAAAACAAGTATTCTAAAAAAATGAATATTTAAAAAATGTATACTTATTTCATTAAAGCTTGGGACGATGTAACTCTAATGGCGTGCATGAAGATCGTAAAACAACTTGTGCTTGACGTTTTGCTATCGGACAATAACATGGTAGGTCGTTTTGTCGAGGCATTTTTCGGTGAATTATTGGAAACTAAAAGGCTCGGTTCATATTAATCAATTCAAAATTATCTCCTTCATAAGTATATAATTAACATAATTCAGCCAAAAAACCTAAAGATAAAATCAATATACTTGTCCTTCCAAGAAAATGGTCACGCCAAACTCATATTATGCGCGACATTATAATCAATTTATAGTACAATAATTGATACAAGCCAAGGGAGGATGAATGGAGAGGTGGGCCATTGGTTATATATCACATCGATGCTAATTTTAATTTTTTTAAAAAAAAATATCTACGAAATAATCATTGAATATTTTTGGCTTATTTTTAAATAATATAATATAATATAATATAATATTTATTTATTTATATTAATAAATTTATTTTAAAAATTATATAAATAAATAAAATATTATGTTAAAATATATGATATCATTCTTTTCAATAATTTGAACGTGACAGCATTATCGACAGCTACATGCATGCATGCGTGCTTCCTCCAAACCAAAAATAACGCATGCAAGAAAGCGAATTTAAGGGCACGACGAACGTGCCTCGGTTGCACTAGTTGATGCAAGAAAGAGAATTATGTATTTAATAGTTAAGATTTTATTTTTAAAATAATTAAAATTATGATAATTTTGTATTTAGTTTTTAAATAATATATTTATCATGGTATTTCAATATTTAAAAAAATAAAAAGAAATTAATTTTATATTTTTTTTAAAAAAATAAATATTAACTGTTAAAGGTATATGATTCATTAAATGATATTGAGTTGAAGGGCTCCAATGCTCTCATGCGTTGGGGCCCGTGATTTTGTCTTCTCTTGGACCGTCTACAACGACGGGGATATTTTTAAATTTTAACTTAAACAATATTCTAATGATATATTTTAGTCGAATTAAAAATATTATCAAGTGATGTATTGTCCATCCATCATCCATTCTCGACCAAACCTATCAGTATGGATGAATTGATGAGACATCACGTTATTAATGGTATTTTATAAATAATTAAATGGCATCCATGGAACTACTATTCAGTTCCAAACTAAAATAAAAAACAAAAATAATACTGAAATCGCTTTAGTTAATTTGTGAACATATGCGAATAATTTTGTGGTATAATAAATAATCTCATGGGAGTGGCTTTTTGAATTTCAATTTTGAATTAAATATAGACATACTCTGGATTATATGATGAAAAATAATTATAATAAAATAAAAGTTATAGAGATTAAACTCATGATTATTTCATCAGAAAGTCTTTATATCGTGCCATTAAATCGAACAGATATAAGGAATTAAGTTGTTAAGCGATACATTATGATGATCCGAGCCCTAACTATCAAACACGATTCGAACCGCTCACACAAAAAATTTTAAATCTTAAAATCATTAAATGTTCTTAATAGTTTTAATATTTTTAATAGTACATTTATCATTTTAGTTACATTTCGATTAAATATTTACTAAAATAAAAATTCTCAATTGACGGGTTGTAACTTGAAAATAAACCATCAATCCTCTGTCAAAATGTATTTAATGTGTCTCCCACTGACATGATAACAAGTAACCTCCAAAATTTTCTATACTGAAAGTCTCATAGAAAAAATAGGATCACTTACTAATTTTATATAATTAACTCAATTTGGAGTCAATAAAATATAATGATGAACCAAATATCCAATAAATGATAATAAATTAAAAAAATATAATAATAATATATATTTTAAATATACAATAAGTGATATATATTAAAAGTCATAACAGTAATATAATATCTAACAGATAAATTTATCTGAAAATCTATAATTTATCATATCTACGACTCAAAAAGTAAAAGTTAAGTAGGTCATCTCGAACCCTCATATTACAAAGATAATAAAATTTATCAATAATAGGCAAAAACCCATTAGAATCCAACATCACAAGAAATAAAAGGATCTCTTAGTTTGAATATTAATATGAATGAACTGAATATTACATAACAATAAATAATATGGATTCTATAAAATCTAATATCATAGAATCCGACACATAAATTTTACCGAATACAGCTCATAAATTCCATTGAATTCAACTTAAGAGGTATTAATAATAACGAAATATCACGAATAATCGCTTGGACCTTGTTCTATCATCGTGAATCAAAAATCGTGTATTTATGCCCCAACAGATGGATAAGTGATGCGAGATTATCCATGACATCTTCATTATCCCTACAATCCTTCTAAAAGCTATACTTGTAGTATACTCATACCATCTATAACACCTTTCGCCAATAATATTTCTAATATTCTCTCTTACGATAGTCATATGGTTATAAGTATTCATCCACACTAAATAATATATCTCATCATCGCCATGATACAAAAATTAGTATCTAATCACTATGGATTACACTAATATGTTGTAGGTTTTATATTTCTTGATATCATAATATTTTCATATAAACTCCTTAACTTTGACCGTAAGAAACTAATAATATATATTCACGCATCCAAATATATACAGAAAAGAGCTTAGAAAATTCAAGGATAAATGTGTTGTTCGGTATTGATAATGATCATAAACACATAATCAAAACTAATGCAAATTTTATCATTATCGTGAAAGAAGAGAAAGTATTAAGGATTTTCTAAGCATCCGTCTACATTATCTCTACTGGTTGGCAACCCCCTAGATTCTATAACTTTTAACAATACTACTAATTATCAAGTTCTAATATTAAACTAAGACTAGCACGATTTCTCTAATATTCTAACATCTACCTGCACGTGGCCATATTATTGATTTGGTACAATTCTAGCTTACTGTTATGAATATTTTGATTTTTTCTAATTTTACCTGTATAACTATTAAATATCAAAGTTACACTCAGTCATACCACAATCGAGCATAATCTAATAATTTCTACTATTGATCAGAATCAGTTAATATAAAAAGTAGGTTTTGACAATTATATTATATAATATATACATCCACATATATATATATATATATATGATTATATCTTATAATATATGTAAATATAATAATTCCCCGTATCTGTCCTCGTACATTCTTTTCTTCCTAAACCTTCCTCTCATCCTTTCATTTTTCTTTTACTTTTTCTTTTCCTTTTTTTTCTTCTTCTTTCATTTCCTTTTCTTTTCCTTCCCATTATTCTTCTTTCTTCTCCCTTTGTCCTTCTATGCCACTGCCCAGGGTTTCCTTCGCCCTACAATTATTCGGCACAGCACTATGGCATCGGTCATGACAACTTTTAAGTATCTTCGACTTTTTTTATTATTAAGAAGATTTTTTTATAAAAGTTATGGTTTATCTTTTGATTGATATCGGTCAGTTTCTCTCTCTCACTCTATAAATTACTTGTGACTCAAGTAAAGAAATGATAAAAATACACAATGGAGAAAATATGTGAAACATGGAGAATCTCTTATAAATAAGTAGGTAAAATAGGGAGTATTACTTACTTTAAATTTGCTCCATGGCAGCGGCTGTAACTTGACAACGATATCTCTTGTAATGATGACGGCAACGGCAGGTACCGGCAGTAGTGGAGTAACTATTGATTTACCCCTCTTTCTGTTGGGGTTAGAAGGCCCGGATCTACCCGATCCGGTAGCATCGGAATATCCGAACTCCGGTCATCGTCAGCCACTATTTAGTATGAACAAGGAACAAGAGATGCACATCATTTTTTACGTGGAAATCATTCTCAACTAAAGGGAAAAAATCACGGAGCATATAGTCAGCAAATAAATTCAACATATAAAATGGTTACAAACCCCAAGATGGAGTATTATTCCTTGAGAATATGAAAAAAACCTCTGGAGTAAACATGAAACACTCCTCTTTTTTATTCTATGTTTTTCTTTCTTCTCTCTCTCACTGGTGGTGCACTTCCCTCTCATTTTACAAGTGTTGGTGAAACGGCAGCGGCCGCGTTTACCCCCTTAGATTATGCGCGCCACGCGCCCACAGTGTTGTCTTCCACACCAACCCGGTCACCACTCTGGGCTCACTCTGGGCCACCTACTCCTGAAACTCTTGGTGCTCATATATAGACGTTCTGACTCCACCTAATCCTATCTGCCCAGCTGGTCATCTTGCAGATAATAGGTGCCACGTTTTCACCAATTTTGAGCTTTCTACAGATCCATACCCTGCAGATGGCGCATACTGCTTTGCCAGACCGTCTTCTGATCAGTAACTGCCACCCATTGTCGGCGCAACTCACGAAAGACATCTATCCACCGTCATTCCATTTTCCACAGTCTCGAGGCCCGATTGCTCTGGCCAACTTCTTGTTGACCTTCTTCAGCATTCAATGCGGTCGACCTCCGATTGTCCGAGTCTTCTACTTTCATCCGTCAACCTTGTCGTTGGCCACCGCTTGATCTTGGCCAACCGGCCTCACGGTGATCGTCTTTCTGTGCCGTCCATCCGGCCCGGTGCTCCTGTAGCCTCGAGGCGGTCAACCTCCCGGCCGGGGATTCAGGTGGCGATCATCCACGTCAATCTCCATGTATCCATTGTTCTCTTCTCTTCACAACGGCGTTAAAGTTGACGGAAAACAGATTCTCCCGGTTTGTTCTTTACAAATCCTCCGATGACAAACCAATTTGTTAGGTTATCCACAAGGGAGTGACAAGACCCAATACTTTTCTCCTTCTCCTTCGATCGCCTCTCTGATTGTTCTTCTTCTTTTTCTTTCTTTTGGGTTTAGACCAAGTTTTATGCCACTTATGATTTAAATAAAATTTTTAAGAAGTGAGTTGATGGGAGTAGGTGTTGCAGTATGCGAATCGATTGGGGGAAATCATCCAATGGCATGGAGAGGAAGATTTGTTTGGTAGTGGTGAATCGAAAGGGGCAGGTGAGAATCGGCCAAGGAGTTGTTTGCGGAAGGGAATGGGCTTCAAAAGGAATGAGAGAAATGAGGTGGAGGAAAGAGATTTTATCAATTAATTAATTAATTAATTTGTTCATTTATTATAATTATAAATATATTATATTATTATTTTATTGTTTTATTAATATAATAATAATATTATTATTATTTTGGTGCTATTGAATTAAATAATATACTTGATTGAAAATATCGGGATATTTACAATAGATCTATTTAAGTAGTTTAAATTATATAATATTATATCTCTTTCATAGAATGACTGGTTTTATATTTGAATATATTACATCTACATATAAATAAAATAAGTCTTAATATTATGTTAATAAGCCCACTTTATAATTTCAGTATAATAAGTTATTTTTTTTCAGGAATATATCAATAAATATGTTTATGTTTATCCCAGCCATTTTTTTTATTATATTTGTTAGTTTTAAGAGCTTGTTTGAACCGCAATAAAATACGCAATAGGCTAAGTCAAGCACACGAATAGCACACACAAACAAGAAAGACGAGATTTTTATATGGAAAACTCCCTAAGAAACGAGGGAGAAAACCACGGGACATCGGAGTCAGTTTCCACTCGATCGGTAGTTGATCGGTTACACAAACCGGTTACACAAACCCCAAATCACCCGAAACAATATCAACTAATGTGGACAGCCCGTACAAAAGTATAAAGCATAAGAGAAGAGATGGAACCCGGTAGACAATCTTCGCGGTAGCAAGAGTCACGTACGTGAGATCACCGAAGGCCCGGAAATTGATTGGAAACCCGACGGAGGCTCAAATCTTCCTCTTCTTCTTCTTCTCTCTCTTTTCTCTCTTTTCTCTTCTTTGGAGCGGCGCTCAAAGTGTTTGAATTAACCCTAAAAAGAAAATCGCGTGTTTTATATCGCAGCGGCCGCCGAGCGGCGGCGGCGAGCATCTGGCGGCCGTCATTACGGACTATCCGCCGAGCGCCTATCCAGCATCTAGCGGCGGGCGACCTTCTGAAAATGTGCTCGGCGCGAAGCGAGCCACCAGGCGAGCTGTCATTACGGAATATGAGCTCGGGCATCCGGAGCACAAGACGCAGGCATCCGGCACCCTTTGGAAAGCTTTCTCATGCGGTGAGGATACGGACCTCCACCCGCCTCATCAATTGGGTATGGGCCCACACGGGAGTGACCCGCCCAACAAACTTCCCCCTCACGTTGTGTGGGGCCATCTGTGAAATCATCCCGGCGATAGCACAACAAGTTGCAAGCTTCCCCTTTTGTAATGTCTTGGTCATCATATCTGATCCATTCTCCTCGGTCCCGATCTTTTCCGGACCAACGAACCCATATCAATAACATTAGCACCCATTGATACCTCACATCAATGTGCTTTGATTTAGCATGAAAAAGATGAGTTCTTGCTAAGATGGATTGCACTTTGACTGTCCACAAAATAACACATACCGTTCGCTGAGACCAAGTTCCGAATGAACTTCTTAAATCCATAGCATCTCCTTGCTTGCCTCCGTAATAAATGAATTCCGCCCGGTAGTAGAGACCAACACATTTACGTAATCTCGATTGCCAAGAAACTCCTCCTGCAAACATAACTAAGTATCCCGAAGTGGACTTCCGTGAGTCGACATCACCCGCCATATCTGCATCAGTGTATCCAACCAGCAGAGGCTCATTGCTTCCAAAGCACAAACATTGCTTGGAAGTTCCTCGAAGATACTTCAGAATCCATTTTACAGCGTACCAATGCTCCTTACTGGGATTTGATAAATAACGACTAACAACTCCCACAGCATAGGCTATATCCGATCTCGTACATACCATGGCATACATTAGGCTACCTACAGCTGAAGAATAAGGTATACCTTTCATGCGTGCCTTTTCATCTTGATGTAGGGACATTGACAAGTACTAAGCTTGAAGTGATTGGCGGTGTGCTTGCGATTTTGCCTTTTCCGTGTTTAAGCGTTGGCGCACTTTCTCCACGTAGCTCTCTTGTGACATCCATAGCTTTCTTGATTTGCGGTCGCGAAAAATTCTAATTCCCGAATTTGCTTCAGGTCCCAAATCCTTCATAGCAAAGGATTTCCCAAGTTGTCGCTTAAACTCCGTGTCAAGTATTACGCCCAACAATCGGCATATCATCCACATGCAGGAGAAGAACAATAAAATCATCCTCTGAGAAAGTCGAACAAAAACACAATGATCAGAGGTCGTTTTACCGATAGCCCCGTGACCATGACAGGACTTCAAACTTCTGTACCATTGCCTTGGTGCTTGTTTCAAGCCATACGGACTCTTCTTGAGATGACACATCAAATTCTCCTTCCCCTTGACAAGAAATCCCTCCGGTTACTCCATGTAGATTTCTTCTTCAAGGTCACCATGAAGAAACGCTGTCGCACATCCATCTGTTCTACCTCCGAGTCAAGAACAAATGACGACCCAAGCACCACTTTCGAATGGAAGACATCTTTACCACGGGTGCAGATATCGTCGGTCAATACCCTTAGTTGATTGAAGCCCTTCACAACCAATCTTGCTTTGTACCTCGGTTGTGGCTTTTCATCTGTCTTGAATCGAAGACCCACTTGTTCTTGATAATGCTCTTCTTCCTTCGGCGGCCTTGTCGGCTCGAAAAGTGTGGTTCTTATGCGGCGATGCCATTTCTTCTTGCATTGCTTCCATCCACTCCGCCTTGTGTTCATCCTCCATAGCTTCCTCGAAGCATTCGGGCTCTCCTCGTGCGCAGAGTAACACATACTCCTCGGGCGACAGAGGCGAGTAGGTGGTTTTCGATCTCTCGTGGATCGTCGGAGTGGAACAGGCTCAATAGACTCTGCCCCGTGTCGGGAGGAATAACCTCATCCTCATCACTATCGGGCACTGCTGACCTCGTGATCTTCTTAAATCTTCAACATTGCCTTGACTTTCATTCTGGCGACTAACGGTGTGGCGGAAGATCGGTTCCGTGCCATTGTCATCATCCTTGGAGACAAACTGCAGAACCTTTCTTTGATATCCTCTATAGTCTGTTCTCATGGAAAACACATCATCACTGACCCGAGACCGCTTCTTCTCATTGGATCATCTGGCAAAGATACCCAAATTCATCTTCCCCATGGCGAGAAATATGCCTTTGTGCGGTCTTTGACTCGACTTGGTCCTTTCATCTTTGGGAACATGAGCAAAGCCTTGCATCCAGAATACGCGCAGTGATCGTTAGGATACATCTTTCTGGAGTCCGTATCTTCTCGGGAACTTCACCATTCAAGGTGCAGTGTGGTGACAAGTTGGCGACATGAGCCACGGCCCTCAAGGCTTCCCCCAAATGATCCGGGAGTTTCGCCTCTAAAAGCACACATCGGACCCTCTCCATCAAAGTCCATTCATCCTTTCGGCTACCCCATTCGATTCTGCGGTGTCTTCGGTGGAGTCTTTTGATGACGAATTCCATGAGATCGGCGTATTCATCAAAGCTCCGATGTACTCCCACCATTATCACTTTGGATGCATTTCAGTTTCTTCCGTTTGCCTCTCAACGAAGGCATGAAAGTGCTTGAAGAACATAAGAGCTTGATCCTTCGATTTCGGCGGATACACCCATAATTTCCAAGCAATCATCAATAAATGTGATGAAGTAGAGTGCACCTCGAGAGTCTTCACCTTGAATGGACCACATATGTCGGAGTGGACGATTCAAGAAGATCCGTCTTCCTTGTAGGTGAGTTGCCGTTGAATGAAATCCATCGTTGCTTTCCGACCATGCAATGAGAACAAGTCTTGGTTGAAGTCTTCTTCACCCCAGAGATAATTCTTCTTAGCAGCCAGATTCGAGCCCTTCTCACCCATGTGACTCAGCCAGTGCCTACAAATCAAAGCTCCTCATCTCTAGCAACATGCATCTCTCCCGCTGTGTAATCGAGGCTTGCAACACATACAAATTGGAAATTTTTCTGCCCCGAGCCATAACTAGAGACCCTCTAGTCAACTTCCATGCTCATGCGCAGAAGGTGCTACAAAAGCCCTCATCATCAAGCTTACCAGTCGAGATTAGATTCAGTCGAACATCCGGAACATGTCTAACGTCCCTCAACAGCAACTTGGTTCCATTACCTGTGGTGAGACACACATCACCATAGCTAGCAATACGGGACATAGCTTCATTGCCCATTTTCACACTCCCCAAAATCGCGAGAGTGTATGATGTGAAAAACTACTTCCGTGACGTGACGTGAAGTGAAGCACCCTTTGTCCACCACCCGGCTAGTCTCAAGATCTGCGATTCACCACCTCATCCTCTTGGCACACTAGCGAAAGATCGCCCCGATAATAACAGTAGCTCTTTCTTCCTCCCGAGTCTTGTCGGTCTTTTCTCACTACCTTGACATTGTCGCTTCCATTTGTAGCGATGCTTCTTGATGTAGCCCTTTTGCCACAAAGATGGCACTCAATTTTGATATACGGACGTGACTTGCTGCGTCCATTTTCTCTGATTTACGATGGCGGCTTTACTCCTTCCCACGGATTCGGTCATCGACACCTCGAATGAGAAGACGATGATGTCCGCAGTGACTGTCCTGGACTCGTTCATATGCAAAGAGGCAATAACTTCATCTAACTTTAAGGTATCCTTGCCGAGCAGCAAGGTCGTGACGATGTGATCGTAGGTGGCGGTAGAGAAGCCGTGGGAACCCGATGCCTTGTCCTCCTCCTTGATTTTCTCATCGAAGCGGAGACATTTGTGTCGATATCCTAGGTTGAATTCATTCAAGTGCTTTTCAAAGCTCCTCCTTGATAACCGCCAAACCATAAAATTGCTTCTTCACATGCAATCCCCAGTTGTCAAAGATTTTGACTTATGTGGCTCTCCAATTTCTCCCAGATCTCCGACGGATCAGTTAGGCCAATAACTTCTTGAAGAGTGTTGTCGCTGAGCACAACTTAATAGTGCAATTTGCAATATCTCTCTTGTCTTGCCAGTCTTCGTCGGTCGTCTTTTAGGCTTTTCATCTTTCTTCTTCAAAGCCTTCTTGTCCTTCTCTCGTCAAATATTCTTCATCCTCTCTTGCCGAGAGAATGAAATTCCCACATCAGTTGAATTGCTCGATGCCAAAAGGTAGATTCTTGACGAAGAAGATGCCATTGATTCAAACAACTCACAAGACCCAACACAAACCAAGATCTACGATACCACTTGTTAGTTTTAAGAGCTTGTTTGAACCGCAATAAAATACGCAATAGGCTAAGTCAAGCACACGAACAGCACACACAAACAAGAAAGACGAGATTTTTACGTGGAAAACTCCCTAAGAAACGAGGGAGAAAAACCACGGGACACGGAGTCCAAAGTTTTCACTATCAGTAGTTGATCGGTTACACAAACCCGGTTACACAAACCCCAAATCACCCAGAAACAATATCAACTAATGTGGACAGCCCGTACAAGAAGTATAAAGCATAAGAGAAGAGATGGAACCCGGTAGACAATCTTCGCGGTAGCAAGAGTCACGTACGTGGGATCATAGAAGACTGAAATTGATTGGAAACCCCGAACGGAGGCTCAAATCTTCCTCTTCTTCTTCTTCTCTCTCTTTTCTCTCTTTTCTCTTCTCTGGAACGGCGCTCAAAGTGTTTCAATTAACCCTAAAAAGAAAATCGCGCGTTTTATATCGCAGGCGGCCGCTCGAGCATATTTGATAGAGACCAAGCAATGACCTATTCCCCTCATTGAATATAAGACATAATGGTTCTATGACATGGGAATAATATAACATTAGTTTAGATAGAAACTCGAACCCAAAACTTAGTTTAATTGACGATGATAATAAAATGAGAAAAAAATATAAAAATAATCTTCCCAAAATTATTTTTTTAAAATTTTTCCAAATAATCTTCTTAATTTTTAATTAACTATTCATCATAAGAGATTATTAAGTTTCATTTGTTTGATTAAACATTTTTTTTTAAAAAAATATTTCTATAATTTAACGATAATACCTATTAAAGATCAAAATATCAAAATAAATAATAACCATTAATATTTGTACTGATAATTTACAATATCAAAACAAAAGCCATTTATGACTTAGTAATTATTACAATATATGTAATTGTTACGTTCCACGAATTCAATTTGTCCTACAGATTAGGAACCGTGAATCGGATCTTTACGTTTGGTTGATCTGATACGAATCCGATTTTTATAATCTCGAACCTAAACCCTATGTAATATAACTGAAAATAAGAGGTCAAAGGATGGCAAAAATTACTCCCACAGTATATCTTCCGACGCTCAAATTAGAAATCTTTTTAAAAGAATAAAAAGATGTAAGAAAGATACGTAGATGCATGTATCGTGGATTGAGCGTTTGTGTGCTCCCAAATGATGGACGACTTAGAGGTGTGCCCACGAAGGGGTGGCTTAGAGATGCACTTGATAGAGAGACGGTTTAAGTGCGTCGCGGAGGGATGATTTAAAGATACACCCGACAGATGGGCAAATTAGAAGTGCGCCCGCAGAAAGAGATATCTTAGATGTGCATATTCTACGGCTATCTAAATATTACTGGAGTACTCTGAAGGGATGATCGGTCACTTGAATAGAAGATTTCCTTGATGGAGAGTCTTTGCTTGGATGGACTCCTGAGAGGTTCTCCTAGCCTCCTGGGATGGAGGGTTGGTCTCCTGAAATGGTGGGATGGTCTCCTTTGGTGTGGAGGGTTGGCCTCTTTAGGTTGGAGGGTTGGCTTTCTTTTAGATTCTCTTTTCCAACCTCACTTCTGGGACCTCTCCTTTGGGTCTTTTCACTGGATAGCTTCCTAAGATGGATGGTGGTTGGCATTTTCTTCCTCCCCTTCTCCCTTGAAAATGAAGAGGTATTTATAAAGGTGAACAGCGGTTGAACAACCGCTCATAAATAATGATAAAATGAAATGATTTTTACCGGTTACAGTGAAGCGTGCCATCCTGATTGGACTGACCACTTTTAATTGCCAACCGCCTGGGCCAATTGGAACACTGTTCATTTCTTGAGCAAGCTTCTTCATTCGTGGGCTTTCTTCCTAGGCTGGATTTACCGAACTCATCACTAACCCTCCATGTCAGGTGGTTCAAAAATTTTAATCCCCAAGATACTTTGGATGGGATCCTGTCTATGGGTCTGGATAAGACGCTATTGCCGTCTAAACTTTGTGGTCATTGTTGCCACGTTTTTACACATGCATCTGATTGGTCACGTTCGCTCCTACCAGGAGGAGGTCATAACGCTAGAAAAATAATGGTTGCCGGCTAAGCCTTGAGGCTATTATCGTCGGCCTTTTACTAGCCTAGGCCTTTGTTCGCATGTACCCGTAGGAGTTCGGACGTCCAATCCTAGTCTGTTGTTGACCATTGTTGATTGATGGTGCTCACTCCTTTGGGAGGAGGTTGTCGCACTCATGTTGAAAAGTCCCCTAAGATTTTGAATTTGACCGCACGTGGGCTGCTCGATAACGGAACCGAGATTTAAATCTAACCTCACAAGGGCCATTCGGTATGGGACCGAGGTTTAAATTTGACCGTCTCTAGACCGCTTGGTTTTGAACCAAAATTTGTTGACAGGTGAATGAAAATTCACCGAACTTATGGGTAATTTAGGTCACTCAAAGATATGCAATGATGTGAGCACTCATATGAACAGATAAAATGATTATACTATTAATTAAACATGTTTCAAACAAGCAATGTAATGCATGTAAAACTAACTTAGATTTGGGTTGGAATTGTTATCGGTGTTCAAAGTAGATGGTGTGCCATGTTCTTGGAGTGGTGTGGACTATATTGTTCTTGGTTTTCATCAGTGCTTGATGATTGAATTGATTTCCTCGTCGCCACCGGGCTTTGTCAATCGTGGCCACTTGGGTTATGAGGTTATCAATCCACAGGCTCTTTTACAAATGCTAGACAATCTCAATTACGTGGGAGTTAAATGGTGAAACCCTCAGCGTAACATCTTGGGGCAGGTGCAAATCAAAACAGTTGAAACTGCTAGAAGACTGTCAACAAAGGCCGTTGTGTTAGGTTGTTCTCAAGAGAATTCCGGAATGAAATTTTCAGAGTGGAAATTCAGGAGTGAACAAAATCCGAATTGAACAAAATCTGGAGTGGATAAGCTTCTGGAGTAGAATTTTGGAGTGGAATTCCGAAATGGAATTATCGGAGTGGAGTTCTGGAGTGAAGAAGTTTCGATGCGAAGAAGTTCCGGAGCGAAGAAGTTCTGGAGCAAAGAAGTCCTAGAGTGATGAAGTTTCTGAGTGATAAAATTCCAAAGTGACCAAACTTTTGGAGTGCTCAAACTTCTGGAGTGACCATTTTCTGGAGTGCTCAAACTTCTGGAGTGACCATTTTCTGGAGTGATCAAACTTTCGAAGTGAGAAAACTTTCAGAGTGTCCAAACTTTCAGAATGCTCAAACTTCTGGAGTGACAATCTTTCAGAATGATCAAACTTTCGGAGTGAGCAAACTTTCGGAGTGTCTAAACTTTCGGAGTGGTCAAACTTTCAGAGTGCTCAAACTTTCAAAATGAGCAAACTTTCGGAGTGTCCAAACGTCTGGAGTGCTCAAACTTTCGGAGTGATGAAGTTTTAAAATGATATGAAATTCTGGAGTAATGAAGTTCTGGAGTGGGATGGAATTCTGGAGTGCTAAAATTTCGGAGTAGACAAATTTTCAGAATAGCCAGCTTCCGGAGTGATAAAACTTTCAGGTTGATAAAATCTCCAAAGTAAAAAGCCTATAGAGTGACAAACCTCCAAAATGATAATACCTCCGGTGTGGACCGAGATTCCGGAATGAGTCAAAACCTTCAGAGTGGACAAGCTTCAGGAGTGACCATTTTCTAGAGTAGATAAAGCCTCTGGAGTGACAAACCTTTAGAGTGACAAGCCTCCGAAGTGAACTGAGATTCTGGAGTGAGTCAAAACTTCCAGAGTGGACAAGTTTTAGAAGTGACCATCTTTCAGAGTGGATAAAACCTTCGGAGTGACAAGCTTCTAGAGTGACAACACCTTCGGAGTGGACTGAGATTTTAGAGTGAGTCAAAACTTTCAAAGTGAACAAATTTCAGGAGTAACCATCTTCCGGAGTAGATAAAACCTCCGGAGTGACAAGCCTCCAGAGTGACAACACCTTTGGAGTGGACTGAGATTCCGGAGTGAGTCAAAACTTTTAGAGTGGACAAGTTTCAGGATTGACCATCTTCCGGAATGGATAAAATCTCTGGAGTGACAAGCCTTCGGAGTAGATTGAGATTCTGGAGTGAATGAAAACTTTCAAAGTGGACAAGCTTTAGGAGTGACCATCTTTCGAAGTGGATAAAACCTCTAGAGTGACAAGCCTCTCGAGTGGACTGAGATTCCAGAGTGAGTCAAACCGGTTGGATGCCGAATGGGATTCTAGACTTTATGCACTCCAACTATCTGGAAGCTGGATTGGATGCAAACAAACCGGCTAGTTGAGAGAAGTAATTTCGGAGAAAAACTAAACTAATCTCAATGAGAGACAAAATGCCATAGTAAGTCTGAGCAGCTTCTAGAATGAGATAAAATGGAGAACTAGAGTACTTGGGCGGCAAACTGTGAAACAGAATGTGGGAGTGGAGAGAGAAGCTGATTCTGAGCATGGACCAAATCTAGAATCAGGTGGCACTAGAGTGGATCTAGGCTTGCGATTCTGAGCATGGACCATATCCGAAACCGGGTGGCGTTGGATGGAAATCAACCGGAAGTAGCTATCTGGTTGGCAAAGAGATGAAATGCTAGTCAAACTCATTCCGGCACAGGTCCAGCATGCTGGAGTGGTTGTTAGAGAAATTTTCGGAATGGAGCTGAAATCGGGCATTTGTGAGAGGGAAATACCGGCTACTTGTGAGAGGAAGTTTTAGAATGCTTTTACGTTCGACAATTTTAGAGAGGAAGTTCTGAAATGCTTTCGCGTCCGACATTTTTAAAGAAGAAATGCCGGTATGGATTTTTGTTTGGCATTTTCAAAGTGAAAATGTCGGGTATGCGTGGTGTCTGAATTTTCGAGAGAGAAAATGTCGAAAAGCATGGTTTCCGACTTTTCTCCATTCTATTTTTTTCTTCTCTGCTGCTATGCTACCCAACTACTTTTTACTTTTCCATTTTTCTTCGCAAAGGCAAATAGCTTCTTATCGTCTTATATCTGGTCAATTTTTTAATTGTGGCTAGATCTTGTCTTCTGTAGCCATTCTGGCTATTGATTTTTTCAAGTAGAGTAGTATCTTCCTCTGATTTTTTTCACTCAGGTGTTAGATACCGGTGTTGGAGGAGAAGCACCAATACTATATCCTCACGCTAGCCTTATTGCTCTAACAAGATGGCTTGCGAGTAGAGGTTTGAAGAGTGAATTGTCTTCTGATGTTGCATAAACCTCTTGTGATCAAAGAGGTTGTCGGCCATCTTAGGAGTAGCAAGGATATTGCCACTCTAGACTTTCATCATTAAATCTGAGACCTAGTCAACTTTTTATTTTGAACAAAATCCAATTGTTTGAGCCGACTTGGATTTGGATATTTGGCCTGTATGTTTTCTAGGCCGGGCACTTTCTTTATTTCTTCTTTTTGAATGGCAATGTGGGCGGTTGAAGAAAGAGCCTTGAGTTTTTGATAACCATATCGGGCACAAAGAGCCTGGAATAGATGTATTGTACATTCGATTATTGATCTCTTTTATGAAGAGCGTCTGTCAGTCTCATTCATGGCTATTTGCGAGACGGTCAGGAGCGGTGGTTTCTTTGACAAGAGCACTCGTATTAGTTTTATTTTTGTGTTTTTTGGTGGCAAAGTTGGCCTTTTGGTCGCTTCCCACATACGACGCTAATGTTGCGTTCCACGAATTCGGATTGTCCTACAAATTAGGAGTCGTGAATCGGATCTTCACACTGAGTCGATTTGATACGTATCCGGTCTCCATAGTCTTGAACCTGAACCTTACGCAACATAACTGAAAATAAGATGTTAGAGGACAATGAAAATTGCTTTCATCATATATTCTCCGATACTCAAGTAAGAAGCCCTTCCAAGAGAATAGAAAGATACAAAGAAAATGCGCAGATATATATCGGTGGATTGAACGCTTAGGTGCGCCGAATTGATATACGACTTAGAGGTGCGCCCACAGATGGGCGGTTTAGAGTTGCGCTCGATAGAGGAGCGGCTTAGAGGTGCGCCTGCAGAAAGAGACGTCTTAGATGCGTAGATTCTACAGTTGTCTAAGTATTATTGGATTACTCTAGAGGGATGACTAGTCACTTAAATAGAAGATCTCCCGGAGGGAGAGTCTTTGCTTGGATGTACTCTTGAGAGGTTATTCTGGCCTCTTAGGATGGAGGGCTGGTCTTCTGAGATCGTAGGCTGGCCTCCTTTGGTGTGGAGGGTTGGCCTCCTTTTGGATTCTCTTCCCCGACTTCACTTCTAAGACCTCTTTTCTGGGTCCTCTCCTTTGGGTTCTCTCACTAGATAACCTCCTGAGATGGATTGTGGTTGGCCTTTCCTCCCTCACTTTCTCCCTTGAGAATAAAGAGGTATTTATAGAGATGAACGACGGTTGGATAACCGCCCACAAATACAAATAAGATGAAACAATTTTTACTGGTTATAGTGAAGCGTGCCGTCTTTATTGACTAACTAATTTTAATTAACCTACCCAGTGGCAATTGGGGCCAATGTGAGACACTATTCATTTCTTGAGCTTGTTTTTTATTTGTGGGCCTTCTTCCTAGGTCGAATTTATCGAATCCATCAATACTAAAAAAAAAAAAGGAAATTAAATTTCTTTCTTGTTTCTTCAAAGCAATGCATTCTAATTTTTTTTTTATTTAAACTTTAATATATTTTATCTATTTTTAAAATATATTTTCACAGGGTATTGAACCTTGTACTATCCGCTACCTCCAAAAAAATAATTAAATAAAATATTATTATTTATTAAATATTTTATTAAACAATATAAAAAAATTTTAAAAAATAATTATTTTAATTTTTTTAAAATTTTAAATCTCATTAATTAAATTTATTCTACCATTCCCAAATTTGTCTCCTAGTCTTTCTGATAGTGCTCTTTATAAACAGAGCGATGCCGTTGGGTAGTTCGTCGCCATCTTCCATCCTCAAACGTTCTCTCGTCCCTGTCTTTGGTCGCATTTCACGCCGGTTATGGTAACTGCAAGACCCGGTGAGCCTGAGAGCCGAATCTCTTCTGCTGCTCTCAGTTTCCCTCGCCTTAGATTCCTCCGCTACCGGCCCTCGGGGTAGCCGCTGTGTTCGTCAGAAGATCTGTTATAATTTCCTATTGCTCGTCATTTTTTTTCGATTATATAGATGCCGAATTCAAAGCCTCAACGGAAAGGAGGATACGATGTGATCAAGAATGGGAAGGGTAAATCAATGCCTGAGAAGGCGGTGTCGTTTCACGGACGGGGAATTACTTCCGTGGCAGAGCTTCGCCGGCTACAGACGTTGCCTGCGGATTTGCCGTCCTTTGTGAGGGGCGGCGTGAGCCTTCAGGCGAATTCGAAGGAACGGCCAAGGTTGACGAAGGTTTTGCTGAATGTGACGATTCAGGGGAGTCTTGGTGCCGTACAGGTGTTGATGTCACCGGAATTGGCGGTCGATGATCTGATCGCCGCCGCTGTGAGCAATTACGTGAAGGACCGTCGGCGTCCCGTCCTACCGACCTCTAGGCCCTTCGACTTTGACCTTCATTACTCGCAGTTTAGCCTAGAAAGTAACTTCTCGCCCTCTTTAGTTTATTTGTTTCAGAGAGTAGTTTTCAAACTTTTATCAAAATTCAAATCTGATCAAAAGAAACGAATTTTCAAATTCATCTTGAAGGAAACAAAATCGTTTTAGCTGGGATAAATCTGCGATTTAGGAGTCTGTTTCGGTAATAATGAATCAGATGTGTTGTTTTAATAAGAATGACAGTTTTATTTTGCCTTCTTCAATCGAATCGATCAAGAAAGCTGATCTTGTTTTATTCCCTTACAATTAAAACGAAAAACTGTAGCCTTCCGTGATATCCAAATATTTTCTGGTGATTATTGTTCATTATTGAGAATTCATCTATTGGCACAAAGTCGTTGATTCACTGCATGAAATTACTGGGATAGGTCTGAACAGGGAGGCGAAGCTGGCGGGGTTAGGGTCCCGCAACTTCTTCCTGTGCAAGAAGAAAGTGGCGGTGGACGGAGGTGGTAGCGGCAGCGGCGACTGTGGCGTGTCTTCGTGTTCGAAAGAAGCGGAGAAGGGGACGAAGTTTGGACTGTTGTGGCTCCAGTTCATGAATTTCTTGCAGTGAATTGAACTCTCATATATGAAGGTGTTGCCCACTCCTTTGCCTATGTTTTTTCATGTTTCTTCTGTTTGTCCTTGTCGGAGGAAAAGAATATCTGCAATTTTCTGTGTATGGGAAAGTATCGATTTGTTTTTATATATTATCTTATTTTTTATATTTCTTAATTTTGTTCCCAAATTTAAGTAGATGTCAATTAAATTCTATCTTTTAAAAAATTGATAAATTCATCATATCTCATGATTGATGTGGAAAGCACTAACATAGGTTAGGGTATAATAATATTCCTCAAATTGTGGATATAATCTCTTAAATCATGTTAATTGATATGATCTCTTAAATTAGTTTTATTGATAATTATAAAATTAGTCCCATTAATGCCATTTATATAATTACCATTAAATAATTGCTATTATTAACTTTCTTTGTGTGATTGACTCATTTACTTAAGGAAAGAGAATTTCATTATATAGTTTATGCTCAATGTAAAGAAATCACATATTATTTCTTCATCATTATTCATATTTCTAATATGGTATAAGAGCCATATTTATCAAAAAATTTCAAATTTGTGTTAATTCTTTGAATTTGAATTTTTATTCATAATCATTCTCCTTTGGATTTCAAACATGAAATTATTTATCGTTAGTTTTTACTACAAATTATTGTTCGGCTACATTGTCAACATCATGCTTATAGTCGATGACACTAGGCATCATTGTTACGGTAATCAATGCTCCATCACACTAGATTCATTGTTAACACCAAGCCCCTTAGCATTGACACTAAGCATCGTTGTTATAGAAATCAATGTGTCTATCATTGTTGATATGCCAAAACCATCTATTTGTTCTTGTTCCTCCAAATCATCGTTACAAACCAATGTTATAGATATTTGGGGTTTTGAGTTGATTTAGGATTCAAATGCAACATTTTTTCTTCTGTAAGACAAGGATTCTATTTAAATGCTAGATTTCTATTTGTAAATTATGATATATTATTTTTATGTGTGTTTGATTAATTTGAGACATAATTATATAGTAAAAATTTATTTAAAAAATTAGATTAAGGAAGCAGTTTATCGTCTGATTGGTACCAATTTCATGCTCATGCACATTTTTGGGAAGCATGGCTATGCTAGAGGGGTATTTTTAGGGCGCTCATATGTATTTTATATAAAATAGATGACACTTAATGTACATGTATTATAGCACTCATGCGTGGTTGATAGAGAATATTGATACTTGATGTAGCACTCGTGTATATTTGAGATTTTGAGTGATGCCTGTTGTATACATGTTCGACACTTATTCTCCAATTTAGGCATATAAGTGATTTTGGGCTGAGTTTTGTCATTTTATGTAAAAAAAAAAAAAATGATGGAAGAGAGATGAAGATAATATGAGAGAAAAAAAAGAAAGAATAGAGAAAAAAAAAAGATAAGAAGATTTTAAAACTTTTTAAAATCAAATATATTAAATTAGAAGTCTAAAGTAAATATTTTAAAATTTGTTCTTTAATCTATTTTATAAATTTTTTAATTTTAGTTATAATTTTTATTTTATTATAGATATATATATCACCTTTTTACGCTCTTATTTTAAATATTATTATATAAATATATTTTTATCAAATATTTTAGAATTTTATTCAGTTTTATTAAAGTTTAAAAGTTTATTCATTTTTTATAAAATAAATAAATATTTTAAAATATTATATTCGTATGTGAAAGTAATTTTTTTTAAAAAAAGTCATAAAACTTGTATATTTGACATTATATATTGATATTTTATACAAGTACTTCTAATTGGACTCTCTTTTGATATGTAATATGATTTATACTTTTCTATAATGTAAAAAATTGTGGATATATATACTTTTTTCATAGTAAAAAAATTTTATATTTATATTTTATCCATGGAGCCAAAAAAATTTGAATATTTATTGTATAGTTTATTATTTGTGTTTTTGTTAAGAGCCATTGTAGAAATTGATGAGGCAATATATTAAAACGTCATAATATGTGAGACTTACTTGAAAACTACAACTACTCCTATTGGGTTAAAAAAAAGTAATATTTAACCCTATTTATATAGTATAATTATAAATAACTTATTTATAAGTCTAAATAATGGTGTTTTGGTATAAAGTTATCAGAAATATGTATACTCTTTATTAAATTTTGCATTTTAGCCATTAGTTCTCAATTTTAACACGTTTTAAAATTTTAAAATTTTTACCTACATCATATTTAGCATTTAAAATATTTGGCCTTTTGAGATTTTGTATATGGTATTCTAATTTATCTGACTTTAAATATTTAAAATTTTTAAAATTATATGATTAGACTTTTAAATGATTTCATATAATTTAGATTATTTAATATTCATATATATTTATTATAAATTTTTGAATGAAATCATAAATTTGGACCATGTGTTTAAAAATTTGGATATACTAAATCTTTTACATGATGTTTATAATTTTTTTGGCCTTCCTATTTGATCTATGTACACAATATATATATATATATATATTGAGTTTTAAACTAATAATTTATGATATTTTTAACCTTTTAAAGTAGTGGGCTCTTAAATTACTTTAAAATTTAGATATAGAAGATTTGAAGACCCTATTCACTAATTGTATTTGGATAAGTATTTAGATTTATAATGAGGCATGTGTTGAGATTTTATTTAGTTTTTTTATTAATTATAGTCTGTTTTATCTTTGAGTTATTATCATCAAATAAAAATTTATATAAGTTTTATATTATTATGATTTGGATGCCTGTTAAATATATTTTATTATAGATGTGTTTGGATTCAGTAGGTTATTTTAATTTATTTTGAGGATCGGATAGTGTAAATTCAATTAGGTCTATGCCCACTATTAAACAGTATAGATATTATGTTGGTTGGATTTTAGGTCCAACTAAGTATTTGGGTTGTTTGGATTTAATCTATTTTGAGAAAAAATTTTTATCACGTACTCGTAACATCTACTCATTACTAAAATGCGGAGTTTTGCTTTTTCTCGCATTAAAACACGCCGTTTTTATACAACCCTGACAAGCATGCGGCCCAAATCTGCCTACATCATTTCGTCTTTAGGCTTAGCCCAACTCCTACAACGCGTCACGAGCTCATCTTTGTGGCCCAACATTGACATTTAAAGGCCCAATCTTCAAACTGGGCTTCCACTGAGCAATCGGCTCAAAGCTACTGGCTACTGCCGACCGCCGTCGGCCGCTTAGCCTGTAAAGGAAATATTACCTTTTAACTCTTTTGATTGTGCATCCTTTTATTTGGTTATTCTGATATTTTAGATCCCATTCCTATTCCCACTAGGAACGGCTCTCGTTAATTTATTATTTATATCAATGATTATTTTTATTATATATAAATTTATCTTTTATATAATTTATTCAAACTTTTTAATATTTTTTATAATTTTAAACAGATGATAAAAAATCAATTCTACCATACAATCAATATTTTCTATTCCAATAATATTATAAAATATATTTCTATCTCATTTTTGGACAAACTTCAATAAGCAAATACTATGTTTGTAAGAACAAAACCCAAAGATTTATTTTAAATATATAAAATTTAAGTAAATTGATGAATTATTAAAGTAAATTATAAATTTGGGTCAAAAATTAATTATTAAATTGAAATAAGTTAAGTCTAGTGACGCTTAATATGTGTTTAATCTATACATGAGTATATTTTAAAAAGAATAATAGTGCCTAAGGTACATAAGAATGCTGCTCTTACATGTTTAGTTCAAAATGATATTTGATGTAAATTTGCTCGGTTCTCATACACAGTCTAAAATTTTGTTTGTGTATTTGAACTATACCTGATCGGTATATATGTGCTAAATTGTTATACATAAGTCATCAGGTTGACTTCAGTTTATTTTTTATAAAATTTTGAAAAATGAAAAAGAAAGATAAAGGGAAAAAAGAAAGAATAAAGCAAAATGTGAATCCAACTTGATTTTAAGTTAATTCAAGCAAATCTTTAGTAAATTTTAAGAAAATATTTATTACTAAATCTTTTTGAAATCTTTAAATTTTTTTAATCAAATGTTCACACATGTAATATATATTTATGTTAATTGATTACATTATGTATACATGTTAATCGATTCCTATTTAATGAGGTTTTTTAAAGTGCATGTTTAAATTTCATGCATTTCGTGTTGAGATCCTAAAATTTTTATAAATATCTTTTTACATGTTATTAATTTTTATACATATGTCATTACATGATTACATGACTTTTATTGTAAGTAATTTGGTGAAAACTTTTTTTTTTATTTTGATAAAAGTGAGCTTTTTCTCAAACTTGAAAAGATATTTGTAAATTTATATTTTGATGTAGAAAATTAACAGAATATATTTGAATATACTATATTATATTATTTGTAAATTAAATATCAAACTTAATATTTACGGGCCAATGGGTCAAAAAGTAATATTTGACCCCGACTATAATAAATAGTATATAGTCCGTCTACATATGTGTTGTTATTAATAATGTATGACTTTTGATTATATAAAATTAATCATAACCTAAATTTTAATATTTTATCTTTGTTAGTGAAGTTATTCCAAACCTTAGTTTTTATATGTTTGAAAATGTTTGTGTATTTTATGTTCCTAAATGTTCAAACTATAAGATTCAAATTTAAAATTTATTTTATTTATGATTAATGGAAATAATTAAAGTTAAAGTTAAAGGAAAAAAATTGGATCAAAAGTTAATTTTGACTTAGATTTTTATGAATGGAGATGCATGTCTGATTGGCACCCAACACGTGCCCTAGTGTGATTTTGGGTTGGGAGGTCGCGCTCGACTATCGCTTGAATAGAGTTTGAGCGTGCGCTTTCGAATTAATTTGCGCTGGTTGCACACTTGAGAGATGCCCAAGTGCATTGAGACAAAATGTCAGTACTTAATGCGCATTCTAAGTGGCGCTCGTGTGCCACTATGTTTGCTCGTGAGGCTTGATGTGTACCTGAAGTGCGCTTGTGTGCCAATCTTCTATATAAGTTATATTTGATTGAATTTCAGTCATTTTTTTCCTGAATAAAGCTTGAGTGCTTTTCAAATTAGTTTGTACTTGATGTACACCTCGAGAATACTCGAGTGTGTTAAGACAAAATATCAGTATCCGACGCGAGTTCTAAGTAGCACTTGTGCACCACCATGCTTGGTCATGGCGCCTAACATGTATCCAACGCGCATTCGTACACCAATTTTTTATATAAATTATATCCGATTGAATTTCTATCATTTTTGTCAGATTTGGAGAGAAGAGAGAGAAGAAGAAGAAAAGAAGAGTGATAAAGAGAAAGAGAAAGTTAGAGAAGCCCCATTCAAGTGATCTCATGTAAGATTTTGATAATTTGAAATTAAGGCAATATATCTCCAAACTTTCCTTCCTTTGTTATTGATTTTTTTCACTTTTTGAGTATTTATTATTCCAAATATCCATATATGATATATTTTTATAACTCAATTATTTAAACTTCACATACACAAATTTTCATTCTTACTTCTTTATTTTTATGAAAATCATTTTATTAGTTCATGTATAATGGTTTGACAAGCCATTTTCTATAAATATATTTGTGTATGTGCTGATAATCTAATTTAATACTTTAATATAATATGAATTTTATATATAATATTCTTATATGCTTATAATCATTAAATATATGTCTTATATGTTCTAAAATTTCATAAATTTACTCCTACATATATGATATTTGAACCAAAATGCTGAATTTCTATGATGATGCTGATATTTCAGTAATTTTGTTTGAAAATTGATAACATGACATTATATTTTTAAATCAAGTATGTTCAAATTTCTCCATATAATAAGAAATTAAAGAAAAAACTCCATAATATGTTAAAGAATTAAGATTATTTTATTGGAATAAAAATATATGGATTATAAGAAATTATATAATGTTTTTATATATCTAAGTATCATACAATTATAATAAATTTAATGGGTAGTATATTATAACATCTATTAATATATTATAACGATGATCTAGATTAGAACCTATTATTTGTCGATAAAAGCGGCATTTGACTTCATTTATAGGGTTATATATACGGCGACTCATCTACAGGTTTTAAATGTTAATGTAAGACTTTTGGTTATGTAAAAATAAATATAATCGAAATTTCGATTATTCACTCTCTTAGTCGGTAGGACTATACTGGCCTTTAATCTCTAAGAATTTGTATAATTGAATATGAATTTTATAACACAATTCGAATAAGAATATAAAATAATTTTGATAAGTTATATACATTTATCATGGAAATTCATATCATACAATTAAATTTGATTCATTGATCATTCCGATATATTTTAACAATGATTGTATATTAAATTATATAAATTTATATGTTTTATTGAACTTTCAACTCATTCATATTTTTATTTTTCACTAACCCTTCAGTTAGCGGTTTGGACACTTACAGAGGAGGTGAGGAATTGATCCGAAAGTTGATTTGAGAAATTAGATTAGGTTTTTTTTAAAAAAGTTGTATTTAGTTTTCGAATAGTAATGTAGATTGTTTATGATATTCGAATAATAGTTTGTACATTATGATATTGATATTGGCTTTTTATTATAGTTGTTCAGATATTTTGATTTTATTTTGAATTAAGATGAATTATTATTTTATTTTTTTATTTTGATCAATTGGTATATCGATGTAAAATTTATATTCACGAATAATTAGATTGTTAATTGTTAATGTAGTAATATCATTAACTATTAATGCCGGGATTGGGTTTGGGAAGTGACACAAATAATTTTTACAAGTTTTATATATGTATTCAATGAGATTTTACGCCTACAAGAATTTAACATGATTTTCGTACATCTCGTGTTTTATATGTCTGCATGAATTTGGCATGTCATACATCCATAATTGTATACAAATTCTAGTATGTTTACCATGATTTTTATATTATTGATATTTTAGTTTTTTTTATTATGAATATTGTTAATTTCATATTTGTTCACTATATCTATATATAAAAAATTATATATGTTTATTGAGTATTAGACTCACTCTTACCACATTTTTGTTTATATTTTATCTTATTGGGCATGAATATATTTGTAAGAAATTTGAAAGATAGAGAAGTTTTTAAAAGAAATAGTTCTTAGAATGTTTTATTTGTACTTTGATTTTCATGTTAAGAATTTGTGAATTCAATATTTTTGGAATATTTGTATTATGGCCATGGACCGAAAGAATTATTAATTTTAGTACAATGATAGATGTATATTATTGATTGATTTGATTTTGAGTTTAAGATATGCTTCCTCATTGTCTATGTGAAACAGTTGATGAGTTTTCGTAACCACTTTTAAGTGTTACATTTGAATCATGTGTTTAGATGTTTATATGCTATCAGATTATTTAACGGCATTTGTGGTAGGATCATATCTCAATAATTGATTGGGTTTAAATCAGTTGATCTTACATTCAATTATAGGTATCAAACTAGAATTTGATGTAATGAGATTCAAGTTTGGGCCAGAGGCATAACAATATTCTTATACTTCTCAATAAAATAGTTGTGCTAAACATACAAATTTTAATATTCTTAACATTATTCATACCCTCTTCTTTCTTACCTCATTTTTTTTAATCCTTTTCGGGAGAAGTTGTTCTTACAGTTGTCTACATCATTAATCAAGTTTAATCTCCTACCATTTCAAACCAAACTATATGTGTGCATCTCTATTAAAAGGTAACTAATTATTTTCTTCTAAATATTTTAGATTATACTTATTTTTATCTTACTACCTCGTCATAGAAGTACCAAATTTAAACCTCGTTATTGCTTTTGCTATTTTCTTTGTTATGGAATTGAACACAAACACTATCGATATTATGATCCTATAATCATTTTCTTATTCCTAGGAATGTTCAATTCTTGGAACAAAAAGTCTTCACTAACATCTTTCACTTTCTTTTGACACTTCATCTTACTCTCAAATTTTTACTGATCAAATTATAGATCACTTCCCAAATTTTTTATTTGATGTATAGGTTATATAAGTTCAACTACTTTTCATGAGTGTGGATTGTCCGTTGATTTATCATCATAGCCATGCCATTAGAGTCATCATCCACTCTAAACATTTATTTCTCTAATAGGGTAAGAGGTTCTCCTATCAATCATTGTTACTATAATTGTTTTTTTATTTTTGTTGTTCTTTATGAGCCCCATAGCTATAGAGGATTTCTAATCCTCTCAGGCAACAAATTATATCCGAAGGGTTTGATGCTATTCACTAGACTCATATTGGGGATATTGTTGATCTTTCTTCTAATAAAATTAAAATATGAAACAAATGGCTATATAAAAGAAAAATTAGTTGTCATAGTTAAAAAATACGATATAAAATTTATCTTGTGACCGAGGACTTTAATTAGAGATATGGCAATGATTATGAAGAAACCCTAACTCTTGTTGATCCCATAACTTCTATTTGATCTTTTATGATTGTGGTTACTGTATGTCAATGACTTTTACTTTAAATTATTGTAATATATATATATATATATATATATGAAAATTTGACTAAGGAAGTCTACATAAATTTCCTCTTGGTTATTCTCATTTTCTTGAATAAGTATGTTATTTTCAACAAGTGTTGTATGGTCTTAAAGTATGTTTCCTCATGCTTGGTTTGTCATGTTTGCCTCAACTATTTTATAAATTGGATTTGTCTCTAAACTCTGTCCTTTTACTTATCATACTCATATTAACATCATTATTTTACAACTTTATATTGATGATTTAATTATTATTATGATGACATCTTTGACACCTTAAACTTAAATGTTTTTTGGTCAGCATTTTAAAATAAAAGATTTTGACTTTTTTGTTACTTTTTTAGACTTTAGATATCTCTCATCTTTGATAATTATCATTTAACACAAGTATTTCTTTAATCTTCTTTCTCATATTGCTCTAATTAATTATAAAACTGCTAATAATTTTTTTAAGACTAATGTAAAATTTTGTACTATTGATAACAATTTTTTTTTTAGATATTACCTTTTATTGCTAGCTAGTTGAGAGCCTCATTTATCACATTGTTACAAATCCTGATATTGCATATATTGTGCATATTGTTAATCAGTTTACATCGACTTGATGTTTTATTTATTATACAGTTGTTTTTTGTCTTCTCCAATAATGTGAAGGGCACATTGTTCCATGTACTTTTTTTTTCTTACTCTTTATTAGAGCTTCGAGTTTACTATAATATTAATTGGACAGTTGACCCTATTGATTAATGATCTACCACCGGCTTTATCTTATTTGGGGATTCTCTAATTTTTTTTAGGAAAGTAAGAAACAGATCATTGCTACTTGTTATAGCACTAAAGTTGAGTACCGTGTACTTGTAATATTATCTCTAAACTTCTTTGACTTTTATAGGATGTATGTTTCCCAGTTATATAACACTCATTCTTATTATGACAATTATAATGTCATTTAGATTAGTCATAATAATAAATTTTATAAATATTCAAAATATATCAAAATTGATAGCTATTTTATATGTCATTATCTCACAGAGTGCATATTTTGTTTTTTCACAATTATTTCGACAGACTAATTGGCTAACATTTTTGCAAAAATATGTCCGATTGATCATCATCATGATTTGATTTCTAAATTTCAATTGGTATCTTCAACACCACATTATATTTACAGTGGATGTTAGTATATAATATCTTTCCCAATTAGAGGATTATCATATTCTAAATTAGGCTAATTGATATTTTTTAATTTGGATTATTGAAGTCATTTATATAATTATTATTATTAGCTTTCCTTGTGTGATTGCCTCATTTTTCTATAAAACTATCATTCATTGTATAGTTTGTACTCAATATACACCCAATGAATAGCCATATAACAACATTGACAATCATTTTATTTTATTTTATTTATATTTCTAAAAACTTTAACATTATATATTATATGATTTGAAATATGATTAATTGTATAAAATTTTTTATAATCTACAATTGAGAACCAAAAAAAAAAAAAAAAGTTGTGAATGAAATTTTAAAACTAAAAATTAAACAAATCAAAAATCTTGAAAAAAAAATAAATTTGATAGTTTTTCCTCTTATAATATATATATAATGAGAATGGAAAAAATATATATAAAATCATTTCTTCGTGAACAAGGAAGGCTCTCTTATTTTCTTAAGAGAATAAATTTGGGGTGGACATATTTTCTTAAGAAAATATATTTGGTATATTTCTATGTTATTGGTTTGATAAAGAAATTGACTGATAAATGGTTATTTTTAATATTATGATGAATATTCATTAAATGTTAATAATGTTAAAATAAATATATAAAAATATTATATATAATTTTTATATCTGACAATCTTCATTATTAAATTTTTATTTAATGGTGAATATTAAAAATATATTGAATACATATCTTTTGGGATATATGACCCATAAATTCCTCTCCCAACTACTAGTGGATGTTAAATCATTAAGATTTAATGACCCTTATTTTGTATTATGAAAAAATTATAAAATAATTCTTTATTATTTTTAAACAAATATTAAATAATCAAAATATCTATATTATAAAAAAACTTAATAAAAAATTATAACTATTATTATATATTTTTAAAAAATATAAAATAATATAAAATAAAGACAATTAGATATTTGATTAGATAAATACAGATCCTACATCTTTCAAGAAAATCATTGGATTAAAAATAAATGTTTAATATTTTAAAATTAAAAAAAATATATTAAAGATAGTTTGATGGGTCCCACGGACTGGACCATACCCAACATAGTTATATTTTTTATTTTTTAAATTACTTTTAATTATTTGGAATACTTATTATTTATTTAATATTAGCATCTAACACTTTAACCGGGTAATATTTTTATATTTACATCAACTACATAGGGATATCATAAAAATAAACATCATAATTCAAATTCAAACCTAATTAAAATCAAATTTATCAATCTAAAATTTTTTGATTACAGATAAAAGTAATTAATTTTTATTAGACCTAAATTATTATTATTTTTTTAAGTATATATTTTTGCTTTAAATAAATCCCAAGTTAAAAAACTATTTTAATATTTTATATTTTTATATAATTAATAATTTTTTATATAAAAATTTTTATTTTAAATATATAATTAAATAGTATTTTAATCTAAATATTATAATTTTTAAGATATTTTAATAAAATACTAAAGATAAAAAATAACTATGAGCCGATTCAGATTAAATTATAATAAACACGATCATAATTTTTGGTTAAATTCAATTTAATGATCATAAATTTTTAACTAAATTTAATTTGTATATGACCCAAACCCGACAGTCTAAAAACTCAAACAGATTGAAACTGAACTAAATGTCTCATACACATACATATATAACAAACAAAAATTTCTATTATAACTAAAATATATTCATCATGCCTATTAAATTATACTTATAAACAAATTTTCAATACTAAGTGATTAAATTCTTAAATTTTTTTAATATTTTAATATCAACTAAACTATTAGATATTTTTATTTATGTCTAACAGATGACATATTTTAAGCAAATTCTTCTATTACGTTGTTAGACACATATTACCATTATTCATTAATAACGTTCGTTTATTTATTTTAATATATACAATATATTAAACTAAACAACTAATTTTTTTAAACTAATAATTTAGTACTACAAACTGCATAAATCATTCAAATCAAACCAACTCGTACATTGACAGTTTATAAGTAACGGTTTAATTTGATTTAGTGAAAATCCAAACCGTGATATGTAATTTGATTATGTATTATCCTTCAATTTTGCACCGAAACCGGGCGGTTCGGTGTTCGGCCAACACTCAGGAAACATGAAATCCAGCACAGCTGAGAGCCACAAAGGTGCAAGAAGCTCCTCCATCCAAGAATAACACCGCAAAGAAAACCCAATGCAAACATAATCCTCCAACGCGGAAAGCTGCATTAGAACAAGTACACCAGTCCCCTCAGTAGAGAAGCCATGACCAATTACGCAGCCACTGTTAAACTATTTTGGATGTCTTATACTGTGAAGGGTCCTGGAAAAAGCTTAAAAGCACAGAGAAAACAGACCTAATCGATGACCATGTGAAGAAGAGATCTTTCACTACTACCATTGATGTTTCATGGTCTTTTCTCATGCAAGCAAATAGTACATGGCAAAAGCGTGACGGATCAAGTCGAGATTACTAACCATCTTCTCTTCCTTCCCTTGAGGAATGAGCCATAGGGAGGAAAAGAATCTGCAAAGAGAGCAGCTCATCAGAAAGGAAATTCCTGTGCACCTATGATCCAGAGACAAGCAGCTATGGACGTGTTAACACGCGATGCGTTCAAACACACAAGATATATAATCATGAACTCAAGTTGATATCGATGGAGACAAACAGAATAGAAGAAAAAATGCACTCACATTTCTTGTCACAGATGTTTGACATTAAGGTAATCAGCACCCACATCTTTGCTGCTGCAGTTACTGCTTGTTGTAGCCACTGTACCGAATTCCATTCTGCGTAGACCCATTATAATAGCAACATTAGCTCGTTCTGCCTGCTCCTTTTCTCAGTCCCACTGTTCAATTCCAACCCATCTTTCTACCTGTTCCCCTCTTATGGATAGGGCCCATGCTCCCGTGTCTCTTGCTGTGGCTTCCACGATCATCAAACTTACCTCTCAAACCTTTCTAGATGCATGAATTCAAAGGTTTAGTTCATGTCGCACACTCTTGGTATGAATACTCCCACCAGATACGAGCACAAGCGATGATTCCCTATCTCCAAAATCACCCTCCAAATATGGCATTAATGTTGTCTTAAATATGCAATTCTGCCGTATTCAGGTTCTCAATCTTCCTTGCTTCCATCTTCATGAGATAACATCAGAAAGTCTTTGCAAGGTGACATTCATTTTAACCAAACTACACTAACCCTCCTGACACCCAAGTAAGTTTTTATGGTGGATAGCAGTTTACACCGTAAAGTCGAGTAAACATAACAAGCTGGGGATTACTCTAAATATTTCCCAACAGCATGGAAATTGACATCTATAATTTGGTATGATTTACAAATAAAAAATAAAAAAACCAAACATATGAACAAAATTTTCCAATTTTCTTCAAAAAAATTCTAAAAAGTAACCTCAAATTTGCAAAACAGAACAAGCCCACATTCTATAAGTCCACGAAGGAAGAAAATAAATGTCCAGATTCCCTGCAAGGCTTGGAAATGGTGAAGGAAACAAGAAAATTAAATAAGCAAATTTCATGCAATCCTAGCAAAAGGAGTCGCAAGTACTGAGAGAATAAGAATGCATCAAACACACCTCAATTTTTTAAAAATACTTCGGCTAAATACCTTAAAATGTAACAGAGGCATAAGCAATAGCTTATTAAATGATACTGCCTGTGGTAATCAACTGAAAACAAAGTAGAAAAACTCCATAAGATCCTGCAGGTCCTTCAGAAGAAAACTGATTAAAGAGTAGTAGTCTTAACCAATATTATCAAGTTATGAAAACTCAGACTTCAATAACTTGTCGACTCAGGCTCTCAACACCACCAGATGTAATGTCATCAGCTCCTTTATCCTTTTTACGTAGATTCTTATCTTTCATCAGCTGCAAGCACCAAGATTCATGTATTTGTTAATGTGGCATATCAATCATATTTTGCAGTTAATAAAGGTCACTGTTATTTTCCAAGCAGTTTTTCAATTCTCATATGTTTCTAGCAATTGCTCTAGTCTGAAAAAGAATGGCCCTACAACTAGGTGTTGTTAGTCATACCTGAACTGGAACAACTGGCAGTAGATGGTCCGGCCTCCTCCAGCATTCCTGATTCTCTTGCATTCCTTTGGTCGAAAGTACACAGAACAACCTAGTAAATCCAAAATTTGCAAAAAAGTGTGTATTACTCTTCATTCAATTGAATTAAAAATCCAAAGCAAACTCAAAAACAGATGTATTATTCAAAAAATCCAAGAAATACTAATTGGGGCTTAAAATTTGTAGAAATGATCCAGAAGTACAACCTGTAATTTTGATTCAAAGTATGCTTCTATCCAGCGATTAAGCAAATAAGTATTAGGAAAAAAGCAATGCTTTAATTTTTTTTTTTTCCTTGCTTTCCTCTGCCCATATGCTTTAATAGAGATGATATTCCTGTCATAATTTATGAATTAATATTCAACTCTTTTTCATAATAAAGGATGAAATATTTATTGATAAAGCAACCACAGATTAAGGGTGACGAAAAGCCTTCACTGGAGCTTGTTGGTAGGGGAACATCACTAAATTTGTGCCGTTCCTTGGGGCCAATGATGCGTCCCTGGGCCCAGTGTATGGGTCTGCGCAACTGCAGCCGGTTTCGGTGGACGACTTTCAGTGGATGCTTCCCGGGATGGCACCGATGCGTCATGCCTCGCTCTAGCTGGCAAGAGCTTTGGTATGTGCTTTCTGTTTTAGCAGTCGGAGGATGGCGGTGCATAGGATCCTTGCTTCCTCAAGCGTGCCGCTCTCTCTTTCAAAACTCCTTTCCAAGGATGTGCACGGTTTCAAAGTCGGATCGTCATTTTGTAAACTTTTATTCCTTTATGATGACGTACGTTCGCTGTCTAGAGCTTATACTTTGTAGAAAGGACTTGATGAATGGAACTACCGGTACTTTTGTCTTTATGGTTCCAATGTTCTTGTATGATGCGAATGATTAGAGCGCTTGGAATATTTGTCCTCTTCCGCTTGAGTTATGGCTTGGTAGTCTGGTGCTCTGGAAACTCGTACCTCTGACAATTCGGCTCACAACTACTCGTCTTTGTCCTTAGCGGGGCAAGGGGTGGCCAAGCCCGCCTCGAGTCTGCTAGGGTTGAACATCTTCTACTGCTTGGTGTAGTGATGACTTGATATTCGGCTAGCTGGTGCCTCGACTACGTGGCGATTCACCGATCCGTCGATCATCCCGAGCGCTTAGCTTGGAATCCAGCCAGGCAAATCAGCCTCGAACCTACTAGAGCCATGTGCTATCCATCTACTGTTCTTGGAAAATGGCAAGTCAGGTCATTGTGATTAGCACTATGCCCCTGAGTAGCGGATCTAGGCGCTAGGACTATTGATTATCAGTTCTTTGCACAGGGACGTCGCGTCGGTCATCATGATGAGGTAGCGAGTAGATGCGCCGCAGCACCCGAGGGTGAGGGCATGTGGAGAGGCTATTATGAGGGTGTGCTGCTTCAGTATATCTAAACGATGTCGTTGCTAGGCTGGGGCATTGTCTATTTAAATGCTAGCCTTCAACCATTCTTTTCATCGTTTGGCTTTTGTAGACATCTCTACTTTTGCTACTGCCTTCTAGATGGCTAATCCAGATGTTATCAATATTCCGACTTTGCTCGCCCTGGCACGGGAAGTGTCATCTTCCTCTTCCCTTGAACCATTGACCAAGGAGGGAAGTGGGGACGGGCAAACAGTGGAGGGAATCGAAGAAAAGGACTCAGTGAATGGGGCCACTGCTGAGGAAGGATGCCACCCGGGCGCTCCACTCCTCGAGCCCCATAGTGCCTTGAGGGCGTCTCTAGGCCTCGAATTCGTTGGGTCTTCTTGGCAGGTATGCCCATCTCGTTGGGAAGTAGTACGGATCTCTGCATATATGCTTTGTCGATGTTGTCTCTAGCTGATCCATCTTTTCTGTTTGACAGCCTCAGAGGGTGCCTCGCTAGTTGGAGGAGGTCGTGCTCTTGCAAAGAGACGAGATCGCTCGCTTGTTGCGCATGCACACTGATTGTATCACCAAGAAGATGGAGTGTCGGGTTGATGCTGCTGTCGGGGATGCGCTACGGAGTCAAGAGCGTGCCAACTATCTTGACCAGGCTCTGTTCGAGCCTGAGGCGATATTGGGAGAGCTCTTCGAGGCCTATGCCCAAGACATGGATAGAATCGCATCACTCTAGGGCGAGTTGAGGACCAGGCTCTGTTATGAGGAGGTGGCCCCCATCCTAGAGGAGCGATTTTAGGAGGGCATCTGTTTCTGCAGACTAATAATCTCCTTGGTTGCACCTAACTTCCCCATTAGCTTCCTGGACTCAAGGAATGCTGGAGCTTCTCATCACTCGAACCTAATTGACTTCCCAGTTAGAGAGGGTAGAAGGCCTATGCCATGTTCTCCGAGGGGCCCTTGACCGTAGGATAATCATCTGGCTAGGCCGTAGGCGTAGATAACATCTTGTATCTTTTGAGGCAGTCAAATGCCTTCAGATGTGTATATCCTGATCCTTTAATGAAGTAGCTAGATCGCTTCAATTATTGTTACTGACGTTTCTATTGTGTGCAGGACTTTTTTGTCCGACGCTTTGTTGCTTGCCCACTAAGTACTATTGCCGAGGCACCGTAGAGTTTGATGCTGACCACTCGGTTCGACCGTAGGTTACCTGAGCCTTATGCGAGGTCCAAAAGCTTACTGAGGAGAAATCTCGGGCTTTGGACTAGATCACATTGCTGTGAGAACACAATTTGGGAGTGAGCGGCAAGAGAGAGGGAGAGCAGGACAAGTACTGTTGACATTGTTGCCACCGGGGTTGATTTGTTTGTGCACCTCGGGCTGCGCTCGCTCCATCTGGGGGGAGATTGCAGTGCTGGGAACACGAGGCTACCGGTTGAGACTTGCGGTTATCATCGCCGGACTTTTGCTAGCCTAGGCCATAACATCAGGTCCTAGTTCGCCAACCATTGTAAACCGATGGTGCACATCCCTTTAGGTGAAAATTGCCGCAAGCATGCCTAAAAAAGCCTCCTAAGGATTGGTATTCGACCGCGCATGGGCCGCTTGGTACGGAACCGAGGTTCAAATTTGACCGCGTATGGGCCGCTCAGTTTAGGACTAAGGTTTAAATTCAACCGTCTCTGAGCCACTTAGTACGGGACCGAGGTTCAAATTTAACCGTTTCTGGGCCACTCGATAACGGGACCGAGGTTTTAACAGGTGAAGGAGACTTCACCTGACTTAAGGGCAGTATAGGTCATTTGATTTTATACAACATTATGTAAGCACTAGTATGAGCAGATAAAATGACAATTTTATTAACAATAGCATGATTCAAGCAAGCAGTATACAAGACTTACCTGGATTTAGCGTAGCCGCAGACGGAAGACATGCTATGCCCCTGAGATCGATTAGCTATCCTAGATGCGAGACTTACGTGCGCCGCTTTGGAGAGTCGTCAAGGCGCTTTGGTTGGCACTTTGGCCTATGACCTCTGTGCTCCGTGGACTCGGTCCTACACCCCCAGAAGGCGGTCCAGCATCGTGTGGGGTGGTTCACTTGCGGTTCGGGCCCCATCATCAGTTGATACAACCTTGGATGACCCTTGGCAGGATGGTGCCCGGCTCTGATGATGTTTGTTGTGGCACGATGGCTAATGGGTTGGGCATGTTGACCCTCCATCGTGAGAATCGGGGCAACTTTTGCGGGATCTACTGCTTTGCATGGAGCCGATGAGAGATGTTGCCACGGGAGTTGTCTTGCTAGGTTCCCAAGTTGGGCCTCTTGCTCTAGCAACGGAATGACAAGGTGCCTTTGGGCATTGTAGGAGATTCTTGATGGAAGGAAGGTCGCCGGTTGTCTCGGGGGTAGAGAGGATGTCACCACTTCAGGCTTTATCCAATGCCTTGGGACCGGGTCAAACTCTCTTTTAGGAGTGGGCCCTGTTGCCTAGATCATCCCACATGCCAAGGTCGTTAGGCAATGAGATTTTCCTTGCGAGTGTTCTCTTCCTCCAGCTCCTCCTTTGGGGAGTGTTGAGATTTGTGCCTGAGAAGAGGGAAACCCAGCCACTAGCCATCAAGGCGGGCGCATGGGACCTGTAGCCACTTAAGCGTGATGTCCAGGGTAAGACCGAATATCACCATAGCTACCCGTAGGGTCATCGCCATCGAGGTGATATCTTTAGCCAATGTGTTGGCTAGAGTACGAGTATTGATTGCAAATATTTGCTAATGTGTAACCTCTTGGTACTAGAAGATAGAGGACCTTGGCCGATGAGTAGGCAGCATTTTCTTGCATGGGAGGTCGTGTGCAGGGGCTAGAGCTCTCTGCACCTGAGGGCGTCCCAGTCTTTTGCCTACCTCTAACAACTCGCTCGACTGTCTAGCTACGATTGGGCCCTATCGCTCGGGGCCACCCAAGCCTCGAGGTCATTAGGCCTTTGGATCCTCTGAGGATGTTAGCTCTCTCCGATCATCCGAAGGTAAGAGGGTGGAGCCCCCAATGTTACACCATCGGATGGGTGTAGACAGTTTGGGGCCGACGTAATGTTGATATTAGGTTATGGGTCACTCCCATGTAGGCCCATACTCGATTGATGGCATGGTCAAGCAGGTTCAATTTTGAGATGGAGTATTGTAGTCTTCGCAACCGGGTAGGCCATTTCAAGGTCAATTAGGAGCCAAGTCCAAGGGATGATACGGAAGAACTGAGCCTGGAAGCAACCAGGGTGCCGAGGGTAAGGAAACCGGACTACCAAATCTGAAGGATGACCGGACTGCTGAATCCGAAGGGTGACCGGCTGCCGAGTTAGAGCGGCAGCCAGACTGCTAAATCCGAAGGGTGACCGGCTGCCAAGTCAAGGTGACCAAACTGCTATCAATTGGTACTAAAGTCGGACTAGATTGTAGACCAATTAGACAGGCTGGACCGGATTAGGTCGATGACTAGTCAAATCGGTAGGATACCAGACTAGATCCAATCGATCAGACAGGCCGAACGCCGATCTTTGACCAGTCAAGCCAGTTGGATGCTAGACCAGATCAAGATCAGTCAGCCAGACTTGGCATAGGAGTGGAGTCAAGCCGGATGCCGATCGGACCTGCACTCGCTTAGGTAGGCCTCACGCTGGAGTGGATTCTTGACCAATCAAGCCGGCTGGATGCCGGACTGGATTGCCGACAAGTCAAGCCGGAGTGGATTGTCAGCCTGTTAGTCCGGTTTTAGGCTCATCACATCTACTTGCCGCCAATTTACTGTCCTCGAGGAGTTGGATGTAGTGGCCTAGACACTCAGTTGAGCAGAAAGTGCTTGCACGCTTGGGGTTGATTGTCTGTCCACATGGCTACTAGATAAGGGGTCGTTGCCATGAGTGACGACGCATTCGGCTGGTGCACTGGCTCGTACCCGGAATGCCAACTGTGTTTGTTCGTTGTTGTGAGGTGGAAAGACTTTTTAGTCATTTCCTACAAAACGGCACCAATGATGTGTCTTTGGATCCGGGTTGTTTTATAGATTAGAGAGCTACTCGATCTTTCGCGTCGAGTTAAATTGGAGCCGCTTCCATCCTCATCTTTTCGAACGTGGACCTGCGCAACACAACTAAAAACAAGAAGTCAAAGAATTGGCGAGACTCGCTCCCCGATATAACCTTCGATATTCAAGTCAAATATCTTTCCATGAGAATAGAAAGATGTGAGAAGAAGACGCATTGATGCATATAGCAGGGGATTGAGTGTATGTGTGAGCCCGATTAGGGGCGGCTTTAAATGAACCCGACAAAGGGAGGTTTTAGAGGTGCGTCCAGATGAGAGGGACTTAGAGATGCGCCCGATTGAAGGACAGCTTAGAGGTGCGCCTAACTGAAGGACGGCTTAGAGATGGAGGACAGGAGCAAGACTCCTAGGCAGGTCACCTAGATAGGTGGCCTCTTGAATAGAAGGCCGGCCTCTTGGGAGGAGGGCTCCTGGACAGAAAGTTGGACTCCTTGGGCGCACCTTCTGGATGGACTAGAGTGAAGGCCTCCTGGATGGACTAGGCAGGGACTCCTGGATAGCGTCTATAGTGTCGTTTTTCTCCTCTCTCTCTCTCCCTTGCTTGTGAGAATAAACGGGTATTTATAACGCTTAGGCCGTTGGGTGCCAAGGCTAGCTAACGGCTGTCCACGCGGATTTGATAAGCTACCATGGAAATTATGGGTGCCGATTGTGGCAACCGTCATCAGTCAAGAGGATTCCTTCATTCTTTGACGTAATCATGGGAGACGCCTGGTATGACAATTACCATTTTGGGAGAGATCGTGTAAATTGTGGGTGAATATTCCCAAAATATCTGTTAGGCTTGTACCGACTAGTTATGACAAGTTTCCTTAGTGTGCGGAAAAAAGTATCACGGGCCGTCCTAATGGGGCTGTTTATTGCGGGCTGTTGAGCCGACGCATAACTCGGCAGGGGATGCTGGACTGTGCAATCTCAAACCTCGGGCTGTAGGGGCCTTCTATTGGGTTGCGATTTTTGGACAGTCTTTTCACCATGGGTCTCAACATCCGGGTTAATCTATGGGTGACAGATCCATCAGGAACTTCCTTTAGACGTTGAGGACGTTTCAAAAGTTTGCAAGAGCAAATTAATTTACGCTAATTTTATTATCATTTTTAAGTTATACTTGTTGAGTAACATCGTTGGAACCCAACATGGGTTTTCAAGCCAACTCCACAATGGATCTTTGCCACTTAAAATCTTGAAATGATACCAGAATTAGGAGGGAGTCCTCACCTGAACAGGAGAGGCGGCAATCAGCGGACCAGCAACCTCGCCGCCTATAAGGGTGCCATGTTCATCACCCACAAGAATGCTGAACCTTACCATCCTTTCACGTGGCAGGGGTAACTCGAAAAATGAGTAAGTAGCATTGATATTCTCAAGCATAAAGGATCCCTTAACAAGGAGAGCGTTTGAATATATGAGACAACTATAAATACAATAAACTGAGGAAGAAAATAATTTTATACTTCATCAAACTAGAGGTTCAGGGAGAAATTATCAATAACCTCTAGAAATGGAAGAAGTTCACCACCTAAAAAAAGTGCTACTGAGATAAATAAATCTCTATAGAACAGTAAAAAATTTTGAATGAATTAACAATCCAGAAGGACATACGGAGGACTTGCTAATCGAGATACAGTTGGGAGTTGTTTATTCTATATTACAGTGTTTTGCTTTTTCATATAACTTCATGCATTTTCAACCCTAAGCATGAACCAAAAAAAGAGTTTGGGATAGCTAAATAATGATTTAACTGAAATAAATAAACTTCTATACAAAATTTTCAATGAATTAACAATCCAAAGGACTTACGGAGGACTTGGTAATCGAGATACAGTTGGAGTTGTTTACTCTATCCTACAGTGTCTTGCTTTTTCATAGAACTCTATGCATTTTCAACCCTAAGCATTTGACACAGCTAAATAATGACTTAAATTCAAAAGATTATTCAAGGGATTTTTTTATTGAATTCAACACTACTAGAAGAAAATAACATGAGATAATTTTGAGCCCATGCCTCCAGTTTCAATATGCCATCAGGTTGAGCAAGATTTCGTGTGTGGAAGGTGGACACGTAGCCCATAGCATCTACAACACATGCTGATAAACCACCGAGTTGTGCAAAAAATGCTTTTAATTTCTCAACAACATCCTGAAAATTATCCAAAAAATAATTAGCAGTTACAAAGGTAGCTGAAAATATTTTAAGTGAGAAAAACAATGTAAATTTCCATTTTATTGTTCATATTTGATATTCATAATCATATTACCTCTCCAGGAAGGACGTGGCATGTGCATGGGTTGAAGCATCCAGATAATAAAGGATTTACATTCTGCCAATCTTTAACGTTCCCAAAACAAGAAAAAGCATGTTTAATTAGTATCAACATATTAAATAGGTAAAAGAGTTAATAATCGACATCTTAGTATACAAATACCAGCAAATAAAAAAACAGTCTGGACTTGTAAAAGGAGAGAGATTAAGAATTTAACTGGGTATAATTTCAAAATATGTATGAAACAAACAAAAGAGTGAAAAATCTACACATAGAGGTAGCCATCTTATTTGGTTCTACGAACATCCTTGACATGTTTCGAATGTATAGTACTTTGTTCTAACTTCTAAAATTTCAATGGAAGAAAGTATTTGAGAATTTTGCTCAAAAGTTAGTGAGAAAATAGGATCTACACACATTTTTGTGAGAAATAGGGTAAGGAATCTTGAACTATCCAACAATATAATTTGCCTAAGCGAAAACATAAGAACCTCTCTGGCAAATCACATAAGCAAGACCACTTCCTTCCCTGAAGGTGCTCACCCTGTCCCCTTGGCCAAGTCTAGTGTGTAATATGAGTAATAAATTGCACGTTTAGCAGGATCAGTGGGTATCATGTGTTATACATGAACACTAGGATAATTTATCAAATATTTCCCATTGCTACATAAATATGCTATATGTGTGAGGAACAAATGTATGTATGTATGTATGTATGTATGTATGTATGTATGTATGTATGTATGTATGTATGTATGTATGTATGTATGTATGTATGTATGTATGTATGTATGTATGTATGTATGTATGTATGTACTGGGAGTGTCATGGGAGCACTCTAACCTGAATCATTGTAATATGAAAGGGGAACATCTTATTCAAGCTTATGCACGTGCAATTAAGTGTCAAACGTCATGACACCAACATGATATATGCGTTCATCAACATATTACCAAAGAAGATGCGTGCAAAATACTTTCCCGCTGTAAACAAAAAGAATTAAGGAAAAGGGAATCTCAGCAACAAAAAAAGAATACACAAAATAATTAGTTAAACTTACCTAAAGAAGGATCTTGCCTTCTAGTAAATCCTCAAGATCTTTCTCCTTTTAGGCATGGTTCAGCAACTTGAGGAGGATCTGAATCTGTACTTTCAGATGACATTTGAACTGGAGTACAGCTCTCATATAACACCATCGCTAGATAGTTCTCAGGTGATGTTGGAACTGCAGAGTTCTCATTGACATCATGTTCTCTTTCCTGTGTGTCATGTAAGTGATCCAATCCTGGGCACATAGGCTCTTTTTCCTTCTGTTCATCTTCACTGTTTATTTCTCCTCCTTAATATATCACAAGTGCAGGTTACACACACAGACCAAAACATGGATAAATTAATGAAAACATCTCCAAATGACAAAGACACGTAAGATTGTTTGCAAGTCACATATTGCGAAAAGGTAAGAAAAGGAACGTCAATCGAATCCATTTCTGAACTCGGGTTCTTTTTGCTGCCTCTACTTTCTTCAACTATCTCTCCAGATTAATTAAATAGAATTTCTTTCTAATCAAAACCTTTATAAATTGGCATGCATGCATAAACTTAATTGCACGTCGTTAAAGGAATATCGACATCAAAGGCGGAAAACAAAGAAACGCACACATTAATTAGTTGAACTCACCTAAAGGGGGCAAATTTTGACTTATAGTAGAACTTTGAGGAGGATCCATAATTGTCTCAGACATCGGAATTATGGTAGCGTTGCTAGGTGATGTCAGCATCAGACTGCGTGGAGGGTCCATAGATAATGTTGTTATCAAGATACACTCATCAATATCATCCTTCCCTTCTTTTCTATGACAGGTAAACCCATTTTGGAACTCATGGATTCTTGTCCCTTGCCTTGATTTTCACCAACCATCACTTCTGCTTAATTCAATAGAACTTCTCTCATACATAATATAATTGCACATGGAATACTAATAGAAGTTAATGAATATCAGTATCAGCAAAGGAAAAAACTATACAAATTAATCAGTCAAACTCACCTAAAGAAGGAGAAATTTCTGTGGTAGTAAATCTTCGAGAAATATCCATATTTGTCTTAGATGAAGTTAGGATAGGAAAATTGCTAGGCAATGTTAATGTTGGACTGCATGGGGGGCCCTCAGGTGATGCTAAGATCAAAACACACTCATCAGCACCATCCTTCCCATCTTCTTCTATGATAGGTACATCCATTTCTGAAACGGGTTTGCCTCTATTGTCACCATCCATCTCTCCTACTAAATTCATAGAATTTCTCTCTAACAAAACATTTACAAAATGGCATGCACACAAAACTCAATTGCATGTCAAATACTAAAAGAATTTAAGAAAAGGAATGTCAATATCAGCAGCAAACAAAAAAAGCATATTAACTAGTTAAACTCACCTAAAGAAGGCGAATTTTGTGTTGTGGAAGGACTTTGAGGAAGATCCATACTTGTCTCAGACGGCATCCACATTGCAGTGTTGTCAGGTAATGTCATCATTGGACTATGTGGAGTGCACTCGGGTAATGTAGGCAACCAATTATGCCCACCAATATCATCTATCCCCTCTTTTATGGCATGTGTATCCCTTTCTTATTCCGTGAATTCTTTTCCCTTGCTTCCACTTTCACCAATCATCTCTCTAGCTTAATTCTATACAATCTCTCTCTTTAAACAACAATTAAATACTAGGTTTTCCGGTCTTTCAGTTTTGTTCAGCATAAGTATTTGTAGATGGTGTGAGATTTGCGGAGAACTTATATAGAAAACCTAGCTGATGCCAGTGGGCAAAGAGTTGTTACTTCCTGTTTTTCCAGCAATAATTTATTATAGTTTTAGTGGAGCGTAAGCAAAATCTTCTGCATTTGCTAATGTAAATCAATTGTCTTAGAAAATCACAGTCATTTTCTCCCGTCCAATATGAAGAAATTCAAAGGAAGTGCACAGAAATACTTTTTCTGATGAAAATTTTGAACTTTTAAATAGAACATTAACAAAAAAAAAAAAAAACGCTTTAGACTTAATTGTTATAACTCACCAGTGTAATTCTTTCTTCACTTATCACAATATTAAAAACTTTTGGGTAGTAATATGTCTTTTTATTCCATAAAATGATTTTTCCTGAAATGCTCAAATAAGCTAATGATGATATCATCTTAATTACTGGTATCTAAATTACTTAAAAAGATGTCACATTCTTAGAAAGCAGAAAAATATCGATGAAGTTGAAATATTTATGTAGCTAAAAAGGGAAAGATTTCACAAAGCAAAGGGAAAATCGATTTCAAAAAAATGCATAAGAGCCCATATCTGGCTTGCGAAACAACAAGTGAGATTCAGGTCTTCTTATAGATGGAATGGAGATTACAATGTATTGCAAAAGAAAGATATAACCATCTTGACATTAGTTTTTCGTAATTAGCATCATCCAAAAGCAAATGATGACCAAATGAGAGGAAATTTGAATTTGATCAATATGTAAGTGATTGCCATTGTTGAGAAACTCAGGTAAATACAAATGAAGATGCAAGCAGTTCTTAATAAGGTAACAAAGATTCATGCCTTGCAAGCTGATAGCATGAAAAATCTACGGATTTACACAACTTTACATGGAAATTATCATTATGTTAATTATAGTCATGATTGTCCAAAGCAATGCATCTTGAATCATGCATGCATCATACATATGGTAGGACTGTACCAAATAAGTAACATTGATTTGGGTGCACCAGCTCATCTACCTTGCGCACACTACAAAATATTTGAACAGCTGTAACTATTGCAAGTGCCCTTAGACTTGTTGCACCCATGGGATTGACGAATAAATTGCAGTTTATATAGAAAGCTACGAGATAAATTAGGTGCTCTAACTAGTGTTTGATCATCTAACGCATGTGGATACCATCAGTTTCTCATATGGCTTAAAGATCACAAGGAATAAGGGGAAATTGTGGTGCAGGTCTAGGATCCCTAGCCGAAATATATATTAAGAATTATATCTTCTCCTAGCTTCAGTCATTTATTCTGGCCCAATTTCTTAAAAAATATTAGAGTACTTGGAAACTCCAAACGAGGGAAAGGCATTACCATAGAGGCCATATGCATGCCAGGCTATGATGATTCCATTGATCAAATTGGTACTTAGGTCATAAAACAATCATATTTGCTAGGACTGCTATTTGAATTGATGACTTTCTTCTTCACTCCCTCCTTTTTATTGTCTATCAAAAGTTTTGGAGGACCTTGGTAGATACAATAGGGATAGATAACACCCCTAACTTTTCTACCTATAAATCCCCCAAAATTTATGTAAAAGAATTTCATCACCGTTCTCTGAGAATATCCTATAAATAACCACGCCATGATGCTTCCTTAAGCTTCCTTAACAAATCTTCTGAGGTTTTATCACAGTCCAAAATTATTGAGCAAATCCCACAACCACTGGCCCACACTTTAAGATTTGAAACCACGGGGTAAAATATAACAACTTCAGCACCGTTGTTTAAGCTATCAGACCACCAAAGTGGACCTCTTCACAGCATGCCCTCGTCATCTTTTTTTTTTTTTCCCCCTTCTTCTTTTGCTACAAGATTAACTACTAATACACTTGTTCTGCCAATGTAAAACTCTAGAATGCACAAGTTTTTCTTTTATTTAGGTTTAGGTAAAAAGGAGAATGATTCTTTGCATAAGTTGCTGTCTATAATTTCAACATTTTAATCAGTAAAGAAAATATTATATCCACAATTAATATCTTTGCTTAGCTTCCACACAGAAATCCAACAAAATTAGTATCTTCTCTAAGTCTTTTTTCTTGCCAAATGAATACTTGTTTAGTCAAACATAATTGAAACTACTAGTGCTGGAGGTTCGAAATTTCCAAAATTTCAAATAAAAAATTCTGTTAAAAACTTCGACATGCTCTTCCCAAGTACAGAGGTGATGAAGAAATATATAAAATAATACCAAGATTTATGCTCAAGACCTGCGCCTTGCACAACACATTGCAACTTAGTACCATTTTTCAACTGGATTTGTAATTCTCCTGTGTTTGTACGATCTGGAATCAGCAAGAGAAGGTTGGCGAAGAAATTTTGGAACCTGATATAGCAAGTGGGAAGATGTAGAGCTATTAAGCTTCATCTAACTGTCCAAACATCTCTTTCCAGTTAGCAGCTGCTTCCTCTGGAGTCCGGAAATACCAAATATGGGGCTTAGCTTTTTCACGCGTTTCTAATATTTCCTGTATCCAGTGAAATCCTAAACATTATTTTGCAGGCCAAAGATGCAAAGTAAACATGATAATGATGAAACAGAGGAAGTAAATTTTAAGCTGCACATGAAGAGCTCTGATTTAGTACTTTCATGGCACGATAGAAATTCTAATGGTCTTATAGACAACTCTTTCTGCACATAACTCTTAACAAATTCTACTAATCAGAGGATCCTGATCCAATGATATATTATGAGATTCCAAAGTTCTCAAGCATAGTTTGTTTTAATTAAAAAAGCATACACCTCAAATAAGATAGAGTAAATGTTCAAAGATTTCCCTGCTATTATCCATATCCTACCACATTTTTCTGCAGGAAAGCCACAGACAAGGACTACATTTATATCTAAACAAATAGGGGGGAAATTACCAATCTTTCAGAACTGTAAATACCACTATTTTTGTTAAAAGTAAATTGAAAGAAAGACATAACAAAGATCTTGCAGGCACACTTCATATCTAGCTTCCGTTATTACAACTTTTGGTAACTTTAGTTTTCTTGGAAGTGTCAAAAAGGCGTATGGATATTAATAAGAAGACAACATTAAATAAGAGATCCATTCAAAATTTGTTTTATCAGAAAAGCAGCTAAGTGCACAAGGTTCCTGCCCCATGGGGCCTAAAAAGAGTCAGATGAACACAATTTTATCCCTGTATACTTTAAAAGAAAAGTTGTTTACGTGATTTGAACTCGTGAACATAAGTTACAATGGAGCAATTTTATCATTACGCCAAGGCTAAACAATAGTCAACAAATACTACAACAGAGAATCCATCACAAAATAGTAATACAATAGACACTGGTTCAGCAGCAAATTTTCAGCCATAAACTATCAATCCACACAGGCATTGATTCAAAAAAAATTGTGAAACAGGGTTGTAACTCATAGAAAATGCAGCTAAAGCAAACAAGGACAGTTATGTTTGCATGTAAAATAACTGCAAACAGACCTGCGCCACAGAAGACTGCTTTGTTTTCAAGTTCAAGCAGTCAAAAAGGTCATTCCATTTCTCAGAACAATTATCAAGAACCCCAAGCCGATAATACTGCTTCATCTGATGAACTGGAGCTGCTAAAATGCAATAAAATGCGTCACAAGAAATACCAGTGGAACAATACAAAGACAGCAAGCAAAATAATGAATCAGAATTTGTGCGCACCCACAAAGATTTTTAAGATGCCTCTCTTCTGGTCAGGGTCACACTGACCCCATGCTGGGGGCATATTGTGAAATATTTCAAGGGTCTCTAATATCATGAATCTGTGGTGGTCTTGTGAAGAAGACATTTGTCTATTTGATTTCTTTTGCAATGTTTTCTTTTTCTTTTTCTTTTTTTACTTATTGTCCACTGTACCTTCTGCATGTATGTCTTTGTCCCTCGCCTAATAAATTTTTTCTATATATACCCCATAAATAAATGTGCACAGCCACAAACATTTCAGTCAGACCTGAATGTAAACACACAAGTATGTGCATGCAAACATTCTCTATGAACAACGGAAGAGTGAGGGAAGCAGACTTCTGGATGCAGAAATTTATACCATCCGACAATAGCCTGTACATTACCTGCAAGCTTTAAAATTTTCCACCTCCTGAGGAGTTGGCAACTGCAAGTTTCTCTCATTGCATCAACTCTCAACAAGATCATTTTAAGCTCACAACTTAATGATATCCTAATATTGACAACTTTTTGGATCTCCTTTACATTAGATACACAAAGCACTTACAAGTGTTTATTCTAATTATTTAAATGCTTGTCATATGATTCAAATCCTTTTCTTTGAAATTGAAATCATCAAAGACAAGTTTTACATTCTTCCTCTCCGTCAAAATTTCCTGGTAGTAGGTTTTCCAGCAACGCATAAAAAATACCCATTTCATAAAACTTAAGATTGGCTTCAGTCATCATTCTTGTAACAAAATTCAGCAATGGAAAACAACTACGTATATCTAGTCCTCAGATCAATGCTTGCCTCATGGTTTACAGGGCGTTCCTCAAGACATAAAACCAAAATGTCAAATTAAAACAATCAAAAGTTTCATAGCTTGCCAGCAAAGTGTTCTAGCTCAATAGGGGCCAAAGAATCGCATGCCAGAAAAATGTCCAAGGTCAGTAAGCATCAAAGAATCGCAGTAAGCACAAAAGAAAAAGATTCGAAAAAATTGAACAAGAAACGAAAACATTTTTCGTGTTCAAGAATTGACTTAATTGAAGGGAGAAAAATCAAACAAATTAAAATAACGACAAAAAACTTCCTCATGCCTCGTCAAAAGAAAGGACTTTTCTCTCCGTTATCATGTCAAAATATGCTTTAGAGTGAACCTAATCAAGGGCTATATACCAGTGTTCTCCAAATTATTCTTAGCAATAAACAAGCATAAAATCTTGCAATGTGACTTCACACATTGAAATTACAAACTTGCAACACCATTTTCATTTTCTAAAACTAAGTAACACAGACTTGTATTTTCGCCATATTGTAAAGCAAAACAATGTTTGTCAACCAGCAATTATCTTCACTGATCGATAAATCATGATTTCCGAAGAACACATACATCATATGCAGCTTAGGAACCATTAATGATTTCGATTTCGAACACTAAGGAATCAAAATCATCCGAATAAAGAGCAAAATAAAGGGACGAGGATAAATAAGAAGAACTGCAGAGATAGATCCATCCGATCGTCTAAGATTTGTTCCCATAGAAAATCTTAAGGATAGTGCTAGTAAAACACCATCCAGAGAGAGAAAAAGAGAGATGGAGCGTACTATAGCAAAACAAGAGAGCATCAAAGCAAGGCAAGCAGGACAAGTGCTTCCTCTGAGCCACCGAGCCATCTTTTCCTTCGTTCATCGTCACCGCCGAGGACTCCACCGGAGACAGATTCGAGCAGAGACAATCCCACCAGGCTCAGGATTTTCAGGGCTTTTTTCAGAAGGTCTTCTTGGACTTGGCTAAGCTAGGCTGGAGATTTTGGATGCAATAGAATAGGCATCTCGCTATGAAAATATTAACAGCTAAAACTGTTGGGGATCACTTCCATGAAGAAGTTCTTGTAATCGAAGAATTTGAGCGGAGCACGAATATGCTGTTTTATAAAGGAAAGAAGCTTCCTGTCCAATCTGATTGTTGATCAATGAATCTGCTATTAGCGGAGTTAATTTGATTGGCGGTCAACATTATCGGCAACGATGTTGACCAGGTTTGGCGGTTAAAAAACCTGATTTACTTGAGAGATTCCGGAAGAAAGAAATTACGCGGTCAACAAGTGTGTTGACCCGTCACGTGAAGAACACGGACGACCAAGGTTAGCCGCCACTGCAGAAATCCCGCATAACGCCAACTCAAAGTGATTTTCCGAGAATCGTGATCTCGATCACTATGTTGGAGCGTTTTGACAGGGAATATTCATATTGTTGGCAAGGATTGATCCTTGTCCTTTCTGGAGGAAAATTACCCTAGATCTCTCGGTGTGCGGTTTTCAAAAAAAAAAAGCAAGTATTGTAACTTGCTGTACGTACGTAAGTGTGAGTATGCCTGAGTACCAGTGAGAGAGAACGAGAGAAAAACGGTAAAGGCAAGAGAAACTGTAAGCAATCGTGTGTGTGTTGCTCTGTTCTTCGATTTCTCTTTATTCTCTACTGTATAACAGGGAAACTTGTTCCCAAGTCTCTCATATAGTGAAATACGTTTCAGTTGACAGATTGTCCTGTGATTTTTCCTTTGATTGATAAGATTTTTCACGTAAAATTCTTGTATTTATTATTCTTCTTCGTTCATATTTCTTACTGTGTTATTTGAGTGGGAAAGTCTACCGCCATATTTTTCAACAAAAACCCTATTTAAAAAAAAAAAAAACAACGTAGTGAATTTGAAGGTTGTGGGCCATGTTTAACATAGTTTAATATTTTAGACCGTATTAAGTTGTATTGTAGGTGACCCACAGGTCGTGCTAGTCCATGGTACTAATGACCTGTGCCAAACACAACCTATTTGATTCAAGGAGAGCGAATAGTAGAAAAAATGGAAATAAAAAATAATTTTATTTTTAATATATAATTTTATTTTTTAAATATATGGATTGGTACAGTACGGACCATAGATATGTCTAACCCAGTATATTGCGAGTCATGTACTATATTAGGCAAAAATTTTGACACAACTCGTATGTAAAGAAGTTGTGCCGCCCACTTGTGAACATGTCATACGGATACGACTTATTTATAAGTCGATGACCTGAGTGAATGGACAGTGCTGAATTGACAAGACTAATTTAACACTTATACTAATGATTAAAAAAGCATTTTTAAAATAAATATCAATTTTTTTCAGTGGAACCACAAAGGATAAAAATATATGCAATTAAGTACAAAAATTGCACAAATGATCTTATATGAAATTCCTTCTCAATTAAGAAAAAAAATTATAAAACTTTACATTTAAAAATAATTATATTATAAAGAGATTTTATTATAAATAACTCCTACCGAGTAAACCCTTTTCCAACAATAGCATGTATGTAGAGCCGATCACTAATAATGTTAAAGATTTCTTGATTAATAATGCTATAAGTGCAAAAACCATAATAATTGAATAAAAAGTAAATACAATTCATCGATAATACACCATACAACATAAGCTAAAATAATGCACTCAAATGGATGTCAATTGCGTCTTCTTTTTATTTCTGGGTTGACGCCCCCTTGTGTTTGAATAACTCATATCAGTTCTAAAATCACAACAGGCCATCTATATTTGCTCACTTATACATATATGTCAATTATGTGTGTATTAAATGTGGTAAATCTGTCAACCTGTGTCAATGTGCCCAACATACGTCATTCACTGCCACCGCCACTAAATAAAGGGTTCGGTGGAGTAACTTTTGCATGAATGTCAAACAAAACTTCCTAGCATATCTTCTCAAATTTCCTTCAGATAAAGCATCGAGTAAATTTTGTATGAAATTTTCTGTCAGCAATAAAAATAAAAAACCAGTATGTATAGTGGATGTGAAACTTATAAGAAAATAATTCAAACTCTTAATTGAAACCATGTCAACAAAGCTAAGATGGTATTTGAGGCATTTACTCAGGATTGCAGTGTCATAGAATAAAGTCTCTTAATGATAAATCGATTAGGAAATCTATAGAAAATTGCCAAATAATGGATTCATACCATGAGTCAAGAGGCCAAGCATCCCTTCCACAACTGTAACCAACTTTTTTTTGATATGATTGCCCGCCACACGTATTCTCATGACCTTGAAAATCTACAAATACGTGGATTGAGAAATGATCGTGTAAATCGGAAAACAAAAGCATGCAAAAGATTAAGAAATAGCAATATCATAAGAGCTTAATATTGAGTTATGAGTCATTTTTATGTGAACCCATGTTCATTTAATGTGTAATTAGTAGTACGAATGATGAGTATTTTTATACACACAAAACCCTGAAGTGCTAATTCCAATAGCATTATACTCGAGTTGTGCCTTAGGCGCCATTTCCAGAATCCTCGTGCTCGATCTACGCTTTCCGATAGCTGAAACGCTATTTCCAGAAGCACCGAATTTGATTTGTGCCTGCTAGGCGATCGAGCGCCTGTTCTAAAAGCACCAAACTCGATCCGCTCTTACTAGACACTCAAGTGTCAATTCCAAAAGTACCGCGCTCGAGCTGTGCCCGCTTGGGGCTCAAGTAAGGCCCGAAGGATAAAAACACGGTTGACACATGTTAGGTTTAAATCACTATAATTTAAATGCCGTTTTGAGAGAAAAAAAGAAGAAAAAGAGAGAAAAAATGAAAAAAATGAAGATCTGTGTATTCGTTTGTCTTCTGAATCAAGTTGCAATCTCCATTGATCGTGGGTACACTGTTTTTGCTACTCAAAAGAATATTTACTGGGTTATATTTCTTCTCTTTTATCATATGTTTTCTATTATTCAAACTTATTTTGAGATAAGGTAGTTTAACATTACATTTAGGGTTTGTATAATTGAGACATTCCATAGTGAAAATATTTTCAAACCTTGAGTCCCGTGATTTTTTTTCCCATTTAAAAAGATTTTCCATATAAAAAACCGTACATTTATTGATCGTGCATATTTATTATGTGCTTTTCATATATTATTATATATCTTCTTATAATTTTAATAGTGGGTCGGATTTCAACACTTAACCCCCCCTCCTTGAATAACTATGATATAGCCATTTCTTTGACTGTGCGTCGCGAATATACCAAATCAATGGAGTGGTGGTGGGAGGAAATGACTACCATCGCCTATCACAAAAATAGGAGGAGCTATTAAAGCCAAAAATTGTTTGGGATTCATCGTTACACTCTTGAAATGGAATTTAATAAATTTTAGCATGCAAAAATATAAAGTTTTTGTTGAATCTCGGACTATTTATTTGAATCATAAAAAATATTTCATAATACACAATGAATAAATAGTAACAATCATATATAATAAAAAAATAGAATTTTATATGAAAAATTCTCTTTAAAATGAGAAAAAAAATCACGAGATGATACATCCGAAATATTTCAATTATACAATCAGTTCGGTGACATAAACCCTACAAATATAAGAATCAGACACCTTATATATAATAAACCAAGCAATAAATAGTATAAAATGAAAGAGTAGAAAATATAATTGGTAAAATATTCTTTCAACTCTAAAAATAGCATATCTAATGTTAGCAAAGACTATAACACGATTGGAAACTCAATCGGATACTCAAATATTTATTTTATTCCTTTTCTCTATCTTTTTCTTATTTTTCTCTAAAAAATGGCGCTTTAAATATCAAAGAATATAAGTGGTTAATTCTAAAAATGTGTCAGCGTGTTTTTATACTGTGAGTCTATTTAAGCGCCTGTCAAGCACTTTTCGAGCGCAGATGCCACTAGAAATGACACCTCAGGCGGCCCTTGAGCACACCTTGAATGCCCTCTATTGGATTCGGCACATTGAGCACGCGCTAACTGTTTTCGACGCCCGAGTGCCCCTTGGGCAAGCATCAAATGCTCTCCCTCTGTAAATAACACATGCGCCGGTCGTGCGTACGAAAACTCTAATCCTTCATATTTGTGTAGTACCCATGGGACCTCATCTGATTTACAAAACAGCACATTAAATGAGCATGAGCACATTAAACAGTACATTAAATCAGTATAGTACCCATGCTTTTCTCAAGGAAAAGTAAGATCCCTCGCTCCCACGGAAATGGCCTATATATATATATATATTTATTTATTTATTGTTACAATATGGTTTCATTATTTTTTTCAAAAGAAATGGCTACTAAAATTTTTTCCATCAATTGATAAATCTTATAAACTAAGTAAATTATTAATACAAAAGTTATCTCCACATGGCCATCATACTCTATAATTAACATATGAAACATCCAAATTTAGGTCTTGTTGTGGAGAGTTAGACCTAAATCAACAGGTGAGAATCAACCATGCTAAAAAGATTCAAACCGTTAATCCTTCTCATAAATAAATTATAAATAAAATATTTATGATAAATATCATTTATTTTAAATAAGAGAAACCATAAATATTCATGATATTTTTTAACATCTAGAAATACAATTTCGATAAAAATATCCAAAAATAATAAAATATTATAGGAGCCTCTAATTTCTTATCATGAATTTTTTAGACTTTAAGATTGACTCTACCTAAAATGTATTGAGCAAATGTATGATCTCCTATAACTTACTATATACCTCCTCTACTCCGGAGTAAAAATATATATAAATATGAGCTAAATACCTATCAAAGTCAATAAAATCAATAATAATGAAAAATAATAAATTATCTCAAATAATAATATTAAACATATATAAAATTAATAATAACATGTGAGAAATCAATGATTATCGAAAACTTAATGCCATATCATAACTATGACTTAAAAGTCACATAATAATTGAAAATCAGGATTATAATTACAATTCTACTGAATTTAAATATCTACAAAGATATATGTTTCATCTAATTTATCTCAAACAGATGTTCTAATTATATGAGATATTATATAATCTCCTCGAAATTTATATATTACTGCAAACTAACAATTACGTGTCCACTATTAGTGATTGGACAAAATCTATGAGATATTGACACTCACAAGTTTGACGAGTAATTAAATATATCATCTCTTGATATCTTACTATTATATTGTACAAGTATTGAACTCAATTCAAATAAAAAATATTCTTGTTACCCTTTTGATATAAATTCAAAATATGTCATATATGTATTTCTGTGGTCTAATTGGAATCCATGCCTAAACGAAGTATAGAAATGACTTCTGATGCGTACCTGGATCCGACTTCGAACAGATTCGGATTCTTCTGGATGGTTTGAACCGGCTCTGTTCACTGAGTACGAATCCTGCACACCACTAAAACAAACGAGAGATCAGCGTTAACGGCGGGATGTAGTCCCACCGAAACACTCCGACGCTCAAGTCAGTAAATCAGCCTTCAATGGAAGGAACTGAAAGTGAGTAAGAGTAATGGGAGAAGGGAATGGAGTGTCTTGCTCCAGATGTCAGAAAGGCGCAAGTCCTTTCTCGTATCTTGATGGTGGGAAGGCAGAGAACGTGTGTAAAGACCCATTCGTTGCCTTGGGGTTGGATTGTGTTTGAGAGTTTGGCTGCTGGGAACCAGAGCTTGTTTCTCAGAGCACTTAGGGTTTTCTGTCTCAGTCTCCAAGAAATCGTGAATCAAAGCATCAATGAGAGCATGCCCTGGATGGTGGATCCAGGGCTTCTTTTATGGCAAAGGTGGCGATCTTCCTTCTTTGGAAGGGAGGATCGTTCCTGGGATCTACGTCCGGCCTTCCTTCTGGAGGCTGACGCTTGTTGCCCAATTATGGAAGATTGTTTCCTTCTGAGGCAGTCAACCACTTTCCGAGTTAGCCTCCTTCCTTACCGTTGAGGTTCCTTGGCTGGCAAGGAGTTGGAAGGATCTGACGCCTTCCTTATTTGAAGGGCGCCAATCTTGCTGATATCCCCTTTGAGATCGTGGAATATCCTTGAAAGATCGTGGCTAGCCTTGTCATAACTGATGGACCTAAACGGGTCAGGCCCGTTACTGTTAGAGGGCTTTTTGGGGCCCAATGTGCAAAGCGCGGACGGTCAACGCCTGGGTTGACCGTCTGCGTGCGTGTTGGCCGCCCTTATGAAAGGCGTCCGTCGTTGGCCTCCATTTGGGCTATGGGCCTGAGTGAGTCAGGCCCATTACTGTAGAAGGGCATTATTTGGGCCCAGCATGCGGGGAGCAGACGGTCAACGTCTGAGTTGACCGTCGGCTTGTTGGCCGCCTTCGTGAAGAACGAAGGGAGAACGGCGGTGATCAATCGATGGGTCAGGGGGCCGAATGGAATAGGCCCATCATCGCTGTAAAGCCTCTAAAGGCCCAACAAACCGGTTAACGCCGAGTTGACTGCTTCGTGAGTAAGTTGTCGCCGACGGGCCAACGCCAACGTTGACCGCCTCGACCTTTCATTCTCGGGCCCATCTTCTTACCGGACCGTTAGAAACGTTGACTGGACTTCAGTTGACCTTTCTTTGGGCCAGCCCATTATTGGTGTACCCATCACTAACCCCCATGCTGGTGGTCATATTTTTGGTCTCCAGTATGTTCATGATGGATGTTTTTCCTTACGCTGAGAATCCTGTGGAAACTCATAAAAGTGTGAAGGAAGGCTTGACCGGAATCGTTGACCGTTTTGGCCAATTCCGTGTACTGCACTGTTGACCGTCAATTCGGGATTTCGGTGTTGACCGTTCTAGTCAATTGTTCCCACCGACCGCTCAATTACCCGGAGTTCCGAGAACTGTTGACCGTCTCAGTCAATTTCGGAGTTCCGCACTATTGACCCTTGGCCAATTCGGGAATGATTTCGCCACTTTTGGCCAGCATCACAGGCAGAAGTGACACGTGTCCTCCTTTGGTTGGAAGGAGATCCAGCCATTAATACGCCGAGATCCGTCCTTTGGCGGGGTCAAGTGGAGTGGCGACACGTGGCAATTCTGACGGTGTCATTAATGAGGGATTTCGTGCGGGAGTTCTGTCGTTTTGCTGGGTCGAATGAGGAGGTGACGCGTGGCAGGTACTGACGGCGTTCTTTGCAAGCTTGGCGCTTAAGTTTTCCTTCCGTTTTTTGAAACCGGTTACGCCTCCTCCGTCTTCCTCCTTCCCATTTCTCAGACAAACCCTTCGAAGACGCCCTGAAACTTTTTCCAATCATGGCCTCCGTTGCGGATTTTTCATCTGATCTGAGAGAGGACGATATCAAGGCTTTGTGCGTCGAATATAACATTCCTAAAGAAATGACCTGGAAAGCTCCAGGCGCCGACGACAAAGCCTTTTCTCCACCAGAGGGCTACATTACAGTTTACGAGGCTCACCTGAGGAGTGGCCTCCGCTTGCCTTTGCCGGAGGAATTCGAAGCGATCATGAAGGCTCTGCGAGTTCCCATCGCCCAACTTCACGCCAATGCAGTGAGGTATCGCTGCACTTTGTGTATTTTTGCTTGAAAGTTTGGCAAAAAGTTTAGGATGACGGGCATTAGGGTTGTATTTAAAGTGATTCAGGGCGGAGAGTGGATATCGCTCACTCCTCGCGCCGGAATAAAAATTAGCTTGGCCATCCATGATTCGTTGAAGAACTGGAAAAACCGGTTCTTCTTCGTGAAAGTGTCGGAGAAGTGGCCGCTTGCCAAAAGTCAGGCACGATTCCTAAGTCTACTTTGGGACGCCATCTCCGACTTGATTCGTCCGCTTATGAGTGGCTGCTTGATAGGATAAAGAAGAATCCCGACGACTTTAAGAGGGATTTTTGGTTTCCCGAATAGAGTCCAAGAAAGTTAACGGGGGCCGCCATCTCCGCCCGAAGCCGCGGCCTCCGATTAAGATGTCGAGGCCCGAGGACTCTAAGGGTGTGATCATCCGTTCAAGGTCCTCGGAGGAAGCCGTTGAGAGGGCTACTTCTACGTCCTCATCGTCCCCATTGCAGATTGACCTTGTGGCGGTCGGGATCTGCGGTGGGCCCGACAGTACTTCTGAAGTGGAGAAATCCATCGAGGACTGACCTGTGGAGGCCGGAGGCGTGGTCCTGGCCCAACCTACAGCTAGGGTGGCTCCAAGCGCTGAATTAGTTGGACCTTCTGAGGAGCCGGTTCACGAGGTGGTTGTGCGGACTTTGCCGCGGAGTCAATCGCGGGGCTCGATTCTTTAGCAGTTGCTCCGGAGGCGGCCAGGGAGGAGCCCGTGGCATCTACTCCAGAGGCTGCAAGAGAGGAGTCCGCCGCTGCTGTTCCAGAGGCTGCCAGGGAGGAGCCTGCTGCCGTTGAGGATGATGAGTCCTTGGAGAGAATTCTAGATGAGGCAACGGCATGTTCGGCACGAGTGGATGCTCCTGGTCCTCCGCCACCTGAGCCTGGTCTGGGGCCAGGCCTAAGGGACCCACGAGGACATTTTTGGAGGTATGGTTCTTGGCGGTCGATTCCTCATACTTCGTCCCTTCAAGGTTTCTAACCGGTCTTCTGTTTGTTGTCGTTTGTGCAGCCGTTGAAGGTCGCTTCTACACTTCTTAAGGCAATGGCGCAGCGTGACGAGGCACTAGCTGGGAAGGAGGCAGAAATAGCCTGGCTGGATGCCAAGCTGGCCGCCTCAGGAGGGGAGTTCCGTGAGCAGGCAGTTGCTCTCGAAGCTTTTATGGCGGGCGTGGAGGCAGAGAATGCGGAACTGAAGGCGGAGGTGGCCGAGGTGAAGGCAGAGGTTGCTCGCCTAAAGGAAGAGGATGATTGACTGAGAGCGAGCAACAAACGCCTCGCAGATCGTGCCGCCGCCTCAGAGAACGAGTTGGCCTCACAGATGACCCCTCATGAGGTTGGGGGCGCACTACATGCTCGGCTGTTGGAGGGGCTCAACATTGGACGCCGTGTTGCGCGGTTGATCGCTCCGGACTTTCCAGTGGAGTTTATCAACCAAAGAAACCGCGCAGCGCAATGCAAAGAAGATCTGGTGGGAGAGCCCTAAGACAGCCAGGGTGGTCCGCCAGCCCTATAGCCTTTTGTATCTCTTTTTTTTTTTTTGATAGCATGTATATTGTAAGATGCTTAATGAAATGGAAACTCTTTTTCAGTCTAGTGTCCATTGCCTTTTATTGCTTTGTGCTTGTTGTATGGGGCAGCCAACTTGGTTGGCCGGCGACCATTGCTTGGTTGCCTAAGGAGCTGAGCCCCCAGGCTTGGCAGGTGGTTGCATTGACCAACCTTGCGGTACTGTCCAAGCGAAGACTTGGGCAGTCAGTGTTAGAGAAGGAGCGCTTCTCGTTATTGTTTAACCACGCTATCCTTTCATAGAGAAGGTTGGTGCGTGGGGTAGCCAACTTGGTTGGCTGGCTGCCTAAGGAGTGAGATCCTTAAGTCAGCAAAGGCGGTTGTAAGAACTAAATGGTGGCGCCGCCAAGTGAAGACTTGGGCTGCAATGCCGGAGAAGAAATGCTTCTCCCTTCGACCGTCGTTGACCGACGTTCTTTCTGCCCTCGAAAGGAGGTCGTCGCGTGTGCCATTCTTGCCCCCTAAGGTTTTTAGACCACTATGGGTCACTTGGATGACCAAGGTTTTTAGACCGCTATGGGTCACTGGATGACCAAGGTTTAGTACGACCGCTATGGGCCACTTGGATGACCGAGGTTTTAAGACCGCTCATGGGCCACCCCGGATGACCGAGGTTTCGGATCGCTCATGGGCCACCTAGATGACTAGGGTTTAAGACCGCTTATGGGCCACTTGGATGACCGTGGGTTTCGACCACTTTTTAGGCCACCTAGATGACTAGGGTTTAACGAGAGGGTGAAGATCCTCCCGACTTAGGGGCAGTCTAGGTCGGGTGGATACCTGCAAAGCAAACGCAGTTCATAGGTCCTAGGATTCTATATGCTAAGTAAACTCCCATTTTTTCAAAGTGAAAACAAGCACACAAATGAATGCACAGGATCGAGTAAGGGCGTACCTGGGTTCCCTATTGGAAGTAGTGCTTCAGGTGGGTTGCGTTCCACGTTCGCGGGACCAACTTTTTGTCCTGGTTTCGGAGCTTGTACGCTCCGTTGCGCAGGACAGCGGAGACAAGAAAAGGTCCCTCCCAGTTGGGAGAGAGCTTGTTTCGGCCGGCCAGCTTGCCTGTGGCCTCGATGCCTCGTAGGACTAGGTCCCCAACGTCGAATTGTCGGGCTTTTACCTTTTTGTTGTAGTATCGGGCAACTCGGTATTGGTATGCTGCTGTCCGTATTCTGGCGGCGTCGCGGGCTTCCTCTAACAAGTCCAAATGCTCCCTGATTTTCTGGGAGTTGGTCTGTGGGTCAAAGGACTCCACCCTGAGACTTGGGAGCCCGATTTCAACCGAAATTACCGCTTCGGTCCTGTAACATAGGCTGAAGGACGTCTCGCGTGTTGGTTCCTTCGGGGTTGTACGATAAGACCAGAGGACGGATGGGAGCTCATCGGCCAGAGCCCCCCACCTCCAACTTAGTTTTTAACCCGTGGAGTAACGTACGGTTCGTGACCTCCACCTGTCCGTTGGCCTGGGGGTATGCTACCGAAGTGTGGACCAGCTTGATTCCAAGGCTGGTGTAATACTTGGTGAAGCGTTTCCCCGAGAATTGGGTCCCGTTGTCGGTCACCACGACCTCTAGGATGCCAAATCTACAAACAATGCTCTGGCGGAGAAACTCCAGAGCATTGTGTTCTGTGATCTTTGCAAGCGGTGCAGCCTCGACCCACTTAGTGAAGTAGTCGATGCCCGCTATGATGAATTTCCTTTGTCCCGTGGCAATGGAAAATGGGCCGAGAATATCAAGCCCCCATTGCGCGAAGGGCCACGGGGCCTGAAGGGACTTTAAATCAACGGACGGTTGGTGATGGAGGTTGCCATGAAGCTGGCAGCTCTCACATTTCTTAACAAACTCTAGCGCGTCCTTTTTCATTGAGGGCCAGTAGTAGCCCCGCCGCATAATTTTGAAGGCTAGGTTCTTCCCGCCTCGTGTGATCCATGCATCCCGAGGTGAACTTCGCCCAGCCGCGTAGTCCGCCTCCTCGGGAGATAGATACGAGATACGGAGTTGAGTATCCGCGGCGATACAGACCTCCCATCAACTACCGTGTACCAAATGCACTTGTCTTTTTAATCATTGGCCTTTTCGGTGTCCTCCTGATCCGTCGGCCCAGTATTTAAGGTAAGGAGTCATCCAGTTTTCCGTCTCAAAAATGCATGGCCTCCTGTTTCTCTATGCTAGGAGCGTTCAGGACCTCCCGCATGTCCCCTCGAATCTGCTCTAGGTTCTCGGCAGCTCTGCTCTAGCCCGGCCTCCGCCTTCCAATTTTCTCGCTCGAGGAACGTGAACTGTGGCCAGCTTGTCAAAGCCCGGATAGTCTCCTTTGCCTTTGCCAGTACTGCCAAGGAAGGGTTGTTCGCCCGAGCCCCCATTGACCTGGTTGACGATTAATTGGAGTCACTGGGACTCGCCAACCTCTTGGCAGCACTCTTGCCAATCGCAAGCCAACCAAGAGGGCGCCGTGCTCGCAACGTTGTTGGTCGCGGGAAATCAAGTTTCGGGAATACTTGATCTCAACCGTCGAGGGGTTGTTAAGATCACCCCCGCTCCACAAACCCATCGTTCGGGACGATCCATCCACGTGGAGTGTCCATTCTAGGGCCTCACCGGTCCGTTCTTCGTTTTCGGCCGTCTTCTTGAATGGGTGTTGTGGTCTCAACGATGAAGTCGGCCAGAGCCTGCGCCTTTATGGCAGGTCTGGGCCTGAACTCAATGTCGAACTCACCCAATTCTATGGCCCACTTTACCAATCGCCCTGAAACGTCAGGCTTTTGGAGTATGCCTTTTAGTTGCTGGTCCGTAAGGACCACTACGCGATGCGCCTGAAAGTATGGCCTCAATTTTCGCGCTGCGAAGATGAGTGCCAGTGCCATTTTTTCAGCGCGCGGGTAGCGAGTTTCTGGACCGGTCAATGTCTTGCTTACATAATAGACCGGTTGTTGGATATCGGACTCTCGGCGCACGAGGACGGAGCTGAGGGATGCCTCTGATACTGCCAAGTAAAGGTACAGCTCCTCCCCGTCTTTGGGTGATGCTAACAACGGTGGGCCGGCTGTGCGCGACTCATCGAAGACGGTCTGGCAGTCAGCCGTCCACTGGAATCCGTTAGACTTTGTCCCTCTTAAGGCTTTAAAGAAGGGCTAGTACTTGTCTCCAGACTTCGCGAGGAAGCGGGACAGAGCAAACAGCCAGCCCGTCCAATCGCCGGACGCCTTTTACGTTTCTCGAAAGCCATGTCACCAGGGCCTTAATCTTTTCTGGGTTTGCCTCGATCCCTCGCTGAGAGACGATGAAACCCAAGAACTTCCCTGAGGATACCCCGAAGACACACTTGGCTGGATTTAACTTCATTTTGGTCAAGCGAGTACTCCAAATGACTCTTCCAGGTCACGTATGTGGTCGTCCGTGACTCTGCTCTTGACGAGCATGTCGTCGACGTAGACCTCCATGTTGCGACCGATTTGCTTTTCGAACATCTTGTTCACTAGTCGGCGGTAGGTGGCTCTAGCGTTTTTAACCCGGGGGCATGACCCTATAGCAATAGGTGCCCCGTCCGTCACGAACGAGGTATGCTCCTCATTTTTTCTGACTCATTCGATCTGGTTGTAGCCCGAGTAAGCGTTCATGAAGCTTAGCGGCTCGTGCCCCCGCCTGGAGTCAACCAAAGAGTCAATCCGGCAAGGGAAAGCCGTCCTTTCGGCAGCCTTGTTGACGCTCGTAAAATCGACGCACATTCGCCATTTCCCGTTGCTCTTCTTAACCAGACGACATTCGAGAGCCAATCCGGTATCGAATTTTCCTAATGAAGCGTCCGGCCCAAAGAAACTTCTTCACCTCCTCTGGATGGCGATCGCTTTTCAACGGAGTGGTTCCTCCGTTTCGTCCGACCGCTTCATGGGTCCGGATCAAGGCCCAATTTGTGGACCATCACTTCACTGAAATCCCAAGCATGTTTCAAGGAGTCCAGCAAAAAGGTCTCCGTTCCTTCGTAAAAACGTAATCAATTCATCGCAAATGCCGTCTGAGTGAGCCGCCCAACTGGACACACTTATCCTGCCTCCCGGGTCCAAAGGGGGACCAAATCTCGTGGGCTCACCCAGGCCGCGCCCGCTGCAGGGTGGTCTCGTCTCGGTGATCGAGTTCTCCCACCGAGCGCCTTCGCCACTAGGGCAATCTGGCTATGTAACAAGTCCGGTCCAAAGGACTCGATCTCCTGAACTTCTCCAATGCCGTAGGCGTTGGGAATTTTATTTTTAGATGTGGAATTGACGTGATCGCCCCAAACGCCATAGGCACGGCTGCCCTAGTATCGCGTTGTACACAGAGGGCAGGTCAACCACTAGAAAGGTTAGCATACGACTTGCTGTTTTTGGGTAGGTGCCCAGGGTGACTTCCAGTTGGATTGTCCCTTGAACGGGCACCGGTTCGTTGTCAAGGCCGTATAAAGGTCCTTCAGCAGGTTTTAGTTGGTTCTTTTTTAGGCCTAATCTAAAGAACGCGTCCAAATAAAGCAAGTCTTTAGAGCTACCATTATCAATAAAGACTCGTTTCAGCTGGTAGTCCGAAGTACCATCTGAAACGAGTGCAGAAATTACAAGGGGGTAGCATGGGGGGAGATTACATGGTTCGAATCACAGTCACTAAAGCTAATGATGTTATCTACTACGTGCTGCTTCTTCCTCCCAGTCTGCTGCTCATTGCTGTCTTCCAGGCTCCTGGCAGGTCGGGTGGTGATCATGTTGACTACTCCTACCACGATCCGGCTCCGGGAGGCATCTCGCTCCCGCCCCTCTTCATCACCGCCCGGGTTCTTGCCTGTGTCCTTGACGAATCGAGTGAGATGTCCCCTGCGAATAGGTCTTCGATTTCCCTCTGCAAAGTGTCTTGCGGTCTTCGGTTGGAGTGGCCAGCAGAGCGGTGGAAGTCACAGTACTTAGACTGATTTTCAGAGTCCTTTTTCAATGTCTTGGGCCACTTCAGAAACTTTTCCCCACGGATCTGCATTAGGACATTGGAGCGCATGTCCGTCAAGGGTGTGAAGGTGGTGAGCCCGTAATCTGCGTTAGCGGGCCTGGCCCTGCCTTTTTTCAAAGCCGGGGTGTTCTCCGCCAGAAAACTTTCTCTTTCCTTCTCCAGGAATTGGCCAAGGCTGATCCGTCCGTTATGGACGTTTTGCCTCGTTGGCCTCTTCTGCAGCAGCGTAGGCCCTGGTAATGGATTACGCCTCGCGGAATGTCCGGGGATTTTTATGGGCCGATGGTCAAGAAATCTCCATAAGTCAGGCTTGAGATGAAGCCGCCCAACTTCATCTCCCGGCAATCCGGGAATCCTTCCGGCCTCAGCCACGAAGCGATCCAGGAAGCGCCGTGGGTTCTCTCCCGATTTCTGCTTTATGTGGGAGAGGTGCCACGACTGCTTCTCTTCCGTCGGCTTGATGCATACCGAGCCGGAAGTGGTCCGTGAGTTCACTAAGCCGCCGACAGAGCCGGGCGGGAGATGGTGAAACCAGATTCTGGCGTCTCCCTTCAGCGTAAGTGGGAAGCAGCGGCACATCGCCGAGTCTTCTAGCCCTTGCAGGCTTAGATGGGTGCGGAAGTGATCCAGGTGGTCAACCGGATCACTGCCCCCATCGTATAAGTCAAGGGACGACATTTTGAACTTGAACGGCAAAGTGGGGCGGTTGAGATTTCGCAGTGAAAGGTGACCTGTCCAAGTCGATGGCTCGCTCGTCATTCTGGAACACGTGGTTCCAGATTTGGTCCACTCGTGGATCGGCACGAGTGGCGTTCTTCGATCTCTTGAGTTGAGGAAATTCCTCAACTCCGCCTTCTTCAGCCCGCCTCGGCGGGCCGCCTCCGTGGATCTGGCAGTCCTGGAGACTCGCTCCTGGATTGTGTGGCGGTCTTCTGCCCGAGAGTATCGAGGATTTCTCCGTTCTGGGCTCTCTGTCGGGGATGTACTCCCGGAGCGTTCCATTGGCCTGTTCTGGCCAGGAACGTGGGAGGATGCTGGAGCCAGATTGTTTCTAGTTTTTACGGGCCTCTTGGCCGGCTTCTTCTTCCTCTGGCCACCCTTCTTGGTGACGGGAGCAGGAATAACGGCTGGTGGAGCCGCTTGTTGTTGCTGTTCCTTTTGCTCACAAAGCAGTTGAAGCAGGCGATTGTTATCCTGCATCTGCTCCACCAGTTGTTGAATGTAAGGCGGTGAAACTTCGCCTGTGGCCCCGTTGACCAGACACATCGAAGATGGCCCAGGGGTCGGGTTAGCAAGATTCTAGCGGGGTCGCTAGCCTGTGCTCTCGTGTTCACCATTGTTGGAGCAGAAGGTGACAGAGAGGGTTTTTGTAGATTCTTTGTGGTAGGCTTTTTGTAAGCGCTTTCCACAGACGGCGCCAATGATGCGTATCTGGATCCGACTTCGAACAGATTCGGATTCTTCTTGATGGTTTGAACCGACTCCGTTCACTGAGTACAAATCCTACACACCACTAAAACAAACGAGAGGTCAGCGTTAACGGCGGGATGTAGTCCCACCGAAAACACTCCGACGCTCAAGTCAGTAAATCAGCCTTCAATGGAAGGAACTGAAAGTGAGTAAGAGTAATGGGAGAAGGGAATGGAGTGTCTTGCTCCAGATGTCAGAAAGGCGCAAGTCCTTTCTCGTATCTTGATGGTGGGAAGGCAGAGAACGTGTGTAAAGACCCGTTCGTTGCCTTGGGGTTGGATTGTGTTTGAGAGTTTGGCTGTTGGGAACCAGAGCTTGTTTCTCAGAGCACTTAGGTTTTTGTCTCGCCCCTCGAAATCGTGAATCAAAGCGTCAATGAGAGCATGCCCGGATGGTGGATCCGGGGCTTCTTTTATGGCAAAGGTGGCGATCTTCCTTCTTTGGAAGGGAGGATCGTCCCTGGGATCTGCGGCCGGCCTTCCTTCTGGAGGCTGACGCTTGTTGCCCAATTATGGAAGATTGTTTCGTTCTGAGGCAGTCAACCACTTTTCGAGTTAGCCTCCTTCCTTACCGTTGAGGTTTCTTGGCTGGCAATGAGTTGGAAGGATCTAGCGCCTTCCTTATTTGAAGGGCGCCAATCTTGCTGATATCCCCTTTGAGATCGTGGAATATCCTTGGAAGATCGTGGCTGGCCTTGTCATGACTGATGGACCTAAACGGGTGGTCCGATTCTCATTAGAGGGCTTTTTGGGGGCCCAATGTGCAAAGCACTTGTCGGCCTGGTCGACTGGTTGACAGGCGTGTGTTGCCGCCCTTATGAAAGGCATCCGTCGTTGGCCTCCATTTGGGCTATGGGCACGAGTGAGTCGCCCATTACTAGAAGGGCCTCATTTGGGCCCAAAGATGCAGGGAGCAGACGGCCAACGCCTCGAGTTGACCGTCGCCTTGTTGGCGCCTTCGTGGAGAACGGGAGAACGGCGCGATCAATCGACGGGTCAGGGGGCCGAAATGGAATAGCCCATCATCACCGCAAAGCCTCTAAAGGCCCAACAAACCTGGTTAATGCCGAAAGACCGTCAGTGAGTAAGTTGGCCGCACGACGGCCAACGCCAACGTTGACCATCCTTGGCCTTTCAATTCCTCGAGCCATCTTCTTATCGGGCCGTTAAACGCGTTGATCGACTTCTAACCTTTCGCTCTTCCAACCCATTATTGGTGTAACCCATCAACTTCAAATCCCAAATTAGTATTGAATAATTATAAATTATATCATGGTATTGCGGATTCCATATTCCTTAATAACTAGTGTCTTCAGATAATTTTATCTACCATCATCATAGATATTCAAAAAAATCATGCATGTCAACTAAATTAATATCAAGTAATGATTACTAAGAATATCATAAAAATTTCATAATTAATTAATTATTCGATCGACCCGTAAGATTTTATCTAATTATTATCAATTATACTAATATTTTAATTTTATTTTTAAGGCCATAAAAATATATTCAATTGTATTACTATTGAATTAAGCCAATTAATTTAACAATTTGATTCAAATCATCCTGATCAATTTAAATGGATCTAACAAATGCAGTGAAATATCCTAAATATTATCCATACATTCACAATAATATAACATATGATAATCTACATATTAATACATCATAAATATTGGAATTCTCACTTATACCAAACAGCAGCTTTGGCAGGAACTCACGACACTAACAAGGCGTCATTGTTAGGGTTTGAACAAAACATGTATTATTCGATACAATGGAATAAATTCGAACTCATCATCAAACATCAATTACCTAGCTCATAAGCTCAAGAAATATAATAATATATAATATTTTAAATGTGAAAAATTTTTTTCAATCAAGAAAAAATTATAGAATAAATTTTAAACAAATCCATTGTAATAATAGTGTTAGTTATAAATAACTATATCTGAAATTTCTTTACTACAATCCTGAGTAAAAAATGATTGATTACAGCCACCTCAATATACCCAACAACTCACAAGAGAAAGTACAATGAAAAATAAAAATAATCAAACGGAATATATCATTGAAAACCACTCTATAATAATGTACCCAACCTTGACGAAAAATAAAACTCAAATCAAACCTCAACAAATACTGAATCTCTTTATCTCCTCTCTTTTTATCTTCTCTCTCTATATAGCGGTTCTTATATGAAAAAATGATTTCGAATTACTCTAAAATCGTGTCAGGAGTGACTTTATATTAGAAGCGGCACTCGAGTATCTATTAGGCATGCGTCGCGCAGGAACACCACTGGAATTAGTGTACGAGCCTCATTTGGGCATGCCTCGAGCGACCCTATTTTGGAATCGGCGCTCATGCATACAACAGGCGCTTGTAGCATGCCACTTTGCTAACCTTCGATAGATCATTCGTCGACCCTCATACAAATATCAAGTGGCCCTTTAGTATTTTTTATCGCCTGAATGACCCTTAATCAACCTTCAGTCGACCCATACACGAACATTGTGCGTTCTCCTAATAACTGTCCGTTTATTATGTTACCCACAATGGAGTGATCAAAACCCAACAAAATTTCCCTCAAGACCTTGTGGGAAACCTTTCACTTTTACCTGTGACCAATATCACTTAGCTTTCAACAACTTCCCCTTCAATGAGAACTAGGTGTTGGCCTTCGTAAGTTTGAATAATATCCTCATTCGCTTCACTGAACCTGGAGTATTTCAACTCTCCTTTGACTTCTCATTTACGGTAGAATCACCCCTCCTTACTCTTCCTCGACCTCCTCTTCCCGTCACCTTGATCAATACCGCCATTGATCATGTTGGTATTATTCTTGACAATCAAAGCCTTCATTAAGTATCAACTTGATTATTTGCTTCCCTTATCACAATCGAGGTACCTTTGGTAAGTTTCTACTGCCCTTTTTAAACGCCATATAAAAGCTTTTTTTATCAAATTTCTCGATTGAAATCACATTCAAATCCAAATTCGGGGCATGTTGTACATCTTTCAACACAAGTTTCGTCCTATTACTTATCCATAAGTTAACATCTTCAATGCCAACAACTTTTGATGAACAATTGTCACCTATCTTCAATACCCTATAGTCTCCAGGCGTATAGTGGGTGAAGAGGGACTTCTTTGATATTGTATGGTGTGAGGAGTTGCTATCTATCACTCAATTCGCATCTTGATTCGAAAAGCTTCATATCTTCTCCGCGTGAACAATTAGAAGGCCTCCGCAGAAAGTAATAGAGACCAGATCATTTTCGTCATGATCCATCATCTCTTAACGCTAGTCTCTGCCCTCCTTCTCCTACTTTCACTTGAAATAATCTCACTTCTTGTGACTCTTCTTATCACAATTAAAACACTCTATATATTAAAACTTGGATCTGTTGTTTCTCCTCTCCAACTTGCCAACTCGATCCTTCGATCTCCCATATCTCCGATCAATAATGGATACCAAGAGTCTTGACTCTCCCGAAACCTCAATACTTTCCTTCCACTTTGACTGATTCATAAGTAAGGAAGCGATTACCTTATCGAGGCTGAGCGCATTTTTTTCCAACAATAGCGTTGTGATAAAATCCGATTAAACTTATCCAGGCACTTCTTGAAACTTTTTTATTTCGACAAATGAAGGCCATAGAAATTTTTTTATATACAATCTTGTTGTTAAGGATTTGAACTTATACTGACTTTCAAGCTACATCGAAACCTCTATTGGATCCAATAAATCAATAATTTCTTAAAGAGTATTATCCGTGAGATACAATTTGATCGTTAAATTAGTAAAATCTTTTATATCTTACCACTCATCATCCTTTATCTTTTCTGGATGATCTTCCTTACTCTAAAATGCTTTTATCATTCCTTATCGGACTAAAATATTTCTCACCCTTACTTACTAAAAAATAAAATAATTTTGCTTATTAAATTTATTAACACAAAACAGCAAGCACCTTGGCGTCGATGTCATCAAATTGTAGTTATATAACCTACTCTCTAATATTACTTATTAGGGTTCGATCAAAACACACACAATTTGGCGTAGCAGAATAAATCGAACTTTTCGTCAAACGTCAACTATTAAATTTGTGAATATAAGAAATAAAATAATATACAATATTTTTAATATGAAAAACGTTTTCAATCAAAAAAAATTATGAGATAAATTTTGAACAAATCGATTATAATAATAGTACTGATTACAAATAATCTCTATCGAAATTCCTTCATTACAATATCAAATGTAGAATTGTTGATTATAACTCCTCCGACATACCTATCAACTCATAAGAGAAATTATAATGATAAATAAAAGTAACCAAATAAAATATATTTTAAAAAATCAGTCTAAAGTAATGTACCCAACTTTAACGAAAAAAACTCAAATTGGACTCAAACGGATACTGAACATTTTCCACATATTTCTTTTTATCTTCTTTTCTTTGTGCGGCACTTCTTGTGTGAAAAAATAATTTTAAATTTTTCTAAAATCGTGTTAGGTGTGATTTTATATTAGAAGCGATACTCAAGCGCTAGTCAGGCACATGTCACACACAAGCGCCACTGGAATTAGCACAAGAGAGTCCCTCAGGCACACCTTAAGCAGCCCTATTCTGGAATCGATGCTCATGCGTATAACAGGTACCCGTTGTATACTACTCTACTAACCTTTGACAAATCATCGTACAAATATCGTGCAACCTTTCAACATCTTTAGTCGCTTAGAAGACCCTCGATCAACCTTCGGTCAACCCTTACACAAATATCATGTGTTCTCCTGATAACTGTCCATTTGTTATATTAGCCATAAGAGAATGATCAAAACTCAACATTCACACCATTGAGGCAAAGTTTTATTGCCTCTGACATGTGTCTATCACTTTATTTTTACGTCTTTCAAGCTAACGTAATCACATTTTAGCAGCACAACACTAAAATAAGCATGATAAAAAGTAATATTGATAAGACTTTGATCACGAATGTATTTATTTATCATGTAACCGGTTAGCTCAAATGTGACCCGACGTCCTTTCACCGAAATACAAAATTAGATTTTGGTGATTGTCAACGCCACTTTGTTATGATCGTCAAGTCCATTTTGTCGATTTCTACTACTTCGAGATGTCAATATCGAGATTCGACAATTTATAATTAATTTTCACATTGCATAGATTAATAGTAATAATTATGAAGGTAAAAACACATTAATTTAAAGTATAAATTGACCAATTAAAAATCATTCATCACCACTACAAAGTTGAAATGACAGTTTTTAGGATTTGTTGAAGTGATTTCGGCACTCGATTACCAACCTATCGAAAATTAAAATTAAGTTCTATTAATAAATAATTATACTATGTATATCATAATATGAAAATCGAAACTTTGTTAGTATAAACACATTTTTACAACATTACAATGATGGGATCAAAAATCCTCAGGACCAAAGTTTTTCTCCCCCTTAAGCACTATTCATCATCTTTCTCGTACACGTTGCGTTGTTCATCTCAAGTTGCAGAATTTTTTTTACATTGCAGAAACATGTTGGGACAGACCAAATTTCTATGTAACAAGATGTCCTACTATATTTGTAAGGTTTTAGTGGCAACCTAGTGATAACATAATATAAAAAATTATAAAGAAATGCGATAATTTTTGTTAAGTTATAGGTCACTCTTATATGGGCTCATACCATTTGACGTGTCGTTCAACCATTCGGACGAGGATACACGAGTATTGTATTGATACAAAGGATTACAGTATTCCTACATGTGAAGCATGCGTGACCAGCACATGAGTACTGACTCTAGAGGAAGAGCGCTCAAGATGCACCCGAAATGTCCAAAATAGTGTGTGCGTGCTCGAGGAGCTTTCCAAGGGCACTCAATGTGCCGAACCCAATGACTCCTGGGCGCGAACGCGCTGGACAGGCTCTCGAGTGTCGATTTACAGTAGAAATATATACTGATGCATTTTAGGACTTATCACTTGTAATTTTTAAACCTAGAAAGCGCAGTTTTTTAGAGAAAAAGAAGAGAAAGAAAGATAAAAGGAAGAAGAGGAAGATTCGAGTATTCAGTTGAATTTTGAATTGTGTTTTAGTCTCCGCCGGTCTTGGGTTTGCTGTTTTTGGAGTTGAGAAGAACTTTTTATTGATCATATATTTTTTTTTGTCTTTTACTTATTGTCACTCAATTTATTTGATATAAGGTATTGAGTCATTATATTTTATTAGGGTTTGTGTAACCAAACTTTTATATAGTAGAGATATTTTAAACGTATCGTCCTACGATTTTTTCCTCTTATTCTAGAGAATATTTTTCATATAAAATTGTATATCACCTCATTATTTATAATTATTATTATTTACTAGTTATATGTTGTCAAATTTTTCTCATAGTCCAAATAAGTGGGTCATATCTTTACAATTTTTACTCACTTAGTTCCTGGTTATTCTCAGCACAGCAACAATGGCCACAGTAGCAACATAATAGTAACAATTTCTTCACGTCTCGATAGCAGGGCCGATGTCTCAACTTTCTCCATCTTTTTACAGTACAACCGAAAATAATAACATGGAGAACAAAAGACTCTCACTAATGAAGAAAAGAAGAAGAACAATTCAGGAAGAAGGAGCGACTTTTCCAGATGCAGCAGAGTAATAAGGAAAAGAAATGGAAGGGACGACCGAATGATAAGTGTTCGTGCTAAAATTGGTTTTAAGGCATTCAAGCATGGCAGCCGAATGGAAAAGAAAAAGGGCTTGTTTTATAAATTATTAATATTAATTAAAATAATTAATTAATTTTTATGTTATTATTTACACTCATATAAATATACAAATATATATTATTAACATAATAAGTCATAATTATTATTTTTTTAATAATTATTGACTATCAGTAAATAATTATCAAAATATCATTCTAATACTTATGTGAATCCGACATATATGATCTCAACACAAAATTATTTTAAACTCATTTCAATTAATAGCATATTAATTATCATTATTAATGACCAACTTGAGTCAAAAGTCTAATAAATCTTAGTTAAAATATTAGGGTATTACACTTATAGTATAATGTCTATTGCTACTTCAATATATGATTACTTTATGCTAATCTAAAAAATTAAAAGAAAAATATAAATTAAATATCTAATAAATAATTTTTTAATTAAAAAATAATAATTATGAAAAATGACATCATGTAAAAATCTAAGATATAATGATTACAATATTATACATTATAATAATATATTTTATCAAAAGAGATTTGATGCGTACCTAGATCCGACTTTGAATAGATTCGGATTCTTCTAGATGGTTTGAACTGCCCGTTTCACCGAGCATTTAATCCTCGCATACCACTAAAACGAACAAGACGTCAGCGTTATCGGCGAAAAGTTGTCCACCGAAAATACTCCGACGCTCAAATCAGTAAAACAATCTTCAAAAGGAAGAAACTGAAAGTAGAGAGAGAGAGAGTTTGAGTGTTTGATCCAAATGTAAGAGAGACGTGATGTCTTCTTGAATTTGGATGATGGGAAGGCAGTAAACGGTCGTGAGGGCACGCTTGTTGCCTTAGGATTTTTTGGGAGAACGAAGGTGGTAGAGAAGGCAAGCTTCTGTGAGCACTCAATCGTCCCAGAAAGCGTATGCACTTGGCTGTCTAAAAATTTGTAAGGTGTTGAAAGTATGGAAGAAAGCATGCCCTTGATGGTGGGTTAAGGGTCTCTTTTGTACCTGAGAAGCCAATCCTCCTTCTTTGGAAGGAGTGATTGCCTTCCGATTTGGCTGGCAAGCTTGCCTTCTGGAGCAGATGTCGGTTGCCATGTGATTGTGATTGTTTCCTTGTGAGGCCGTCCACAACTTTCCAAACGGGCTTCTTTCCTCCTCAACATATTACCGTTGGAATACCTTGGTTGGTAAGGAATAGAGAAGATCTGGCGCTTTCCTTCTTTGAAGGGCGCCAATCTTGTTAATATCCTTTCTGGTATAAATTGAGATCGTGGAAGACGCTTGGAAAGTTATGGTTGGCTGTCTGATGAGTGGTAGGCCCAAACAGAGTAGGCCCATTACTATAGAAAGGCGTCATTTGGGCCCAATGTACAAGGCGCAGATAATCCAACGCTCCGAAAGTTGACCAACGTGTTAGCCGCCCGTGGAAAACGGGCGAGAGGGTAGCTAGCGATCAATCATGGGTTGTGGGCCGAATGGAATAGGCTCATCATCAGAAAGAAAGCTCTAAAGGCCCAATCAAGCTCGTAGAAGGCGATCAACATTGGCGACCTTCATGAGCAAAATGGCCGCTAAGACAATCAACGCCAACGCTGACCGCTCTTGCTTTTCTTTCGCCTCTGACTGTTTTCTCACTGGTAAATCAAAAATATTAACTCGCCTTTCGCTTCTCTTTCCTTTCTTTGGCAACCCATTATCATGATATACTATCAAGATTTAATAGAAAAATAATTACGATAATTATATTTCTATTACTATGAATATAAAGTTAATATATTTACACTCCTATTTATTAGATAAGCTATTTCATATCCAAATTACTCTTCATTTTTCCACCGCATAATGCCAAGAATGTCTCACCATATATTTGTGGTTTGGCAAGTTCATCAACCACTAAATATCATATATATTCATCTCATAATATAATATTCAAATTCTACCGAATAACTTCAATATTTGATAGTAGGATTGTACTAAACTATCATAGTGTCCATATCATCTGAATAAAATTATATTTTCATATATTCTCAATTACTTTATCTATAGAATATAAAATAAAGTATTACACTATATAAAATTATAATATAGTTATTTTTTCTAAAATTAAAAAAAGGCCAAAAAAAATAAATATTTAGCTACCTTATTACTCGATCATTTGTAAATTTCAGAGCCAAGTTTTTCATATTTAATTTTTTCATATCTTCAAAATCTCTATCATTTTTAATTTTTAAAAGAAATCATTAACTTAAACGTCAAAAAAATATATAAAAAAATGAATCCCATATCATTTTATCTTTTCATTTAACGTTATGGTATATAACATCCGAATTATAGATTTAATAGTTCAATCTAAATTTATCTGAATCATAATTTAAATTTCAAACACAAATAAATATTTTATTATTAAAATAGTAAAACTGATAATATATTATTTACACTCTAAAAATATGATTTAAAAAAAAAAGGTTATGTATGTGATATGTATAGATTAAACAAGTAATATTTATCTATGACTTGTGTTTGTTCACATAAAATAATTCTTCCTTGTCATTTTAGCAGTTTTTCGTTTGAATGATTTATTTATAAATGCATTCATTTTATTAATTGAATCAAGGATTTTAATATCATGGGCGGAAGAAAACCAAATGCTGGACAATTTGTGATTTTAATTTCAGAACATATTTGATATTTTAAATTTTTTTAATATTATAATCATTCTAATAATTTAATATGTTATTTAAATCTCATCCGATATAACAAATCCACTGCCTTATGAAAAGGCAAAGACAATTAACAATTTTTATAGATTTTATTTTAGAATATTAGTAACTGATGGGTATAACGACATATGAATTGGTTTAATATTGAAGAAATGCCCATTAAAGACAGCCCATTAGGTTATGTAACCATTTGGAAACAAGTAAATCTATGCAGTTTAAAAATCACGTAGGAAGAACTATTCATGATAACCAATTGTAACGGAGCAAAATCAATTTTCAAATTGAATGATTTGATCCAAACGTTTCTTCGAAAACTGATATAAAGATCCCATATTTGGAACAGAAAGGGGCAGAGCATGATCTATGTAAAGTTGATACTCACAAAAATCATCTCGGAAGAATAAAAATTTTATATTGTTTCTTTCCTGCATTCTTTCAATATTATCGAAGAAGGATGAATGATTTGAGTTTATAGAATGAAATTTTGAATTAAACCTCAACTTTCCTTCAATCTCGTATCTATTTGTTGTGATGTGTAAATTTGAGATATTAATAGTTAAAGCCGCATTTATTCACAAAATCGGCATTAATTAAACTTGTTCAAATCTTAAATTTGAGTCGCATCACTAGACAAAAAAGCCAATTTTTTCATCCTACTCTTCAAGAAATGGTCAATACAAGAACCCAAACCAACGCCCCCACGAGAGATGACGCTTCCGCGGGCAACCCTCCTCCTGCTGTCATTCAGATCGAAAAAAAAAAATTTCCTATCATTTTGTCTTTTCATTTAACGTTATAATGTGTAATATTCGAATTATAGGCTCAATAGTTTAATCCAAATTCATCTAAATCGTAATCTAAATTTTAGACACATTAATATTTTATTATTAAAATAGTAAAACTGATAATATATTATTTACACTCTAAGAATATGATTAAACAAAAAAAAGGTTATGGATGTGATATGTATAGATTAAACAAGTAATATTTATCTATGACTTGCGTTTGTTCACATAAAATAATTCTTCCTCCTCATTTTAGCAGTTTTTCGTTTGAATGATTTATTTATAAATGCATTCATTTTATTAATTGAATCAAGGATTTTAATATCTTGGGCGGAAGAAAACCAAATGCTTGACAATTTGTGATTTTAATTTCAGAACATATTTGATATTATAAATATTTTTAATATTATAATCATTTTAATAATTTAATATATTATTTAAATCTCAGCCGATGTAACAAATCCACTACCTTATGGAAAGACAAAGACATTTAATAATTTTTATAGATTTTATTTTAGAATATTAGTAACTATTAAATATTTAACATAATAATAAAAAAATTTTAAAAAAATAACCATTAAATAATTTTTTAAAAAATTTAAAGTTTATCCATTAATTTTTTTTATTCAATAAATAAGAGAAAAATGGACCAAACACGAGAGGCACCATTTCCAAATCCAGCGGAACGTTGATTCTACAGGTAGAATTCAATCCTTTTAAATATCATTTTGTTTAATTTAATAGTTAAAATTTATTTTTTCAATATAAAATATTAAAATTAAAATATTATTTGAATCGATATTTTCCACATGAAAGAGTCTGCAAAGGGGGAGGAAGAGAATAATCGTGAAGGAAGACAAAAGCAGGCACAAATCTCTGACGCACGGACGCCAGGGTTTTATTAAATATGACACATTAAGTAAAATACCCACGCAGCGGTATTTAAAAGAGCAATTGTACAAAAGGGGAATACACAATACATGGAAACAAAGAAAATAAGGGAAGAAAAATAAAGAAAAATAAGAAAAATAAGAAAATACACAGTATGGATATATGGGAAGAATATATATAATATTATATACAATATATTACTCTATATTTCCTAATACCCCCTGCAAGATGGAGCATATATATTGATAATGCCCATCTTGGATAGGTGGATGTTCAAATAATTCAATGGTAATATTTTGATAAACATGTCAGCAAGCTAATTGTGGATGGTCACATGATGGATGCAAATGCTTCCTTCTTGAATTTTGTCGTGGACCAAGTGGCAATCCAACTCGATGTGCTTAGTGCGCTCGTGGAAAACAGGATTGACGGCTATATGGAGGGCAGCTTGGTTGTCACAGTAGAGATATGCTGCATGAGAGTGTGAAACCTGCAAGTCATGTAGAATGAAACGTATCTAAGATAATTCACAACATGTAGTGGTCATAGATCAATATTCTGCTTCCGCCGAGGAGCGGAAAATAACATATTGCTTTTTACATTTCAAGATACAAGAGAATCTCCAATGAAGACACAGTATCCGGTGATGGATCTACGAGTGTCGGGGCATGAGGCCCAATTTGCATCACAAAAAGCTCGAAGTTGAATGTTAGAAGTGGAAGAAAATAAGATTCCCTGTCCTGGGTTCAGTTTAAGATACCGCAAAATTTGGTAGGCAACATTCATATGACGGGAAGTTGGTCAAGTCATGAATTGACTCAAAATGTGTACTGCATAACATATGTCAGGTCGGGTCACAGTTAGATAAAGAAGTCTTCCAATTAATCTTCTGTAAATACTCGGGTCTTGCAGAACGACCCCGTGTCCTTACTCAATTTAACATTTTGATCCATTGGAAGTTTAAGAGGTCTAGAACTAAGGATACCGGAATCGGCAAGAATGTCAAGAGTATATTTTCTTTGACAAATATGTATACCTTTTGATGATCGTGCCACTTCTATACCTAGGAAATATCGGAGAATGCCAAAATCTTTAATTTTAAAGGTTTGATCAAGAAATGATTTAATAGCAGTAACTAAATCCAAACAACTACTTGCCACAATGATGTCATCAACATATACTAGAAGTACTACAAAGCACTTGTCATCTTTCTTGGTAAATAAGCTATAATCATATTTGGATTGTGTGAAACTATAGGCAATGAGGGAGGTAGACAACTTTGAATACCACTGTCTCGAGGCCTGTTTAAGCCCATATGTACTTTTTAATAATTTGCAAACTTGATTAGGTTTCCCTTTAGTGTAGCGGGAGGTCACTGCATGTAAATTTTCTCATCCAAGGCTTTATGGAAAAGGATGTTATTTACATCAAAATGATATAGATGCCACCCTTTGACAGCAGCCAAGGCTAAGAGGCATCACACAGTAGTGGATTTGGCAACAAGGGAAAAGGTTTCATGGTAATCTATTCCCTCTTCCTGTGTGTAGCCTTTGGCTACTAATCTACATTTATATCTCTCGATGCTCCGATCACTAGTTAAATTTTAGTTTAAACACATACCGACATCCAATAGTTTGCTTCCCGGGAGGTAAATTAACAATAGCCCATGTCTTATTTTGTTCTAAAGCGTTCAGTTCATTTTCTATGGCTTTACGCCAGTTCACATCTCTAAAGGCTTGTGCATATATTTGTGGTTCAATTTGTAATGTGATGGAAGATGCAAAATGACTAAATTTGAGAGATAATTTTTTATGTGAAATAGAGTTAATAAGGGGATATGGTTTACCTGAAGAAGTTTGGACCTTTGATTGAGTGGGAGAGGTCTGAGATACTTGATGGTAATGAAAATCCTTTAAATATTTAGAAGCTTTTCTAACTCTAGTGGTTCTACACACAAGCATAGGACTGGGTGCAAGAAGTTGTGCACTAGTGGCAGAGTCAATGGATTGAATTTGGTGAGAATCTTTATTGATTAATTGTTCTTGATTTCCGCTACATTGACCGTGAACAGGGAGAATGCACAGTTCTTCATTACTATGAGTTTCAACATTAGATTCAGTGCCAGGTGTTAAAGGATGCTCCTGGAAATCGGATGGGACAGCTTGGACTTAGGATAATTGATCATTATTGATCGCAACAATGGACAATTCTGATGAGTATTTATAAGGCTGATCATCCGGGCTTTGTTCAATGCTGTTTTTTTGAAAGGAAAATATAGTTTCATGAAAAATGACATTTCTTGAATAAAAGGTGGTCTGGCTATTCAAGTCAATCAATTTATACCCTTTAACTTCAAAAGAGTATCCCAAAAAAACACATTTTCTACTTCTAGGATCCAACTTTTTGCGACCATGGGAAATAGTAGAAGCAAAACATAAGATCCAAAAATCCTCACATTTCCATAATTAGGTTTAGTTCCAAAGAGAATTTCATATGGGGTCCGATTATTCAATAATGGAGTTGGTGTTCTGTTTATGATGTATGCAGCTGTAAAAATACAATCACTCCAAAATCTTAAAGGTAGTCCGATTGGAATCTAATGGCCCTAATAACATTCAGTAAATATTGATGTTTACGGTCAACAATGTCATCTTGTTGTGGTGTTTCAACACAGTTATATTGATGAATTATGCCTCTTTTACTGTAGAAATCTCTCATATTGAATTCAGATCCATTATCACTTCTTATAACTCTAATGTTGATCCTAAATTGTGTCTCGATGAGTTTGTAAAACATTTCTAAGCACAATTTTGTGTCGGTCTTTTGTCTTAGAAGGTAAATCCACGTGCTTCTTGAAAAATCATCAATAATAGTTAGAAAATATTTGTAACCGTCATAGAACACTTCAGAGAAGGGTCCCCACAAATCGCAATGAACAAGTTCGAATAAAGTGTGTGACCTATGGATGCTAAAAGAAAAAGGGAAACGACGTTGTTTAGCCATGTGACAGATAGAACAAGGGTTATTATTAATGGAATGTAACGTTTCTTTTACAAGAGGATTATCAATCAACTTAAGCCTAGCATGAATTATGTGTCATAAATGACAATGCCAGATATCAATTGGAGACAAAACAGAATAAACGGAAGGTTTCGGGTTCAAGTTAGAAAACTTGAGAAGAAAAACAGCCAAAATATTTGAAGGGATTTCAGCGCGTCTCAGGTGATATAATCCATTTCTTTCTTTACCCATCCCAATCGTTGTCCAAGAGGTAAGGTTCTGAATCAAACAAATGCCAAAAAAAAAAAACAGATAACAATTAAGGGTATCAGTTAGTCGTTTTACGAAAAACAGATTAAAAAAGAAGGAAGGAACACAAAGAACGTTTTGCAGTATCAATTTATCTGTATGTTTAATATTTCTAATATGAAAAACTGATGCCTTACTTCCATCCAGAAGTTTGACAGAGTATGAAATCTGAATTTTATGATGTATAGAGGAATCACATATCATATGATCTGTGATCCCAATGTCCAGAATCCACACGTGTTTTTTGTTATTAGAATACTTATGGGAAGGAGATACGTGGTAGACCTTACCAGTCATGTTAGCAGCTTTCGGCTGCTCAAGTATGGGATCAAATATGGGCTGAGTTTGTTTGGTTCTATGAGAAGTCACAGCAAGTTCATTGGCTTGTATTAAGTCCATAAGTTGCTGGAATTGAACTTTAGTCAGGGCAACTTTATCATCTTCATCTGGAACTTGATTAGAATGGGTTCTAAAGCTTGATGAATTAGCAGAAGATGTCACATTATCAGTTTTGCCATACAATTTATGATTTGGAAAAAAACCATGCAATTGATAGCATTTATCCACAATATGCCCAGGCTTGCTACAATGAGAACACACCGGGACGTCAGTGTTTCTAGCTTTGAAACACTGCCGCATAAAATGCCCAGAAATTCGACAGTAAACACAAAACAGCCTATCCCTTTTGGCAGAATGAGTTGATTTTGCAATACGTTTAGGGTAATTAACACTTCGATTGGCTGTTAATGCCACCGTATCCGAATGGCACATAACAGACAACATTTGATATTGTCGTTCTTGTTGTTGGATGATAGAAAAGACTTTATTAACAAAGGGAAGATGGTCCAGTAACATGATCTGGTCTCGAGCATTAGAATAAGAATCATTGAGACCCATCAAAAATTGTATCACACAGTCTTGGTGATATCGATCCGTAAGGACCTTCATTTTGTCACAATCACAGTGTGGGAGCGGGTCATAGATTAAAAGTTTGTCCCATAAGGTTTTGAGTTTACCGTAATATACTCTTACTGGATCTTGTTATTGCAATAGGCTGGCCAACATTTTCTTCAATTGAAAGATGCATAGTCCATTTTGTTGAGTGAATCGATCACGCAACTCATTCTAGATTTTTGCGGCATCGTTGACAAAGGCAACGCTAGATTTGAGTGATGGGCTGATAGAGTTCTGAATCCAAGAGACTATCATGGCGTTGCATCATTCTTAGGCTTCAAAGAGAGGATCGCTTGAATCGATCGATTAGGATAAATGCCCTCAACGAACTGGAGCTTGTTTTTGGCCCTCAAAGCGCGACGCATGGCTCTGGACCAAGTCAAATAGTTGTCGACGGTAAATAAATCGGCAACCAGAGTGAGGGCAGGATTGTCAACGACTTCCAGCCGAAATAGATTTGTGAGGTCTGTGAAATTTTGAAACTGCATCTGTTCCTGCGAAGCGACAGGATGTGGGTTGGCCGCATTTGATGTGGTTTCGAATATGTGTTGTTGAGGATTCATCTCTCAGATACCATGCAAGAGTCTGCAAAAGGGGAGGAAGAGAAGAATCACGAAGGAAGACGAGAGCAAGCACAAATCTCTGACGCACGGACGCTAGGGTTTTATTAAATATGGCACACTAAGTAAAATACCCACGCAACGGTATTTAAATGAGCAACTGTACAAAAGGGAAATACACAATACATGGAAACAAAGAAAATAAGGGAAGAAAAATAAAGAAAAAATAAAGAGAAAATAAGAAAATACACAATATGGGAATATGGGAAGAATATACAAAATATTATATACAGCATATTGCTCTGTATTTCCTAATACCACAGCCTTTGCTATCCTTGGTGTGAAGTGCTCGCCGGCAACACATCTAGGAGGAAGGGGCTGCCGCCGCCGCCACTAGGGGCGGTTTTAGGCCGTAGCGCCTGAGCATTGCCTCAGTTGAAGGCTCGCGGCCTCGAAAATCTATAAACACCTGCATCGAGAAATGACCATCGCTTGGACCGGGAAGTAAAACATGCAAAAAAGGCTAAGAAATTGTCGGCGGAAAGATGTTTAACCTCGAGAGGCGATTTTCCACCACCTTCGGCGAGAATGGTTTCCCGGAACTTGAGACCGATTTCTTTGACAGCCTGTGAAAACGACCAAAAATAAAAATAAAAATAAAAAAATATTTAAAATAATTACATCTAAGTTTTTTTATAATATTAAAATCTATTTAAATTTAGAAGATATTATTTAATATGTAAACTTAAACAGCTAATTATTTTCAATTCAGCAGCTCAAATGAAAAAGTATGATCCTGATTCTGTCCCATGTCCAGCACTGATGAACACTACGAAAACAATTCATTAAAAAGTTAGAAATAAAAAACATTAATAATTAAATTATATCTTTTCATTAATCTAATTAAATTTATTCATTAATTAATGTGACCTGGCCAATTTTTCACAATTTTTTTACAAAAAAATAATAACATAATTATTTTAAATTCTATATTAAAAATGATAAAATCTGAAATTAATAATATTTATAAAATCACTTTATCTATCTAATCCGCACTGAAAACGGTCATAAAAGCCCTAAATAACACTTTGGCTATAAAAATAGTTTATCGAATTGAATGTAATATCTTTTAAAATTAAAAGTAATTTTATATTATTTTTTTAATAACTTACTTTAAATAATTTTATATAATTTTTCATGCTCCAAAGTAAAATGTGATTTTATATTCCACGGAGAAGGGATTGCAGCCTTACCTTGACATTACCCAAACCAGCCTCCTCAAATGCTGAAAATGCATCAGAAGACATCACCTCCGCCCACTGGAAAGATGAAAAGAACCGTGTGAATATAACAACAAAAAGAATTTTATTTGATTTAATTTTATTTTATTTTTTAATCTTTCCTATTCTAATGAAAAAGATATAGAAAGACTAATCCTAATTGCTAAGTCCGGTGTGAAAAAGTGCCTAGGCTAATCCTATTTGCTGTTTTGGAAGAACTACCAAGCAAAAAGTGGCAACGCGACGCATATTCCTTGGGTTTTATCATCATAAATTAAGACTACAGGCCATTGGCCACATATGAGCTCAACGGTTAGAATTAAAAGTTAATTGATAAATAATAAAGATTAAATAGTCATTTAAATTGTTTGATACAATATTCATTGTTTAACCACTTAACTTTTAATCCTGACTATTATCTTTATTGAAAAGTTAAACATTTGGGTTCACCTTAACGGCATCCATATATCTTCCGGTTTTTAAGGGTCTCGAAGCAGCTTTCCACACCATCTCGGGTGGTTAGAGTGCCAATGATAGGAGGCATCAATTCCCACAAAAATGTACAAAACCTTTAGAAACTAGAGAAAGTTATCGTATCATGTGGACCCAACACTGGAACTTAAAAAATGCATCCTCCTCACTAATTGGAGATGGGGTTGTCCAAATCCTTTGTTATTCGTTTTAATTTTTTTTTCTTCTTGCAAATGGATGAAAATATGCATGAATCATAACCACCTATGACTGCTACAGCACTGAGATCACCACCACCATGACCGGAAACACAAACATGGCAGGTACTCTCGAAAACATCTATAGATGATATTTTGGAAACCGTAAGAATATATTAATGTCGGTCATGGATATATTGGGAAAAAATCTACAAATTCTATGCTAATAGGGTCATATTGCCAAATATCAGGTATATCAGCTAACATATGACAATATTGTCACGGTATCAGGAAATATCGGTATCGGTCTCCCGATACTGATGTATATAGGCCGATATTTTCAACCATTGAATACTGAAGGAGATTGAAGTTGACAAGAAAATAAAGAAGTTCATCATGGGAGAAACAACTGACCCAATAGCTATAAAATCCTGTAGCATATTCATCTGAAAATAACACAAAAATTACATGGTTCAAGGCCTTATGTGAAGGGGATACGATTTCTGAATGCAAGCTAATCTGGCTGACCTGCAAATATGTGACCGAAACTGCAGAGGAACCTGTCTTCAGGCAGCAAAGGTATAATTTGTGTCTTTTGACCTATTCTTTGATCGATGTCATAGATAGATTCCGACCCTCCTGGAATGTACTTCGAATGAAGCTCCAGATCGACGCACACCAATCTCAGCTACAAAGATATAGGCTACATATGAGCAGTCGAAAACAAATCAATCCTTATGAATAACCATTCTGTCACCATTCTTTCAACTAGTCAGACCGTCTATATAGCAAAGAGACATACAAACTTGGTGGGATTCTCTAGGTACGGTTGCACGATATTGCCTCTAAATCAAACTCTGTTCATGTATTTTTTCATTCCTGGAAATTTGAGGGAAATGAAATATTTGGAGGTCATATAAGATTAAAATATAACTAGTTTTTTCAAAAACACCAATTTTTTTCCTCTGGGGGAGCATTACAGGATCCAAATAGATCAGTATTATCAGTAAACTATAGATGAAACATTCAATATTTTGAAGCTAGTAAAGATTCTATTATATGCTAAGAAGCATGGATATTGAAACCAAACACCGACGCTATTTTTCTAAAAGAGGGTATGGCACACTAAGATATATTAACTAAAATCATAATGTATTTTTTTAATCAATGAACAACCTATTGTATAGTAAATTAGTAAAAAAAAATATTCATATTACCTGTTTCCTCACCCTAAAATTTCATTAAAAAAACATTTGCACTTGAACCAATATAAAAGAGTTATATAATAACATTTTAAACAAGTTATTATAATAAAACAATATTAATGATATAACTTAACAAATTAAAGCAATACATAGTATAGCAAAAATATTTTGCATATATCAATCAACATGTACATTCTTACTTTAGAACTTTGCACTTTATAATAGCCAAAAATACAAATGATAAGTATTAAATATCAATAACAAACAAATACAAAAGTATGTTACTTTCAAGCTTCAATATCTACATTTCTTCATTGTCTCCATTTGTACCACTATCATAGGTAAAAACAATACATTCTACTTTGGTCATCTAATGAAAGATGTTCAATCTACTCTCTAATATCCTTGAGTGAGTCAAATGTATCTTCACAAATATCTCATATCTTACTATCATTTTACGAGTATTAAGGATTTCTTCTTGAAAGTAGGTAAAGATTGCTATGAATGAAAACATATCCCTAATGAGTCCAAGATCTGCCCAAAATATGTCCATAAGTGTTGAAGTGTTTTGGGAACATGTCTAACACCGACAACTTTGCTCAGGAATGTGCCTATGTGTTTTAGATTCTTAGTTGGAATGGCTAAAATTAGAATGGATGGTCACAAAGGCTATTGTCAACAAATCAAATATCTAATATCCTAATTTTAAACAACACTATTCAATCAACCAGCCAAAAGCAGGAAGGAGAGAAGTTTTGTAGTTTGTTTTGAATTTACAGATAAGTCTTTCGAAAGCAAATGTATCCTCAGTTTTACCTTACGAAGCAACTCTGAAGTTGCATGAAATGTCCTTGTAGAGAGGATTTTCATACAGACTTCTTCAGGGAGATTTTCCCTGGTCTCATAGTGATTGGCAATGCTAATTATTATATCCCTGCCAAAATAAGAATTAAACGTGAAAAAAATCATAGATCCATATGCTGTTAGGAAAGAAGATATAGTTAGAGAGTGATTTATTGGCAATATATGAATAACAAAGATTCAATATCAATTGACCATTACATTACTATAATAGAAAGGTATTGAGGGAGGTGAACTATATAAAAAACATCTTTGGGACAATTAGTGCATGATGAGCATGTGCTTCACAGATATTAAGATTGGTGATGATTGTAAAATTAGTTCTGTGACAATAAATGAAGTACAGTTCTATGTTAAAAAAGAGGTTTTGGGCTCCAACTTGACCTTTAGGATTGCAATATGTATGTCAGCAATTCGCGTTTGACAGAAATTTGCATTCAAACTGAGGCAATGGGTCCATTATAGATCAAATTTTCAGGGTGAAGTGATGAGTTAGTTGTTTGGTCCACTATGAGCATTATGAGGAGGCAGGGAATTTCAAAGTAGTCAGCCACATGTCATACACCTGAATGCATTTGGGCCTTGTTTGGTTAGGCTTACAATTCGGAATTGGAATTAGTGCAAAGCCTAATTCTAATTCTACTTTTTGGTACAATGCATGATTGGAATTCTAGTCCCATATTCCAATTCCTTGGAATTGAAAAATAATGTAAAATAATTTTTTATAATTTTTAGGTGTACAATAAGGAATTGTAATTCTCAGACTGAGAATTTTCTATCAATTAAATATGACAAAATCAAACAAGACAATATCCATTAGATAAAATATTTTCAATTTTTAGGTCATGTAGAGGTGGGCTAACCATGTTTTATTTTTTAATAATTATTTAAGAACTTCCAAGCCAATATTATAATAAAGAGTATAGCCTTAAAATACCCTAAAATATATATCTATAAAATATTATCTATATCCAAAAATAAAAATTTTAAAATTATATTATATTATATTTGATACAAATACATAATTTATATTGGACTACTTATTTATTTTATTTTCATGTATGAATTAGATGATTAACCAAACATTGACTTTATTTTTTTCTCTCAAAATTGTAATTCATTGTGTAATCCAAATAATAGAATTTAAATTCTATCCAATTTTAATTCCAACAAAATTGAAATTGAACTAATATTTTTCAATTTAAATTCCAATTTTGCAATCCAAAATGGACCCAAGATAAATGGAATTGAAGTGCTATACATGGGATCTGGCCAATGTCAATGAAATAGGCATGAAAACTTAATATTTGATCACATGCCAATGTGAATATGGGATCTGGCATGCATCTGATCTGCGTATTTCAAACCCGTCTATTTTTAAGAGGTGCTGCTGTCAATCATAGAAGCCGATAAAAATGTGGCAAACTTTATGGTTTACAAATTTACCTCTGGTAACACCAATTTTCCATAAATTGAGAAGCAAGTTCAACGGCATCCCACTCTATTCCTCTAAAACCAGAAACAAGACCTTCATCTTGCTTGGTTAGCATATGCTGAAGTGCATGTCCAAACTCATGGAATACAATCTCAACCTGCATAGAATGTTAGCCATGGGTAATAAAGCATAGTAAAGCAGAAAATAAAGCCCCTTGGAGAAGGTTATTGTTGCCATTAATGCCCAGAGATAAGCCTCTGAAGTTGCTATGGTCTGGGCTCTCACTCACATCGTCTATCTTTGCGATTCCATTACGATGCTTGCCCTATTAGCCGGTGGCAACCATGGTAATTTATTAACTTAAAGACAGTTTGTAATTTTTTGATACTAGTGTACATAAGAGTGCATACATATTTGTTTCACCGCTTTACAAAATACCAAAAAGAAATGGATGGAAAGAATGCATAGTATACATGCTAGAATCAATAGATCCAAACAAACAAGTGGAAAACAACATGTGACTGCAGATGTTCAGGCATGTGCACACATCCCCAACACACTCCACACAAATACCCCCACACCCACAAGAAATGTCAAGGACAGAGAAAAAGGGAAACCTAAGGGACAGGATCCATAGATAATAGGTAAATCATTCAAAAGTACTCAAGAAGTCTATGGTTAGTAAACATGACAGTAACTTCCAGACGGTTCACCCCATGGTTTCATGTTCAGTAATTTATGTAGGCGAAGCTAACAGAGTTTTAAGATGCATTTTGATCTATGAATATTACCCACTTGAATCCAAATGCAACAGTAAGGATCACCTCAGGGAAATCAGTATGCAACATTAGGAATCACCTCACGAAATGTCATGAGGCTTGGTTTGAGTCCCAGTGGGGGTGTTTGGTTGCACACCATGTGAGCAACAGGCAATCTGCTTGATGTACCATCATGGGAAAGAGCATGACTACGAGCAATAACTTCATTCACCCATGCTCCACCACGTTTTTCAGAAGGGCGGGAATAGGGATCTAAATAGAAATATGCAATTGGAGTGCCCAAAGAATTGTTGACACAAAAGAATTTCACATCATCGTTCCAGACCTGGAAGATAGTAACAACATATTATTGTAATACAATAGTATAGGGCCAGTGCTTTGGCAGTAATATAACCAAGTAAAAAGTCAAAACTGTTACAGGAGCTTGTCCATCTGCAGGCTGAATGTCAATATCAAAGAGCATCTTGGCTAGGCCAAAAAGGCCATCAATGACATTTGGCAGTGAGAAAAATGGGCGTAATTCTTCCTGAAAAGATAAAAGCTTTTGGAACTAAGACTTTGAACCAGTAAAGAATATCATAATCAAGTCCAGCCGTGATGACATGGAAAAATATGGATAAAGTTATCACTAGTACTTTAAGAACAGCATGCATTTCGTGAAAAATCTTTAAGAATATCAACAATTGAAAACTGGAATTTTGGTGTTACCAAAAAAAGAAGTAGAATTTTGGCAGTAAACAAGACCATACTCCTCAAAGGCCACAATTCTACAGATTTTTTTATCATGAAGGACCTTGGGCAGTTGATCTGCCTGCAGGACCACCTTCAACAAATTTACGAAGCAGCCAGCCATGAAGAAGGCTTTAGTTCATTGATACTGCCAGTAGTTGCTGATTTTCCTATAACATCTGCTACGGTCTCTATGCCTCATTGCCTGACTCTTTCTATCACTCTAAAGTATGTAAGGGGAATCAAATGACACAAGGAAATTCGACTCTTTCTTAAAATAAGGGAGCAACTTCTAGCAGTGAGAAAATCCCATGCTTTGTAGGATCTCCTCCAAACATAATACCAAGTCCATGTAACATGGCCTCTAAACTATGAATTTGATCATCCATGTCTGCTTTAAATGGTCCAAATGAGAGATTTTGTAGCACTGAAAAGAGTTGTAAATAAGCACGCTGGTGCACAGGACATATAATGCCCAATATTTTCAATATAATTTATGACGTCATTATTATATGTATTGAGTCAATCTGGGAGATGATTATTTAACGAAAATTTGAGGAAAATCGGATTTCAGAGGAATCAGGCCAATGCTTGACTAACGCTTGTCTCCACGCTCATGTGTATTTGAGGCAGCAAGGGTGCACTTGGTGGGAGCCTATGGGACGCTCGTGCACATTTGTGGCAAAATAAGTGACGCTTGAGGTGCACCGATATTGGTACTCATGCATGGATGTTGGCGCCTAAGCTGCACTGATGCAGTGCTCATACATGCTTATATGTCTGGATGGCACCTGATGAGCACTCATCTGATAATTTGGGTATTTAAGGACTTCTCGCTGTTTGTTAACCATTTTGCACGGAAAAAAGAGAGAGAGGAAATAGAATGAGAATAAGAGAGAAAAGGAGAAAAAAGGCGATTTTAGAGCTTTTTTGCATAAAATATGTTAGATTAGATGTTAAAAACAAATATTTCTAAACCCGTTTTTTAATCTATTTTCATAACCTTTTGATAGTCCATGCAAATACTCGGTAAGGACTCTATTTTGATATTTAATATAAGTTGGTACTTTCTCATAAGATGGAAAATTTTGAATATTTGTACTTTTTTTTCACAAAGAAGAAAAGTTTTAGATATTTATTATAGAGTTCCCCATTTATTATTTTGTTGAGAACTATCGTAAGGAATTGATGGAACTATATAATGGATGTCCTAATATATTAGGTACATTTAAAAATTGCACATATCATCCACAAATGGTAAAAGAAGTGGCATTTGATCCCGTCTATAGGGAATAATTTATAGATGGACCACCTACAAATCTAAATAGTAGTATTTTAACTTAAGGTTGCAAGGAATACTTGTAACCCTTCCTCAAAGTTGGCCTTTTGGCCCTTGGTTCTCAAATTTTAGCATGATTTGGTTTTTGCATTTTAACCTACATTGTATTTTCTATTTTGAAGTGATTCAACCCTTTGAGAATAGCAGATTTCAACACAACAGTTGGATTTATATGAATTTGGACATTTGAAACTTTTAAAATTATATGATTTGAATTTTGAATAATTTCGTACAGTTTGTATTATTTGATATTTGTGTATGTGTTACGAACTTAACGTCAAAATCATGATTTGAACTGTGAATTTGAAGCATTTGATATGTCGGATTTCGCATGTGTTTATAATTTTTCATCCTTCATTCTGTTTTATAAACTTGTATAATTGTATATTGTATATATACTTACTGAGCTTTATACTCATGATTTCCTACGGTTTTTAGCCCTTTCAGATTAGAGAGCCATGGATTATTTACAAAATTCAGATGGAAGAGATTTGAAGAATTTTGTTTAATTATATTGTATTTGGATTTGTATTGGGAACTTGTGTGGAGATTTGTATTATTTGGTAGTACTGTATTAGTTAGATTTTCATATAGATTTAATATTGTGATGGTTTTAAATATCTATTAGAAGCTTTACTTTATGGATAGGTTTAGATTGAGCAAGTTATTATAATTTATTTGGAGGCCAAATAGGGTACAATTCAGTCAAGTCCGGTGTCTGTTGTCGACTATTATAGATATTATGTTGTTTTGGATTTGGTTTGTAAAGTCTGACCCGGCATTTAAGTTATTTGATATTTAATTGTTTAGAGGAATGTTTTTATTTGGGTTTAATTATTATTATTATTATTTTATTACCTACTGATGCCAGAGTCGTAACAGGACAGCTAACCAGCCCCCTACTTTATCATTTTAAAGATAATCTGAGTTCAACAGAATTGTAATTAAGTAATCGACAGGTAATCCTTCAGCATCATGCCAAGAAACAACAGTGGAAAACCGCAAACACCCATCAGGATACTGTGTATTAAAACCAATGCTTTGGGTCGTGTAACCTAAATGTTGTTGCCAACACTTCCCTTCGCAACAACACATCAAACTATTTAAAACCATGTCGCTGCATCTGACTAGCAATCTTTTGAAGATCAACAACATAAGACCAAACAGAAGTAACTCTGGACATTTCAACTTTGTTTTACACAGAACACTAAATCCAAAAATAGCAAGAAAATCAATAGGGATTACCTCATTTATGCCATATTTAAACTCACGAAGTCTTTCACTCCAAAATTGGATGTCCCAATGATTGAACTCGGAAACTTTTTTAGCACCTTGACCTTCGGCAAAGTTTTTAAGATCCTCCATGTCTAGTATCAGAAGAAGAATTGCCAAATTAAAAAAATATCCAAATAACAATTTACCTGAACAAATTTATTGAGGTACCGTAACACACTAATACCCCAAATCCCACATCGGAATTTGAGGAATTTACCTTAATCTCACCAAGATTTAAGTAGCCTACTACTAGAGACAATGGGCTTCCCCTCTACTGGACAACTAAGAACAAAAGGCCAAGAGGCATGGTTGCCTAACAGTAGCCCATTCAAGGCATTATGGTACAAT